>CM060922.1:391843673-392466955 GCA_030737875.1 Allium sativum
TAATTCAGTAGACTTTTGGTTTAATGACATAAATATTATACTATTTTATTTGAAATGAAACAAAATTGATTGATTGTATGATGTTTATAAAGAGTTAAAAAAGGAAAAAATACGTTGAGACTTGAAAGCAAACACAGAGCTATGCACATAAGTTGCCCGCTTATATTAGCCAGACATATATTTCCCTTGAAAATATTTACCATGCAACTTATTAGAAATATTCCCCAAAATAATAAACCACCAATTTAGTTTTCTATGAAACAAAATTGATTATAAAATATATTTTTTAGATTACTGCACTTTCTTATAAATTCATAGACATGTTGCTATAAGATAAAGTTATATGTCAAGCAAATATTTGACATGTTTTATAAGGATTTGCTCAAACATAAACCTATTTATATACTTGGTCGTATTTTCAATCATGAACTCAGTTATAGATTCAATAAAGGGGGAATATTTGCTCAAAAAAAAAGTACATTGAGAATAAATAGCAGAAACATAACGTTAACCACTTTCTGTTTATAAATTTCTTCCTTTGATATCTAAAATGCATAAAGGAATCGAGTAGTTAACACCTTTTCTTACGTTTGTATTAATTTTACCATTTAAAGTAGCAATTGATTTAGTAGTTAATGTAAGTAACAACAGGTGGGAAACTTGTGGATCTTTAAACTTAACCCCAAAATTCAGATCAAATTTTGGACATAATCGACACATGGACATGTAAAAGTATGCTATACATCATAAATGTAATGCCAAATGTAAATCAAAGTGAAACATATGGTAAATCAAGAGAGATGGAAGCAGTTACCTAAGATATAGCAAGTGGAGGGATAGTGGTATTTTTCTCCTTAGAAAAATATCATCACATTGTTGTAACCGTTGTGATTAATCCGATTCAAGACCACTCGAATCAAATATCTAAACCACAAAGCACTAGCGGAAGACTAGACCATTGTTAGACTTGCAAAAACAACCAAAACAATAACTCTAGTCACCAAACAAAGATCAACCAATCACGAACAATCCAAATCTCAATCACAAGCAAGAAACTAATGACAAAGTATCAAAAATAAATCACACAAGGATTTATAGTGGTTCCACTAACATCTTATTAGTGTACATCCACTTTGGAGAGAGTATTTTATTACCGTGATGAAAGGAATACAAGAGATTGATCCAATGATCACTATATTTCATTATAGAAATGAGTTTGAGGAGAATAGAATTGAAGAATTGGAATTAGTTTATAAACCCTAATTAACCTTTGAGAATAAACCCTTGATTTCAATCAAGTCCCAAAAGCTCTCCCACTAACACACCTGAAAATAGCTTATATAGAGATAGGCCAATTACCCAAATTGCCCCCAAGTCTTCACAAATCATATTGCCAAGTTTCCAGCCCGAAACAACCCAAAATTTACGTTAGACGTCTGTCATGGGAGGTGACAGACGTCTGCCCCCTTCCAGGAAATTAATTGGACTTCAACACTCAACTCAGATGTCTGTCATAGGCCTTGACAGACGTCTGTCCCTCTCAGACGTATGTTGTAAGGATGATAGACATTTGTGGAAAATCTCGGGAAAATCCCCCTGACAATTCAGACGTCTGTCATACCCTTCGACAGACGTCTGTCGCACCTACACACTGAAAACCTGCACCTTTCATCTCATAACTTTCTCGTGCGAACTCCGATTTGCGAACGGTCACTTCCGACTCGAAGCTATCTTCGTCCTCTTCAATCAACATATAGTATCGCATATTTCAACACTTCAACTCGATACTATATCCATCTCAACTCCAAACTCTAATGCACGCAAGCATTTCCTTCTACCTTCGACCAAGCAAACTTGAATGTTTCCCCCAATGAGCTCCGGCATGGCCACCGTACATTGCACTACACCAACGAGTTCAGGCAATGCCCTAACCCGCCAATGTAGTGATGAAAACATTCAAACCAAAACCGTCTCACCAAAAGACAATATACTCGGGAGTGTAACGAGTACTTACCATGAAGATTGATTTCCAATTTCTCACCGCTGTTCCTTTCCATCAACACAAACAAAATCACTCTCTACACCTTGTGCCACCCCGTGGCACTAGCAACTCAACAAGCCAATTAAGCTCGAGCAATGCTCGAACTTCCCATACGGCAATGCTTTATTAAACATATCCGCCGCATTATCCTTTGTGTGCACTTTCCGAAGGTATAATAGCTTACCCTCATCCATGGCTACAAAAAATGACTCCCTCACCTCAATATGCTTGGTCCATGAGCTAAACGCCAAATTCTCCGCCAAATATATAGCACTTTGGCTACCACATCGAACGTTAACACTCTCATGTTCGAAACCAAAGTCACACAATAATCGCTTCAAGTAGAGTGCCTCCTTGACCGCTTTCACTGCGGCAATCAACTCTGCCTCCGTAGTGGATAAAGCAACTATGGTTTGCAATATCGATCTCCAACTAATGGTCGTCTCGCCAAGTGTAAAGACATACCCGAAAGTTGATTTCCTCTGATCCCTATCACCGGCGTAGTCCGAGTCACAATAACCAACCAACTTGCAACTCCTCTCATCACTACCGCCAAAAACAAGACCATGAGATGTTGTGCCTTTCAAGTATCTCATTATAGCCTTCACGGCTTCCCAATGAAATTTCCCCTGATTAGCCATATACTGACTAACCACCCCAATGGCATTTGCAATATCGGGCCTTGTACACACCATTGCGTACATTAAACTACCAACCGCACTTGCATATGGCACCTTTGCCATATAAGCCTTGTCTTTATCCCTGATAGGTGATCCCTTATCCGAAAGCTTCATATGCAAAGGTAAAGGTGTATTTAACACCTTTGCATCCTCCATGCTAAACCGGCAAAGCACTTTCTTAATGTATTCCTTTTGAGTTAATCTCAACTCAAAACGCTTTCGGTCCCTTTCAATTTCCATGCCCAAGATTTTCCTTGCTTCTCCAAGATCCTTCATCTTGAATTCCGATTTCAAAAGCAACTTCAACTTGTTGATTTCGTTTTTCTCTTTAGAAGCAATGAACATATCATCCATATACAAGAGTAAATACACACAACATTCATTTCCTAACTTCTTGAAATATACGAAAGCATCCTTGATGCTTCGATGGAAGCCACTTTCAAGCATGAAATGATCGAATCTCTTGTACCATTGTCTAGGCGATTGCTTCAACCCATATAGTGATTTCTTCAACTTGCAAACCATTTTAGACTTACCATCTATAACAAACCCTTGTGGTCGCTCCATGTAGATGTCTTCATCTAAGTCTCCATGCAAGAAGGCAATTTTCACATCAAGTTGCTCCAACTCCATGTCATGGATAGCAACTATGGCTAGTAAAACCCGGATAGAAGTATGACGTACCACCGGTGCAAAAATTTCATCATACTCCTTCTCTTTCCTTTGTGCAAACCCCTTTGCCACTAACCTTGCTTTGTACCTTCCATCATCCTTCACCTTGTAAATCCATTTGCACCCTATAGCACGGTTTCCTTGAGGAAGTGGAACCAACTCCCAAGTTCAGTTCTTCATTAATGATTGCATCTCTTCCTCCATGGCGCAAATCCACTTCGAGCTCTCTCTCGACTCCATGACGTCATCAAGGTCCATCGGCTCATCTTGGACTACATTGAGAGCATAGTCCAAATGATCACTAAAGCTAAGGTAGTTCCAATCACCATATCTTTCGGAAGGTCTTATTGCACGTCGACCAACCCGAGTAGCAATACTATCACCCAAACCCCTTTCGGCTCCACCTTGAGTCGAAACTTCTCTAGTATCATGTACATCACCAACATCACTAAAGGAACCATATGGACTATGTGATGTTTCATCAACTGCTTCAACCCCACGAGCTTCTTCAACTATACTACCACTTGGAAGGAATGTGGGAATGACTTCCTTCTCCTTTGATTCACCATGAACCAAATCCGGAACATCCGATGAGCTCTCATTCTCCTTGAATAAAGCCGACTCATCAAAAGTGACATGATGAGAATTTACAACCTTCTTATTTTCCGGATTCCAAATCCGATAGCCTTTCATGCCGTGTGTGAAACCAAGCAAGACCCCTTTTAATGCTCTAGCTCCAGGCTTATCATTCCCCGGATCATGCACATAAACCGGGCTACCAAACACACGAAGATATATCAAGTCGACACTATTACCCTTCCACACTTCCTCCGGAATTTTGTTACCGATGGGTGAGCATGGAATTTGATTCACAATATGCACCGCGGTTGACAAAGCTTTGGCCCAAAATCCCTTAGACAAACCCGATGTCAATCTCAAGCATCGAACTTTCTCTAGTAGAGTTTGGTTCATTCTCTCCGCTACTCCATTAGATTACGGATCTTCCAGTGTAGAAAAATGTCTCCGGATTCCGTGATGCTTACAATACTCCAAGAACTCCCGAGAAACATATTTGCTGCCATTGTCGGTCCTTAACACCTTCAAAGTCTTACCACTCTCATTCTCAACAAGAGCCTTCCACATTTTGAACTTAGAAAATTCCTCCGACTTGGCCTTCATTACATACACTCATACCTTCCGAGACAAATCATCAATGAAAGAAATATAATACCTTGCTCCTCCCAAAGAAGCAACCGGTGCCAGTCCCAAACATCCGAATGAACATACCCAAGAACCTCCTTTAAGTCATGTTTGCCTTCATTGAATGATACCCTTGTTTGCTTCCCCATGACACATTCCTCGCAAAACTCTAGTTTGTTGAAACTCTCACCTTCGATCATCTCCCGCTTCCGAAGAATATCCAAACTCCTCTCCGAGACATGACCCAATCTCAAATGCCGCAAATGTGTCGCATCCAAATCACGAGAACTATCAACACCCACACAAGTCTCACCTCCTACGGTCACACCTTGAAGCAAATATATACCATGACTCCTAGCATGCTTCATGACCACAAGCGCCCCTTTCGAAACCCTCAAGCAATCCTTCTCGATAGTGATCTTGCATCCTAGAGAATCCAATTGCCCCAAAGATATAAGCGACTTCCTAAGTCCCGGAACATAGCGAACATTGGTGAGCGTACGAACAACTCCATCAAATATCCTTATTTGCATAGAGCCACTACGCATCGACCTGCAAATAGCACCATTTCCCATAGCAATTGCATTTCCCTCTTTGACCTCAAAGGACAAAAAACAATTTCTATTTGGCGTCAAATGATACGACGCACCCTAATCGAGAACCCATTCGTTACCCGAAACACCCGTTGCTACCGTCGTCAAGACATTCTCATCTACCTCACCATCCCCACTCTCCACCGCTACGGAAGAAGATGCTAATTCCTTCTTATCTTTGTTCGGATATTCATTCTTCCAATGTTCCGGTTTCTTGCAAATAAATCACTTTCTATGTCTCTCTTTCGATTTACCTCTTCTACCGGGCTTTCTTGATTTAGAACGCCCCCAGTTTCCTTTCTTCACTTTCTTTCCTTTCTCCACAAACAACTCATGACCACTACTAGCTCCATTACTACTCTCACTTATCTCCTTCATTTGATCTCTCAACTCCTCATTAAGAAGACCCGTCTTGACATCATCTAGAGTCAAGGTATCCCGGCGATAGATCAAACTATTTGAGAAACCCGTATAGCGATCCGGCAACGAACACAATAATATCATCGCCTTTTGCTCTTCCTCGATCTTCAAATCAATGGCCTTCATCTTCATGAGCAAATCGTCAAAGGCATTCAAGTGTGCCTTAAGCGAATTACCCTCCTTCATCTTGAAGGTGAATAACGTCTGCAACAAGATCAAACGGTTAGTGAGCGACTTCTTCATATACAAGTCTTCCAACTTGTCCCAAATACCTTTAGCGGTAGTCTCACCACTAATTTTAGAGATCACATTCTCCCCCATAGCAAGTTGAAGAATAGTGTAAGCCCATTCCTCCATTTCCTCTCTCTCAACATCCGAGATATCACTTGGCAATAAGTGAGTATCAAATACCACTCGGTGCACCCGATTCCGCCTAAGAACCGCTTTCATTTTCCATTGCCACTTCTCAAAGTCATTATCACCATTCCACTTGTCAATAACCAATTGAGAACCCGACGCCACATACGAACCCCATATATAAGGCGCCACACTATTCGGACTTACGGTTGAAGGACTTACCGAGCTATTATCCGTCTCCGGCATTTTCACAAACACCTAACAAGCACCAACCAGCTCCGATACCAACTGTTATAACCGTTGTGATTAATCCAACTCAAGACCATTCGAATCAAATATCTAAACCACAATGCGCTAGCGGAAGACTAGACCGTTGTTAGACTTGCAAAAACAACCAAAACAATAACTCTAGTCACCAAACAAAGATCAACCAATCACGAACAATCCAAATCTCAATCATAAGCAAGAAACTAATGACAAAGTAGAAAAAATAAATCACATAAGGATTTATAGTGGTTCCACTAACATCTTGTTAGTGTACATCCACTTTGGAGAGAGTATTCTATTACCACGATGAAAGGAATACAAGAGATTGATCCAATGATCACTATATTTCAATATAGAAATGAGTTTGAGGAGAATAGAATTGAAGAATTGGAATTAGGTTATAAACCCTAATTCACCCTTGAGAATAAACCCTTGATTTCAATCAAGTCCCAAAAGCTCTTCCACTAACATACATGAAAATAGCTTATATAGAGATAGGCCAGTTACGCAAATTGCCACCAAGTCTTCACAAATGATATTGCCAAGTTTCCAGCCTGAAACAGCCCAAAAGTTATGTCAGACGTCTGTCGTGGGAGGTAACAGACGTCTGTCCCCTTCCAGGGAATTAATTGGACTTCAGCACTCAGCTCAAACGTCTGTTGTAGGCCCTGACAGATGTCTTTCCCTCTCAAACGTCTGTTGTGGGGATGACAGACGTCTGCGGGAACTCTCGGGAAAATCCCCCCTAACAACTCAGACGTCTTTCGTACCCTTCGATAGACGTCTGTCGCACCTGAACACTGAAAACTTGCATCTTTCTGCTCATAACTTTCTTGTGCGAACTCCAATTTACGAACGGTCACTTCCGACTTGAAGCTATCTTCGTCCTCTTCAATCCAACATATAGTATCGCATACTTCAATACACATTAGATTCAAAGGCAGAGATCGTGTGTACTACTTTACATTGAAACAATACACACAAAACCATTTGCATTTGATTTCCCTCGAAGATTTTATAGGATGAAAAATTTATTTGCCACACCAATTCTCGAATTCTCATTCATTCAACAACAATTTCAGATCAACAATGTTTCAGTGTTGAATTTTCATAAGCAACATCGGCGAACGATGACACCAATGTTCCAACTATACACAGTGTAACCTGGTTAAACAACAAAGTCATGTTAGTACAATCCTTTTAGATGATGATATGTAATGCTATGTCAATATACAGAAATGGGTAAGACACATGACATTGTTAGGAAAATCAGAAGATGGGTAATACGAAGCTTTAATGTTGTAATTTGGTAACAACAGAATAATAATTACGACCTGTGCATATCGTCGACAGAGTCAAAAGAAAGATGTTGTTATAGATGTGGACAACGAAAAAACGTGTGGACAAATATAGACATACACTCACGGGTTTCCCAAGTGGTAACTAATAGCGTGATATAACACTACAAATAATTAAATAATTATGTGAACAAACATAATAGTCGCTTTAATGAAATAATTATGTGCACAAACATAAAGGATGTATGTATGAAGAAATACAACAATTATAAAGGTCTAGTTTATTTTCATGCACTAAATCAGATAGTACGCAAAACACTTATATAGTTGTAGGTGGTAATAATTGTAGCATGTGATGGTAATTTAATGAAGGGAAACATATTGATAACTACCTTGTCATTAAAAGTGTAATCACAAAGTTAACCAAAATTCAGATCTAATTTTAGAGGTAATCAACGTAGTGACAATGTCAAATGATGTAATCTGTAACATCCAAGATTTTTGACCATTCAAATCGACAATGATCCTCAATGTTGACTTAAACAAATAAAAAATATAGATAGTTATTGGGATTTATATAAGAAAAGAAGAACGTAAAAAACAAACATAGAATCTCACAGCGGAAGGACAAAATATAATAAATAAATAACAGTTCATGAAGCTGTTAAACCATACATTTGATTTTATTTTACAACAATTATCAGAGTTAACTATCATAAACGTACCAATATTTGCAGTGGAGTAATAATAATAAATACGTCAGTTGAGCTCCATCTTCATCTTCATAACATTGTCTTCAATAACTGAAAACTCAGGCTAACCCGAGCATAAATGAAAAGACAAAAACACTCAGATCAAAACTAAAATATTCTCATATCAGTTAAATCAATTTCACATGATAATATGAGTGCAATAACTTAAGAGATGTTACGAGAAATTCCATCTCTTAAGGATCCGTCAAACTAGATACTATATAATATAATACGCTATTATAATAGTGTCTATGGTTAAATATAAAATATTAAAATAATGTAAGCGGGACCATTATTATCCTTACACCGTTTATACCATTGCTGTACAGTTTGCATATGACCCACCAGTATGTCAATTTATAGGGATGCACCATGATACGACAATGTTAAATCAAAATCGTAGGGGCTCGATCAGGATAAATATGACAAGGCACTCGAGGAATGCCCATACTAGTTGCATGCCTGGACTAGTGGTAACGCATAGCCGCGACTACCGCCCACCTCGAACAATACTCCCATATCACGGATGCGCATCAAATCAATCAAACAGAGGGACTATATTAATAAAGGAAGAAGTGTTGCCGATGGAGGTAGTTAACCCCGCTTGGTCATGGTATAGCTCCATTTTAGTCATTTTAATTATGACCCGAAGGTCAAAGACATCCATCATCATTGTAACAACCCAGATTATTGGAACCAATTTAAAATTTTATTTTTCATTAATTTTGTTGGATTTTATAGATTTCAAATGATTTATTTTGAGAATTAACAATTTAAAATTTATTTAAATCGAAGTTTGAACATATAAATTTAAAATTTAATTAAAACGAACTCGAAATGGAGCAGTAGTTTGAAAATTTGGTTTTGGAGTTTAAATGAATATACAGAATTCAAAATAAATCGGATTTTAGTAAAAACAAGAAACATTGGAATATTTTGAATTGTAATTTGCTAACAAATGTGAAAATTTTAGATTTCATATTAAAAATTATAAGTTATGGCTAAATTAAAATTTAAAATAGTCGTTATAGAATTTATATATTTTTTAATATTATATAAGCCCTTAAAAATAGCCATTTTGCAAACGACCTCCGTTTTCGACAAAACCAATTTTGTTGGATCTAGAACATCAAATTATTGTTAGGTTTAAAATTTCAAGTCATTTGGAATTAGTATGCGAGCACAGTAAATTTAAACGCGTTTTCAAATTCAGTTTGAATTTAAATAAGCTAATAAAAGGCCATTTTTCAAATGGTCTCCAAATTCAACGAAATTAATTTTGTTAGGACCGCATCGTCAAAATATAGCTAGATTTCAAAATTTCTTAATTTTTGGAGTAGGTAAGTGGCCCCGGTAAATTAAAATGTGTTTGGAATACAATATTAAATGTTATATTAATTTATATTTCAATTTTGATAAAAAAAACTGACAAAGCAGTCAAACTGGCTTACAAAACATATCCATTGTGTCCGAAATGAGGGTACTTAGGTAGGGGCGACAGTCGTTGGGTTTGATTTAGAGTTCGGAACATTAAACAAGTATCATAGAAATTTAATATTATTATTATATATATATTCAGAAAACCCTAATTTCTATTCAGAAATCTGCGCCATTGTTTTTAACAGTTCGATGGTTGATTTCGTTCCAATTTTCTTCTAATCCATTCAGTGATTTTCGAACATTCCAAAAGAAAATATGTAGAGTTTTTGAGAGGGCTATAGATTGATATGGGGTTGATGGGTTATTGTTGTGTGTGGCACTCGGATTTTAGGCTCAAAGAGCCGCCGTTCGATCGCGTTTCTGTTGACGAAGAGGTGGCCGAGCTTGGGGGCGCTGGTGCAGGTCTAGACGGCGGTCAACGTCGGCCCCTCCGATCTGGGTCCGGTTGAGTGTAGCAGCGGTGAGCGGATGCCCTAGGCAGTGAAGCGGGTTTCAGCTGAATGAGGAAAGAAGATGAAGTATTAAGGTTTAATTAAACCTTAATTAATTTGCTAATGATGTAATTAAAATATTCAATGTTTAAATTGTTGTATCTTTGTCATACAACATCAGAATTCAGCGAAACAAGTTGCAATGTGATCATGACGATAAACTCTACATTTCAGAACTGATTGGAACGAATTTGGAAGCAGTTAGAATTTTTGACTAAATTAAACGTTCGGTTTAATTTAGTTAAAACAGCCGTCAATTAAAGACCAACGGAGTGGAAACCAAATGTGAGAAATCTCTCACTCAAAATTTTGTACAGTTATTTATTTTTATAACTGAATATATATTGATTGCCTGTGATTGTAATATTTGTTTGGTGGATGTTGGATGTGTACAGTTTTAACGCCATTATTATTAAACTGTAAATAAATTCACATGGATTGTGATGTAGACCCCACACGGGTATTGGGACGATTATTTTACACATCGCCCAATTGTACGAATAATAAAAATATTTGTTTGATGGTTAGAAACCCCACACAGGTCTTGGGATGATAAATAATTCACATCTCCCTTGGATTTAATTGTTTCTCAACCAATTGATTGACAGACTGTTATAAGCGTTATTTAATTATTTAATGCTTATACAGTTGTAAATTGCACTCTGGATGTGAATTGAATGTTTAATAGTTGTTTATTACTATTTTTGAATACATGCGATGTATGGAATCCATATAAATAAAATTATATGGTAATTGATTGAGTCTAATTCCAATTCAGAAATAATGAATATTTTAAAATTATGTTTAGTGAAAAATCAAAATATGATTTTGATGTCCGATTTTGGATGGACACGAAAATATTGAAATATATGAAGCCGAGTTAAGTAGATGTGCGCCATATTTACTCGAATGGAATTTTCTGTCGATTTTATTTATTTTATAATTAATATCGAAAATGTGTCATTTCAAAATTTGATATTTTGAAAATATTATCATTTTAATATTATAATGATACAGAATATTCAGTTTTGTTTTAAAATTGAAATGGAAGTTGGAATCGTTTTTAAAATGAATTTATAAACGATTTATAAAACAAGTTTTGAATAGAAATCGACGAAATATATATTATATATATTTAAATTGTTTGAATAGAATGTATCGCGCAGCGACCGTTCGCAAATTTCGACCATTAACTTTGAATTGTCATAACGGGAGGTCCGACCGTCGGATTATCCTAAAAATAGAATCGTTAGGTTCGTATCGAAAAGATATTTTCGAATGATAACAAGATATTTGAAATCTAACGTCTAGATGTTAAAATATGTCCAAATCAATATTTGAAATGGTCGCTGTAAATGCAGTTCGATGGCCGTATATGGAAATCAACTGAAATGACAATATTAAAATTAATGAAAATATGGATAAATTGTTGTTAAATCCTATTAAATGATTCAAAAAGATTTTGGATTAAATATTCCAAATTTTGGAAAAGATAAAAGATATTTATCTGAATGAACTAGTTAACAACTAGATTAAAGAACCGAAAAGAATTATAATGGTTTTAATATAACCAGAAATTTCCAACATATGAATGGGAAAGGATTTGAATTGAAATAATCTTCGGAATATTTCGGTATCGGATTCCGTGATTATACGGATATTGTTGAGGAATTTGAAAGATACAGATATCGTTATTCCCAATACGATATCGGTTAGTTTTAGAATTTGATACTGAATATAAGCCGATATGATTTCTATTTAGAGCCTTGTATTTAATATCAAACGGGATTCTGGGTTTGTCGTGAATGGTGTCTTTATTCACACTGTTCTTAAACCCAGTTGAGGAAAGAATGACTCTTTTAACCAAGATTTAATGAAGTTTTCCTATTAATTAATATAATTGGAATTAAATGGAAGTTGATTTTGGGTTGATTGTGAATGATATTTTAAACAACATTAGTTCTTAAACCCAATTAACGGTGAAGTTAAGATTTGGAATTTATAAATCTTTATTCTAAGATTTATTGGAAATTTTCCAAAGGATAGTTTTCCAATTTAATAAAAGAAATTGGAATTCAATGGAATTTGATTTAGTGATAATGAGATGAGATTCTGTGGAGGAAGACCATTACTATTTATGGATTTTAAAATGCCTTGTTGTTATTCCATTTATAGTATTAATCTGATATGGAAATTTATATCGATTATATACTTATGGTTTTCGTGAAGATTCCATTTTAATGGAAGATGATTTTGGGAATTATCGTGAACCGTGTTTTAAATGACATTGGTTCTTTAACCCACTTAAAGATAGGATTAATTTCCTAAAAGATGAATAATAATCAAGTAATGATTTTTGATATTAGAACAAAGGTGGAGTTTTTGATGAATCTTTAATTAGATTGAAATGTGAATAAGGTAACTAAATTTACTTAATTTAAGAAATGTTCGAGAATGGAGTACCACCAGTTTTACTCCATGCGATAATTAAATCTTTAATTATATTTGAACGTGAAATGTTAATTAAATTTACCAATGACACCGTGGGTGTTAGATATGGAGTACTACTAGTTTTGCTCCATAGGATGAATAGGTTGGGATTGAGATTAATAAATAAATGATTACTTCGGTAAGACTCGATAATCCCGACTAGTTAATAAACCTTAATTGAGGTAAGTAGTGTAACACCCTGGATTTTTGAATAATCGAATTAACTAAAATTAAAGAATAATTAATCTCAGACGTAAGAATTATGGGAATGGGGTTGCGCCATTGTGTTCGTCTCGGAATTCTGGTTGAAATAGAGTCCGAGTTTGCGGGAAACGGGTACCGGATGAAGGAGTTATGGACGAACGAAGATTGGTGGCAAGAGAAAAAAAATGCACTGGCGCACCTGCCAAGTGCGCCCAGGCCGAGGCAGTGAGCCTGCATCGCATTCTGGTTCAGGATGACCCGTATTGCTGAGTCCTTTCTGACTCCTTGCTGAGTCATTAGGGCTGACTTATCACCCTATCTTGACTGAGTGGTTTCGATTAACCCTAAGATCATCCGACGACTTAAATTAATTCAAAACTCTTTAAAAAGACCTATAAACTCCAACCCTAAATCAGAATTAAAACTGAAACTATGGCCGTCATGCTGTTGTCTTGAACCCTAGAGCAGCCGCCACCAAATTAAAGAGGAAGAACAACAAATCAAATCAGAACTACTCAACCCTAACAGCGAATCTTCTTCAAAGGAGAGCTAATTCAACTCCAGAAATCAGAATTCAGAACTCAAGACTGCTTTTGAGTTGTGAGTTCGATAGTTTTAATAAAATAATTAGTAATTTAATTGGATTAAGTTATAATGCGGATTGTATGGATGTGATGTGAAGTATTGGTTGCATGTTGTAATTATGTTGTAGGATTGTGATTGAAATCTCTATGACATTATGTTGTGATGCTATCATTTATGATGTAAAGTTATGTTGCTATCATCCATGTTGTAATTTTATATACAATCAAATCATCATTGAAACACCCCACCTCCGTTAGGGTCACTCTCAAAGGGAATGCCCTAATTTTGGTGGAGGTTTATAAGTATAAGTCACAGATATACAAGACAGATATAAGAACACATATTTTTGAACAGCGGAAAACAAC
This sequence comes from Allium sativum, assembly GCA_030737875.1. Classification (NCBI taxonomy): domain Eukaryota; kingdom Viridiplantae; phylum Streptophyta; class Magnoliopsida; order Asparagales; family Amaryllidaceae; genus Allium; species Allium sativum. The sequence continues at coordinate 391,857,529 of CM060922.1, forward strand.
AACATCTTTTATTTCATTAAAATACGTGTTCACAAAAAAATGTCATACTTGTCTTACAATTCTTCCAAAAAACATAACATCTTCATAACTGTCTTGATTACATTATTAAAGAAGCATAAAGAAAACATAAATAAACTGCATAAGTCCCATAATTGCTGCCCAAAGCCATAGCCCAAAACGGAAAAGATTCAAGCAATACATTCTTTCTCTTCAAGCTGGATGTGAAAACTGGTCAAGCTGCGGTATTCCCTCCTTGTGGGGGGGGGGGAAACGAAAGAAAAGAAGGCGAAAGAAAAGTAGAGTCAGACATAAAGCCTGAGTAAGTCTAGGACTATTCAGTCTATGAATAAAGAACGGGGTATGGTAAGCATAAACTGGAAATGGGAAAGCATCATAAACTAAGTTAAGTTGTCTAGGGTCGAATACTATCATACCCCATATTAATCTTTGTACCCATATAAACTAGTTCCCAACAGGCACCCCATAATCTGGGTGAAGTGATCCTTTTTCTGATGATCGGCTCCTACTCGCATAGTTACATGTGTCTTACGGCCCCCGTTGTTGTAGTTACCTATGCTGGTCCCACCATGGGGTGTATCAAGTCCCATGGTGGCGGCCCGACACAATTCTAGAATGCACAGGTATGCTACTGGTGCCCAGTGCCTTATTTTTCTGCGCCGGAGTGTGTGCACGCCCGCACCCAGTTAGAACCTACACTGCTGCACCACTGCCGTCGATTTGACCTCTTACAGTCAGCCCAGTAATCGTGCCCCACCCTGCCTAGTTCAGGGTATCCCGATACACCTTGTAGGGTTACTGCTGAAAAGGGTCCCCCGCTACTAGGTTTTCTATTTCTAGCCAACATGCTAAGTTGGTTAAGTGTTTTATAAACCTAACCCCCCTAATCAGTCTATATAGTTTAGCATGTTTCATTTTGATTAAGTATTAATTCAATTTACTTAATCCTATCAATCCTGACTCAGCCTTAATTGTCTTATTAAAGCCTCGACCTCTCACATTAGACAGGTATTGTTGTGGCTGCCTGTTGCCGGTTGGGTCCGGGCAGTCTTACGCCACAACTCAGTCTAACCTCGGGTCCTTATTGGGCTCCGTGTTTAACCACCCACATTGGATAGGTATTGTTGTGACTACTGGACAGCCGGGCGGTTCCGGGCAGGTTTACATCACAACTCAATACAACCTCGGGTTAAACACATCGTATTTTCTACATTTACATATTTTGTCTCTTTTCTTTTTATATGTAAATATTTGCGGCCCATTATTCAAATTCATCTTTATTGATTAAAATTTATTTATGCCACTTAATTGTTTTTCAAGGTTGTTGGCATGCGTCAAACATGCCAACACATATGTTCTATATTTTAACCCAAACGTCATTACCCCCGTTTTACACGTTCGCTACAATGTAAGGTGTGTTGGGTTTAATATTTAAACCCAATTTAGCCATATGAAAAGGGGAGGCTTATAACATGGTGTTTATAAGGTAACATGAAAAAGGGGAGTGTGAACGCATGAACTTGCAACGAACGATTCAATTAACATAAAGTAGGCACATGTGAACTTGCAATTGTAACAGCATATAATTATGGCATAAACAAGACTTAAACATGAATCATTCTATTCATATAATCATGGCATAAACAATACTTAAACATGAATCATTCTATTCATATGATTATGGCATAAACGATACCTAAACATGAATCATTCTATTCATATAATCATGGCATAAATAATACCTAAACATGAATCATTTTACTCATGTAATCATGGCATAAATAATACTTAAACATGAATCATTTTATTCATGTAATCATGGCATAAATAATACTTAAACATGAATCATTTTATTCATGTAAACTTGCAATTGGAATGTAAATCTAACTTAATTGTGTCACATATATCACCATATGGTTTTGATAACAACTTAGGCCTAAAACATGTTTCAACTAGGCATAATACCAAACATAGTTTAGTCATGTTCATAAAGGTGCTTACTTTTGTTTCTAATACAAAAGTATGATTTGCTAATTCCAACATAGATTCATATAAACTATAGTACTTAGTCGTATCCAATTACATACTAAAAGTGATCATAAAAGTATGTACATCATATTAGCATAATAATGAATCATATACTTGCATGAATCCCAATTAAAATTTCACAACATATGGTTGTCAACATAAATCATATACTTGTATGAATCCAATCGTATACCATAACATTTCCAAATCGTTTAGAATCAAAATAACATACAAGTATAGATTATTATCGCCACAATTCCATTTTGTTGTTAACTTCCAACGCAAATCACATACTTGCATATGTCCAATCGTATGCCATAACATTCCCAAATCGTTTAGAATCAAAATAACATACAAATATAGATTATTATCGCCACAATTCCATTTCGCATTTTACACAAATCAAACGCAATTAATTATTCACATTGGAATAGCACTCTACTTACAACGTATGACGAATCTTCAATTCAGGAATCTGAATTATGAATTTGGAGATGCTATCCTTTGTTGTAGGCATTGCTTTGATTCAATTAACGTTGCTTTAAGCTTTTGATTTATCTCCTAATTGTCTCCCAATTTCTGACGGCTATCCTTAGTCTCTCCTCAGCAGCATGACGGTCTCATCCCCATTTTAGTTTGTGTGAATTAGGGTTAGTCTTAGGTCCTTTTTATAGAGTTTGTGAGTTGATTTAGACCGTCGATGAAGCTTGGTTTAATAATAGCCGTTCGTTCAAAGGAGGGACCAACCAGGAGCTGACACCTAGCCCTAGTGACAAGGCAAGGCTCAGAAAATCGACAAAACACAGACAAGGCCAGCCAGGGTGGGCTGGGTTCGACCTGGCTCAGGGGCCAGGTCGACACCCCAGTCGACACCGTGTCGACTTGGCAGTCGACACGGGTTACCCAGGTCGACTGCCCAGTCGACCTGGCTAGCCCAGGTCGACTGCCAAGTCGACCTGGGTACCTTGGGCGGGAATTTTCCCGCCCTGGCCAATTGGGCCCGATTTTTGAATTTGAATTAATTCTTCTGAGCTGTTTTGGTCTGTTTGAATTTTAAACTGAATTCTGAAACTTCCGGAGGCCATATCTTCTTCATACGGAGTCCGTTTTACGCAAACTCGGACTCTATTTCAAGCAGAATTCCGAGACGAACGCAATGGCGTGTCCCGTTTCCCTCAATTCTTTGATTTGAAATTAATTATACTTTAATTTTTGAATTTCACTGTTATAGAATACACGGGGTGTTACAATCATGTTTCATATGCTAGTTTGGTTATGATTCATATGATAAAACATATGTATGCAAGTTTAGGTTTTGATTTGAACATGAATCATATACAAGTTGGGTAGAATTATATGTGACCTTACATGATTATGACACCTAGTTTATGTGAAAATTTAATTGAAAGTTAGGCTATGACATGTGTGAGTTATATGCTAAATTCTACATGATATTTTACATGTTATATACTAGTTTACACCATTGTTGCGATGTATAAATCACATATGTAAGTTTATGAGTTGGATATGAATCATGTTATGCAAGTTTAGGGTTATTACCTATGCAAGTTTACTCCTTTAGATATAGATCTATGACAATACATGATTTATGCAAGTTTGTGGCCATTATCTCATCAAGTTCACACCTTTAGATTTGGATCCATGACATATGTTGTTTATGCAAGTTGTAACTTTGGTCTATGCAAGTTTTAGATATAGAACATCATTCACATATGCAAGTTCACCCCTATGTTAGATCTATGTTTTAATTATGTGTATATTGTGATGTTTTCTCTTTATTCCATGAGTTAGACTATTCGAGTCTAACGTATATTTTACGTTAAACGAACAAACGTACAACGTGGGGTAAAGGGGATAATATTAAAAAGATTTAATTGGCATAAATGCCTTAAAAGGCATAAAATATAATTGTGGTGAAAATTGGTATGATTTTACATACCATAAATGGATGGACATAATTGAGTCAATTATGGACATTGTTAAATTTGTAATTGATTGATAATTTGAATAGGGAAAGTAATTCAAATTTGGGGAACGATTAATTAGGAGTAATTAATCGTCTAAGACACGAGATTAGGCTCTTTTGTGGTGTAAGACTGCCCGGACCCGCCCGGCAAATCCAGCTGCCACAAATGTCAGTCTAATGTGAGAGGTCTTAGGCATAAACTAAATACGTAACAATTGTAAAGACACGAGGTTAGGCTCTTTTGTGGTGTAAGACTGCCCGGACCCGCCCGGCAAATCCAGCTGCCACAAATGCCAGTCTAATGTGAGAGGTCTTTATGAGGTTACGGTCTTAATGAATTAAGAAACACTTAACCAGATAAGCATGTAGTGGGACATGAGGGGGTTAAGTGGGTGCCTTGGGTGGCATGTGGAATCTAGTGGGTGCCTTGGGTGGCATTTGGAAATACGATTAGAAACACTTAACCAAAATTGAAACATGAATATGAAGTGGGTTAAGTGGGATGTACTAGAGGGGACCAAGCTTAGGTGGATAGCTTGTGTCAAGTAATGGGGGCCCGTTTCAACCAGTAACCCATACGTATCTTTGTGGGCTCGACCCAAGTCGAGGACGGGACACGCATACTGGGCTTGACTGTAAGAGGCCAAACCGGGTTAGCGGTGGCTAAGAAAGTCCAACGGTTTCATATGCGTGTGTGGACCCGGGATGGTAGGTAAGACGTTGTTGCATCGTGTAGGTATAAGCCGAGCATTGTTGGTTGTATCGGGTTGCCACTTTGGGAGTGATACACCCCACTGTGGGGCCAGCACGGGTATCTACGAGTTAGGGAGCTGATCGCTTGGTGGTAGTGGGTACACCTAGTGGAGATAGGGGCAGGCGGCACCTATGAAGGCAGCTAGGGGTGCACGAAACTACCATTATCGTTATTTAAGTCTGTAGGCGGGATCAACCTTAGAGTGATTAGTGGTGGTGCAGTTTAGCAATTATCCTATAGTGTTGGTGTAGTTTAGTAATCATCCTATAGTGGTTTAGGTGCGCTTAAACGATATCGTTGATCATCCTGTTTCCTTATTTACTCTGCCATACTCAATGGTTCATGATCATTTCCTTATTTTCCAACTTATGCCTTAGCCTAGTTACTTTGTTAATTATATTGTTAAAGTTATCGCACTCGCCAGACTTTATGTCTGACCCCCTTTGTTTCCTTCTCTTTTCTCCCTTCCCCCCCCCCCAGGCGCTCAGGTTGGAACTAGCACCAGTGGAGCTTGATTTTGGACTGCTTTTAGAAGATTTCTTGGATCGCTGAAGTAAAGTTCAACTTCTCTTTATCTATGGCTATTTTGATGTTGGGGATTATGTCTTTCAGTTTATGTACTTTGTTTTATCAAGATGGATATTATGTACTTGACTTTGGTTTATGGTTTTGATGATGTGACCAAACATATTTACCTTCTGTTGCAATAAATAAAGTTTTAAATTTTCAAGTACTGCTTTATATCTGTCTTGTTGTGATTTTCTGTTCTATATTCACTTAAAATGCTCCATGGAAGTTAATGCATTCCTTTTGCGAGTGACATTAATGGACGTGGGGTGTTACACGTGGTATCAGAGCTGAAGGTTACCAGAACAGATATGAATTTTGAAAAATCATTTTTCAAAACAATTTTTATAAAGAAGTACCTTCAAAAGTATGTTTTAAGGAAAGTATTTTCAAGAGAAAAGCTTATTTTAGAAAGCATAACCCCAAGAGCCATATATCTTTCCCTCGGTTCTTTTATATTGAATCTTTCCTTTTTCGTTTCAGCATGTCTGAAGCATCTGAGATACCAGAGGGTGTTCATGTACCCGGTTGGTTTCGTCAATATCTCGAGGCTAGGGCCGCCACCGCAGGTCCAACAAATACTCCTCCTCCTCCTCTCCCTCCTCCTCGCGTCGATACTTTTGCTAAGATATGTAAGGACTTTAGAGTAATGGGTGGAAAACCTTTTCACGGGACGGAGACGTTTGTTGAAGCTCGTAACTGGCTAAAGGAGGTGGAAGAATTGTTTAGAATCTTTGAAGTGAATTATGAAAGAAAAGTCTAGTTAGATTCCTGGCTAATGAAAGATGAGGCCTCGTTTTGGTGGGAGGTCACTAATGGGGGACGTCCAGTCGATACATGGACAGATTTTAGGTAGAGGTTTGAAGCGAAGTTTCTCTCGCGAGCTGAAGAAAATCTATACATGGAAAGGTTTTTGGCGCTGAAGTAAGGGAATCTATCAGTGAAAAGAGTACGTCAACAAATTCAACCAATTGGCCAGATTTGGCTTTGACTTAGTGAATACTCCAGAAAAGAAGGCTCTAAGATTTGTTAAGGGTTTAAACGAGCCGCTTCATGGGTTAGCTATGACCCACATTCCCATGGGGGCTACCTTCAAGAGACTAGTTGACATGGTGCTCATGCATGAAGAGGAGAAGGGCGCCAATGCTAATAAAGCACCTGAGAAGAAAGGGGATCAAAAGAAGTCGCAACATCAACAACAGAACAAGAAAGGTGGCAAAGGCAATAATGCTAAGGGGAAGAAGAAATGCTTTAACTGTGGGACACCCGGCCATCTAAGCAAAGATTGTAGGAAGAAAAAGAAGACCAGTTGTTTCCACTGTGGCGAGGCAGGACATCTTATTAAGGACTGCCCAAAGAAAGGGCAGAGGGCAGGGTCTACCTCGGGAGGACAGGTGCAGGCTCTTATGGCACCAGGGAAGGCAAGGGGACAAGTTCATGCTCTCGTGGTCCCACCGCTACAAGAACGAGGTAGAGCAATTTCCGTTGAAAGTTTAGTTTTTCTGTTTGATCATCCTGTCCGTACTTTATTAGATTCTGGCGCATCACATTCGTTTATTTCTACATCATTAGTTGAAACACTGCACCTTGATACTAGTCTATTTACTGATCCCTTAGTAGTCTCAAATCCCATCGGTGGTTCGGCTCATCTTTCTATGATTTGTCGGGATTTGAGAGTGTTTATCTTGGGCGTTGAGTTTGATTGCAACGCTTTTGTTTTTGGCTTCATGGGCTACGGTTTAATTCTAGGTATGGATTGGCTAACTAGAGATGGGACCATCCTAGATTGTGAAAGAAGGGTAGTTAGATTGTTGACTCGTTCTGGAAAGACCCTTGATATTTCTTGTGACCCTAGAGGTCCAGTAATACTTAGCTACCTAGAATCCCTTGATGCATCCGATGATGATTTACATTATTGTTAGCCCACTTTGTGAACTGGGCAACACAAAGTCAAGATGTGAAACATTGGAGAACTTGGAAAGCACTGAAGCGGGTCGGATCGAAGCAATGTGGCGGTTCGGCTCGGATAAATTGTGCTGTTCGGATCGGAGAGTAACCTACTGCCAGTTGGAGCGGAGAGCAACTTGCTACAAAGACAGATCGGAGCGGAGCAGAGTAAAAACAAGAATTAGTCCTAAGTTAATCCGGGTCGAATCGGGTACTCCGATCCGAACCCCTTGTGCACACTCTTCCGATCCGAGCCCGTCTTCCACGTCACTCCCCTGCATGAGCGCCTGGTTATTCGGAGCGGCTATGACCAGTTCCTACCCACAACATTCACTGCTCTGATGCGTTGTCAATATAGAAATCCATCCGAACCCGAGGCTGATTGGGTGGATGACACGTGGCTCCGATCCGGATCGGGTTCTGAGCCAATTCTCACCTATAAATACCCTGTCTGGAGACAAAGAAAAGGATCTTTTTTCTGGCACTTTGAGAGTTCAACCACCTCCATAACCCGAATTCCAGCACTCCCAGAAAATCCAAATCCTCTTTCATTATTTGTTTTTAGGCAATTGAGTGAATGCAAGTGAGTTTTGAGAGAAATTCAGTGAATATTTTATTGTAATTGCAACTACATTATTGAAATAGTGAAAGACAAGTGGACGTAGGCATTTCTTCGCCGAACCACTATAAATCCTGTGTGTTCATTTTACTTTTGATCTTATTTCATTCTGCTTTTAGTCAATTTGGGTGTTAGAACCACTTTTTGGTCTAACATTTTGGTGCTTTCACTGAGAACCATCTGAATTCTTTATTTTTCGGGATTATCGTTCTACTTTTTGGACCGTTGAGTTCAAAGAAGTTAATCCTCAAGTTTCGACGCTCTTGGATATTTGTTGAAGTGATTGTTGAAGAACCATGGCCAAAGGAAAAGGCAAAGAAGTTCAATCTGGTCGAGGAAATGGAGCTGGCGAAGATCAGCAAAATGCGGTTGTGACAAGGTCTCGTGGGCAGAGCTCAGCAGCAGGACGAACCGATGCAGGAAACCCGAACCGCCTTCAGGGGGAGGGCTCCGATCCGATCCGGGTAGGAGATTCTGAAGCAGTGCATTCCCCCAACCCGAACCGACCCGAGCAGCTTGCCATGTACCGATCCGACCAGGCTCCCCAGCTCTGAACCGACCCGATCTCCCATCTCCGAACCGATCCGACACTTGGTGATGTTGGAACCTCTACTCGAGTCCCTACGAATGCTCCGATTCCAGCCACCAGGGTCAATGATCAGGTCAATCCATCTGCGCCCATTACTCAAGGAGATTTCTCGCGCCTACTTGACATGCTTGAGAGTACTAGGGAGGCTATGAAAATCCACGAGCGCACCAATCTCATGATGCAAGAAAATATGAGACTCATGAGCAGGGAAATTAGCGAACTCCGTAGACAGAGAACCCCATCACCGGTTCGTCACACACCAGTGGATCAGTCTTCTTCTTCCGAGGAAGAGCGGCCCCGTGAACGAAGGCCGCTCGAACGACCTCAAAATTTGGAGCAGCTGACATTCGGATCTTTGGGGTCTCGCGAGGATATTGCACGAGCACTAGGAAACAATATCCCACTCGGGTGCAAAGGCTTCAGTCCCCTCCTCCCGAGATCGACCGGGAGCGTAGGGAACGGAGTAGAGCATAAGCAGCTCAAAGAAGAAGGGCATCTCCTGAACGGGAGCCCAGAAGGAACCCGGATACCAGGGCCAGGGAACCTGAACGGCCCCTAACTAATGCTGATGTACAGGCAATGGTGCGCCAGATTATGTCCGAGAGCCGGAACTATACCAATGAAGATTATGGCATTGAGCGAAGCCATACTCCTTTCACTGACGACATCCTCGACTTTCAGTTTCCGCGGCGTTTTAACCTGCCGCAGATGGACAAGTACAATGGGAGAACTGATCCGGGACAACATTTGATGCGATACTCGTGGCTCATGAATGCTGCTGCTGCCCCTGATGCAGAGAAGTGTAAAGCATTCCCGATCTATTTAGAAGATGTGGCGCTGTTCTGGTTTACCCGACTTCCCCCTCGTTCGGTTTCGAATTATAGGGAATTGAGCGAGCGTTTTATGAATCAGTTTCGACTCCATACCCGAAAGTCCAAAAGTGTTATTGAATTATCAAGAATTAAGCAGGCGCCAGGAGAGTCTTTGTGGTCATATCTTGACCGTTTTAACTTGGCTGTGACTGAAGTTAGTGACCCGCATGAACCCACCATCTTGATGGCATTAAAGGAAGGAGTCGATCCTGAATCCGAGTTTGGAGATTACCTTTCTGGGAAGACACCCTCCACAAGAGAGATATTCTATGAAAAAGCCGATATTTATTTAAGACGAGAGGAGGCCAGGGCAAACCGAAAGAGAAAGTCTGAAGCGGCTTCAAAAGAAAATGTTCAAAGTAACGTCGCCGTGAAGCAGTCTGGGGAAAGTTCCGGAAAAGTTGAAGTAAATGTGGGAAACAAGGGTGGCAACAACAATTCTGGAAACGGGTGCAACAACAATAACCGTAATGCGAATGGTAACAGAAGAAATAGAAATAGGGGAAGTGATCCTAACAAAAGACCCCGATTCCAAACTTATGAGGATTATACTCCGTTGAACGATACTCTGGAGAACATTTACCTGGATACGTACAACGTGTTGCAATATAAAAGACCGCCACCTCGTGACTCAACAGAGAAAGAAATGGCAACTGGGAAGTTTTGTTTGTTTCATGGAACTCATGGGCATTCAACCAATGAATGTCGGCATTTGAGAGATGTGATTGAGAAGCTGCTGCGCGAAGGGAAACTGGATGAATATAAGGTTGCCCCGAGGGACAGGGGGCAAGGAGAGCAGGCTCCAAAACAGATTCAATCTGCTCCCAAGCCTACAGCACAGCAGAAAGGCAAGGGAATTGTTATCAACTCCATAGTGGGTGGACCTCACCCAGCAATCCGTAGTTTTAGAGCAATGGATCAATATGTAAATGCTACCAAGCACGTAGATGTGAATGAAGGTGAGGATTTGGAAGATATCGCCCCCATAAAACAACAGAAGACAATGTTTGATGACGTGGTGTTCCGCAGCAGAGATAATACTGGGATCCAATCACCCACTGATGATCCGTTGGTCATTACTACCACCATTGGGCCGGCCTTGGTTCATAAGGTGTTAGTAGACAACGGAAGTTCTGTCAATATTTTATTTAAAAAGTCATTCGATCAGATGAAGCTTGAATCTGAAGATTTGAAGCCATGTGAAGGATGGGTCAGAGGCTTCAACGGGGCGTCAACAGCCCCCATGGGGTACATAGAATTGCCCGTGACCTTGGGGCAAGGAGAACGCCGAAGAGTGCGGATGCTTCAGTTCGTAGTATTGGACGTAGATTCGCCTTATAATACATTTTTGGGGAGGCCTGCCCTTGCTGAGTTCAGAGCTTGTATCGCCCCTTGGTGTTTATTGTTTAAGTTCCCAACCGAAGCTGGAACTGGAGTAATGAGAGGGGATCAAGTTTCCGGACGGGCCTGCTATGTTGCCGAATTAAAGATGTTGATGAAAGGACTTAACATCGAGAGTAAAGATGCCTCGCCTCCCCCAAAGGGGGGCTCGGCGTAGCAATTAGAGAGATCGACCCCGAAGGAGTTGCCCAAAGGAACGCCTGAAGACCTGGATCCCAGAAAGGACGAGGAACCAGAGACTAGAAATGCAACTCCTAATGAAGCGACAGTGGAAATTCCCATTGATGAAGCTGATCCAACAAGAGTTTTGAAGATTGGATCTCAATTGGATCCACGTCGGGCCAAAGAACTAACAGACTTCTTGAAGGCGAACTTGGATGTGTTTGCCTGGATCCACGCTGACATGTGTGGGATATCGCCATCCATCATAAGTTACACACTAAATGTAAACCCGAAACATCCTCCTGTGAAGCAAAAGAGACGTATGCTGGGCCCAGAGAGGTCGGCTGCTCTCAAAGAGGAGGTGGAGAAGCTGAAGCAGAATGGATTTATTCGAGATTCGACATATCCCGACTGGATATCGAATCCCGTCTTGGTAAAGAAGCCGAATGGAAAGTGGCGGACTTGCATTGATTTTTCAGATTTGAACAAAGCTTGCCCAAAAGATAGTTTCCCACTTCCCAGGATTGACCAGCTTGTAGATTCGACAGCAGGTCATGAACTTCTCTCTTTCATGGACGCATATTCTGGGTACAACCAAATTCCTATGCACGTGCCGGATCAAGAACATACGAGCTTCATTACAAATAAGGGGTTATATTGTTATGTTGTAATGCCATTCGGATTGAAAAACGCCGGAGCCACTTATCAGCGCTTGGTGAACAGAATGTTTTATAATCAAATAGGGAAGACTATGGAAGTTTACGTGGATGATATGCTTGTCAAATCGAAACAGTCCTCCAGCCATACGCAAGACTTAGCGGAAATGTTTGGTATCCTGCGAAAGTATCGGATGAAGTTGAATCCTTTGAAGTGTTCATTTGGAGTGGCATCGGGAAAATTTCTAGGCTTCATTGTGAGTTCCCGAGGAATTGAAATCAATCCTAGCCAAATAGCAGCGATTAGAAACATTGAAGAGCCAAGGAGAATTAAAGACGTCCAAAGTATTGCAGGGAAAGTAGCCGCGTTGAGTAGATTTATCTCTAAAGCCACAGATAAATGCGTCCCCTTTTTTGATTTGATTAAAAGGGGAAAGAAGAACTTCGAGTGGACTCCGGACTGTGTTGAGGCCTTTCGAAATTTATTGGAACTGCTAGAGAAACCGCCGATTTTGTCAAAGCCATTGGATCACGAAGAATTGTTTGTTTACTTGGCAGTCTCGGCTCACGCCGTTAGCACAGCCCTGGTTCGAGAAGAAGACAAAGTACAAAGGCCAGTATATTATGTAAGCAAGAAATTAGCAGCGGCAGAGCGCAACTACCCAAAGATTGAGAAGCTCGCTTACAGCCTCCTAATCGCATCCCGAAAACTTCGTCACTATTTCCAAGCTCATCCAATAACCATATACACTGACCAGCCCTTGAGGCAGGTGTTGCAGAGACCCGAAGCATCGGGAAGGTTGATCAAATGGAATATAGAATTAAGTCAGTTTGATTTAAATTTTCAACCACGAAGGTCGATCAGGGGGCAAGCTCTGGCAGACTTTATAGCAGAGTTCACCATCCCAGAGGAGGAAGTAATCGATGACAGAGTGGTTAAGTCCGAGGATGAGTTAAAGATAGATCCGTGGAAGCTATACACAGATGGAGCCAAGAACGACCGAAGGTCCGGAGCTGGAATCGTCTTAGTCACTCCTGAAGGACGGTCGTTATATTACGCTCTACGATTAGAATTTTCGGCGACTAACAATGACTCTGAATACGAAGCCCTGATTGCCGGGCTGAAGCTTGCTAAAGACCTCGGAGTAAAAATGTTGGACATATTCTGTGACTCCAAAATCGTTGTTTGCCAAGTGCGAGAGGAATTTATGGCTCGGGGACCTCGACTTATCGCCTACCTCGGGAAAGTGAGAGAGCTATTGAGCAACCTGGAGCGGTATAATATAACACATATCCCAAGAGCCGAAAACCAGAAGGCGGACAGGCTGGCAAAGCTAGCTAGCTCCGACAATCCAGAAGAGACTGAAATAATTCCAATTGAAACGTTGGAATCGCCAAGCTTTGAGTCGATGGAAATTGAGTTCGCTTTCGAAGCGGAACCGGAGAAGGAGTCGTTGATGACCCCAATTAAGAACTTCCTTAAGAATGGGACACTCCCATCAAAGAAGAGTGAGAAAAGGGCTATAGTTCGCAAGGCTACCAGATATGTCATGCAAGATGATACTCTTTATAGGCAAGGATTTTCTATGCCCCTGTTACGATGTATAGCACACGACGACATCAAACGTGTACTAAGAGAAGTGCATGAAGGTGAGTGTGGAGATCATACAGGAAGTCAGACTTTAGCGAAAAAGATATTGCGATATGGATACTTCTGGCCCACAATTAATAAAGATGCATCTGATTATTCACGACGCTGCGATAAGTGCCAGAGATTCGCCAAAATCCCCAGAGCACCGTCGACCCAACTCAAATCGATGGTGAGTCCTTGGCCATTTGCCACATGGGGAATTGATATCATTGGAGTTCTACCGATTTCTAAAGGAGGAGCGAAATATGCAATAGTCGTTGTGGACTATTTTACGAAGTGGGTGGAAGCTGAGCCCTTGACCAAAATCACGGCAAGAAAGGTGATAAGTTTCGTGGTTAGAAATATAATATGCCGGTTCGGGATCCCAAGGACCATTATAACTGACAACGGAACCCAGTTTGATGGTACTGAATTCAGAAATTTTTGCCAGAAGTATAAGATCGACAAACGATACACTGCGGTTGCTTATCCGCAGTCGAACGGGCAAGTTGAAGCAATAAACAAAGTAATAAAATCCATCCTTAAGAAACGGTTAGAGCGCGCAAAGGCGAAATGGGTTGACGAATTACCTTTAGCTTTGTGGGCATATCGAACAACATTTAAGACGGCTACCGGTCATACCCCTTTCTCTCTCTCTTTTGGTTCAGAAGCAGTAATTCCAGTAGAGCTTGAAGTTCCTTCCCACAGGGTGACGTATTATGACCCGATGACGAATCGGGCACTCTTACTCGAGTCTCTTGATGAAATCGAAGAAAAAGGGGACGAAGCGGATTTGCGTGCTGCAAGACATCGACGTCAGATGGCACGCTATTACGACAAAAAAGTTCGCCTTAGGACTTTTGAACCAGGAGATTTGGTGCTAAAGAGAATCTTTCCATCCCTTCCTCACCTCGGTTCGAAGTGGGAAGGACCCTGTCATCCAACGGAAACTTGAAAAAGGAACCTTCAAGTTAACGACCGTAGATAACGAAGAAGTACCTAGGGCATGGAATGCCCAACACTTGATGCGATATTTGGATTAGAAATGTTGTACTCTTTGATATTTCTCTTATGAACTCTGTAAAAAGGCACGACTTGCCTTAGGAAAATCTGATGATATGAATAAAGGACTATAAAGTGGATGTAGGCTACGACTTAGCCGAACCACTATAAAAATATCGTGTGTTATTTACTTTTATGCATTGTATATGTACATTCATCGACTATTCTGTTGTGATTATGGAATATAAGTTGATTCAAAACCTGAAAAGGTTGAAAACAGTTTAAACATAAGAAAAAGCACAACGACTATTTGTGCGACAAGACATAAAAGAATGAGAAAACGACATTCTTAACTCTAACTCTCCAGAGAGAGAGAGAGTATAAAAGCGTCTCCGACTGAGCGCTGAGAAAGAGATCCTTCCCCGCTGAAAGACCGGGGGGTGAATAGATTGCTGAGCTCGAACTCTAACTCTCCAGAGAGAGAGAGAGTATAAAAGGATGGGAAGACGACGTCCTCTGAGGCGTGAAGGTGCACCCCGACAAGAGACCGCCTCAGTAAGAACTCTAACCTGAGTATAAGGCAGGAGAGTATAAAAGAAATGCCAGAAAAAACGACAGGCATTGACGACACAGAAAATGCTATCCCGTCAGAAAATCGGGAGCATTCAGATTGCTTGATTAAGCCTTAAATAATTTTTTGAGAATTGACTGGGGGCATATATGTATACACATATCTCCTCCCTCCGTAACTTCATTTCATAACTATAGTAAGACATGCATTTTTACATAAGTGCAGAACTACTGACAAACAGACATTGCAGAAAATGAATTATTTTTTATTTACGAATGAATGAATTTGTACAGGAAAATAGCTAAAAAAGAAGGTGCAAGAGCCACTCTTGTAGCAGCAATTATTGATCTACCAAATACTAAAACAATGCAAGACAACCCACTATTTAGATTTCGAGGGAGTCTTGGACTTCTTGGCGACTTTTTCCGCATCCTTTGCCTCTTTCTCGGCTTCAGTCAAGATGCGCTTTGATTTTTTCTTTCCTGAAGATGCGGTGCTGGAACCGGTTGACTTCTTCCCGGAGGGCGGAGCGCTGGAATCAAGAGAAGATTTTTTAGCAAGTTCCTCTGTAATAGATCTAGTTGAGAGCTTAACAACTAACCTTGATCCCGCATCCACAACTGCGAGAGGCTTGAGGGCTTCAGGGTCTAAGTCTTCGGCTTTTAACTGCAAGCGTTTATCTTGATCAGCTTTCATTGCAGCCAAAGTAACATCATCTGCACTTTTCGACTCCCCGACTATTGCCACCTCTGGATCTTCCTCATGTCCTCCGTCACCGCCATCGTCCTTTAAAGCTGCTATCATTTCTTCATCATGGGGAATGTCAGCCTTAGACGGCTCGCTTCCTTCTCCCAAGTCTATAGGAGCAGCCTTGTCCTTCCCTCCTTTTGCCTTTTCCGTAGGCTCTTCCCCAGAGGCGGCTCCCTGAGTCACATCTGTCTTTCCGGATGGCTCAATACCTACAGAGTGAGAAGCAACAGTTATCAACTCAGGAGAAAATAATGGGTTTTTCATCGATTGCTCAATCACGTGGCGAAAGGTAGAAATAGCCTTGACGAATTGAGGAGAGAAGGTAGGGATAACTTCCGAAGACTTCTCGGCAGGGGTAACTACTGTCTCTGATGCCATTTCAGGAATAGGGGATAGCAGAGTTGTTCGGGGGATTCCCAGATTTTCAGGATCATACCCCTCTACTTCAGGAGTTGCGGGGGCAGCAGAAGAGGAACCAGTCTCGGGAATGTTTTTCTGTTTAGTCCTCCGCCTCTCTTCTTCCATAGCATCAGCAATGAGGCGGCGCCCTTCAGCTAGGCGTTCTGGCTCATCATCCCTTAAGTATTTCTCCATCAGTTTGTCTTCATCGATGTAGTCGACCTGGAGCTCCTCTTTTTCCCACTTAACAATCTGACTCCATACTTGGACTAGAGTGGATGGATAATCCTCAATCCAAGAAATGTTCCGGCGACGGATGATGTGTGCGAAGAATTCAATCATTAATTCGCCGAAACCCTGAATATCTGCCTCCGCCTCTGACAATTGTTTGCGGGCCTCCTTCGCAGATTTGATAGCACGCTCAACGTTGCCCTCCGCCAGGGCAGCTCTGTTCTCTGCCTCCAGTAGCTTTGAAGCCAAGTCAGCATTCTTCTTTTCTAGCTCAGCATTCCTCTTTGCTAGCTCGGCATTTTTCCGTTCAAGGTCAGTATAAGCAAGGCGCGACTTAGCGGCTTCTGACTTAGCATCATCAACTTGCTTTTTTAACTCAGAACGCTCTTGAGTATGAGATTCCAGCAAATCATGATAACGTTTTTGCATATCTTCAAATTGTTGTTTGAAGTTGGTAGCGTCCCTCTGAGCAATAGCAAGCTGGGCCTGTGTGTCCTCCAAATCTTTTCCTAGGTTCTTTAAGGCCTTTGCATCTTCTTCCGTGGTTTTTTGCATTGAATCAGCATTCATGATTAGAGTACGGATAATTCTGGAAAGGTTGCATGAATATTTGAACATTTCAGAATACTGTTTTTCAACCGCGTCTATCTTTGCTTTGGCCTCATCTGCCCACTTAGAAGAAACAGGTTCGAGGGTAGGTAAAAAAGTCAAAGTCTCAAAGTAATGTTCGGGAAATTGCTCCTCCAAATACGCCCGCTTGATTGCAGTTTCCGCATCTAGTGGTGGAGGAGCGGGGATCGTCAATTCAGTGTCCCTGTGTGTGGAGGATTCAGTAGTTTCTTTATCAGTCCTAGGTCGTTTAGTAGCAGGGACCTTGCGTTTACTTCGAGACTCAATATCTTTTGGAGGACTTCTCTCTCTGCTGCGCTTCTCGTGGGAAGAGGTGGAGTCTTTCGATTGTGGCTTGTCCTCTTCCCTACGACTTTGATAACCTTTATATTTCTCTTGGTCCGACCGAACGGGAGAGCGAGAACGTGAGGGTCGAGAGCGATAGGGTTCATAAGGCCTTCTCTCCTCCCTACCGCGATCATCGCGGCGATCATACTCGATATCCTGAGGTGGATTAGACATACTATGGCGGAGCTTCCTGATATCATTGTAAGATCGGGACATCATGCCTGCACAATAAGACAAATGAAATTCAGAATCAATAGTTTCACAGAGAGAGAGGTGCAATGAATGCTAATGCTATTGTGTAAAGCGTGTCCTAAGTGGTGTGTTCCCCCCAACCAACCCGAGTCTGAAGCTAGACTGGTACGGGCAGGCTCTTTGGCCTTAGCAGGAGTAGTTTCTTCAGAAGAGGTGAAGACTAAGGGATCCTTCCTAAAATCCTCCGAAGTGTATATAGCTTCAGGTAAGGGGAGATCCCCCAAACCCTGAAATAATGGGTCATCAGTACTGGGGACATCTCCCTCGGAAGCATTAAGTGGCGACTCTTTGGAGGATGTTGACTTTTCCGGAGAAGTAGCCTCCTCAGGGGCAGTATACCCTTCACGATTCTTTTCGGCCAAGTTAGCCAATTCGTCATCTTGAGTAGAAGATGGAGAAGGTGAAGTTTGAAGAGGCACTGCAGGAGCTCCCGAACCTTCTCCTGTCTCTGGGACTACATTCACTGGAGGAATATATACGTATGGAGCCGTCCCATGACTGATACTACGAAAAACGGATAGCAGCCCATGAAAATGAAGATATTCGTCCTTAAGGACTTCATCAATAGTCAAGAACTTTTGATCGCCATTAAGGAGCTGGTGCATCCGGTCAAAGAACACCTGGTCTGATATTTGTTTTGGATTGTCGACTGCAAACAAAAAGAAAAACGAGTTAAGGCGATGACTTGAATGTATAGAGCCAAGATGTAGATAATCAGTGCTTTACTTGATTTCGTCCATCTCTTGGCACACCCAGGCTGTCGCTTCACATAAAACCACTCCAGTCTGGAATCTCCAGCTTTACTACGGAATGGCGTTGAAATTATCTTCCTCTTGGGAACAGACTCAAAATAGCAAAAAGAAGGAGTTTCTCGAGTCCGATGCTTGAAGTTGTAGAAGAAATGAACGTCATCGAAAGTGAGTTCTATGCCTAGGATCTCACGATATGCTATATATAAAGTGTGTAAGTAGGCATAAGAATTGGGATGCAGCTGCATGGGGGCAATCCGCATTTGTCTTAGAAAATCTACGATGAAGGGAGAAAATGGAGGGATAGCACCGACCATGCACATCAGCCGGGTGATTGCCATATATCCTTCTGGAGGGTTGTGAGGACGGTCAGATCTTGAAGGCACTAGAGTGTCCCTTTTCATTATCCCGTATTTCAAACAAATTCGGGTAAGCCGGTCGTTATCGATAGTTGATTCAACGGAATCTTGGGGTGATTCCAGTATGACAGCTGATTCAAACTCATCAGGAGCTCGGTCGTCACCAACCCCTCCTTCCTCTTCAAAACCTAGAGAAACTTCATTTTCTGAAGACACTTCGTCCCTTTCATGATTTCCAATCTCGTAGTCTGAACCCTCATTATTCCATTCTGGATCCGACGGAGAAGATATGTCCTCGAGAGTAATTTTGCTGGAGGTTTCCGGGGCTTCTTTTCTCTCAGCTAGTCTAGAAGAGCGTCTGGGTCTCATGATCATAAAACTATTGAAGAAGCAATAGCACAAATTAGAGCAAATTAGCCCGTATCCCCCTGTGCACGTGTGCAAACTAAAGTGTAAACAATGTATGCGGAAAGTGCAAAGTAAATGTTTAAAAGTACGACGAAAAAGTTTGGCAAATTATAAAGAGTTGAAGTAGTTCTTGAGGTCCAGTTACGTTTGCAAGGCACTATCCTAACTGTCCATTAAGTTGAAGATTATGCCAAAAGTTGATTGGGCCAGTTAAACAAGTTTTTATGTATTAAGATGAACTGCTCTTCGGATCGGTTCGGGCATGTTCATTGGGATCGGATCGGGGATGCGGCCTTGACTTGGGCTAGGATAAACCTTGAAACTCAGAAATCAAAATCGGATCGGCTCGGAGGTAGAGTTCCCTAACGGTTCGGATCGGATCACGTAGTTATACTTCTCCTCCTTCGTCTTACGGTCCGATCCGATCCGGATAGGTAAGCTCCCTTTCCCCCTTCTTTAACTGCTTGCTCCGACCCGATCCGATCTCTTGGACTTCTTTTCTTTTTCCCTTTCTCTACTTGCCCCGACCCGATCCGACTTCCTGAACCTCTTTGCTTTTCCCTCTCATCCATCTTCTATACTCCAACCCGAACCGATTCCCTACTATCTTCTTCTTCTCCTTCATCCTCTTTCTTCCCTAACCAACGCCAAGACCAGTTTCGTGCCCATCACCCAAATCAAAGCCAAGCGATTATGCGCTGGCGCATGCAACAACTGATTCTAATCCCCTCCGTTATAGCCTCGAGATGGCGACGAGGCTACTAACGATGATGACGAGGAGGGGGGTCACAGTGTCGAGGTCGTCCAATTTTCATATTCAAGTCGTCCTAATTATCTACGAATCCGAATCGAGAGCAATTAAAGAAGGAATTATCTAAAGTTTTATAACCTACCGATGTAATTACTTCGAGAATTAAAAGGAATTTTGATGCTTCACGAATTAGGTTTTTTCTCGTTTTGCAGAACTTGGGGAGTAAAACAGTAAAAGTGAGAGAAGGGAGAAGACTCAGCTTATATAGAGGAGTAGAGTGTCCATTCGTCTCCCCATTCGGATCGGCAGCCCAGTAGAAGAACCCCCGTTCGGATCGGATGGACAGTCCAGAAGCAAAGCTTGGCCCAATAGTCTAGTGAAAAATAGAAAGGAGAAGGGGTCTGTTCGGATCGGAATCCGAACCGAACCGAGTTCTTTAGCTCAGTAACGAATTAAATTGAAATTTGAAGAAAAAGATGAAAACACAAGGAAAATTAAAAGAAAAATCACCTCGAAGAGCGCTGCGCAATAATAGTCAAAGTATGCTCCGTCTCCAACAGAAGCATCCTTTGAGGGGGCAAAATGTTAGCCCACTTTGTGAACTGGGCAACACAAAGTCAAGATGTGAAACATTGGAGAACTTGGAAAGCACTGAAGCGGGTCGGATCGAAGCAATGTGGCGGTTCGGCTCGGATAAATTGTGCTGTTCGGATCGGAGAGTAACATACTGCCAGTTGGAGCGGAGAGCAACTTGCTACAAAGACAGATCGGAGCGGAGCAGAGTAAAAACAAGAATTAGTCCTAAGTTAATCCGGGTCGGATCGGGTACTCCGATCCGAACCCCTTGTGCACACTCTTCCGATCCGAGCCCGTCTTCCACGTCACTCCCCTGCATGAGCGCCTGGTTATTCGGAGCGGCTATGACCAGTTCCTACCCACAACGTCCACTGCTCTGATGCGTTGTCAACATAGAAATCCATCCGAACCCGAGGCTGATGGGATGGATGACACGTGGCTCCGATCCGGATCGGGTTCTAAGCCAATTCTCACCTATAAATACCCTGTCTGGAGACAAAGAAAAGGATCTTTTTTCTGGCACTTTGAGAGTTCAACCACTTCCATAACCCGAATTCCAGCACTCCCGGAAAATCCAAATCCTCTTTCATTATTTGTTTTTAGGCAATTGAGTGAATGCAAGTGAGTTTTGAGAGAAATTCAGTGAATATTTTATTGTAATTGCAACTACATTATTGAAATAGTGAAAGACAAGTGGACGTAGGCATTTCTTCGCCGAACCACTATAAATCCTGTGTGTTCATTTTACTTTTGATCTTATTTCATTCTGCTTTTAGTCAATTTGGGTGTTAGAACCACTTTTTGGTCTAACAATTATGTTCCCATAGTCCATGAATATGCTGATGTCTTCGATGAGGTGATGGGTTTACCCCCAAAACGTGAAATAGACTTTCGAATATATCTAGTAGATAATGCAAAGTCGGTTGCAATGCCAGTGCGCCACATGGCTCCAACAGAGAGGAGAGAACTCAGTAAGCAAGTGAAGGAATTGCTTGAGAAGGGGTTCATCAGACGTAGTATATCGGAGTGGGGTGCTCCAGTAGTATTTGCCACGAAGGCAGATGGGTCCCTTAGACTTTGTGTGGACTATAGAGAACTTAATAAGCTTACTAAGAAGAATAGACACCCACTGCCGAGGATTGACGATCTCTTCGATCATTTAGTTGGCGCCTCAATGTTTTCGCAGTTGGACTTAGCCACGGGTTTCCATCAGTTGAGAGTGGTTGAGGATAGCATAGACAAGACTACCTTTAGGACTCCGGACGGTTTCTTCGAGTGGCTTGTGATGCCCTTCGGTTTGACAAACGCCCCAGCATACTTTGTTGACTTGATGAGTAGGGTGTTTAGGGAGTACCTTAATAGATTCGTGGTGGTCTTTGTGGACGATATCTTGATCTTTTCTAAAAGCGAAGAAGAGCATGCCCTACATCTTAGGGAAGTGTTGGAGACTCTTCGAGCGCATAGCCTTAAAGCTAAATTTTCTAAATGTCACTTTTGGAGGAAGGTAGTGCGATTCTTAGGGCACGTGGTTTCCAAAGAAGAGATAGCTGTGGATCCTCTAAGATAGTGGCCATCCAAGATTGGAAGGTTCCTAAAAATGCTACCGAGGTGAGGAGTTTCTTAGGGTTGGCTGGCTACTATAGGAAGTTCATCAAAGGCTTCGCAAAAATATCAGCCCCATTAACACGCTTGACGAAGAAGAATCTAGTTTTTACGTGGGACGTAGATTGTGATGATGCATTCCAACGTTTGAAGAGCGCTTTGACCACAGCCCCAGTCTTAGTGTTGCTAGATGGGAGTAAACCATTTACCGTTTATACCGATGCTTGTGGGATAGGACTAGGCGCAGTCTTAATGCAAGAGGGAAGGGTAATAGCCTATGGTGGAAGGCAGTTGAGAGTGCATGAAATAAATTACCCTACACATGACCTAGAGTTGGCCGCTATTGTCTTCGCGCTTAAGTCTTGGCGTCATTATCTTCTTGGCAAAAAATTCGAATTATTCACTGACCACAAATCGCTAAAATACTTATTCTCTCAAAAGGACTTGAACTTAAGGCAGCAAAGGTGGATGGAATTCTTAGCATCCTACGACTTCGAGATAGCATATACCCCTGGCAAGGGTAACGTGGTGGCAGATGCCTTAAGTAGAAAAAGGTTATCCTTGAGTCCGTTGTTTGTTGAGCGGCGAAGTTTAGAGTTCATCTCTACGTTTGACTTTACACCTTCCATTGACTTCGTACCTGGTTTGCTAGCATCCTTAGAGGTCAGACCTATGCTTTTGGGATGGATTGGCGAGGCACAACGAGACGACCCACAGTTGGTTGAGTTAGTAGAGAAGCTCAAAAGAGGGGAGTCATCGAGCCATCTCCGTAGGTATACCCTAGATGATAAGGGTTGGTTACGTAGGGACAGTAGACTTTGTGTACCAAAAGACGATGACCTAAGGAAGACCATTCTTGATGATGCACATCGTTCGAAGATGACTATCCATCCCGGCAGGGACAAGATGTACATGGACATGAGACGAGTTTACTTTTGGGCCGGCATGAAGAAGGATGTGGCTGAGTATGTCGCTAGATGCTTGGTGTGCCAACAAGTAAAAGCAGAGCAAAAGAAGCCCGGTGGATTGCTACACCCATTGGAGGTCCCACAATGGAAGTGGGAAAGTGTTTCGATGGACTTTGTTGACGGATTACCAAGATCAAGGAAGGGTAATACGGGGATTTGGGTTGTGGTAGACAGACTTACTAAGAGCGCCCATTTCATTCCCGTAAAGAGTAAGAGGACTGCTCCATGGTTAGCCTCCGTATACATTCGAGAAATAGTTCGTTTGCACGGTGTTCCTTCTAGCATAGTGAGCGACCGTGATCCTATCTTCACTAGCGAATTTTGGAAAAGCCTACAAGAGGCGGTAGGGACTCAGTTATGTTTGAGCACCGCATATCATCCTCAGACGGACGGCCAGACCGAGAGGGTGAATCGTAGTCTAGAGGACTTATTGAGGTTGTGTGTCTTAGATTTCGGAGGTACATGGGAGGAACATCTTCCGTTGGTAGAGTTCGCATATAATAACAGCTTCCAATCTAGTATTGGCATGGCACCGTTCGAGGCTCTTTATGGACGGCCGTGTCGTTCGCCTACATGTTGGTGGGAGTCTACAGACAAGGTCTTGCTTGGACCCGATATGATTAGAGAGACTTCGGAAAAGATCGATTTGATTCGAAGGAGGATGAAGACGGCGCAAGATAGACAGAAATCTTATGCGGACAAGAGGAGGTCAGATCTTGAGTTTGATGTTGGGGACATGGTCTTTGTCAAGGTGTCTCCATTACGGAACATCGTTCGCTTTGGGTCCGTTGGAAAGTTAGCACCAAGGTTCGTAGGGCCTTTCCTATTAAGCAAAGGATTGGGCAGATGGCGTATAGAGTGGAGTTGCCCGAGAGACTTAGTGGTGTACCCGACGTATTCCATGTATCACATTTGAGGAAGTGCTTGCACGAGACCACGGAAGTGGTAGAGCCGAGCTTGCTTAGAGAGGTGGAGATCGAGCGTGATGCGACGATTCGACGAGCTCCTACGTGCATTCTTGGGTCGGAGATTAAGAAGTTGAGGAATCGATAGGTAAAACTAGTCAAAGTGCAATGGGGAGATGATGAGAGCAACGCTACTTGGGAGACGGAAGCGAAGAAGCGTTCATTATACCCTTTTCTTTTCGAGGGTATGTCTTTTAAATTTCTCCTTTATCGCTTACCTTGTACTTATCTTATCTTTAGTATGTCCTCTCGCTAGTATCTTTGACCTTTAGATAGGATAGTCCTATGGTTGAAACATGTGTTTGAGACATGTTATGTATGATGGATGCACGTGGATGCAAGTGTTTGCTAGTGGTTGCTCGTGGATGCATATACACACACTTTAGGAACTAGATCGGCTTAGCCACTTCATATTGCATATTGCATATAAATGTGTGTACATATTTAAGTAATGGATGTATAATGGTTGTACCATCATATGGATGTTGCATTTTGGTGAATGGTTGTGCACACATGTAGAAATAATATGTATCGATAAAGTTCTTTCGCATACATAATGGACGCATGGCACTATCATGGTTTGCATTAAGGAGGTCAACTGAATCAGTAGACCGCCTGATTTTGCATTAGATAAGGAACATATACACACACTTCTTGCATATGTTCATACAGCATTAGAAATTTTATAAGGGCAATGGATGCCCGTGTTTAATGGTTGAGTAGATGGTTTTTTGGATGGTAGGATATGCATTCTCTTTAACTTGGAGATTTCAGGGGAGAAATCCTTTAAGGAGGGGAGAATGTAACACCCCGGATTTTTGAATAATCGAATTAACTAAAATTAAAGAATAATTAATCTCAGACGTAAGAATTATGGGAATGGGGTTGCGCCATTGTGTTCATCTCGGAATTCTGGTTGAAATAGAGTCCGAGTTTGCGGGAAACGGGTACTGGATGAAGGAGTTATGGACGAACGAAGATTGGTGGCAAGAGAAAAAAATTGCACTGGCGCACTTGGGAAGTGCGCCAGTACATATTTGCACTGGCGCACCTGCCAAGTGCGCCCAGGCCGAGGCAGTGAGCCTGCATCGCTTTCTGGTTCAGGCTGACCCGTATTGCTGAGTCCTTTCTGACTCCTTGCTGAGTCATTAGGGCTGACTTGTCACCCTATCTTGACTGAGTGGTTTCGATTAACCCTAAGATCATCCAACGACTTATATTAATTCAAAACTCTTTAAAAAGACCCATAGACTCCAACCCTAAATCAGAATTAAAACTGAAACTATGGCCGTCATGCTGTTGTCTTGAACCCTAGAGCAGCCGCCACCAAATTAAAGAGGAAGAACAGCAAATCAAATTAGAACTACTCAACCCTAACAGCGAATCTTCTTCAAAGGAGAGCTAATTCAACTCCAGATATCAGAATTCAGAACTCAAGACTGCTTTTGAGTTGTGAGTTCGATAGTTTTAATAAAATAATTAGTAATTTAATTGGATTAAGTTATAATGCGGATTGTATGGATGTGATGTGAAGTATTGGTTGCATGTTGTAATTATGTCATAGGATTGTGATTGAAATCTCTATGACGTTATGTTGTGATGCTATCATTTATGATGTAAAGTTATGTTGCTATCATCCATGTTGTAATTTTATATACAATCAAATCATCATGTTTCATATGCTAGTTTGGTTATGATTCATATGATAAAACATATGTATGCAAGTTTAGGTTTTGATTTGAACATGAATCATATACAAGTTGGGTAGAATTATATGTGACCTTACATGATTATGAAACCTAGTTTATGTGAAAATTTAATTGAAAGTTAGGCTATGACATGTGTGAGTTATATGCTAAATTCTACATGATACTTTACATGTTATATACTAGTTTACACCATTGTTGCGATGTATAAATCACATATGTAAGTTTATGAGTTGGATATGAATCATGTTATGCAAGTTTAGGGTTATTACCTATGCAAGTTTACTCCTTTAGATATAGATCTATGACAATACATGATTTATGCAAGTTTGTGGCCATTATCTCATCAAGTTCACACCTTTAGATTTGGATCCATGACATATGTTGTTTATGCAAGTTGTAACTTTGGTCTATGCAAGTTTTAGATATAGAACATCATTCACATATGCAAGTTCACCCCTATGTTAGATCTATGTTTTAATTATGTGTATATTGTGATGTTTTCTCTTTATTCCATGAGTTAGACTATTCGAGTCTAACGTATATTTTACGTTAAACGAACAAACGTACAACGTGGGGGTAAAGGGGATAATATTAAAAAGATTTAATTGGCATAAATGCCTTAAAAGGCATAAAATATAATTGTGGTGAAAATTGGTATGATTTTACATACCATAAATGGATGGACATAATTGAGTCAATTATGGACATCGTTAAATTTGTAATTGATTGATAATTTGAATAGGGAAAGTAATTCAAATTTGGGGAACGATTAATTAGGAGTAATTAATCGTCTAAGACACGAGGTTAGGCTCTTTTGTGGTGTAAGACTACTCGGACCCGCCCGGCAAATCCAGCTACCACAAATGTCAGTCTAATGTGAGAGGTCTTAGGCATAAACTAAATACGTAACAATTGTAAAGACACGAGGTTAGGCTCTTTTGTGGTGTAAGACTGCCCGGACCCGCCCGACAAATCCAGCTGCCACAAATGCCAGTCTAATGTGAGAGGTCTTTATGAGGTTACGGTCTTAATGAATTAAGAAACACTTAACCAGATAAACATGTAGTGGGACATGAGGGGGTTAAGTGGGTGCCTTGGGTGGCATGTGGAATCTAGTGGGTGCTTTGGGTGACATTTGGAAATACGATTAGAAACACTTAACCAAAATTGAAACATGTAATTGAAACATGAATATGAAGTGGGTTAAGTGGGATGTACTAGAGGGGACCAAGCTTAGGTGGATAGCTTGTGTCAAGTAATGGGGGCCCGTTTCAACCAGTAACCCATACGTATCTTTGTGGGCTCGACCCAAGTCGCGGACGGGACACGCATACTGGGCTTGACTGTAAGAGGCCAAACCGGGTTAGCGGTGGTAACGCAAGTCCAATGGGTTCATATGCGTGTGTGGACCCGGGCTGGTAGGTAAGACGTTGTTGCATCGTGTAGGTATAAGCCATGCATTGTTGGTTGTATCGAGTTGCCACTTTGGGGAGTGATACACCCCAATGTGGGGCCAGCACGGGTATCTACGAGTTAGGGAGCCGATCGCTTGGGGGTAGTGGGTACACCTAGTGGAGATAGGGGCAGGCGACACTTATGAAGGCAGCTAGGGGTGCACGAAACTACCATTATCATTATTTAAGTCTGTAGGCGGGATCAACCTTAGAGTGACTAGTGGTGGCGCAATTTAGCAATTATCCTATAGTGTTGGTGTAGTTTAGTAATCATCCTATAGTGGTTTAGGTGCGCTTAAACGATATCGTTGATCATCCTATTTCCTTATTTACTCTGCCATACTCAATGGTTCATGATCATTTCCTTATTTTCCAACTTATACCTTAGCCTAGTTACTTTGTTAATTATATTGTTAAAGTTATCGCACTCGCCAGACTTTATGTCTGACCCCCCTTTGTTTCCTCCCCTTTTCTCCCTTTCCCCCTCAGGTGCTCAGGTTGGAACTAGCACCAGTGAAGCTTGATTTTGGACTGCTTTTAGAAGATTGCTTGGATCGCTGAAGTAAAGTTCAGCTTCTCTTTATCTATGACTATTTTGATGTTGGGGATTATGTCTTTCAGTTTATGTACTTTGTTTTATCAAGATGGATATTATGTACTTGACTTTGGTTTATGGTTTTGATGATGTGACCAAACATATTTACCTTCTGCTGCAATAAATAAAGTTTTAAATTTTCAAGTACTGCTTTATATCTGTCTTGTTGTGATTTTCTGTTCTATATTCACTTAAAATGCTCCATGGAAGTTAATGCATTCCCTTTGCGAGTGACATTAATGGACGTGGGGTGTTACACGTAGTAAAAAGATAAAATAAAATCCTTTGAAAATGATATCCAAAGGAAGATTTAATTATAAGTTTAAAACAACTTATCTTTGATAAAATTAATGGGAACCTTTCCCCTAAGATGTGAATATTTGAATAAAAGAATATTTTGAATTGGAATGAGACATATGATGTGTTTTTATAGCACTTGATTATTGATTATAAGATTACGTTAGTTATTCGAAAAGACCAGGCTTAACCCATTTTGAATAACTGATACGATAATGACTAAAAGTCGATGATGAAGACGGTGGTTGAAGACCGGAGATCTTCACATCGTATGGATGATTACTGATGCCTTGATTAGGCTGTACACCCAAGACAAGGTAATAAGTTGTGATCGTCCAGACGTACTTGGACATCGATCGAATATGCGAGGACTTCTCTCCTGTATTGGACATATGGGATGAGGATTAAGGAGCCTCCGGTTTTGTTCAAACCCAGAACGGACTTGCAAATGGATGGTGTGTCTGACATTGTATTCCTTTATGTTGTATTCATTGATCTCTGCTAAATATATATCTGTTTGGTGACAAAGAATTTATTCTCTTGCTTAACACCCTTCTCTTGAGACATACGAGCTTAGAGGTTATATATTGGTAAGAATCAGTGTATGGCATGGATTGACAATGTGGCATGCTAAGATGCAAATGATCAAGGCTTATTGTTGAAAAGCAGAGTCTTGTGGATGATGATCAAAGCACGACTTTAATTCGCATAGCTTTGTGTATAGCATTAATTCGCGAGCCTTACACCTCGGTATGAGTCAAAAACGGGATGAGGGACCGTAGGGAGAACTTTTGTTTCTTTCTAGCTGAGAGTGGTGTTATGGTATGGAGCCCAGACATTTTTATTTTGTGGATGATAGATGTGAGGCGCCTCGGATATGATTGGTCAATGTACTGGCCATTTCGGAGGTGCGATAGGACCGGGAAACGTATTGTTCAGGAATAACCAATCCACTAAAGTAAGTATGGACCGACCCTACCGCTTCCTAGGGTTGCCCATAAGTGTGATCCTGAGGCATTTTCTAGAGTGTCTCGAATCGGTAAGGAAGATCCCTTGCCTCGACTCATGATGGAAATCCAATTTCCAATACCACATTTTTTGATTTTAGTTGTAAACCTATGTATGGCGACATAATATATGGTACCTATGCGTCTATGATTGATACATTTATATTTGAAGTTGTTTTAACACTATGCACTTATAGTAATATCACAATGACTTTTTTTAAAGCATATCAAGCATATTTGGCTATTATAAGGTAAAACTCTATCCTCTGGTTTGTGTTGCATTGTGTGATGGGACCTGAGTTTATAACCGCTTCATTTTTCAAAAAGCATTGCGTTGTTTATAAATTGTTTTGTTTTACGGTATTCATGGGAGTAAACCCGTTCCATGATATACGGCGTGGTCCCGTGATTTACCCTATTTTAAAGTAAAGATTTAACAACTGTTTTAGTTCTTACACCAGTCCCATGACTGACTCGGAGTTTATTGTTTCCACCTAAACTCTAGATGCCCATATTTTCCACACGAGCAGCTAGTAGTTTTGGTTTTCGCAAATATTTCTTTTCACAGGATCCTGAATCACAGCTGGAGCTATATTTGGAATGCTTTTCATCTGTGTATTTCTTTAAGTTGTGGTAGTTGATGTTTTCCACTGTGCATTATATTTATGTATATATATTTCCGTTGTTTTGTAATTTGTAAATCTCTATTATTTATTTTCCGCTATATATTATTTATCTGAACTCTGATATATTCTTATACACTGATGTAAATTATTGTAATAGCAATGATATGTTCTCATGTTTGTGTTCTGATACGTCGTTGTCTCAAAACAATCCGGGCTCCTCCATCTCTTTGGGGATCGGGGAAGTCTAGGTTGTTTCAATCGTTCTCTTTCTTCAAATCTAGTAATCGCCTCCAAATCAACCTACTTCACTTTGGAACTCCACTGCATACACAGTTGTTAAAGTGGTTTTCGGTATTGGCAGAGAGTATGACAATATCCGATCTTGGTCTCTTTAACAACCAATCGTTTACATTTTTCACACCGGTCAGTTCTTTTACATTGCAAAGGTGTTTGTACTTCATATCAAAATATCATATTTTCTTTAAACTCGTTTCAGTAGTCATGATAGAGTATTTCATAATAAAATCTCCATTTAAAACCAAACTTAAAATATTGAAACAATTCCAACTTTAAAATAATTTGAATATTAAAATAGTTAAAAATATATTTAAAATAGTTTAGATATATAATTTGAATACTAAAATAGTTGAAAATATATTTAAAATAGTTTAGTTACAATTGAAATAGTTTGAAAGGTAATAATTTGTATTTAAAATAAAATTTTCAGATTTAGTAAAATCTATAGTTAAAATATTAAAATGGTTTATAAAATAAATAGTTAACTATAAAATGGTTTATTTAAAATAAGTAATAAAGTAAAACAATTATAAGGTAAATAGTTAATAAATAAAATAATTATTATAAAAATGGTTTTAAAATATTATAGTTGGAATTAGAATCGTTTCTTCAAAATTTAACCAAACATGAAATCATATTCCAATTTTCAAATCAATTCGACTAAATTTCGATATCTTAATTCAAAAAGATTTGACTTCCCATTTATATTTCAATCCGATTCAACAGTTCAATTTTAAACAATTCGATTTAATAATTCTATTCAAATAATTGAATTTCAATTATAGTTCTCATTTCTAATTATTTGTTTATAAAAATCTCGAGTTTATGATTCATTTATTACTATATAAAGTAAATATCAAAGATGGATAGACAATTCAATTTCGATAAATTTAGTTCATATTTAATTCAGTTTTTAACTTCAGTTATCCACATTTACGAATTCTTTAAAAATTAAAATTATAAATTTCAAAGCTCAAAGTTCAAATTTAAAGACAATCATTTAATAAAATCATTTAATTTGTGACACGACCCGAACTTCCCCATGAAGGAAAGCACGGATGGCGTTGAGAACAACACACATCGGAACGCAAAAAGAAGAACATTTCATTGTCTATTACAACAATTCCATCAGAATACAAGAATATACAGAGTATGAATAAATAATATACATCAGAGAAATATCAGAGATTTAAATTGCATTTAGATACATAGTAGCGGAAAAATAATACAAAGCACAACTAAAAGTAATACACGGATACAGAGCTTTCCGAGTATCGTTCCAGCTGTAGACCAGGATCCTGTGAATATAAATCTGCAAAACCAAAACTACTAGCTGCCCGTGTCGAAAATAAGGGCACCCAGAGTTTAGGTTAAAACAATAAAATCCAGGTCAGTCATGTGAGTGGTGTGAGAACTAAGACAGTTTTTTAAAACTTTACTTTAAAAGAGAGTACTTCAAGGGACCACGTAGTATAACACGTAACGGGTTTCCACCCAAGAACACTAGTGCATTTAACAAAACAGCGCAATGCTTTTTGGAAAAATGAAGATATTATAAGACCCAGGTCCCATCACACAATGCAACGCAAGCCGGAGGATAGGGTTTTCCCTTATAATAGCCAAACATGCTTGGTACGTTTAAAACAAATCATTTGATACAATTAAAAGTGTATAGTGTCAAAACAATTTCAATCATAAATATCAATCATAGGCGGCATGGGTACCATCTATCATGTCGCCAATACTAGGCTCTACAAATAAAACCGAAATATCTCGTATTGGAAATTGGATTTCCGTCATGAGTCGAGGCAAGGGGCAAGCTCCTCTCCGCTTTGAGACACTCTAGCAAATGCCTCAGGACTACACACTCTAGGTAACCCTTGGATCTTCAGGGCCGGTCCTCTCTTATGTTTGAGGATTAATTATTCCTGAACACACGTTTCCCGGTCCTAACAGACCTAAAATCGAGGCATCTCGCATTCCAACAACCACAAAGGTAAAAATAATATAAATGTCAGCCAGTTTAAGCACTGACACTACCTCTAGCTAGAAAGAAATGTCGTGTTCTCCCTGCCGTCACTATCCCGTTTTTAACTCATACCGAGGTGTGAGGCTCGCGAATTCACGCTATACACAAAGCTGCGCCATACAGGCCATTCTTTGATCATCAACCACAAGACTTTGCTTTTCAATAGAAGCCTTGATCATTTGCCACTTAGGCATGCCACACAAGCAATTCACTCCATGCGACTGATGTCCATCGATATACAACCTCTGAGCTCGTACGTCTCAGAGAAGGGCGTTAAGCAATAGAATAAATTCTTCGCCGCCAAACATATGTATATTTAATAGAGGTCAATCAACACAGAATAAAATCCAATGTCAGACACACAGTCCATTTACAAGTTCGTTCTGGATCTGAAGGAAACCGGAGGCACTTTCCTCGCATATCCATCGATCTCCAAGTATGTCTGGACGATCAACAATTGTTTCTCTCCTCTTGGGTGTACAGCCCAATCAAGATCATCAGTAATCACCTAAACGATGTGAAGACTTCCGGTCTTCAACCACCGTCTTCATCTTTGACTTATCGTCGAATCGGTTATTCAGAATGGGTATAAACCCGGCCTTTCTGAATAACCCGCGTATATAATAAACAAGTGTCATACAAACACAACATACGCCTCATTCCAATTCATCAGTCACTAACCGTAAATTAGCAAGAGAACAATTCCCCAAATATTAACCTCGAAGGCCGAAACCAACATCAGATCAATACCCAGGAAACCATCCTTCTTAGCTAACCTACAGTTAGTTTCTAAATTTCACATTCTTAGGGAAAGGTTCCCATTAATTTTATCAAAGATAAATTCTTATACATTTATTCTTTAATCTTCCTTTGGATATCATTTCAAACCATGTTAAGGTTTTCCAAACTAGTCGGGATTAGCGAACCACACCGAAGTAATTATTTATTTTATTTCTCAATCCCAACCTATTCATCCCATGAAGCAAAACTGGTAATATTCCATATCTAACACCACGGTGTTATCGGTAAAATTAATTACCATTTCACGTTCAAATCTAATTAAAGATTTAACTATCGCTTTGGAGCAAAACTGGTGGTACTCCATTCTCGATCACTTTCCAAATTTGATAATTTAAATTATCAATTCACATTTCAATCTAGTTATAGATTCATTAAAACTCCACTTAGTTTTAATCTTCTCAAAAATCAATATCCTGTCTTTAACTGGGTTAAAGAACCAATGTCACCTAATACACGATTCACGAAAAACCCAAAATCACTTTCAAATTCAATTCCAACTAAATATTATTTAATTGGTACACTTCATTAAATATAAATCGAAAGATTTAATCTTTTCTCAACTGGGTTCAAGAACAGTGTTAATGAAGACACCATTCACGACAAACCCAAATCACATTTGATATTAAATACAAGGCTCTGAATAGAAAATATATCGGCTTATATTCAATATCAAATTCTACGACCAACAAATATCGTATTTGAAATAACGATATAAATATATCTTTCAAATTTCCACAACCATATATGTATAATCACGAAATCCAACATCGAAATAT
The DNA here is from genome assembly GCA_030737875.1 of Allium sativum. NCBI lineage: Eukaryota > Viridiplantae > Streptophyta > Magnoliopsida > Asparagales > Amaryllidaceae > Allium > Allium sativum. Next base: position 391,890,890 of record CM060922.1, read on the forward strand.
TCCGAAGATAATTCCGATTCAAATCCATTCCAATTTGTATATTGGAAATTCTGATTATTTTCAAAACCACTTCAAATCCACTTTATTTTTTTATTTAAAAATAATTGGATTTTAATTCTAGTTCAAAACTAGTTCATTTCGATAAAATCTGTTTTTATCCTTTCAAATGTGGAATTTTTCATCCCACTTCTTTCCAATTCATATATTATGATTTTACACAAATTATTAATATTTTTATCAAGGCCCGTACAGTCGATTTCCATCAGCGACCATCGAACTGCACTTACAGCGACCTTTTCCAAATTTGATTTGGACATAATTCCAAATCCAACCGTTATATCTCGGATTTCTAATATTCATTGGAAAGCTCTTTTCGATACGAACCCAACGGTTCCGGTTTTAGGAGAATCCGACGGTCGGATCTCCCGTAACGTCAATTCGAAGTCAATGGTCGAAATTCACGAACTGCCGCGGTGCGGCGCGTTCTATTCAGGCCATTATATATATATATATATATATATATATGTATATATATATATATATATATATTTCATCGATTTCCTTTTAAAACGTATTTTATAAATCGTTTTAAATTCGTTATCGAAATGATTTCAACTTCATATTCAATTTCGAATCAAAATTGAATATTCCACATCATCGATATACAAATAACAATATTTTCAAAACATTATATTTTGAAATCACTTCCTTTTCTATAATCATTATAAAAACGAATATAATCGATATAAATATCGTTCGCGTCGAAATGGCGCATCTCTAATCAACACGGCTTTATATTTTTCAATAACTTTGTTATTATATTCAACAAATGAATATTTATTATATTCAACACATGAATCTATATTTCTTTCAACACATGAGTACTGTCAACACAAGACTATTTTTGCTATTTAATATATTTTATAAAATTTTGGTTTCTATCGATTAATTCTTAATCAGACACCAACCGTAAATTAGTAAGAGAACGATTCCCTAAATATTAACCCCGAAGGCCGAAACCAACATCAGATCAATACCCAGGAGACCACTCATCTTATCTATTTCCCAGTTAGTTTCTTATTTTAAATATGATAAAGATGTAAATTTTATTGTTAAAATATAATTTTCAACACATGAATATTCTCAACACATGAGCATCGTCAACACATGACTATTTATTCTATTCAACACATGAATCTATATTTTATAATATTCTTTATTTTCCCAATTGGAATGAGGCCCAATCAATTACCATATAATGTTAATTATATGGATTCCATACAACACATGTATATAATAGCAACGATAAATAATCAACCATCATCCAAAGTGCACCACGCAACTGCATAAGCATTAAATATAAATAATTAACGCTTACACAGTCTGTCGACCAATCGATCGACATACAACTAAATAATTGGGATTAGTGTACGCCAAATATCATCCCAACACCCATGTGGGGTTTCAATCCACAAACACTGAATATTATTTGTGCAGTTGGGCGACGTGTAAAATTTATCATCCCAATCAATATCCTTAAAATAGGTGTACATAAACAAACCGTCCGGTTTGTAAATGAATATTTATTTATTCACATTCACGTTAAAAATTATATTTTTAACGATAATTAATTTATTTCAACACATGAATATTTTCAACACATGAATCTATATTTTATTCATTTCACATCAACATCACGAACTAACCTCACAACACATCAAACAAGCATACAAGTCGTCCATGGTCTGTGGACGACGGGTGTCGGGTGCTGCTAAGCACCGTCTGCATCCTAGTATATATTTTTGACTAGAAAACAAGATTTAAAGTGAGAAGTTCTCATCGACTAGCTAAACCAAATGCCACGACTCTTCATATGTAGAAATATTCGTCGTGCTCGCCTTTTGTCAATTTCATTGTCCGTAGCCACTACATATATAAAAATCGCATTTTTATATTGTTGCTATGTATATAAAAATCATATTTTTACATTGTCGCTGTGTATATAAAAATCACATTTTTATAATCACTCTATATGGATAAAAATCACATTTCTACACCACTACTATATAGATAAAAATTCTATTTTTACACCGCTACTATGTAAATAAAAATTCTATTTTTACAACGGTGTTAATATAATAAAGATTATATTTTAATCACGCTAACTTCATAATAAAAACTATATTTTTATATCGTTCTTCTACTAGTAAAGATTATATTTTTATTCTTCCTATCATATAAAACAAAACTAATCTTTATTTCTAAGCTAAATATATAAAAATCACATTTTTATCTAGCCATCTTCTAATTAAAAATCTTATCTTTATTGCTACTCTTCAAAGATTAAAACCATATTTTTATCGTCACTTCTCATAGATAAAAATCATATCTTTGTCGTCACTTTTTACAGATAAAAATCTAATCTTTAGTATATTAAAAATCTAAGCTTTCATATGAACAAAATCTAAACTTTATACTAATAAAAATATAAACTTTATATTAAAAATATAAACTTTATATTAAAAATATAAACTTTATATTAAAAATATAAACTAAAATAACAAAATCAGCAAGGAGCTTACTTTGATCAAAGAATAGAGGGGTTCTGCTCGCCGTTCGACGAAGAGGGGGGGTTTCTGCGGACCGGAGGTGGAGGAGGGGTAGCAGGTGGCGGGGGCGGCTCCGGCAGGCGCGGTGGTGGCACATGGTTCGAGCGCGGCGGATTGAGCAGGGGCGTTTGGGGGGGACCTCGAATCGAGCGTGGGGGAATGGGCTTCTCGTGTGATGGAGGAGAGAGGAAGTGCAGCAAGAGGAGGGGATGCTGGAGGGGAGGCGGATCGGTGATGGGGCGCGGTGGCGCCACCCATCGGAGGAGCGACGACTCTTCCGTCTTCTTCTTTTTTTATTTGGTTTTGAAATGAACGACAGAGAAAGGGGGGCCTAAGGAGATAAAGGGTTTGACTTTCTCTTTTTATTTTATTATTTATTTATTTAATTTCAAAAAGCAACTTTTAATTTCGAACTAGAAATCGAACCCACCGACTGTCGTTCATAGCTAGTTACCCCTCATTCCGAACACAACGGGATATGTATCGCAGGCTGATTCGTTCGTTTCGATCAGTTTTCGTCAAAATCAAAATATAACTCTATATATTGAATTTGAACGCACATTTCAATTTACTGGGGCCACATACTAGCTCTAAAAATTCCCGAAAAATATTTTCTACCTTCGTATTGACGATACAGTCCTAACAAAACTAATTTCATCAAATTCTGAGACCGTTTGAAAAATGGCCATTTTCTAGTCGATTAAAATCAACTGAAACTGGTCAAACGCGTTTTCCTTTGCCACGCTCACATATTGATTCGAAAAATTACGAATTTTGGAATCTAGCAATAACCTGACATCACGGACCCAATAAAAGTGGTTTCGTCGAAAACCGAGGTCGTTTGCAAAATTTCCATTTTTAAGGGCCAGAAATCCATAGCGACTATTCTGAATTTTCAACTGGACGTATATTTTGATTCCCGCTATGAAATTTCAATTTTTCGGATTCGTTGGAAAGATATTCTCAAATAGATTCTAATATTTTTGGGTTTCGCTAAAATACGGTTTATTTTGCACCCGGTACATTCATTTGAACTTTGAAATCGAATTATCGAACTACCGCGCCATTTTCAATTCCTTTTATAATTAAAAATAAATAATTATATTCTAACGACGATCTATATAAATATATACGTTCTAATTCTATTAAAAATAAATTTCTCGTCGATATTATTTAAATAATTCATTTTAAATATTCAAAATTCGTTAAAATTGCCAAAATAAAAAATTTTAATTGGCTCAGAATTTCCGTTTTATTACAATCTCCCCCACTTAAAACTTTTCGTCCCCGAAAAGGAACGAAGCCGAAAGTTGTTTAACAAACCAACTCAACTTTCACTATTTTCAATACGGCTTAAGATCTTCAACTTTTCAGTTTCTAAGAACTTTTCAATTTTTTCGAAAATTTGGCTAACACCCTAAATTTTTGAAAAATTTCGCCATAACCTCCCCTGCACCGGGGACTTCGGGATATTTCAAATAGCCTCCCATGGCCCTCATCAATCCAAAATGATAAAGAAACAGCCAAGCGGCTAGCCAATCGGCTCATAAAATCATCCAAACCCAATAAATTTGTAAACATGTACCTATTTGTTGGGCAAACAATTTTATTCTTCTGCTCTAGCCTCCTTGCTATGACCTGTTCAATGTAAGTACATGTATATGCATGCAATTGTAATCATTTTTCAATACAGTTCAATATTCGGTTCAATTTGGCATAAATGGTTGTAAATATCAAACCAATAATCAAACAACACAACCATCAATCAATTAGTGAATTAACATTTCAAATTCATAATTTTTGATATATATACAGAAAATCATGTTTTTGATGCCAAATCACAATAGTAAATCTATCTATTTTTGGTTCTCACACCAGTCTAATGGAAATATATAGATATCACACCTTCGAAACTCGAAAATAAATACTGATGATGATGCGTCAATCGTCAGAACCAGGTCCAAGCGACTAGAGTGTGATCCTATATCTATCCAGTATATTAAAACTTCGAATATACGTTCATGATGCGTATATGAAAAATCTTTATATACTCGTTTGTCCAAATTCAATACAAATAAAATATTCAAATACGTATACTTGAATTTAATTTTCAAAACAATTTGTTTTCATTTTTAAAAATATACTCTTCACACTCTTTCTAGGATACTACTGATCCTATCTCTAACGAGTCATTCTAATTGGATATTACTAATCCAATATCTGATGAATTCTTTCGTATGGTTCTAATGTGTCTTATTCTCGAGCTCTGTAAACCAGAGCTCTGATACCAAACTGACACGACCCGAACTTCCCCGTGAAGGAAAGCACGGATGGCGTTGAGAACAACACACATCGGAATGCAAACAGAAGAACATTTCATTGTCTATTACAACAATTCCATCAGAATACAAGAATATACATAGTATGAATAAATAATATACATCAGAGAAATATCAGTGATTTAAATTACATTTAAATACATAGCAGCGGAAAAATAATACAAAGCACAACTGAAAGTAATACACGGATACAGAGCTTTCCGAGTATCGTTCCAGCTGTAGACCAGGATCCTGTGAATATAAATCTGCAAAACCAAAACTACTAGCTGCCCGTGTCGAAAATAAGGGCACCCAGAGTTTAGGTTAAAACAATAAACTCCAAGTCAGTCATGTGACTAGTGTGAGAACTAAGACAGTTATTTAAAACTTTACTTTGAAAGAGAGTACTTCAAGGGACCATGCCGTATAACACGGAACGGGTTTCCTCCCAAGAACAGTAGTGCATATAACAAAACAGCGCAGTGCTTTTTGGAAAAATGAAGCTATTATAAGACCCAGGTCCCATCACACAATGCAACGCAAGCCGGAGGATAGGGTTTTCCCTTATAATAGCCAAACATGCTTGGTACGTTTAAAACAAATCATTTGATACTGTTATAAGTGTATAGTGTCAAAACAATTTCAATCATAAATATCAATCATAGGCGGCATGGGTACCATCTATCATGTCGCCGATACTAGGCTCTACAAATAAAACTGAAATATCTCGTATTGGAAATTGGATTTCCATCATGAGTCGAGGCAAGGGCAAGCTCCTCTCCGCTTCGAGACACTCTAGCAACTGCCTCAGGACTACACACTCTAGGTAACCCTTGGATCTTCAGGGCCAGTCCTCTCTTACGTTTGAGGATTAATTATTCCTAAACACACGTTTCCCGGTCCTAACAGACCTAAAATCGAGGCGCCTCGCATTCCAACAACCACAAAGGTAAAAATAATATAAATGTCAACCAGTTTAAGCACTGACACTACCTTTAGCTAGAAAGAAACGCCGTGTTCTCCCTGCCTTCACTATCCCGTTTTTAACTCATACCGAGGTGTGAGGCTCGCGAATTCATGCTATACACAAAGCTGCGCCACACAGGCCGTGCTTTGATCATCAACCACAAGACTTTGCTTTTCAACAGAAGCCTTGATCATTTGCCACTTAGGCATGCCACACAAGCAATTCACTTCATGCGACTGATGTCCATCGATATACAACCTTTGAGCCCGTACGTCTCAGAGAAGGGCGTTAAGCAAGAGAATAAATTCTCCACCGCCAAACAGATGTATATTTTATAGAGATCAATCAACACAGAATAAAATCCAATGTCAGACACATAGTCCATTTACAAGTTCGTTCTAGGTCTGAAGGAAACCGGAGGCACTTTCCTCGCATATCCATCGATCTCCAAGTACGTCTGGACGATCACCAACTATTTCACTCCTCTTGGGTGTACAGCCCAATCAAGATCATCAGTAATCATCCAAACGATGTGAAGACTTCCGGTCTTCAACCACTGTCTTCATATTTGACTTATCGTCGAATCGGTTATTCAGAATGGGTATAAACCCGGCCTTTCTGAATAACCCGCGTATATAATAAACAAGTGTCATACAAACACAACATATGCCTCATTCCAATTCATCAATCACTAACCGTAAATTAGCAAGAGAACAATTCCTCAAATATTAACCCCGAAGGCCGAAACCAACATCATATCAATACCCAGGAAACCATCCTTCTTAGCTAACCTACAGTTAGTTTCTAAATTTCACATTCTTAGGGAAAGGTTCCCATTAATTTTATCAAAGATAAATTCTTATAAATTTATTCTTTAATCTTCCTTTGGATATCATTTCAAACCATGTTAAGGTTTTCCAAACTAGTCGTGATTAGCGAACCACACCGAAGTAATTATTTATTTTATTTCCCAATCCCAACCTATTCATCCCATGAAGCAAAACTGGTAATATTCCATATCTAACACCACGGTGTTATCGGTAAAATTAATTACCATTTCACGTTCAAATCTAATTAAAGATTTAACTATCGCTTTGGAGCAAAACTGGTGATACTCCATTCTCGATCACTTTCCAAATTTGATAATTTAAATTATCAATTCACATTTCAATCTAGTTACAGATTCATTAAAACTCCACTTAGTTTTAATCTTCTCAAAAATCAATATCCTGTCTTTAACTGGGTTAAAGAACCAATGTCACCTAATACACGATTCACGAAAAACCCAAAATCACTTTCAAATTCAATTCCAATTAAATATTATTTAATTGGTACACTTCATTAAATCTAAATAGAAAGATTTAATCTTTTCTCAACTGGGTTCAAGAACAGAGTTAATGAAGACACCATTCACGAAAAACCCAAATCACATTTGATATTAAATACAAGGATCTGAATAGAAAATATATCGGCTTATATTCAATATCAAATTCTACGACCAACAAATATCGTGTAACGACCCGTATTCTACACATCATAGGATTGTAGAATATTTATTTCTTTCCCGTATGAAGTTGTATGGTCATGTAACTTTGGGAAACATCCACTAGAGTCATTTCCCATGTTCATGATTTTTGTCGATTTTTAAATGACCATTTTGCCCCTAGTTGGTACTGTTTTGGCCATAACTTTTGATTGGAAAGGAATTTTGACCTAAAACCACATCCATTGGATTCGTTTGATGGTTTACCTTTCCGTAGAATGGTCATAATAACCAAACGGACTTACCGTTTGGGAGATATGGCTGAAATAAGGTTTGGTGGGTGAAAAACTGCTTAACCGGGCCAAATCGGGTGATTAGTGGATAGCCCCATAACCCATTTCGGGATTAGGGTTATGGGGAGGCTGAAATGAGATAGAGGATCATTCCATTTCAGTTTTCTAGCCTTCACTTATCACCAAGGAACCCTAAAAATGGCCTCTAACCTCTAAATCACCTCCAAATCATCTTTTGGTCAAGGATTAAGCTTAACAACCTCTAATCAAGGAAGATCTTCACCAAAGCAACATAGGAGCTGCTGTTTGGCATTGAGATTCACATCAAATCAGAGAATTATTTCGGATCTTAGTTTATTTGTGGCTAAGGTGAGTGATTTGCATAGTTTTACACTAATAATGGGTAATTAGGAGTGATTAGTGTTAATTAGCGAATTTAAGCATGATAAAATTCGGGAAAAATGTTCATAAATTCCTAAATGATGTTTTAGACCTCTGATATGAATTTGGGTTAATTTGGTTAAGTTTTGTTAATCCTATCATTAGTTTCACCTAAATATGCTTAAGGGGAAATATGGAGTTTTGGGTATGTTTGATCCATTTTAACCTATCATGTTGATGTTTTGATGTTTGTGGTTGATTATGCATGTTGCTATGACTGTATGAAATGCTTTGTGATTGATTTCAATAGTTAGAATGGTCGAAAACGCCGTCGAATGGCGTAAACACTTGCTGGAACAGTTTCAGAAATCAGTGCAGGGTTCGGATCGGATCGGATATGGGGCTCGGATCGGATATGTTGAACTGAGCAAGGAACCCGATCGGATCGGAACCTAGCACTTGGGAAAAAGTGGCAAAAGGAAGGCCACGCTAGCTGAACTGGGATCGGATCCGATTAAGGAGGACGGATCGGAGCAGAAGCATGAAGACGGATCAGAGCGGAAGCATGAAAACGGATCGGATAGGAGCATGTGAAGGGAGCATGGAGACGGATCGGAAGCACGAACTGGAGGGGAATAGCACCCGACCCGAACCGAGGAGAAACGCCCGACCCGAACCGCACCAGAAGAAGACGCGACCCGAACCGATGGAGGACACCCGACCCGAACCGATGGCTTGAGGAGAAACCTGACCCGACCCAGTATTGACCAATAACCCGAGATGCAAAGGTAGTCCAATATGGGAAGTTAGAGCTCAGGATCCAGTTGGGAACCGACGAGTTCACTTCATGGTTGGGCTTTGCTGCGGGACGTGTGCTAAGGAGTTGTCGACGTTCATAACTTCGATTCACCACTAAGAATGAATGATGGGCTACTTATCAGTGCAGTAGGGTCATTATGACCTGAGGGGCAAGGTGATGGTAGCAAGACTACGTTATCAGTGCAGTAGGGTCATTATGACCTGAGGGGCAAGGTGATGTGTAGTAAGACTATGAGCCAGCGCAGATGGGGTGAATAACTCCATGGGGCAAGTGGACATAGTAAGGATTGGTAAGGCTATGAGCCAGCGCAGATGGGGTGAATAACTCCATGGGGCAAGTGGACATAGCAAGGAATTGGTGGCTACGTTATCAGTGCAGTGAAGCCATTTATGACTTCATGGGGCAGAGTGATCGTAGCAAGGCATGTTGGGTGATCGAAGTGGTGAATATCGTCTGCTTTACGCACTGAGTGAGAGATGTGAGGATGGATGTTATGTTTGATTGTTTGCCATCCCTATGACATGCACACCTCCCCCACCTCCGTATCTTTACACTGTTTGATATGGTACCTTAGAGTGTTGTACAGTATGTAGTGCTAACTCTTTGGTTGCAGGTTCAGGTTCAGGTATGTTTTAGTCTACCTGTTATTGTTCACTTTAGATGCTTATCGCTCATACCAGGCTTTATGTCTGACCCAGAGTTTTATGTCTCCTCTTTTTACTCTGGGTGCTCACACGAGCAGACTAGAGACAGGTTAGCTGGTGATGCGCGAGTAGCTGATTCGGAGGCGGGCAGGAGGCTTCCACGTATGATATATATACACATTCTCCCTGTGTCGTTGGTGGTCGCTACTTGGGCATTAGTAGTGTACCTCTTTTTTCTTTCTTTTGCTTTGAGACAGTTTGAAAGTTGTAATAAGCTGTGTTTTGGCCGCTGCTATGATGTTTAGTTCTGATTTTCAGCTTATGCACTGTCTCTCCTGTTTTATGTCAAGTATGTTATTATTATATTTTATTCTATGCGCTGTGAGACATTCTACAGGTTCTTTGTATGTTCATTTCCTTCTTCCTTTTCCTTCTGACGACCCGTTCCGTGCTAACTGGACATGTGTACAGCGCACCTTTGGAGTAAATGTCGGTTGGTGCGGGGCGGGCCGTCACACTTGGTATCAGAGCTCTAGGTTGCGTAGTTAACCTAGGGAAAGACACTAGGGAGAGTTAGTACGTATATGAGAGCGCGTATTTGTGATTACTTTGGTTTTCAAAAGCTATATATATATATACTATTAGTAGTATAAGAATGAAGTCGCACTGCACTAGCACCACTATGGGGTCGTTAATCGTTTCCCTTTTTCAGATTGACGATGAGCCGAGACACGAGGGGTGCTGGTAGAGGGACCAACCAAGGGAATGCCGCTGACATGAGGGCAATGTTTACTAACCTCATGAGAGACATGCTTAGAGAAGTGCAAGGGGCAGTTCCCAATCCCGGAGTTGGTGTTGGCCCAGTAGTGCAGGCGCCTAGGGTCGATTTCGCCAAGTTGTGCAAAGATTACACCAATCTTGGTGGGAAACCGTTCCACGGGACGAAGTCGGCCATAGATGTTCAAGATTGGATGGATAGCTGTGACCGTATCTTCGATGACTTGGGTCTTGAGGATGCGATGAAGAGAATGCTAGCGTCTCGTCAGCTGCAAGGGCGAGCGATGAATTGGTGGAATGCCATTAGAACAGCTACTCCAGAGGACCAGGTTACTTGGGTTCAGTTTAAGGCTCGCTTTAGCGAGAAGTTCATTCTAGCTGCCCAGAAGTCAGTGTTGTTCAAGAGGTTCTTGGAACTCAAGCAGAACGGAAGGGCAGTTTCTGATTATATTGCTGAGTTCGACACTTTGTCGAAGTATGGACTGTCTCTTATCGATACTCCTGAAAAGAAGAATGAGAAGTTCATTACTGGTTTGGATGGATACTTGGGGGAAAGGCTTATCAAAAACATCGATGAGACTTTTGAATCGATTGTGGGGAAAGCTTTGAGATCAGAGAGCCTTTACCCTAAGTCAAAGACTGAGGTTGCATCTGCAGAAGGGCCAAAGCCGCAAGCAGGCGGTGGAGGCAAGAATAGCTCTCAGAATAAGAGGAAGCAGGACCAATCTAAAGGTGGCCAGAAAAAGAGCAAGAAGGATGTTGAGTGCTTCAGCTGTGGAAAGAAGGGCCATTATGCTAAAGATTGTCGGGCCAAGCCAGCGGATAAGAAGTGCTTCAACTGTGGTCAAGTAGGACATTTCAAGGATAAGTGTCTGCAACCTCTTAAGGAGAAGCAGATTGTGAAAGCATATGCTATTGATGCTGTTCCTTCTTCGTCGAATGCCCCAACTGCGGCGGAGAAAGGAAAGAATGTTGTTATTCAAGGTATGCTTTCTATTTATGATGTTCCAGTTCGAGTTTTGTTTGATACTGGGGCTTCCCGTTTCTTCATATCTAGTGACCTGGTAGATAGGTTGGGACTGGAACCCGAGATAGTCGATAGACCATTAGTTGTGACGAACCCGATTGGTGGTTCGACTAGCCTTGGTATGATTTGCAGGAATTTGGTCTTATCGAGTCATGGATGTATGTTTGTATGCGATTGCTTTGTTTTGGGCTTTACTGGGTATGGCATTATATTGGGAGTCGATTGGCTCCAAAGATACGGGGTGGTGGTAGATTGTGAGGGCTTTTTGGTGACAGTGAGGGCGGATGATGGGCGGAGGGTAGTGTTTGGTAGTCTACCTAGTGATGGGGTTATGGCTAGTTTTGTAAATTCCCTCGACATCCCGCAGGATAAGTTGTCCGATGTGCCCGTGGTTGGCCAGTATCCGGACGTCTTCGAGGAGGTGACCGGGCTTCCACCACACCGAGAGATTGAGTTCCGTATTGATTTAGTGAAAGATGCCAGACCTATAGTGATGCCACTTCGTCGTATGGCACCAAGGGAGCAGCGAGAGCTCGGGGTGCAAGTCAGCAATCTTTTGAAGAAGGGATTTATTAGAAGGAGTGTCTCCGAGTGGGGAGCACCAGTTGTGTTTGCCACTAAGGCAGATGGTTCCCTTCGTTTGTGTGTGGACTATCGCGAGTTGAATAAGGTAACGAGGAAGAATAAGTATCCTCTACCGCGGATAGATGATTTGTTTGATCAACTGGAAGGAGCAAGAGTGTTCTCTCAGTTGGACCCCGAGACAGGATTTCATCAGCTTAGAGTAGCAAATGAGAGTGTTCCGAAAACGGACTTTAGGACGCCGTCTGGATTTTATGAGTGGTTGGTCATGCCGTTTGGGTTGACCAATGCACCAGCCTACTTTGTGGATCTTATGAATCGAGTATTCAGAGATCAGTTGAATAAGTTTGTTCTTGTGTTCGTGGATGATATCCTTGTTTATTCAAGGACAGAGGAGGAACACAAGGGACACTTGAGGATAGTGATGGAGGTGTTGAGGAAACACCAATTGAAAGCAAAATTCTCTAAGTGTCATTTTTGGAGAAGGGAAGTGAGATTCTTGGGTCATGTTGTTTCAGAGAGTGGTATTGCCGTGGACCCTGCGAAGGTGGCTACGGTACAGGATTGGCCTACGCCCAAGAATGCGACAGACGTAAGAAGTTTCTTGGGATTAGCTGGATATTATCGTAAGTTTATCCAGGACTTCTCCAAGATAGCAGCACCGTTGACTCAGTTGACTAAGAAGAATCAGTCCTTCGTCTGGGACGGAGTGTGTGAGGATGCCTTCAAGAGTCTAAAGGAGAAGTTGACGCGTGCGCCAGTGTTAGTCATTCCTAAAGGGAATGAAGAGATGACGGTATACACGGACGCTTGTGGTACCGGACTGGGTGTTGTATTGATGCAAGAAGGTAGGGTTGTAGCTTATGCTAGTCGACAGCTAAAGCCGCATGAGAAGAAGTATCCTACCCATGATTTGGAATTGGCAGCGATTGTATTTGCGCGGAAGATGTGGAGACACTATCTCTTGGGAGAAAGGTTTGAGTTGTTTACCGATCATAAATCGTTAAAGTATCTCTTCTCTCAGAAAGATCTGAATCTCCGTCAGCAGAGATGGTTAGAGTTCTTGGCTTCGTATGATTTTGATATCGCATACACACCTGGGAAATGTAATGCGGTAGCTGATGCCTTGAGTAGGAGACATGCCAGCTTAGGGGCAATGTTTCTTGAATGGAAGCAACTGGAGTATATCGCGGGGTTTGATTTCAGACCAAAGTGCGAATTGGATCCAGTCATGCTAGCTAGTTTGACGATCAGACCCACTTTGATAGAGCGGATTGGTTCTAGTCAGAGGGACGATCCTAATCTATTGGAAATCATCTCCAAGTTAGAGATGGGTATCGATGAGGAGATGAATGTGTATGGGCTTGATCGAGATGGATGGCTTCGGAAGAATGGAAGACTAGTTGTGCCCAACGTGGATGGTTTGAGAGATGAAGTGCTTAGAGAATGTCATCACTCAAAACTGACTATACACCCCGGTGGTAATAAGATGTATCGAGACATGAGACAGACTTACTACTGGGAAGGGATGAAAAGAGACGTTGGGAAGTTTATATCCAAATGCATGAATTGCCAGCTAGTTAAAGCCAAGCAAAAGAAGCCTAGTGGGTTGTTGCAACCATTAGAAATTCCCGAATGGAAATGGGAGCAAGTCTCGATGGATTTCATCGATGGCCTACCAAGGACTAGATCGGGATATGATAGCATTTGGGTAATTGTGGATCGATTGACTAAGAGCGCAAGATTTATAACAGTCAAATCGACCAGAACGGCAGCCAAGTTGGCAGAATTGTATATGAAGTGGGTAGTGAGATTTCATGGAGTACCCAAAAGCATTGTGAGTGACCGAGACCCATTGTTCACTAGTGGGTTTTGGAAGAGCTTACAAGAGGCTCTAGGGTCAGGATTACATCTCAGTACCGCATATCATCCTCAGACCGATGGTCAGACGGAGAGGGTGAATCGTATATTGGAAGATCTCTTGAGAGCGTGTATATTGGATTTTGGTGGATCATGGGATGACCATTTGCATCTAGTAGAGTTTGCGTATAATAATAGCTACCAATCCAGTATCGATATGGCTCCATATGAAGCTTTGTACGGAAGACCATGCAACTCACCATCATGTTGGATAGAAACTGGCGAGAAGTTTGTGCTTGGACCAGATGTGGTGAGAGAAACTTCAGATAAGATTAAGATCATTCAACAACGAATGAAAGCTGCCCAAGATAGGCAGAAGAGTTATGCTGATAAGAGGAGAAGAGACTTGAAATTCTCTGTTGGTGACTTGGTGTTTGTCAAGATCTCTCCGTTGAAGAGCGTGATACGATTTGGCAGGAGAGGCAAGTTGGCACCAAGATTTGTTGGCCCATTCCCTGTTCTTGAACTAGTCGGGAATTTGGCCTATAGAGTTGGCTTACCAGAGAAAATGGCGGGAGTTCACGATGTATTTCATGTCTCCCAACTAAGGAAGTTCGTTCACGACTCCGATATGACTATTTCACCTGATCAGTTAGAGGACTTCGAAGTAGAACCCGAGGCGGTTGGGAACCGCAAGCCGATTCGTATTGTGGGGCACGATACGAAGCAACTTCGAAGGAAGTCGGTGAAGCTAGTCAAGGTTCAGTGGGGCGTGGACGAGAATGATTGTACTTGGGAGACAGAGGAGAGCATTAGGAAAGCATATCCAGAACTCTTTGCGTGGTAAGATTTACTTTGCGATTTAGTTATTCCGCATGCTAGGATAGACTTATTTTACTTGTTTTGCATGTTTGATGGTTGTTTTATGGTTGATAGGCATACGGGACCTTTGTGTGTGTTTTGATTAGGGAATTTCGGGGGCGAAATTTCTTAAGGGGGGGAGAGTGTAACAACCCGTATTCTACACATCATAGGATTGTAGAATATTTATTTCTTTCCCGTATGAAGTTGTATGGTCATGTAACTTTGGGAAACATCCATTAGAGTCATTTCCCATGTTCATGATTTTTGTCGATTTTTAAATGACCATTTTGCCCCTAGTTGGTACTGTTTTGGCCATAACTTTTGATTGGAAAGGAATTTTGACTTGAAACCACTTCCATTGGATTCGTTTGATGGTTTACCTTTCCGTAGAGTGGTCATAATAGCCAAACGGACTTACCGTTTGGGAGATATGGCTGAAATAAGGTTTGGAGGGTTAAAAACTGCTTAACCGGGCCAAATCGGGTGATTAGTGGATAGGCCCATGACCCATTTCGGGATTAGGGTTATGGGGAGGCTGAAATGAGATAGAGGATCATTCCATTTCAGTTTTCTAGCCTCCACTTATCACCAAGGAACCCTAAAAATGGCCTCTAACCTCTAAATCACCTCCAAATCATCTTTTGGTCAAGGATTAAGCTTAACAACCTCTAATCAAGGAAGATCTTCACCAAAGCAACATAGGAGCTGTTGTTTGGCATTGAGATTCACATCAAATCAGAGAATTATTTCGGATCTTAGTTTATTTGTGGCTAAGGTGAGTGATTTGCATAGTTTTACACTAATTATGGCTAATTAGGAGTGATTAGTGTTAATTAGCGAATTTAAGCATGATAAAATTCGGGAAAAATGTTCATAAATTCCTAAATGATGTTTTAGACCTCTGATATGAATTTGGGTTAATTTGGTTAAGTTTTGTTAATCCTATCATTAGTTTCACCTAAATATGCTTAAGGGGAAATATGGGGTTTTGGGTATGTTTGATCCATTTTAACCTATCATGTTGAAGTTTGTGGTTGATTATGCATGTTGCTATGACTGTATGAAATGCTTTGAGATTGATTTCAATAGTTAGAATGGTCGAAAACGCCGTCGAATGGCGTAAACACTTGCTGGAACAGTTTCAGAAAACAGTGCAGGGTTCGGATCGGATCGGATATGGGGCTCGGATCGGATATGTTGAACTGAGCAAGGAACCCGATCGGATCGGAACCTGGTACTTGGGAAAAAGTGGCAAAAGGAAGGCCACGCTAGCTGAACTGGGATCGGATCGGATTAAGGAGGACGGATCGGAGCGGAACCATGAAGACGGATCGGAGCGGAAGCATGAAAACGGATCGGATAGGAGCATGTGAAGGGAGCATGGAGACGGATCGGAAACACGAACTGGAGGGGAATAGCACCCGACCCGAACCGAGGAGAAACGCCCGACCCGAACCGCACCAGAAGAAGACCCGACCCGAACCGATGGAGGACACCCGACCCGAACCGATGGCTTGAGGAGAAACCCGACCCGACCCAGTATTGACCAATAACCCGCGATGCAAAGGTAGTCCAATATGGGAAGTTAGAGCTCAGGATCCAGTTGGGAACCGACGAGTTCACTTCATGGTTGGGCTTTGCTGCGGGACGTGTGCTAAGGAGTTGTCGACGTTTATAACTTCGATTCACCACTAAGAATGAATGATGGGCTACTTATCAGTGCAGTAGGGTCATTATGACCTGAGGGGCAAGGTGATGGTAGCAAGACTACGTTATCAGTGCAGTAGGGTCATTATGACCTGAGGGGCAAGGTGATGCGTAGTAAGACTATGAGCCAGCGCAGATGGGGTGAATAACTCCATGGGGCAAGTGGACATAGTAAGGATTGGTAAGGCTATGAGCCAGCGCAGATGGGGTGAATAACTCCATGGGGCAAGTGGACATAGAAAGGAATTAGTGGCTACGTTATCAGTGCAGTGAAGCCATTTATGACTTCATGGGGCAGAGTGATCGTAGCAAGGCATGTTGGGTGATCGAAGTGGTGAATATCGTATGCTTTACGCACTGATTGAGAGATGTGAGGATGGATGCTATGTTTAATTGTTTGCCATCCCTATGACATGCACACCTCCCCCACCTCCGTATCTTTACACTGTTTGATATGGTACCTTAGAGTGTTGTACAGTATGTAGTGCTAACTCTTTGGTTGCAGGTTCAGGTTCAGGTATGTTTTAGTCTACCTGTTATTGTTCACTTTAGATGCTTATTGCTTATACCAGGCTTTATGTCTGACCCAGAGTTTTATGTCTCCTCTTATTACTCTGGGTGCTCACACGAGCAGACTAGAGACAGGTTAGCTGGTGATGCGCGAGTAGCTGATTCGGAGGCGGGCAGGAGGCTTCCACGTATGATATATATACACATTCTCCCTGTGTCATTGGTGGTCGCTACTTGGGAATTAGTAGTGTACCTCTTTTATCTTTCTTTTGCTTTGAGACAGTTTGAAAGTTGTAATAAGCTGTGTTTTGGCCGCTGCTATGATGTTTAGTTCTGATTTTCAGCTTATGCACTGTCTCTCCTGTTTTATGTCAAGTATGTTATTATTATATTTTATTCTATGCGCTGTGAGACATTCTACAGGTTCTTTGTATGTTCATTTCCTTCTTCCTTTTCCTTCTGACGACCCGTTCCGTGCTAACTGGACATGTGTACAACGCACCTTTGGAGTAAATGTCGGTTGGTGCGGGGCGGGCCGTCACATATCGTATTGGAAATAACGATATAAATATATCTTTCAAATTTCCACAACCATATCTGTATAATCACGAAATCCAACATCTAAATATTCCGAAGATAATTCCGATTCAAATCCATTCCAATTCGTATATTGAAAATTCTGATTATTTTCAAAACCACTTCAAATCCACTTTATTTATTTATTTAAAAATAATTGGATTTTAATTCTAGTTCAAAACTAGTTCATTTCGATAAAATCTATTTTTATCCTTTCAAATGTGGAATTTTTCATCCTACTTCTTTCCAATTCATATATTATGATTTTACACAAATTATTAATATTTTTATCAAGGCCCGTACAGTCGATTTCCATCAGCGGCCATCGAACTGCACTTACAGCGACCTTTTCCAAATTTGATTTGGACATAATTCCAAATCCAACCGTTAGATCTCAGATTTCTAATTTTCATTGGAAAGCTTTTTCGATACGAACCCAACGGTTCCGGTTTTAGGAGAATCCGACGGTCGGATCTCCCGTAACGTCAATTCGAAGTCAATGGTCGAAATTCACGAACTACCGCGGTGCGGCGCGTTCTATTCAGGCCATTATATATATATATTATATATTTCGTCGATTTCCTTTTAAAAAGTATTTTATAAATCGTTTTAAATTCGTTATCGAAATGATTTCAACTTCATATTCAATTTCGAATCAAAATTGAATATTCCACATCATCGATATACAAATAACAATATTTTCAAAACGTTATATTTTGAAATCACTTCCTTTTATATAATCATTATAAAAACGAATATAATCGATATAAATATCATTCGCGTCGAAATGGCGCATCTCTAATCAACACGGCTTTATATTTTTCAATAACTTTGTTATTCTATTCAACAAATGAATATTTATTATATTCAACACATGAATCTATATTTCTTTCAACACATGAGTACTGTCAACACATGACTATTTTTGTTATTTAATATATTTTATAAAATTTTGATTTCTATCATTTAATTCTTAATCAGACACCAACCGTAAATTAGTAAGAGAACGATTCCCTAAATATTAACCCCGAAGGCCGAAACCAACATCAGATCAATACCCAGGAGACCACTCATCTTATCTATTTCCCAGTTAGTTTCTAATTTTATATATGATAAAGATGTAAATTTTATTGTTAAAATATAATTTTGAACACATGAATATTCTCAACACATGAGCATCGTCAACACATGACTGTTTATTCTATTCAACACATGAATCTATATTTTATAATATTCTTTATTTTCCCAATTGGAATGAGGCCCAATCAATTACCATATAATGTTAATTATATGGATTCCATACAACACATGTATATAATAGCAACGATAAATAATCAACCATCATCCAAAGTGCACCACACAACTGCATAAGCATTAAATATAAATAATTAACGCTTACACAGTCTGTCGACCAATCGATCGACATACAACTAAATAATTGGGATTAGTGTACGCCAAATATCATCCCAACACCCGTGCGGGGTTTCAATCCACAAACACTGAATATTATTTGTGCAGTTGGGCGATGTGTAAAATTTATCGTCCCAATCAATATCCTTCAAATAGGTGTACATAAACAAACCGTCCGGTTTGTAAATGAATATTTATTTATTCACGTTCACGTTAAAAATTATATTTTTAACGATAATTAATTTATTTCAATACATGAATATTTTCAACACATGAATCTATATTTTATTCATTTCACATCAACATCACGAACTAACTTCACAAAACATCAAACAAGCATACAAGTCCTCCATGGTCTGTGGACGACGGGTGCCGGGTGCTGCTAAGCACCGTTTGCATCCTAGTATATATTTTTGACTAGAAAACAAGATTTAAAGTGAGAAGTTCTCATCGACTAGCTAAACCAAATGCCACGACTCTTCATATGTAGAAATCTTCGCCGTGCTCGCCTTTTGTCAATTTCATTGTCCGTAGCCACTACATATATAAAAATCGCATTTTTATATTGTTGCTATGTATATAAAAATCATATTTTTACATTGTCGCTGTGTATATAAAAATCACATTTTTATAATCACTCTATATGGATAAAAATCACATTTTTACACCACTACTATATAAATAAAAATTCTATTTTTACACCGCTGCTATATAAATAAAAATTCTATTTTTACAATGGTGTTCATATAATAAAGATTATATTTTTATCACGCTAACTTCATAATAAAAACTATATTTTTATATCGTTCTTCTACAAGTAAAGATTATATTTGTATTCTTCCTATCATATAAAAAAAAACTAATCTTTATTTCTAAGCTAAATATATAAAAATCACATTTTTATCTAGCCATCTTCTAATTAAAAATCATATCTTTATTCCTACTCTTCAAAGATAAAAAGCATATTTTTATCGTCACTTCTCATAGATAAAAATCATATCTTTGTCGTCACTTCTTATAGATAAAAATCTAATCTTTAGTATATTAAAAATCTAAGCTTTCATATGAACAAAATCTAAACTTTATACTAATAAAAATATCAACTTTATATTAAAAATATAAACTTTATATTAAAAATATAAACTAAAATAACAAAATCTGCAAGGAGCTTACATTGATCAAAGAAGGGAGGGGTTTTGCTCGTCGTTCGACGAAGAGGGGGGGTTTCTGCGGACCGGAGGTGGAGGAGGGGTAGCAGGTGGCGGGGCGGCTCCAGCAGGCGCGGTGGTGGCACAGGGTTCGGGCGCGGCGGATTGAGCAGGGGCGTTTAGGGGGAACCTCGAATCGAGCGTGGGGGAAGGGGCTTCTCGTGTGATGGAGGAGAGAGGAAGTGCGGCAAGAGGAGGGGATGCTGGAGGGGAGGCGGATCGGTGATGGGGCGCGGTGGCGCCACCCATCGGAGGAGCGACGACTCTTCCGTCTTCTTCTTCTTCTTTTTTTATTTGGTTTTGAAATGAACGACAGAGAAAGGGGGGCCTAAGGAGATAAAGGGTTTGACTTTCTCTTTTTATTTTATTATTTATTTATTTAATTTCAAAAAGCAACTTTTAATTTCGAACTCGAAATCGAACCCACCAACTGTCGTTCATAGCTAATTACCCCCATTCCAATCACAATGGGATATGTATCGTAGGCTGATTCGATCGTTTCGATCAGTTTTCATCAAAATCAAAATATAACTCTATATATTGAATTTGAACGCACATTTCAATTTACTGGGGCCACATACTAGCTCTAAAAATTCCCAAAAAATATTTTCTACCTTTGTATTGATGATACAGTCCTAACAAAACAAATTTCGTCAAATTCTGAGACCGTTTGAAAAATGGCCATTTTCCTGTCGATTAAAATCAACTGAAACTTGATCTAACGCGTTTTCCTTTGCCATGCTCACATATTGATTCGAAAAATTACAAATTTTGGAATCTAGCAATAACCTGACATCACGGATCCAACAAAAGTGGTTTCGTCGAAAACCAAGGTCGTTTGCAAAATTTCCATTTTTAAGGGCTAGAAATCCATAGCGACTATTCTGAATTTTCAACTAGACGTATCTTTTGATTCCCGCTATGAAATTTCAATTTTTTGGATTCGTTGGAAAGATATTCTCAAATAGATTCTAATATTTTTGGGTTTTGCTAAAATCCGGTTTATTTTGCACCCGGTACATTCATTTGAAATTTGAAATCGAATTATCGAACTACCGCGCCATTTTCAATTCCTTTTATAATTAAAAATAAATAATTATTTTCTAACGACGATCTATATAAATATATACATTCTAATTCTATTGAAAATAAATTTCTCGTCGATATTATTTAAATAATTCATTTTAAATATTCAAAATTCGTTAAAATTGCCAAAATAAAAATTTTAAATTGGCTCAGAATTTCCGGGTTATTACAATTTGTATTTATAACAATATTCCAAAATTCAAGGTTAAAAACAATTTTTATTCAACCAATCGGCGTCCGTATATAATTTTCTATCCTATGGCCAAGTAATACTTAAAATTTAATTTTAGTATTTTGGGAAAGGATATATATCATTTCAATCCAAATCAGGGTCATAGGTATTTATCATTTCAACCTACGTTCTTAATTCATTTTAATAATTAATCCCAGTTTTATTTGATGCCCGTAACATCTAGGGTAATGGTTGGGATTAATCATCGAAATCAATAACATATGTAAACAACGTCGATAACAAGACGAATTACATATCAATACATTAAATATATAATTTCAAGGAATCCATCAAAATCATTTCAACTAAATAGTTCAATATAATATCAGTGTACTAGCCATACGGTATGGGATTTTTAAACTAGAAATTAAATTCTAACTGTACAATTTATAACAGCAGTTAACTAAATTATATTGTCTATACTGATTAACATAAATAAGCAGTTTGAACAATCAAACATCAAACAAACAATCATATCATAACATAAATTTGATTTAATTAACAATCAAATATTTTAGTTAGGTGTGAGTGGGTATAATCACTCACCTTTGATTCTGAACGCGTTTGAAATCCAAAATAACCCCCAAAATTTAACTATCTCAGAATCTGTCCAAATCAGTGTCATCGCGATGAGCTCGTCGATACGATTCTAACACAACAAACCGTGTGTCAATTGGAGCTCGTATGAAGAAGTTATACGTGTTTAAATATTGAAAATTTAAATTAAATTAAAATAATAAAATAACTTTCCTTACAACTCACCTTTTTTCCACGTCAGCACCTGTAATGGCCCGCCTTTTTTGCCCGATTCTCGCCGGTAATTAAACTAACTTAAATCGTTCATAAAGATGGATAGTTATGGGTACAGACATATTTGAACACAAAGAACAGAACCTTTCATTTCATTACAAAATTTTACATCAGAGTTACAAAGTTTTAGAGTATACACCATAAGCGTAGCAGAAACAAAAATTTCTTTGAGTGGAAGAAGTAAAACCAACCAGACGCCAACTCCAAAACTGTATCCAGCTTTGAAATCTAACCTGTAAACTAAACTACTAGCTACTGTGCAAAATTATGGGCACCCAGAGTTTAGGTGGGGAAATAATAAACTCCAGGTCAGTCATGGGACTGGTGTGAGAACTCAAAACAGTTATTATTAGGGTTTATTTTAAAGTTGGGAAAATCCACCGGATCACACCGCTAATGTGGAACATATTTACTCCATGTGAATTCCCGTGCACAATAATCCGCAATGACTTTGGAAAATGAAGCTATCATAAGCTCGTCCCATATTACACAATGCAAATGCACACCAGATGGGCAAGTTTTTGTCTTATGATAACCAATAATGCTTTAATACAAAAAATCCTCTTTCAATATTATCATTAGTGTATAGTGTTAAAACCATTTCACAAATAAATATTTTAATCTTAGCGAGCATAGTAACTATGCCCATATATATAGTTTACAAACAAATCGAAAGGCTTCGTATTGGTCGTTGGATTTTCCAATATGATGGTTCCTGGCACGAGGGATCAGTCGAGGACACGGAGCTAAGTATCTCCCGGTTAACATCCAGACAACGGACACCAAATACATAACGCAAAAGTATATATCCGGTTAACATCCAGACATCAGACACCGTATATACTTTATTCCCTTAGGTTTCGAAGTAGATCTACCGCTGAAGCTTTCGATTTTCACTAGAGATTATGGATACAACCTAACCGCTAGTTTACCATCACTCCGGGGTGTGAGGTTCGTCGAGGTCATGATATACACAAAGCTACGCTTCAATAGCCATGCTTTGATCATCACTAGCTCATTTCATAACTCGAGTATGCCACATTGACAATTCACGACATATCACTGCTTTCTATCAATGCATACCTTCTAAGTTCATATGACCTAGAGACGAGGATAATATATTGCCACAAATCCGATATATATTAACGGAAATCAGTGCTATCCAGTCAATTTCAATGCCGGACACACAATCCATACAAGTCCGTTCTAGGTTTGAACGGAACAACAACCCGAAAATATTCAAATATATTCAGATCTCATGCTACTTATAACCTCGTATCAGGTGTATGGCCTGATCCGAGACATCAGCAATCAACCCAACAATTCGAATATACTTGGTCTTCATTTATCGATTTCCAAGTTTCCTACTTTATAATTCGTATTATTACTTGGAATGGTTTTCGAACATATATCCGATCCCGGACTTTCCAAATAATAAGCGCACTTTAAAACAATAGCAATGGACTTTGTGGGTTTCTGAATTCAAATTCCCTTTCGGAATCGTTATCAATTCCTTTCAAATTAAGGTTGGATTCATTAAATTTCCTTGCCCCCGTTATTATCTTAACCTTTTCTTGAAATTCCATGTTCATTTCCAACATTATATTTCAAAAACCAAAATCCATTTATTCGTTATTATCCCGAAACTACCAAATCTTTATTCAAATTTGAATTTCCATTTATGACAGTTCAAATAATTAATATTTTCAAATATGAGTTTAACTAGAATTTAGTTGATTTATATTTGATTTTGATTCACAAACTCAGGCAAGCACTTATCAGAATCTTGATATGAAAATGTTTAAATATTTCTGATAGTATTCGTCCGCTCCTAAATTTCCATATCGAATATCCGAAGACTAAGTCTATCCAAAACTCATTCCCTTTATAATTCAAACTACCTATACCCGACTTAAAGTCAGTAATAAATTCCATATGAAATAATTCAAGTTCTTAAAATTTCCAAAATATTTACAAAAATAATTTGATAGTTTAAAATAATAGTTTACAGTTTATAGTTTCAAATTTCAATTGTTTTCAAAGAATCGTTATATAACATATAACAGCGTTACTAAAAATGTTGTATAATAGCCATTTAAATCAAATGGATTCAAAATCGTTATATGTTGAAATATTCTAACTCAAATTACTTTTGAATAATATGATTTATCGTATATTTTCCAAATTTTATAACCCGGTTTTATTCGATTTTTCCATTACGGTCGCTAAACTTCGCATATAGTAACCTTTTTCCTTTTCATTTTAAAATTAACTTTAAAACCATACGATAAAATTTGAAAATTCCTTTTTCATTCAAAAGCTATTAATAATAAAATTCCATTTCTTGTTTCACGTCTTTTCGATTTGAAACGCCCAAATTATAGTCATTTGAAAATTTTAATCGATATTAACGAACTGTCACTACGCGACGCGTTCAAATTCATCTTATAACGATTTACTATAAATCGTAATTTTTTTCCAAAATAACTTAAATTTTCACAACTTAAATTTTTAAAACCATGTTTCAAAAAAAATAACTTACATTTTTGAAACACCCAACCTCGGTTAAGGTCACTCACAAAGGGAATGCCATAACTTTGGTGGAGGTTTATAAGTAAAAGTCACAGGTAAACACAAGACAGATATAAATACACATATTTTAAACAGCGGAAACCAAACAAACTTTTATTTCATCAATACGTGTTCAGACAAAAGATTTCCATAATTGTCTCAAAATACTTCCAACATTTCAACCTCATTACTGTCTTGCTTATTAAAGAAGCATAAAACATAAATAAAGTAACAAAAATCCCCATAGTGATATCCAAAGCCATAGTCCAAGCAAAAGAGATCCAAACCATACATCTACGGTCTTGAAGCTTGCAAAGAGTCTGACTAAGCTGGGTTGTTTCCTCCCTGTGGACCTGGGGAGGGAACGAAAGAAAAGAAGACGAAAAGAAAATAGGGCCAGACATAAAGCCTGAGTAAATCTAATAACTCTTCAGTATACGAATAGGAAAAAGGGCATGGTAGATATAAACTGGAAACAGTAAAGTATCACAAGCTAAGGAAGTGTAGTTTAGGATTGAATGTACTATCGCACCCACACTATATCTCTGCACCTACTAGAGCTTATTCTAACTGGCACCCCATGCTGAGGGTGAAGTGATCCCGTTTCTAAAGATGCACCCTATACTGAGGGTGAAGTGATTCCGTTTCTAAGGATCGACTCCTACTCGCATAAACATATGTGTCATACGGCCCCCAAGAACTGTAGATACCTATGCTGGTCCCACCATGGGGTGTATCAAAACCCATGGTGGCGGCCCCGACACAAACCTTAGAATACATAGGTTATACTACTGGTGCCCCAGTGCCCTGTTTGTCTGCTCCGGAGTGTGTGCACGCCCGCACCCCGTTAGAACCTACACTGTGCACCCACCGCCGTCGTTTTGACCGCTTACAATCAGCCCAGTAATCGTGCCTCACCCTGCCTAGTTTCAGGGTACCATGATACCTAACTTGGGTTACTGCTAAAACGGGTCCCTCGTTACTAGGGTTTTCTAGTCAAACATGTTAAGTGGTTAAGTGTCTGTATTTACCTAACCTCACCCATCAATTCTTGTTAACATGTTGAATTTGGTTAAGTGTTTTTAGTTGACTTAACTCTACCATCTGTCCTTAGCCTCTTAGAGCACCTGACTACTCACATTAGACAGATATTGCTACGGTTACTGGATGTGTCGGTCGATTCCGGGCAGGTTTACACCGTAGCTCAGTCTAACCTCGGGTCCTTATTGGGCTCAATGCTTAACCACCCACATTGGATAGGTATTGTTGTGACTACTGGACAGCCGGGCGGTTCCGGGCAGGTTTACGTCACAACTCAATCCAACCTCGGGTTAAGCATACCGTGTTTTCTAAATTTACATATTTTACCACTTCTCAATTATATGTAAATGTCATGTCCTTTATTCTTGGGTATAACAATTTATACCGCTTAAATGTCATTGTCGTTGGCATATGCCAAACATGCCAACATATATTTTTCATGTTTTACACCCAGTGTTATTACCCCCGTTTGTACGTTCGCAGCATTATAACAAATGTTGGGCTCGACACAATTCAGCCCAACTTTTTAAACGTGAGAAAAAGGGGAAATCAAGAACATGTAATATTTATCAATACATAAAGGTGTGTGGCGCATGAACTTGCAATTTAACGATTCAACTAACACAAATTATGGGTCATGTGAACTTGCATTCAAATCAAAGTATAACTAAGTAGGTGACATATGAAATGGCATAGTTTAGGCTTATACAAACTTGGGTTAAACATGTTTAACTTGGCATAATGTCAAACACAAAACTAACTTGTTGAATAATCACCAAAATGTCTAATTTTAAACAACTAATCATATAGCCTATTTCAACATGAAACTTGCATAGTTTATGTAACCCAAACGGCACTTAACATAGATCCAATTATACTTGCAATTAAACATAAGAATGAATTCATAGGTTTTGGGTCATGTAGGCATAAAAGGTCTCAAATCTAGAACATGTTTACATAAGCTTTAATTTAGACTTAGAGAATGTATATAGTCCATGTCATCGACCTAAACATAAAGGGATCAAATTCTAGTTTTTGCCACAACTTGCAAGTGCCATTACTTTCATATACAATTGTCCAATAGGCTTGCATCAATCAATTTAGGCCACAAATACCAGTACACAAGTCATAACAGAATCATTACAGTACACAGAATTTATACAATAACACAATTCTATTTTCATTTACATCGAACCACGTCACAGTTTCATTCATATTCTGAAAGGTCACTATACTTACAACGAATGCAGAATCTTGAATTCTGGATTCTGAATTCTGAAATTGAGATGCGCTCCTATGGGTAGATTAACGTTGCGTTGATTAATTTGATTAAGCTTTATTCTTCTTCTTAATTTGATTCGTCTCCAAGCTCCTTTTTCTTGACGGCTACGCTCAATTCCTTCCTGACAGCATGACGACTCCCATCTTATTTTTTTGTGTGAATTTTAGTTGAGACTTAGGGTGTATTTATAGATTTTTAAATTGTTTTGAGCCGTCAGATGAAGACAGGAGGAATCTAGACCATACAAAGTTCAAAGAGCCAATCAAGAGGTGACATGTAAGCCCTAGTGACACACCGAGCCACAGAAATTCGAGCCAGACCCAGCCAGTTAGGTCGACCAGGTAGGTCGACTGGCAGGTCGACACTATGGTCGACCTGGGGTGACCAGGTCGACACCATGGTCGACCCTATGGTCGACCTAGTCCCTGGGCGGGAATTTTCCCGCCCAGCCCAGTTTGAACCTTTTTTTCGAATTTTGAATTTTAAACCGAGCTGTTTGTATTTTAAATTTTACTCTGAAACTTCCGAAGGTCATAACTCCTTCATACGGAGTCCGGTTCACGCAAACTCGGACTCTATCTCAAGCAGAATTTCGAGACGAACGCAATGGAGTAACCCATTTCCTTTAATTATTTCATTTAGAATTAATTACACTTTAATTTGTGAAGCTTAACATTATAGAATTCACGGGGTGTTACATTCTCCCCCCTTAAAAGGATTTCATCCCCGAAATCTTTAAGTTAGGAAGAATGTATATCCTACCATCCAATCGTCCATCTACTCAACCAACAAACACAGGCGTCCACTGTCCTTAAAAGACTTCTAATGCTTCATGATCATATGCATAGTGTGTGTACATGTCCTTATCTAATACAGAAATCAGGCAATCTACTGATTCAGTTGACCTCCTTAATGCGAATCATGTAAGTGTCATGAATCCATTATGTATGCAAATTTTTCCTACTCATAATTCTACATGAGTGCAAAACTATTCATATAAATGCGACAACCATATGATATCATATTAAGTTTCAACCATATATAAATGAGAATACACATATGCGTATGCAATATGAAGTGACTGAGCCGATCTAAAACCTAGGGTGTGTGTATATGCATCCACGAGCAACCACTAGCAATCACTAGTAACCATTTGCAGCCATCATCCATAACATGTTTTCAAATACATGTTTGCATCCATTTGTTTTCTATCTAAGGAGTTAGGAAAAGGACCGAGGAGATATACCTAAAAAGATAGATAAAGCATAACTTAAGGAAAAAGAGAGATCAAAGATGTACCCTCAAAAAGAAAAGGGTAGGCGGCGCGTATTCTATCCTCAGTTTCCCAAGTCGCGTCTTCCTCGGCGTCGCTCCACTGAACTTTAACGAGTTTGACTTCGCGGTTGCGTAGCTTTTTCACTTCAGTTCCTAAGATGCGGGTTGGAACTCTCCTCACAGTTGCTTCACGTTCCACTTCGGCTTCTTCTAGTATGCTAGGTTCCACCACTTCCGCAGACTCATGCAAACACTTCCGGAGGTGAGAAACATGAAAGACGTTGTGAACTCCGGCCAGTCTCTCGGGTAGCTCTAATCTATAGGCCATCTTCCCAACCTTCTCGATGATAGGAAACGGCCCTACAAACCTTAGTGCTAACTTTCATGTGGATCCAAAGCGAACGACGTTCCTTAAAGGGGATACCTTAAGGAAAACCCTGTCCTCAAACTCAAGGTCGGTCCTTCTTTTGTCGACGTAGGATTTTTGTCTGTCTTGGGCTGTCTTCATCCTTCTCCGTATCAAGTCCACTTTCTCTGAGGTCTCTCGAATCATGTCCGGCCCAAGTATAAGCTTATCTGTAGACTCCCACCAACAAGTTGGTGATTTGCATGGTCTTCCATACAAGGCTTCGAAGGGCGCCATACCGATGGTAGCTTGGTAGCTGTTGTTGTAGGCAAATTCCACTAAAGGAAG
This sequence comes from Allium sativum, assembly GCA_030737875.1. Taxonomy (NCBI): domain Eukaryota; kingdom Viridiplantae; phylum Streptophyta; class Magnoliopsida; order Asparagales; family Amaryllidaceae; genus Allium; species Allium sativum. Next base: position 391,919,917 of record CM060922.1, read on the forward strand.
GTGATCCTCCCAAGTCCCTCCAAAGTCAAGAACGCAAAGTCTCAAAAGATCCTCTAAAACTCTATTCACCTTTTCCGTCTGGCCATCGATTTGGGGGTGATAGGCCGTGCTCAAGCATAACTGTGTGCCTACAGCTTCTTGCAGACTCCGCCAAAACTCACTTGTGAAGATAGGGTCTCGGTCACTAACAATGCTGGAGGGTATCCCATGGAGTCGAACTATTTCCTTGAGATAAAGAGATGCTAGAGATGAGGTAGTTCTTCTACTTTTAACGGGTATAAAGTGGGCACTTTTAGTAAGCCTATCCACTATTACCCAAATGCTAGTATTGCCTCTTCTTGACCTAGGCAGTCCATCAATGAAGTCCATTGAAATATTATCCCACTTCCACTATGGGACCTCCAAAGGATGAAGTAGTCCTCCAGGCTTTTTCTGTTCCGCCTTGACCTGTTGGCAGGTCATGCACTTAGAAACAAAATCTGCCACGTTCTGCTTCATGCCGCTCCAAAAGAAAGTTCTTTTTATATCCTTGTACATCTTATCACCGCCAGGGTGTATAGTTATCTTGGAATGATGTGCTTCCTCGAGAACCTTCTTTGTCAACTCCCTTGTTTGTGGGACGCATAATCTCCCATCTCGCCTCAGCCAACCCTTATCATCGATGGTATATCTATTGAGGTGACTAGAAGTCTCACCCCTAATAAGTTTATCAATCACATCAACAAGCTGAGGGTCTTCACGCTGTGCAGCCCCTATTGAGTCCAAGAGAGTAGGGCGTACTTCGAGCGATGCTAACAAACCCGGTACAAAATCTGAGAAGGGCCTAAAGTTAAAACTGGCTATATACTCCAAGCTTTGCCTTTCCACAAAGAGAGGGCTTAAGGTCTGTTTCTTTTGGCTCAACGCATCTGCTACTACGTTGCCTTTGCCGGGAGTATAGGAAATTTCAAAATCATACAAGGCAAGAAACTCCATCCACCTTTGCTGCCTCAAGTTAAGATCCTTCTGTGAGAAGAGATATTTCAATGATTTATGGTCAGTGTATAATTCGAACTTCTCAACTAGGAGATAATGGCACCAAGACTTAAGTGCAAAGACGATGGCGGCCAACTCAAGATCGTGGGTTGGGTAGTTCTTTTCATGGACTTTCAGTTGTCTTCCACCATAAGCTGCTACCCTTCCTTCTTACATTAGAACAACCCCTAGTCCCGTTCCACATGCATCTGTGTATACTGTGAACATTTTGCTTCCGTCAGGCAGAGTTAGAACTGGAGCTGTTGTAAGAGCTCTTTTTAGGTGTTGGAAGGCAATGTCACAGTCCAAATCCCAAGCAAATGCTAAATTCTTCTTTGTTAGCCTTGTGAGTGGAGCTGAGATTTTCGCGAAATCCCTAATGAACTTTCGGTAAAAACCTGCTAGCCCAAGAAAGCTTCGGACTTCGGTTGCATTTCTTGGTGTCTTCCAATCTTGCACTGCCACCACTTTCGCGGGGTCCACCGCCAACCCTTCTTTGGACACTATATGCCCAACAAATCTTTCTTCTCTCCAAAAGTGGCACTTGGAGAATTTGGCTTTTAGCTGATGAACTCGAAGAGTTTCCATGATTTCTTTCAGATGCTGAGCATGTTCTTCCTCATTCTTTGAGAAGATCAAGATACCATCTACGAAGACCACCACGAATTTATTGAGGAATTCTCTGAATACCCTACTCATTAGGTCTACGAAATAAGCAGGTGCGTTTGTCAAGCCGAAAGGCATGACAAGCCACTCGAAGAAACCGTCTGGGGTTTCGAACGCCGTTTTATCAATACTGTCTTTAGCTACTCTTAGATGATGGAACCCAGTTCCCAGATCAAGTTGGGAGAAGACCGACGCACCTACAAGCTGATCAAACAAATCGTCGATTCGGGGAAGAGGGTGCCTATTTTTCTTGGTCAATTTGTTTAACTCCCTATAGTCGACGCAAAGGCGAAGCGAACCATCCTCTTTGGTTGCAAACACCACTGGAGCACCCCATTCTGAAATACTCCGTCTAATGAACCCCTTTTCGAGAAGTTCTTTAACCTGCTTACTGAGCTCCTTTCTCTCCTTTGGAGCCATGTGTCTGACAGGTAAAGCTACAGGCTTTGCATTATCCACAAGATATATGCGGAAGTCTATTTCCCGCCTCGGAGGTAAGCCCTTCACCTCCTCAAAGACATCTGGATATTCCCAGACTACTCTAACTGACTGCGAATTCTCATCAGAAGCATCAAGCGACTCTAGATAACTAAGCATAACAGCATTCAAGGGATTACAAGAAATTTCTAGAGTGTTACCAAGCCGAGTCAAGAGCCTAACCACTCTTTTCTCACAATCAAGAATGGCACTATTACTGGATAACCAGTCCATGCCTAAGATCAGTCCATACCCTGAGAAGCCCAAAACAAAGGCACTACATCTAAATTCAACACTTAGAATAGAGATTTTCAAATCCAAGCAAACCATCGACAAATAAGCCGAGCCCCCAATTGGATTCGAAACAACCAAGGGGTCTTCTACCATACTAGTGTCTAGGTGCAGAGATTCTACTAAAGTAGATGAAATAAAGGAGTGTGATGCACCAGAATCAAAGAGAGTGCGAACTGGATGATCATAAAGATAGACTACACTTTCTACAGAAATATTACTACCTCATTCCTGCGGAGGTGCCGCCAGTGCATGAACTTGACCTCCAGAGGTGGATCCAGTCCTCTGTCCCTGCCCCCGCTTCTTTGGGCAGTCCTTAGCTAAGTGCCCAGTCTCTCCACAACTGAAGCAACCACCATTCATTTTTGCCTTCTTCTTCCTGCAGTCTTTTGCTATATGTCCCACAATGCCACAGAAATTGCACTTTCTCTTCTCACGGGGCTTATTGTTCTTCCCTCCTTTCTTGAAGTCTGTTTTCTTAGCTTGTAAACCCTCTTTCTTTTCTTCCACCTTAGTCTCTTTCTTACCGTTGTCTTCCTCGTGTAGCAACTCCATGTCCACCAAGCTTTCATAAGTCGCTCCCGTGGATACATGGGTCATAGCAAGGCTGTGTAGAGGCTCATTCAAACCCTTGACGAAACGAAGAGCCTTCTTGTGTTGGGTGTTTACTAAGTCCAGCCCAAACCTGTCCGGCTGATTAAACTGATTGACGTACTCCTGATCTTCATGCTCCCCTGTTTAAGAGTTAGGAACTTCTCCATTTGCAGGATTCTTTCAGCTTGGGAGAGGAATTTTATCTCAAATCTTGTCCTGAAATCTTCCCATGTTTCCACTGCCCTCTGAGCATTGGTAATCTCCAACCAATAGGAAGCTTCATCTTTAAGTAACCACACTGCTAGCTGTATCTTTTGCCCGTCATCAACTCCGAAGATGACAAACAGATCCTCGGTCTCCTTTAGCCAGTTTCTTGCTCCCACAAAGGACTCTGTCCCATAAAAGTCTTTTCCACCCATAGCCTTGAAATCTCTACATGTTTTTGCGAAGGCGTTTCCACGAGGAGGTGGAGGAGGAGGAGGAACCGCGGCTACTGGAGGAGGAATGTCTGCTGGGCCCGCGCCATTGGCCCTTGCTTCTAAGTACCTCCTAAACCAGCCGGCTATCGGCACTCCTTTTGGAAGGTTAAGGTCTCCGGACATGCTGAAACAGAAAGGAAAGAATCAAAACGAAGGATAGTGCACATGGCTTTGGGGGATCATGCCTTTTTAAAAATATAACATTTTTTTCTTGAAAAATGCTTCTTTAAACTCTCTTTTGAAAACAATTTCAAAATCTTTTATCTTATCTGGTAAACCTATGCTCTGATACAAAGTGAAACACCCCACCTCCGTTAAGGTCACTCACAAAGGGAATGCCTTAACTTTGGTGGAGGTTTATAAGTAAAAGTCACAGGTAAACACAAGACAGATATAAATACACATATTTTAAACAGGGGAAACCAAACAAACTTTTATTTCATCAATACGTGTTCAAACAAAAGATTTCCATAATTGTCTCAAAATACTTCCAACATTACAACCTCATTACTGTCTTGCTTATTAAAGAAGCATAAAACATAAATAAAGTAACAAAAATCCCCATAGTGATATCCAAAGCCATAGTCCGAGCAAAAGAGATCCAAACCATACATCTACGGTCTTGAAGCTTGCAAAGAGTCTGACTAAGCTGGGTTGTTTCCTCCCTGTGGACCTTGGGGGGGAAACGAAAGAAAAGAAGACGAAAAGAAAATAGGGTCAGACATAAAGCCTGAGTAGATCTAGTAACTCTTCAGTATACGAATAGGAAAAAGGGCATGGTAGATATAAACTGGAAACAGTAAAGTATCACAAGCTAAGGAAGTGTAGTTTAGGATCGAATGTACTATCGCACCCACACTATATCTCTGCACCTACTAGAGCTTATTCTAACTGGCACCCCATGCTAAGTGTGAAGTGATCCCGTTTCTAAAGATGCACCCTATACTGAGGGTGAAGTGATTCCGTTTCTAAGGATCGGCTCCTACTCGCATAAACATATGTGTCATACGGCCCCCAAGAACTGTAGATACCTATGCTGGTCCCACCATGGGGTGTATCAAAACCCATGGTGGCGGCCCCGACACAAACCTTAGAATACATAGGCTATACTACTGGTGCCCCGGTGCCCTGTTTGTCTGCTCCGGAGTGTGTGCACGCCCGCACCCCGTTAGAACCTACACTGTGCACCCACCGCCGTCATTTTGACCGCTTACAATCAGCCCAGTAATCGTGCCCCACCCTGCCTAGTTTCAGGGTACCATGATACCTAACTTGGGTTACTGCTGAAACGGGTCCCTCGTTACTAGGGTTTTCTAGTCAAACATGTTAAGTGGTTAAGTGTCTGTATTTACCTAACCTCACCCATCAATTCTTGTTAACATGTTGAATTTGGTTAAGTGTTTTTAGTTGACTTAACCCTACCATCTATCCTTAGCCTCTTAGAGCACCTGACCACTCACATTAGACAGATATTGCTACGGTTATTGGATGTGCCGGTCGGTTCCGGGTAGGTTTACACCGTAGCTCAGTCTAACCTCGGGTCCTTATTGGGTTCAATGCTTAACCACCCACATTGGATAGGTATTGTTGTGACTACTGGACAGTCGGGCGGTTCCGGGCAGGTTTACGTCACAACTCAATCCAACCTCGGGTTAAGCATACCGTGTTTTCTAAATTTATATATTTTACCACTTCTCAATTATATGTAAATGTCATGTCCTTTATTCTTGGGTATAACAATTTATACCGCTTAAATGTCATTGTCGTTGGCATATGCCAAACATGCCAACATATATTTTTCATGTTTTACACCCAACGTTATTACCCCCGTTTGTACGTTCGCAACATTATAACAAATGTTGGGCTCGACACAATTCAACCCAACTTTTTAAACGTGAGAAAAAGGGGAAATCAAGAACATGTAATATTTATCAATACATAAAGGTGTGTGGCGCATGAACTTGCAATTTAACGATTCAACTAACACAAATTATGGGTCATGTGAACATGCATTCAAATCAAAGTATAACTAAGTAGGTGACATATGAAATGGCATAGTTTAGGCTTATACAAACTTGGGTTAAACATGTTTAACTTGGCATAATGTCAAACACAAAACTAACTTGTTGAATAATCACCAAAATGTCTAATTTTAAACAACTAATCATATAGCCTATTTCAACATGAAACTTGCATAGTTTATGTAACCCAAACGGCACTTAACATAGATCCAATTATACTTGCAATTAAACATAAGAATGAATTCATAGGTTTTGGGTCATGTAGGCATAAAAGGTCTCAAATCTAGAACATGTTTACATAAGCTTTAATTTAGAATTAGAGAATGTATATAGTCCATGTCATCGACCTAAACATAAAGGGATCAAATTCTAGTTTTTGCCACAACTTGCAAGTGCCATTACTTTTATATACAATTGTCCAATAGGCTTGCATCAATCAATTTAGGCCACAAATACCAATACACAAGTCATAATAGAATCATTACAGTACAGAGAATTTATACAATAACACAATTCTATTTTCATTTACATCGAATCACGTTACAGTTTCATTCATATTCTGAAAGGTCACTATACTTACAACGAATGCAGAATCTTGAATTCTGGATTCTGAATTCTGAAATTGAGATGCGCTCCTTTGGGTAGATTAACGTTGCGTTGATTAATTTGATTAAGCTTTATTCTTCTTCTTAATTTGATTCGTCTCTAAGCTCCTTTTTCTTGACGGCTACTCTCAATTCCTTCCTGACACCATGACGACTCCCATCTTATTTTTTTGTGTGAATTTTAGTTGAGACTTAGGGCGTATTTATAGATTTTTAATTTGTTTTGAGCCATCAGATGAAGACAGGAGGAATCTAGACCATACAAAGGTCAAAGAGCCAATCAAGAGGTGACATGTCAGCCCTAGTGACACACCGAGCCATAGAAATTCGAGCCAGAGCCAGACCCAGCCAGCCAGGTCGACCAAGTAGGTCGATTGGCAGGTCGACACCCAGGTCGACACCATGGTCGATCCTATGGTCGACCTGGTCCCTGGGCGGGAATTTTCCTGTCCAGCCCAGTTTGAACCTTTTTTCGAATTTTGAATTTTAAACCGAGCTGTTTAAATTTTAAATTTTACTCTGAAACTTCCGAAGGTCATTACTCCTTCATACGGAGTCCGATTCACGCAAACTCAGACTCTATCTCAAGCATAATTTCGAGACGAACGCAATGGCATAACCCATTTCCTTTAATTCTTTCATTTAGAATTAATTACACTTTAATTTGTGAAGCTTAACGTTATAGAATTCACAGGGTGTTACAATTTTAGTTCAGGATCGGTTTATTTCAAAAGTTATCATTTCAAACCTTTTAAATATTCGTTTCAAATTAAATCAAAAACTTCAAATAATATTTCCAATCTCGTTTAATCATTTACACTTAATTTGTAATAACGTGCACCTCCGTTCACGCAAGATATTGTCCCCAACTTAGCCGTCGCATAGGTATGGGGTTTTGTTCCTTAAAAGGTCTCGGCGTTAGTAAGAGATGGGCTCTACTATATAAGTACCCACTCCATATAGGCTTCCACAATGTGGGACTTAGGGGTGTTACATTCTCCCCTCCTACAGAGCCCAACGTCCTCCTTGGCTCACGAACACCTCACCCAGGCACTGTGGTCCACATAGGAGCCACAATTCTGGCTGGGTATTGGCTCTGGTACCACATGTAATGACCCAAAAATCCCCGCCCTTTGAATCGACCATAAACCACACAAGTCTGATCCAAAAGTTGGAAATCCTCAAATGCACTAACTCTGGGCATACAACACATCAGAACAAATAACAGAAGACTTTTATAAACATCATAACAATGTTACATCAGAGTACAGAATATATCAGAGTACATCAAAAAAAATACAACGGAAGATTAATTTACGAAAAAACTTAATACAATGCAGCGGAAATGAATAAACTAGCACATCAGAAGATTATCAATGCTCTGGACACAGCTTTAAGTTTCGATCCAGAATCCTAATCAATATATCTGTAAAATAAGCTACTCAACTGCCCGTGTGGAAAAGAGGGCACCCGAGTTTGCAAAGTGAAACAAACTACGAGTCAGTCGTGGGATTGGTATGAGAAATCATTCCTAACTTATCTAACAATATGGCTAATCACAGGACCATGCCGCTAACGCGGAACGGGTTTACTCTATTGGATTGCCAGTGCATAAATTAAATAAATTTTTATTCAAAACAACACAATGCTTTTTAACAAATGAAATCATTATAAGACTCAAGTCCTATCACACAATGCAATGCAAACCGGAGGATAGAGTTTTACCTTATAATGATCAAACATGCTTGATACGTAGAAAATAATATGTAATATTATTATTAATGTATAATTAGTTTTAAAATACTTCAAAGTAAATGTATCAATCCTAGACGGCATAGCTACCATATACTATGTCGCCATATATAGGTTTACAATCAAAACCGTAATGTTGTATTGGAAATTGGGTTTCCATCATGAGTCAAGGCTAGGAACGATCTCCTTACCGATTCGAGACACTCTAGCAAATGTCTTAGGATTCGGACGCTGACGAACCCTTGGATCCTGCAAGGCCAGTCCACAAATACTTTAGTGAATTGGCAATTCCTGAACACACGCTTCTTGGTCCTATTGAACCTATAAATTGGTCACTATCGACCAATATAACAGAGTCCTCGTAACCTATCATCCACATAAGTAAAATGTCAGGGCTTGTAAAACCCTATACCACTTCTAGCTGGAAAGAAACGTGTGCACTCCCTGCGTTCCCTTGTCCCGTTTTTGACTCTTACTGGGTGTGAGGCTCGCGAAGTAACACTATACACAAAGCTACGCCTAAACAGGTCGTGCTTTGATCATCAACCACAAGGCTCTGCTTTTTAACAAAAGCCTTGATCATTTGCATCTTGGCATGCCACATTGACAATTCACGCCATGCAATCAATAACTATCAATATATAACCTCTGAGCTCATGCGTCTCAAAGAAGGGTGTTAAGCAAGAGAATATATTCTCCGTCACCAAACAGATATATATTAAATAGAAATCAATTTACATGGAATGAAATCCAATGTTAGACATACATCCATTTACAAGTCCGTTTTGTGTCTGAACAAAACCGAAGACACCTTATTCCTCGTCCCGTATGTCCAATATGGAAGAGAGGTGCTCGCATATCCGAACAATCAACAAGTACATCCGGAAAAATACCACTTTAACCCTTTACTGGGAGCTACCCAATGCCGGACATAAGTAGTCATCCATTCGATGTGAAGATCGTCGGTCTTCAATCACCGTCTTTAAAATCTTCGTTTTAAATCGTCGTATAATTATTCAAAATGAGATTGATCTTGGTCTTTTCAAATAATTCTCGCATATATATAAGTTAAACCATTTCATATCATTAATATTATTTTATAATGATTTATCGCTATTTTTATTTATATAAAAATAGCTCAATTTAATTTAACGACGCTTCGGGTCAATAGGCGGCCCAGCGCTGTTTTTACCCAAATTGGATTTGCACATTTCTCGTAATCTAACCATTGAATTTTAACAAAATTTATATCATTGGAAATATCTTCCAAAAGTGGTCCTAACGGTTTCAGTTTTGGTAAAATCCGACGGTTGGATCTTTCGGTATAGTCATTTAAAGTTACGATTTCGAAATGCGAACTACTGCGCGTGATTCGTTTAATTTTAATTTATATTTATATATATAATTATATATAAATATAAATTACTCAACGATTCCACTAACATGGTTTAACATGCCAAATAAAGAATATTTTATTGGCATAACACATCTACATGTTCATAATGTCAAATAAATATGTATTTTATTTACATTCATTTCTACATGTTTTCTAATGGCAAACAAGTATGTATTTTATTCACATGACACTTTTGTTAATGACAAATGAAAAGATAAATTTTATTTTCATTATTTGTATGCAATTTCTATTTTTAACTTTAACAAATAAAAAGAAATATTTTATTTGTATATATAGTTTCAATGTATAACATAACATATAAAATGCCTCTTTACTTTGTACACATATTCTAATGTATAATTTGATAATAAAAATGTCGCTTTGATTTGCATACGAATTTTATTGTATAATTTTGACAATAAAAATGTCACTTTAATTTGCATACAAATTCTATTGTATAATTTGACGGTAAAAATGTCATTTTGATTTGCATACAAATTCTATTGTATAATTTGACGATATAAATGTATCTTTAATTTGCATACAAATTCAATTGTATGTTTTGACAATAAAAATGATTCTTATGTTTGCATACAAATTCTAATGTATGTTTTGACAATAAAAATGATTCTTATGTTTGCATACAAATTCTAATGTATGTTTTGACAATAAAAATGATTCTTATGTTTGCATACAAATTCTAATGTATGTTTTGACAATAAAAATGATTCTTATGTCAGCATACAAATCCTATTTCAACAAAATGCCTAAAAGTGATACATTCATTTTCGTTGACAATTCTAGTTCAACAAAATGATTAAAAAGTGATTCATTCATTTTGTTGACAATTCTATTTCAACAAAATGATTAAAATGACATTTTCATTTTTTTTGACAATTCTATTTCAACAAAATGATTAAAAGTGATAATTTCATTTTGTTAACAATTCTAATTTAACAAAATGAATAAAAAGTGATAATTTCATTTGGTTAACAATTCTAGTTTAACAAAAAGAAAAAAAGTGTTCATTCATTTTGTTGACAATTCTATTTCAACAAAATGATATTTTCATTTTTGTTGACAATTATAGTTTAACAAAATTAATACTTTTGCTCGTCCACAAATCTATTTAACAAAAATGTCGATTTTTGTTTTATCCCAAATCTATTTAACAAAAATGTAATTTTTGTTTAACTCAAATCTTATTTAACAAAAATGAAGCTTTGGTTCCACTCAAATCTTATTTTAAAAAAAATGTAATTTTTGTTTTCAACCATCACATTTGACAAAATGTACATTTTTGTTTCAACTAAACTATTTTGACAAAAATGAATATTCATTAGCTAAACTATTTTGACAAAAATGAATATTTTGTTTCAATTACACTTTCTTGACAAAAATGAATATTTTGTTTTGAACTATACTATCTTGACAAAAATGAATATTTTGTTTTTCAACTATACTATTTTGACAAAAATGAATATTTTGTTTTAACTAAACTATTTGACAAAAATGAATATTTTTATTTCAACTAAACTATTTTGACAAAAATGAATATTTATTTCAACTAAACTATTTTGACAAAAATGAATATTTTGTTTCAATTAAACTATCTTGACAAAAATGAATATTTTGTTTTCAACTATACTATTTTGAAAAAAATGAATATTTTAATCCAATTATTCTAATTTGACAAAAATGATAAATTTTGTTTAACTCAATTCTAATTAAAAAAAATGTTAATTTTTGATTCAACTAATCTAATAAACAAAAATGATAATTTTTATTTAACACAATTCTAATTAACAAAAATGTTAATTTTTGATTCAACTAATCTAATAAACAAAAGTGATAATTTTTGTTTAACTCAATTCTAATTAACAAAAATGATCAAGTCAACAGATCTACATAACACACCAATCACAGATCAAATCACGTATGACAATCAACAAAATATTACAGCGTATGAGTAATACCAAAATTATGATTAATTGATTTTAATTATATATAAGAAAAAATAGAATTTCTCACCATGCTTTGTAATTTATCAGAAATTATAGATCGCTCCAAATATGTTTCCGTCTGTTCTATATTGTAGATCTGGATTTCACGATTTCAACGCATCCGATCTCGTCAATTTCTGTGTTTGTATGGTCAAGATATGGTCATTCGAATGTTAATTACATTATTAATTTAAACTTATATAATTAAAATTCTAATTACAAACCTTAATTGCATTTTTATACCGTAATCCTCCTGTTAAGCTTTCTTCATCGTTCGTATAATTCAGCATCACAGAAACCCATATTTCAATCCAAAAACTCCACCACGCATCCAATTTGAAGTGCTCGGACCCAGATCGGGATATGCCACCAGAAGCGGCGCAACACCACCTCCCCACGCCTCAAACCCCCTGAATCCCGATCCCTTATAGCGACAGAAAATCGAACGCAAATACAGTTGCTTTGAGCAGCGATTTCCTAAAATCCACAACCCTATTATTGATCATAGCCATTGATATCGAAGATCATGAAGTGCTCTACGAATTTCCCTTATAAATTTTGCGAATCGATCGAAGGATTTGGAGATTCATGGGGAAGAAGATGGAAGCTTTTAGTGCGTCTATCCTTGATAACGACGGCCGCTTGTTTATTTAGAGAATTAGGGTTCTATATCCTAGGGTATTTATAAATAAATTAATAATTTAATTCATTAATTTTCAGAAAAGCCTGATAACTCTTAATAACTCCAAATTCAGTACAACAAAAGTTGTCCCTAACCAAATACCCCCGTTCCGGACACAATGGGCTAGGTCCCGTCAGCCCAATCGATCGTTTTCAGCTTATTTTCCTTAAATTAAAATATAAATCATTTAATTATTTAATTTGATCGTACATTTTAATTTACCGGGGCCACACACGGATTCCAAAAATTCCCGAAAAATAAATCTAGCTATGTTTTGACGATACGGTCCTAATAAAGTTAATTTCATCGAATTTAGAGACATTTTGAAAAATGGACTTTCTCTGGTCGATCCAATTCAAATTTAAATTACCAAACACATTTAAATTTACTGTGCTCACATATTAATTCCAAAAGTTATGAAAAATTAAACTTAGCAATAATTTGACATTCCGGATCCAACCAAAGTGGTTTCATCGAAAACGGAGGTCATTTGCAAAATGACTACTTATAATATTAAAATATATATATATATTCCATAGCGACTATTCTGATTATTTAACTGGCCATAACTTTTTATTCCCGTAATGAAATTTCAATTTTTCAGATCCGTTGGAAAGATATTTTTAAACGGATTTATATATTTCTAGTTTTACTAAAATCTGGTTTATTTTGAATCCTGTACATTCAGTCAAAGTTCAAAATCAAATTTTCAAACTACCGTGCTATTTCTAACTCCTTTTATAATTAAAATAAATATATTTGTTGATTTAAATATTTCTAGTTTTACAAAAATCCAGTTTATTTTGAATTCTGTACATTCAGTCAAAGTTCAAAATCGAATTTACAAACTACCGTGCTATTTTTAACTCCTTTTATAATTAAAATAAATATATTTGTTCTAACTTCGATTAAAATAAAATTTTAATCGTTTTTATTTAAAATAAAATATTTTAGATATTAAAATTCATTAAAATTGCTAAAATAAAAAATTTAAATTGGTTCCAAATTCCGGGTTGTTACATAATTATTAAAATTTGTCTCCACAAACAAAATGTTGAGTACATATTTCAAATAATTATCCGATCTAAATTTCAACTAATTTAATTTCAAAAATCATTTTTCACGAATAATGGTGGATTATTTTTAGATTGAAACCTAGTTCATAATTTTATTTATTTGTATAACAACCAACCAAACTTAACATAAATTATTGAAATACTTCAGAACTGTTTTATCTTCTTCACATGTTATTTTATTATTTTACTTAGAATTTCAGACCATTTGTATCTAATTCAACTAGATCTTCCATTATTGTTTTAATATTAAAAATATCGTTTAGGGAAAGGAGGATTAAATCACTTAATCACACAATTCCATAACTATAGTGTGTGATATAACCATAAGCAAATCAATTAATCAACTATATGAATCAGATGGGTATGCATGAATTTTATCCATTATAATCACAACCATTAGATAAACATTTCAATGGTGCACAAACGTTACGGTCAACAACACTTATCAGTGTTCAGTGTGTTTCTAACTACACTAACATCCATTCAAACATTGCATACAACAAATCCACACCAAAATAAATTTCATTAACTAATTATAATTAATCGCCAGTAATTAAATTATCTAATTATTACTAATTTAATAAATAATTAAATTAGAAGTTCTCACCTTCCTGCCTTCAAATCCTAAAATGCGGTAAATGTTGTTAAGTCCAACGCGATGAACGTCGCTTGCTTTGAATCAACTCCTAACTACACTAGGTAGAACAACCACTCACTGCTCCTTTGCACTTTTTATTCCTCACCAAAACAACCCATTACCATTTCAAAATATTTACAGCACTAATACTTTGCACTACATAACCTTCTGAAAACACACAACACCATCACCTTTACTGTCTTCATTTCAAATGAGCCAACAACCTCTTCATATTTCTAAAACACTTCACTACATAAACACTCTCCCCACAATAACTATATCAACAAACCAAACTGGATTGCGGGGAAAAAGGAGCTATTGAGTTCGGGTTTTGGGTGTGCCACCAGTTGGGTCTGCATGGTCAGCGGTTAGGTGCGGAAGGGACACCGGTGCGCGATGTCAGGTTAGGAAGCTGCTATTGGTGTTGGGGCGTTGCTAGTGGAGCACCGCGTACCTGTTGGAGGTGGAAAAATCGAGCAGAGACGGGGTTCGCCAAAGTAAGGCGGTGGGTGGCGAAGGTAGTCGGAGAGGACATGGGAGAAGCTACATCCGGTCGGAAGCTAATGAGGTGCGTACTGAGTTCATTGACGGAGGAGTTGGCCACAAGTGAGAAGACATGGCAGGTCGAAGTTGTTGGTGAACTAGTGTAGTTTTGAGCACGAGACAATCTACAGAAGAGGTAGGAAATTATTGGGTTTGGATTCGAATAGTTGCGTGACTCAAGGGAGATCGCTTTCTGAGATTTGGGTTTTACTTTTTCGAAGAAGATCTTATATATTTTTTTTGTATTTAAAACCAGATCTGGCTTTCAAGCGAAGAAGAGAGGAACGAAGTCGAGTAGGGCATACAACGAAAAAGGACACGTGTTTAATTGAGGGGTACGTGGCTTATTCCCTTTTGTTTCTCTTTGTATCATGCAAAAGCATCGCAGGTAGACGAGAAATGATAAAAACGTGTTTTGTCTTCTCACCGTTGTTTTCAAATAAAATGTACAAGTGTAAGTAATTTCAATAAGTGTCCCTTTTTTTTCCAGTCATGTTTTGAACAAGTAGCATAATTGTTAAACAAATAATTTTTCAAGTATGGATTACCATCCATTATACTAAGTATATGCACAATACAAAAATATTTCAAATACATGTCTTAAGTTTGTTTAAATCAAGTTCACAAATGGAACAAATGAATTTGAATTTTAAATTAAGTTAAATAACTAATTGATATTCCAAAGTTCAAATCTCAACAAACTTTTTTTATTATTATTAGTTAGTTATATTGTTTATAACATTATATTTTAACTAAACCATTAAGTCTAAAATATTAATATCGCTTAGATTTTACAAACAAATTTAAATTCAAAGTTAATTTAAATTTACACTTATACAAATAAATTCAAAACCAAGTTAAATAAACTAAATTTTAAAATCATAATAAATTTCAAGTGTAAACATAAATTTTCAACACTGAATTAAATTAACTCTAAAATGTTATATGTCAAAATTCTGATTCGTTATAGCACCCCCTTCAACCTTTCTTCCTCTACGCATTCGTGCCCAGTAAAAAGAAATTCAACCCATCGTGATTTCCAAACACAAACCGTACCATCCATTCATCCACCTGAATCCAATCGGACGTCATCACGGTGTTCGCCATTGAAAACTCCACCAGCGCCGCCAACCGCCTTCCCTTCCAGTCACCTATAACGCCGCCAAAATGCTAAAACTCGCGCAAGCTTTGAGATAAATGCTGGAAAATCCATGAAGAGATGGATACGATCCACCTTATGATTCGAAGAACTCGTAACGCTCTACAGTTTTGCTTCATAAATCGTTGAATTTCATTGAGTGGTTTGGAAGATATTGAGGTGGAAAGTTCGCACAATTCTGGCCATCGAGACAATGGCGGTGGCCACAGAATTTTAGGGTTTCAGAATGATTAAAATAACAATATTTCTCATTTTTGTGTATTTTAAGCTAAAATTTGGACTGAGTCCAAATCAGGCCTGCTTACTTCCTAATAATATGTTTTGGCGCATTCTGAATGCAATGGAATATATTTCAAAGCCCAATTCGAAAGTCTCTAGCAATTTCTTCTTAAACTTGACTAGTTACTTAACATATACACACAAATTTCTGCACGATCTAAATTATTACAATCAAATGATAATTCTGATGGGTACGAAATTTTAGATCATAAAATAATTTACCATTCCGGATACAATAAAATTAATTTCATTGAATTCTGAGATCGTTTGCTAAATGAAAATTTTGACCAATTCATTGATATATTGAAATATTTATTTTTCACTTATTCACCTTTAAATTAAATTAAATGGTTTATAAATTCTATTCAAATAAAAATAAAATAAAATCATATAACTAATAAATCAACATTTGTTTATCGTGAATCCAATTTCTTTACTTGTCAAGTCAAATTAAATTCATATCTTAACAATATACGACACAAATCATAAATTTTAATATTTGAAATAATTTTGTTCAAAATCACATATAAATTTAATATTTTAAATTATTGCAAAATTTCGAGATGTTACATAATCCATCAACACTGTAAGCACAAATGTAAATGGACATGAAACATAAGGTAAATCAGGAGAGGTGGAAGCAGTTTACCTGAAAAATAGCTGGCGGAAAGATAGGGGTGTTTCTTCTCCTCAAAAAAAATATCATTACTGGAAAATATACCTTCCCCATGATCGTGTAGCATTTTTCTCTACCTTTTATCAAAACTCATGTCGTGCCTCGTGAAGATCAGAGTTTCATCCAATCATCACCGGCTGCATTAGGTTATTTTCCTCACATTTCATCAGAGTTAGAGCTCATCATTCAATTGAAAGGCAGAGAACGTGTGTACTACTTTGCATTGAAGCAATACACACAAAACCATCTTCATTTGATTTCGATCATAGATCTGATTGGCTGCAAAATTTATTTACCATACCAAATCTGGAATTCTCATTCATCGAAGAACGATTTCATAAGCAACATCGGCGAACTATGACACTAATGTTTCCATGGTACATTGCAACTGGATAAACGAAAGAGTCATATCAGTACATCGTTGGGAAAATCGGAAGATGGGCAATACGAAGCTTTAATGCTGTAATTTGGTAATAGCAGAATAATTATGAAAAACTTGTGCATATCGACGACATATTCAAAAGAACGATCTTGTTATAGACGTGGATGACGAAAATATGTGTGCATAAATATAGATATACACACATGGGTTTGCCAACTGGTAACTAACATCCAGATATAACACAATGAAATAATTATGTGAACAAATGTAATAGTCATCTTATTGAAATAATTATGTGCACAAACATGAAGTATGTATGTATGAAGAGATACAGCGGTTATAAAGGTCCTGTTTTTTTCCATGCAGTAAATCATATAACACGCAAAATAATAATTTAGTTGGAGGTGGTAATAATTGTTGCATGTGATGATAATTTCATGAGGGGAACATATTGAAAGCTACCTTGTCGTTGAAAGTGTAACCACAAATGTATCCAAATTTCAGATTTAATTTTAGAGGTAATCAACACAGTGACATGTCAAATGATGTTATCCGCGAGAAATGTAAGCACAAATGTAAACCGATGTGAAAAATAAGGTAAATAAAGAGAGATGGAAGCAGTTTACATGACAAATAGCTGGCAGAAAGATAGGGTTGTTTCTTCTCCTCAGAAAAATATCATCAGTGGAGAATATACCTTTCTCGTGATCGTGTAGCACTTTTCTTTGCGTCTTATCAAAACCTATGCCATGCCTTGTGATGATCAGAGTTTCGTCCAATCATCTCTGGGTGCATTAGGTTTTTTTCCTCACATTACATCAGAGCCAACGCTCATCATTCATTGAAAGGTAGAGATTGTGTGTACTACTTCGCATTGAAGCAGCATACACAAAACCATGTGCATTTGATTTCGATCATAGATCTTATTGGTTGCACAAAATCTTTGCCACGACAAATATGGAATTGTCATTCATCGAATAACGATTTCGTCAGCAACATCGGCCAAATATGACACCAATATTTCCACAGCACATTGCAACCTGGTCAAATAATCATGTTTCCAAGCAACATCGGCCATATATAACACAAACAGTAATCAAATAATTATGTGCACAAACATAAGTGTGTGTTATTTGAAGGTATGGAAAAAGTTTTTAATAACATAAATGAAAGTTCAATATACATGTATTGTGACACCCCCACGTCCGTTAATGTCACTCTTTAACAAAATGCATTAAGTTTTCATGAAGCGTTATAGGTAAACAGAAATAGAGACATCACAAGACAGATATAAAATAACAGCAGAATTTAAAATTTTATTCTCCAAATAGAAAACATCATGTTCCAAAATCCAATTACAACGTAAGTCTAAAGTACAGAAAACCCATTACATCAAGTTAAAATATCTGTCTTGTACTAAAATCATCAAAGTACAGTAATATAAAAGCATAGTCCACAAAAAGAATACCCATAGTAAGGTAAACAAGAAATCAAGCAGTACATCTAAGCAGCTCTAAGCAGAAAAAGAAGAGAGAATCCTAATCAAGCCTAAGTATCCCCACACTGAGAACTTGGGGAGGAGGAAGAGAGAAAAGGAAACAAAACGGGCCAGACATAAAGTCTGGTGAGTCCGGTTACTTTTAGCATATAAATAAGTAAAAGCATCGTGACATGCATTTAAACTGGATGAGAGAGATAACAGTATCATAAGACAGGTATGACAAAGTGAGAAGGATAAATAGAATAAACAAAACATAATATATTACGCTTCTCAATTACTTTTCTCTGCACCAATACCAGTATAACAGAAAAATGATCCAAACAGAAATAGAAGGTAGACTTAGTTGTATTTCTAGTGACGGGTTTTACTCCCAACGATAATAGCAAGCAGTCCAACAGAAATGATAGGTGTTCCTCCCAACGATAATAATGGGCTCCTAAACAAGCAGGACTAGATGTACCCTAATTACTACCCCCAATCGATCGGCTCCTTATCCTATAGATACTCTGTATTGGCACCACAGAAGGATGTATCACTTCATAAAGTGGCAACCCCTTTTTTGTCGAGAGGCAGAGTCATATCTACTGGTGCTATAGCGTCTTATTTTCCCGAGCAAGCGGATCCATGCATGCACATGACCCCGCTGGAATGCACCATCAGACACCCTCACTCAGATGAACCTCTTATAATCAACTCAATAAGAGTGCCCTGATCCCAACCTAGTTCAGGGTCCCCCTATGGATACCAGGATGGGTCACTGACTGATACGGGTCCCACACAACATATGATACAAGCCACCCTCTAGGATTGCATCCCCACTACTAGGATTTTGACAGGTTATGCTTAACAGATTAACAAGCCGGCATAACCCCATAATATAAAACATGTACAGTTTGTCGAGTTTATATAACCCCTATAAATTTAAAAGATTTACTTAACCCCCGATTGATTCAAGCAAGTTTACTTGACCCTTACACAATTTGATAGGTTCATGTAATCCCCATAGATTTAAACAGGTTAAGTATTACAGGTTAACAGGTTATTAACATTTTCCATTCATGTCAGTTAATGGAACATACTTCTCACATTAAGTTGACCACATGTCGATGTTGGATATGCCGGGGGGTTCCGAACAGACTTCTACCACAAGTTGGACTTAACCTCATGTCTTAGTACCGTTATGTGTACATTTACGCACTAGACCCCTCACATTAGATTAACCACTTGTGGATGCTCGATTTGTCGGGCGGTTCCTGGCAGACTTCTACCACAAGTGTAAACTAACCTTGTGTCTAAGTGCGGTTACAGTTTCTATTTACTGTAAATTTTAGGCATATTCATTCTTAAAAAATTGTTCATGTTCATCATAGGTTATGCCCCAAGTCCCAGTCTGATTCACGATACAAGTTATGCCCCAAATTAAAGTCTTAGAACACGGTATAGGTTAAATCCCCAAATCCCAGTCTTTTTTACAATACAAGTTATGCCCCAATTTATCATTCCCAACCATTCCCAGTTTCGTTCATTCGCATATTTCAGCGACAAGCCTTGGCTCGAAGGTAGTCTAGCTATAAAAACAAAAAGGGAAGGGGGAAAGAAGAGAACAAAAATAGGCATAATGACAGAATAGGCATATGATAACAAAATAGGCAAACTAATAGAATAGGCATATGGTGACAGAAATGGGCATAATGACAGAATAGGCATATGATAATAGAAATGGGCATAATAGACATAGACATGTAAGAACTAAACAGAAGATCAGGTGTACAAGTGGCAGATCTGTTTAGTTACGATTCAGGTTATTAATAGGCATAGGTTTAGATCCAAACTTATAAACATGTCAGGATTACTTATTAAATGTTTATATCTAAAAGCAACATAAACTCACAAGGAAAGGTTCTAAAGAACAGAGAAATGATTGTTGATGTTGTAGCAGAGATTCTTGTACTATATGTATAAGTTGTTATTGTAGAAGAATAGGCTAATTCAATCTGAGTTGGGGCAACACCTCATTGTCTCCATTGTTTTTATGAACAATAGAAATGAAGTCCTATTTATAGCCTACGTCAACGAATCTGGTCAAGAAACAAGTCCCAGTTCAAAGAATGGATCTACCCTAGATCTGAGTGGGGTCGACCCTAGGGTCGACACCTCCTTGTAGGGGTCGACCCATGGGTCGACACCCACGGGGCATGGGGTCAGCCTCTAACGGGTCGATTTCCTACGTCCTCCCGCCTTCTTATTTTGATTTTTTTGGACTAGTTATATATATATATATATCTTATATGTATACAAACTTTAAACCTTAATATCTTCTTCATATGATGTCCGTTTTACGTAAACTTGGCGCTTATCTTAATCAGAATTTGGCGCAGTCCGTTTTAATTAAATCCCAATATTTAATTAAGTATTCTTTAGTTTATTGTTATAATGTCCTTTAAAATTACGGGGTGTTACATTCTCCCGTACTTAAAGGATTTCATCCCCAAAATATCTAAGTTAAGAAGAATGTATATCCTAACATCCATCATCCATCTACTCATCCACCAATCACAGACATCTGTTGTCCTTAAAATATTTCTAATGCCCATATGAACATATGCAAAGGTGTGTGTATATGTCCCTATGCTAATGCGAGAAATCAGGCAGTCGAATGATTCAGTTGACCTCCTTAATGCAATTTATGTTTGTGCCGTGTAATCAAAATGTATGCAAATAATCCTAGTATAACATGTAAGTTCTATATGTGTGCACAATCATTCATCCAAATGCAACACCCACATGATGAGACATCCATTTTCATCCATAAAATTTAAAATGCATGCATCCATATGCAGTATGACAGTGATTGAGCCGATCTAGTACCTAATGTGTGTATATGCGTCCACGAGTCACCACTTGCATCCACTTGCATCCATCAAACATAACATGTCTCAAACACATTTTTACATGGATTGGTTCCTCGTCTGAAGGTCAAAGATTTGATCGATAGGATATACTTAATGACAGAAACAAGTACGAATAAAAAGATTTGGAAAAGAAGTTAAGAACATAACCTTGAAAAGAAAAAGGTACGAAGCGCGAATCTTGTCTTCAGTCTCTCAATTTGCCTCCTCGTGGTCATATCCCCACCGAAATTTCATCAACTTGACCTCTCGGTTGCGTAGCTTCTTAACCTCTGATTCAAGAATACGGGTTGGAACTCGTCCAACTATCGCCAACATTCCACCTCTACTTCCTCAAGCATACTCGGATCAACTATTTATGCGGTATCATGCAGGCATTTCTGTAAATGAGAAACATAGAAAACATCATGAACACCCATCAATCTCTCTGGTAGCTTCACACTATAAGCCATTTGGCCAATCCTTTCTGCTATGAGAAAAGGCCCTACAAACCTTGATGCCAATTTCCCTACAGATCTAAAGCGGGCCATATTCCTTAAAGGTGATACCTTGATGAAAACCATGTATCCCGCCTCAAACTCAGTATCAGTTCTTCTGTTATCTTCATAGTGACTTCTGCCTGTCCTGAGAAGTCTTCATGCGTCTATGAATAAGATCAACCATCTTTGCAGTTTCTCTAGTCATCTCAGGTCCAAGTAGAAGTCTATCTGTAGACACCCACCAACAAGTCGGTGATATACAAGGTCGTCCATACAATGCCTCGAAGGGTGCCATGCCAATACTAGCTTGATAACTGTTGTTATAGGCGAACTCTACCAATGGAAGATGCTCTTCCCAAGTCCCTCCGAAGTCTAGGATACACAGTCTTAAAAGATCCTCAAGAAATCTATTCATCCTTTCCGTCTTCCCATCGGTCTGAGGGTGATAAGCGGTGCTCAAACACAAATGTGTACCTAATGCCTCCTGCAAGCTCCTCCAAAACTCACTGGTGAATATGGGGTCACGATCACTCAATATACTGGAAGGTACTCCATGTTGACGAACTATCTCACGAAGATAAATTACTGCCAACCATGTTGTCATTCTCCTACTCTTAGCAGGAATGAAATGAGCGCTCTTTGTAAGCCTCTACACTATAAACCAAATACTGGTGTTGCCTTTCCTCGATCTAGGAAAACCATCAATGAAATCCATAAAGATGCCCTCCCACTTCCATTGTGGGACCTCCAAAGGATGATGTAAACCATCGGGCTTCCTTCTGCACAGCTTTGACTTCTGGCAAATCAAACATCGAGAAAAAACTCCACTGCATCTTTCTTCATCCCAACCCAAAAGAAAACCCTCTTCATATCTCTATACATATTACCACCTCCTAGATGGATAGTCATCCTAGAATGATGGGCTTCCTCTAGGACTGTCTTTAATAGACTCCCAACTCGAGGAAAAAAAGCCTTCCATCTCGTCGCAACCACCTTCTATCATCTGTGGAATATCTAATGAGGTGACTAGAAGTCTCCCCTCTACTGAGCTTATCCAAGATGTCTGCAATATGTGGGTCCTCTTGCTGCGAAGTCCCTATCTGATCCATAAGAGTAGGTCGCACATCTAAGGATGCCAACAAACCAGGTATAAGATCCGTAGATGGCCTAAAATCAAAGGTTGATATACACTCCAAGCTGCCTCTCCATGATTAGTGGACTCAAAGTCATTGTCTGCCTACTCAGTGCGTCTGCCACAACATTACCCTTGCCAGGGGTATAAACAATCTCAAAGTCATAGGACGCTAAGAACTCCGTCCATCTCTGTTGCCTCAAATTGAGATCCTTCTACGTGAACAAATACTTTAGAGATTTATGATCGGTATACAACTCGAACTTCTCTCCAAGTAGATAATGACGCCAAGTCTTAAGCGCGAATACAATGGCAGCCAACTCTAAGTCATGGGTAGGGTAGTTCTTCTCATGAACTCTTAACTCTCTACCACTGTAACATACTACCCTTCCCTCTTGCATCAAAACAGCACCAAGACATGTACCACATGCATCAGTGTATACTGTTAACACCTTGTTCCCATTAGGCAAAGTCAAGACTTGGGCTGTTGTCAGAGCCCTCTTCAATCGCTGGAAAGCATCCTCACAGTCAATATCCCAAGAAAAGGTTAAATTCTTCTTCGTTAGTCTGGTGATTAGTGCTGATATCTTTGCAAAGTCCTTAATGAACTTCCTATAGTAGCCTGCTAAACCATGAAAACTTCTCACCTCTGTTGAATTCTTTGTAATCTTCCAATCTTAAACTGCAACTACTTTCGCGGGATCCACTGCTATCCAATCCTTGGAAACCACATTCCCTAGAAATCTCACTTTCTTTCTCCAAAAATGACATTTGGAGAATTTTGCCTTAAGCTGGCGTGCTCGGAGAGTCTTTAAAACCTCTCTTAAATGTAGGGCATGCTCTTTATCAGACTTCGAGAAGATCAAGATGTCATCCACAAAGACCACAATGATCTTATTCAGAAACTCCCAAAACACCCTACTGATCAGATTCACAAAATAGGCGGGTGCATTCGTCAACCCAAAAGGCATGAAGAGCCACTCGAAGAAACCATGTGGAGTTCTGAAAGCGGTCTTGTCTATACTGTCCTTAGTCACACTCAACTGATGAAAGCCCGTGGCCAAGTCCAACTGAGAGAAAACAGATGCACCAACAAGCTGGTCAAACAGATCATCTATCCTCCGAAGTGGGTGCCTATTCTTCTTAGTGAGTTTATTCAATTCTTTGTAATCCACGCATAAGCAAAGCGAGCCATCGGCCTTAGTTGCGAATACGACTGGAGCACCCTATTCAGGTATGCTTCGCCCAATAAATCTTGTCTCAAGTAGCTCCCCTACTTGTTTGCTGAGCTCCCTCCTTTCCTGGGAGCCATGTGGCGCACAGGAAATGCGACTAGCTTCGCATTGTCCACCAAGTATATCCGAAAATCGATCTCGCGCCTCGGAGGTAAGCCCCTATCCTCCTTAAAAACACCTAAATATGTGACACCCCACATCCGTTAATGTCACTCACTAAGGGAATGCATTAAGTTTCGTGAAGCATTATAGGTAAACAGATAGAGAATAATAACAAGATAGATATAAACAAAATAGCAGCAGAAATTTTAAATTTTTATTTCAAACATAAATTATAATGTCGTCGTCCATAATACCATAAGTCATAAAAACATTACAATAAAACAAATTCTGTATTGCATCATCAGAGTACATAAGAATATGAAAAACATAATCCCCCAATTAAAAGAGTTAAGCCATAGTAGAGACAAGAACTTGAGCCATACTTGAGAAGTAGCTCCTAGCAAGATAATGTCTGAGTCCTGACTAAGCCTGAGTGTTTCCTCCCTGAGAACCTGGGGGGGGGAACAGAAGAAAGAAGGGGAAACAAAAGGGTCAGACATACAGTTTGGCGGGTCTAGTTACTTTCAGCCTGTAAATAAATAAAAGTAACATGATAGGCATATAAAGTGGATAAGAGAGATCACTACATAAATGGCAGGTGTGACAAGGTAAGCAAGATAAGGTGTATGTGCCTCACTAATGATTACTCTGCACTATTACTAGTATAACTAAAATGAGATGATCCCTTCCGCTGTAAGTTGGTAGACTTAAGGCATACGTCCGAGTGTACACTAACCATTACCCTAATCAATTGGCTCCATACCCCGTAGATATCATGTGCTAGCCCCACAGTAGGAGGTATCACTTCCCAAAGTGGCAACCATCAAGGTGTGCACAACCATACCTACTGGTGTCACGGTCGTCTTATCCCCTTCTGCCCGACTCATGCACGCACATGGCCCGGTCGGTTTGCACCGCCCACACCATCCATCTCGTTTGGATCCCTTATAATCAATCAGTAAGCGCGCCCCTTCTCCGCCTAATACGGAGTTCTTTATTTGATACCAACTCCGGGTTACTGACTAAAATGGGTCCCACACAATATGATACAAGCTCTCCACTTTGTCTTGTATTCCCACTAGGTTTTTCACTGACTATGTATACCCTTAGATGTCTTTAATTACATAGCCCTATGTCAGTATGCTTACCCAAAAAGGGTGTCTTTAATTACATAACTTTATTATATTTTTCCACCGGTAATTTATACCACTAGGTGTCTTTAATTACATAACATTATTGGGTTAGGTTGGTGGGCCAATATGTAAATCTTACCCACCACCTCTAATTTACTTAACCCACCCACTACCCATCCAATTTTACTTAAAACTAACTTAAGTTCATAATCATACAATTCTTATGGATTAAATTAGGTTAAGCAGTCCAATTCAATACCATGTCCAATTATGGTTATAATGGGCTAGACCTCCTACATTAGGCCTACAACGTGTGGATGCTGGATATGTCGGTCGGGTCCGGGCAGTCTTATTCCACAGTTGGGCCTAACCTCGTGTCTTAGACCGATTCGTATTTGTGCACTTAGACCTCTCACATTAGGTTCAGCATTAGTGGCTGTTGGATATGCCGGTCGAGTCCGAGCAGACTTCCGCCAATGCAACCTAACCTCGTGTCATAAATGCAATTACAATTCCTAATTGTAATGACTAAATATTCCATTTTTATCCAAATCTACCTATGTCATTATAGATGATTATTTCTATGTTTCCTCATTTGAATTAAATGTCCAATTTGTATAAATATTACATAAATTATGCCAATTATAAATCCCTTTTCCCCGTTTCCTAACAAACGTATTCACACGTATTTTGGCGGCATCTAGGCTATAAAGTAGCCTAGCTATAACAATGAAAATGGAATATGATAAAGGTGATAGTTTCAACATATCTGGCATAAAATAGCATGATAACATGGTGAATGGATATGTAATTAACATCAACAAAAAGGTGGACATAAAACTGATAACTTGTGGCAATTACTACAATGTCAAAGCAAGCATAATGAGATCTAAATTAACCATTTTAAGTGCCCAACTATTTAGATCTAGCATAATTAGGGTGACATAGTAACATGTTCAGATCTAAAGATGGCTTCACATGTCAAGTTTACAACATATCTAGACTGATCACAATATGACAAGTGAAAACGGGATTTCATAAAGAACTAGATCTGGCCAATGTTACAACTGTCCAATTTAATAGATGTACATTCACCACAATACAGTTACAAGTCAAGATCAGCATAAGCAACATAATAGAATAACCACGATTATATTAGATCTAGGGAAATAGATCTATCATGACATAGTATAGGATTTAATACTAGCACAGAATCATGTTTTACAACATATCCAATTTACAGTCTTTTACAATTCACTTTTATTTATCTAAACCTAAAAGTGATCAAGAACCTCATCGCGTTAGGGTTAGAGAATTGAGAAAGAACGGATCCTGAATTCTGAATTTGATTTGCAAAGTATGTAGTTGTAGAAAACGGTTTAGTTCGCACTCCAGCAGCATATGGCCTCCATGAACTCCAATGAAGAAAATAAGAGAATAGGACACCTATATATAGCTTCCCGACCCCCTGAAACCGAGTGCCATGTCAGCCCTAGGGGTGTCGACACCCCTATGCGCGGGTTGACCCTCTAGAGCGGGAATTTTGCCGCTCTGACGAGTTTTTCGAATTTGAATCGTTCTGGATAAATTTCTGACTCATCTCTGACTCATGCATATATATATATATATTTTCTACATGTATACAAACTTAAAACCCTCATAACTTCCTCATACGGTGTCCGTTTTACGCAAACCAAATGTCTATCTTGACCAGAATTTCAAGATGAATGCAATGTTGCAGTCCGTTTCTTCTAATTCTGAATATTAAATTAACTATTATTTAATTTATCCTCTTTTAGTGTCGGTACAAATTTAGGGTGTTACATTCTCCCCTACTCAAAGGATTTCGTCCTGAAATCTCTAAGTTGAGAAGAATGCATATCCAACCATCCATCATCCATCTACTCATCCACCAACCACTGGCATCCATTGTCCTTAAAGATTTCTAATGCTTATATGAATATATGCGAGGGTGTGTGTATATGTCCCAACACTAATGTGAAGATCAGGCAGTCTACTGATTCAGTTGACCTCCTTAATGCAATGTATGTTTGTGCCATGAATCCAATATGTATGCGATTAATCCTATTATATCATGTGAGTTCTATATATGTGCACATTCATTCGTCCAAATGCAACATCCATATGCTAACTCGTCCATTTCCATCCATAAAAGAAAAGAAAATGCACACACGTCCATATGCAGTGTGAGAGTGATTGTGCCAATCTTAGTGCCTAATGTGTGTGTATATGCGTCCACAGGCAACCACTAGAAAACACTTGCATCCATTAATCATAACATGTTTCAAACACATGTTTACATCCCTAGGATTCCTATCTAAAGATCGAAAATACTATGGATAAGAAATACTCTATTGACAGAAACAAGCACTGATAAACTTAGGAAAAGAAGCTAAGAACATACCCTCGAAAAGAAAAGGGTACGAAGCACGAATCTTGTCTTCGGTCTCCTAAGTTGCATCTTCTGGGTTATCTCCCCATTGAACCTTTAGCAACTTGATCTCCTTATTGCGCAACTTTTTAACTTCTAACCCAAGAATACGGATAGGGACTCGTTTGACTGTCGCCTCCCGTTCCACTTCGACTTCTTCCAACATACTCGGCTCAACAACTTCTGCGGTGTTATGCAGGCACTTCCGCAGATGAGAGACATGGAAAACATCATGAACACCGAATAGATTTTCTGGGAGCTTTACTGGGTAGGCCATTTGACCAATCCTCTCGGTTATGGGAAATGGTCCCACAAACCTAGGTGTCAACTTCCCTACTGATCCGAAGCGAACCACATTCCTTAAATGTGATACTTTGATAAAAACCAAGTCTCCCACTTTTAATTCGATGTTAGTCCTTCTCATGCCTACATAGAACTTCTTCCTATCTTGAGCTGTCTTCATCCGCCGTCGAATATGGTCAATTTTTTGGACGTTTCCCTAACCATATCTGTTCCAAGTAATAATCTTTCTTTATATTCCCACCAACAAGTTAGTGATCTACAGGGTTTCCCGTACAATGTTTCGAAGGGTGCCATGCCGATGCTAGCTTGAAAATTGTTATTATAGGCAAACTCTACTAAAGGAAGATGCTCTTCCCAAGTCCCTCCGAAGTCTAGGATACACAGCCTTAAAAGATCTTCAAGAATCTTGTTCACCCTCTCCGTCTGTCCGTCGGTCTGAGGATGATAAGCGGTGCTCAAAAACTACTGTGTACCTAATGCTTCTTGCAATCTCCTCCAAAATTTGCTGGTAAAGATGGGGTCATGATCGCTCACGATGCTGGAAGGTATTCCACGAAGTCGAACTATCTCACGAACATAAATTGCTGCTAAGCATGATGTCGTCCTCCTACTCTTAACTGGAATAAAGTGAACGCTCTTAGTGAGTCTATCTACTACCACCCAAATACTGGTGTTACCCTTCTTCGATCTAGGCAAACCATCTATGAAATCAATAGAGACGCTCTCCCATTTCCACTACGGAATCTCCAACGGATGAAGTAATCCACCAGGCTTCTTTTGCTCAGCTTTGTTTTACTGGCAAACTAAACATTGAGAAACAAATTCGGCTACATCTTTCTCCATCCCTGCCCAAAAGAAAACCCTCTTCATGTCCCTGTGCATCTTATCACCACCTAGATGAACAGTCATTTTAGAATGGGGGGCTTCTTCTAGGATTGTCTTTATCAAGCTTCCAGTTTGAGGAACACAAAGCCTTCCATCTCGTCGCAACCACCCTTTTTCATCTATGGCATATCTACTGAGGTGACTAGAAGTCTCTCCTCTTCTGAGCTTATCCATGATGTCTAGAATATGTGGGTCACCTTATTGCGAAGCTCCTACCTGGTCCATAAGGGTTGGTCATAACTCCAAGGATGCAAACAAATCAGGCAAAACCTCGGTGGAGGGTCTAACATCAAAAGCTGATATGAACTCCAAGTTCTTTCTTTCCACAAACAGAGGACTTAGGGCCATTCTCTGCCTACTTAGTGCATCTACCACTACATTACCCTTGCCAGGGGTATAAGAAATCTCAACATCATATGAAGCTAAGAACTCCATCCACCGTTGTTGCCTTAAGTTGAGATCCCTCTGTGAGATTAGATACTTGAGAGATTTATGGTCGGTGCATAACTCGAACTTTTCTCCAAGTAAATAATGATGCCACATCTTTAACGCGAATACCATGGCAACTAGCTCTGATCATGGGTGGGGTAGTTCTTCTCATGAACTCTCAAATGTCTACCCCCACAACATATTACTTTCCCTTCTTGCATCAGAACCGTACCAAGCCCTTTACCGCACGCATCAGTGCAAACAGTAAACACTTTACTTCCATCAGGCAAGGTCAAGTTTGGGGTTGTTGTTAG
The DNA here is from genome assembly GCA_030737875.1 of Allium sativum. Lineage (NCBI taxonomy): Eukaryota > Viridiplantae > Streptophyta > Magnoliopsida > Asparagales > Amaryllidaceae > Allium > Allium sativum. The sequence goes on from CM060922.1 coordinate 391,949,523, forward strand.
AGCCCTCTTCAGTCGTTGGAAAGCAACGTCATAGTCTATGTCCCATGAAAATGCCAAATTCTTCTTTGTCAGCTTGCTGAGAGGGGCTGATATCTTCGCGAAGTCCTTAATGAACTTCCTATAATAACCTACCAACCCAAGAAAGCTTCTCACCTCAGTTGCATTTTTAGGAATATGCCAATCTTGCACTACAACCACCTTGATGGGATCTACAGCTATCCCTTCTTTGGAGACTACATGCCCTAAGAATCTCACCTCTTTTCTCCAAAAATGGCATTTGGAGAACTTTGCCTTAAGCTGATGGTCACGGAGAGTTTTCAAAACTTCTCTCAAATGTTGGGCATGCTCTTCTTCATTCTTGGAGAATATCAAAATATCATCAACAAAGACTACGAAAAATTTGTTTAGGAACTCCCGAAACACCCTGCTCATTAAATCAACAAAATAGGTGGGTGCACTTGTCAACCCAAAAGGCATAACTAGCGATTCAGAGAAACCGTCCGGAGTTCTGAAAGCAGTCTTATCTACGTTGTCCTCAGCCACCCTCAACTGATGGAACCCCATAGCCAAGTCCAACTAAGAAAATACCGAGGCACCAACAAGCTAATCAAATAAATCATCAATCCTCGGAAGTAGGTGTCTATTCTTCTTGGTGAGCTTATTCAATTCTCTATAGTCAACACACAAACAAAGTGAACCATCCGCTTTAGTTGCGAATACTACTGGAGCACCCCATTCGGATATGCTTCGTCTGATAAACACTTTCTCAAGTAGCTCCCCTACATGCTTACTCAGCTCCTTCCTTTCCCTTGGAGCCACGTGGCGCACTGGTAATGCAACTGGCTTTGTATTTTCCACCAGATATATGCGGAAGTCAATCTCGCGCCCTAGAGGTAAACCCCGTACCTCATCAAAAACATCGGAATAATCTCGAACCACTGGAACAGAATTCAAATCAACTATGGATGCATCTAGATATTCTAGGAAGTAAAGCATAACAGACCCTTGGGGGGTCACAAGAAACTTCGGGGGTCTTCCCATGAAAAGTCAGGAATCTAACAACCCTCCTCTCACAATCTAGAATGGCCCCATACGTGGTAAGCCAATCCATTCCTAGAATCAACCCGTAGCCCATAAACCCGAGCACATACGCGTCACATTCAAACTCGACGCCTAACACAGATATTTTCAAACCCCGACAAATCATCGATAAATGAGCCAAACCATCAATGGGTTTTGAAACAACTACGGGATCTACTACCATACTAGTAATTAAGTGCAGAGATTCAACCACAGAACTAGATATAAACGAGTGTGAAGCACCAGAATCAAAAAGTGTTCTAATTGGATGGTTTGAAAGAGAAACTAAACTTTCTACAGAAATTTTTCTACCTCTTTCAGGAGCACTGATCGCCAGAGCATGCACCTGCCCTCCAGAAGTCCCTGCTCTTTGACCTTGTCCCTGCGATCCCTGTTTCTTCGTGCACTCTTTAGAGAAGTGTCCGACCTCTCCGCAATTAAAGCAACTGGCCTTCCTTCTCTTACAATCTTTAATCAAGTGACCCTCCTTTCCACAATTGTGACATTTTCTCTTATCCTCGTCGTTATCATCTTTCCCTTCTTTCTTCTGCTATTGTTGCTGCCCCTTCTTGGGCCACACCTTCTAAATCTGCGATGTCCCCTCAACCTTTGTTTCCTTCTTTTCTCCCTTGTCCTCCTCATGCATTAGGGCCATATCAACAAGCTTTTTAAAGGTGGCTCCCATTGGAATATGGGACATAGCTAAACCATACAGAGGCTCATTCAGCCCTTTAGCAAACCACAAAGCCTTTTTGTGTGGTGTATCCACCAACTATAACCCGAACCTTGCCAGCTGGTTGAACTTGTTCACATACTCCTTTACCGTCAAATTTCCTTGTTTGAGTGCTAAGAACCTCTCCATCTGTATGCTTTTCTCAGCTTGGGAAAGAAATTTCATTTCGAACCTCTGTCTAAAATATTCCCAAGTTTCCACCGGACGTCCAGCTTGGGTGATTTCCCACCAAAATGAGGCTTCATCCTTTAACAGCCAAGCAACTAACTGAATCTTTCTTCGGTCCTCCACTTCAAAGATTATGAATAAGTCCTCGGTCTCCTTAAGCCAGTTCCGAGCTTCTATGAATGTCTCGTTCCCATGGAATGGCCTTCCTCCCATAGTCCGGAAGTCTTTGAAGATCTTGGCAACGTTGTCAGCTCTTGAAGGGGGAAGACGAGGAGGAATAACTATTGCAGTTGGGGGAGGAACATCTCTTTGGTCTTCGGCCGGCGCAACGAGCTCCAAATACCTACGGAACCATTCGAGTATTGTGACACCCTCTGGGATATTAGGGATGTTTTGTTCCCCACACATGCTGAAAAAAAAGGGAAAAGGAAAAAAAATTAGATAAAGAACCGAAGGATACTACATATGGCTTTTTGGGGAATATTTTTCAAAATAGACTTTTCTTTTTAAAAATACTTTCTTTTAAAACCTTTTTGAAAATAATTTCCAAAAACTTTTATCTAATCTGGTAACCTTCAGCTCTGATACCAAGTGTGACACCCCACGTCCGTTAATGTCACTCACTAAGGGAATGCATTAAGTTTTGTGAAGTGTTATAGGTAAACAGACACAGAATAACTACAAGACAGATATAAATAAGATAACAGCGGAAATTTTAATTTTTTATTTCAAACATAAATTATAATGTTGTGGTCCATAATACTATAAGTCATAAAAACCGTTACAATAAAACAACTTCTGTCTTGCATCATCAAAGTACATAAGAATATGAAAAACATAATTCCCTAATAAAATGAGTTAAGCCATAGTAGAGACAAGAACATGAGCAATACTTCTTAGGTAGCTCCTAGCAAGATGATATCTGAGTCATGACTAAGCCTGAGTGTTTCCTCCCTTAGAACCATGGGGGGAACGGAAGAAAGAAGGGGAAACAAAAGGGTCAGACATAAAGTCTGGAGAGTCTAGTTACTTTTAGTCGGTAAATAAATAAAAGTAACATGATAGGCATATAAAGTGGATAAGAGAGATCACTACAAAAATGGCAGGTGTGACAAGGTAAGCAAGATAAGGTGTATGTGCCTCACTAATGATTACTCTGCACTATTACTAGTATAACTAAAATGAGATGATCCCTTCCACTGTAAGTTGGTAGACTTAGGGCTTACGTCCGAGTGTACCCTAACCACTACCTTAATCGATCAGCTCCCTCCCCCATAGATATCCTGTGATGGCCCCACAGTAGAAGGTATCACTTCCTAAAGTGGCAACCATTAAGGTGTGCACAACCATACCTGTTGTCACGGTCGTCTTATTGCCTTCTGCCCGACTCATCAACGCACATGACCCAATCGGTTTGCGCCGCCCACACCATCCGTCTCGTTTGGATCTCTTATAATCAATCAGTAAGCGTGCCCCTTCTCCGCCTAGTATGGAGTTCTTTATTTGATACCAACTCCGGGTTATTGACTGAAATAGGTCCCACACAATATGATACAAGCTCTCCCCTTTGTCTTGTATCCCCACTAGGTTTTTCACTAACTATGCATACCCTTAGGTGTCTTTAATTACATAGCCCTATGTCAGTTATGCTTACCCTAAAAGGGTGTCTTTAATTACATAACTTTATTATTATTTTCCACTGGTTATGTATACCATTAGGTGTCTTTAATTACATAACCTTATTGGGTTAAGTTCGTGGGCCTATATGTAAATATTACTACCCCCTATAATTTACTTAACCCACCCACTACCCATCCAATTTTACTTAACCCTAACTTAAGTTCATAATCATACAATTCTTATGGATTAAATTAGGTTAAGTAGTCCAATTCAATACCATGTCCAATTATGGTTATAATGGGCTAGACCTCCCACATTAGGCCTACAACGTGTGGATGCTGGATATGTCGGTCGGGAACGGGCAATCTTATTCCACATTTGGGCCTAACCTCTTGTCTTAGCCCGATTCGTATTTGCGCACTTAGACCTCTCACATTAGCTTCAACATTAGTGGCTACTGGATATGCCGGTCGGGTCCGGACAGACTTCTGCCACTAATGCAACCTAACCTTGTGTCATAAGTGCAATTACAATTCCTAATTGTAATTACTAAATATTCCATTTTTATCCAAATCTACATATTTCATTATAGGTGATTACTTCTATGTTTCCCCATTTGAATTAAATGTCCAATTTGTATAAATATTACATAAATTATGCCAATTATAAATCCCTTTTTCCCCGTTTCCTAACTAACATATTCACACGTATTTTGGCGGCATCTAGGCTATAAAGCAGCCTAGCTATAATAATGAAAAGGGAATATGACAACGGTGAAAGCTTCAAAATATCTTGGCATAAACTAGCATGATAACAAGGTGAATGGATATGTAATTAACATCATCACAAGGTGGACATAAAACCGATAACTTGTGGTAATTACTACGATGTCAAAGCAAGCATAGTGAGATCTAAATGAACCATTTTAGGTGTAACATCCCGAATTTGTACTAACACTAAAAGAGGATAGATTAAATAATAATTAATTTAATATTCGGAATTAGAAGAAACGGACTGCATCATTGCTTCCATCTCGAAATGCTGGACAAGATAGACATTTGGTTTGCGTAAAATGGACACCGTTTATGGAAGTTATGAGGGTTTTAAGATTGTATACGCGTAGAAAAATTATATATATATACACACACACACACATGCATGAGTCAGAGATGAGTCAGAATTTTATCCAGAACAATTCAAATTCAAAAAAATCGTCAGAGCAGCAAAATTCCCGCTCTAGGGGGTCGACCCCCTTAGAGGAGTGTCGACTTAGGGGTCGACCCCCCTGAAGGGGTATCGACTTATGGGTCGACCCACCCACTGGGGTGTCAACACCCCTAGGGCTGAGGTGGTTGTCGGTTTCAGAGGGTTCTGCAGCTATAAATATGTGCTCAATTCTCCTATTTCTTCATTGAAAACTATGGGATCCATATGTTGCCGGAATGCGAACTGAGACGGAACCATTTTCTACAACAACATACTTTGCAAATCAAATCCAGAAATTCAAGATCCATTCTCTATATTCTCTAAACCTAACGTTGTGAGTTCTAGTTGCTTTTAGGTTTAGATAAATAAAAGTAAATTATGAAAGACTGTGATTTGGATATGTGTAAACCATGAATTTATGCTATTATCATATCTAATACTATGTCATGATAGATCTATTTCTTTAGATCCAATTCAATTATGACTATTTTGCTATGTCATGATAAATCTATTTCTTTAGATCCAATTCAATTGTGATTATTCTACTATGTCATGATAGATCTATTTCTTTAGATCCAATTCAATTGTGATTATTCTACTATGTTATTATTATGGATCTTGGTTTGTAACTATATTGTGGTTAATATAAATTTGTTAATTTGAATAGTTATATTATTGGATAGATCTAATCATTTATGTAAACCATGAACATGTGCCACCTTGAATTGGTTAGGATTGGATCTAAATCTTTATCTAAATTGTAACTTCTATGGCATGCTATGATGTGGATTTGTGTAGATCTATTTCTAAACTAGTAGATCTAATTTATGTGAACATTGAATCTATTTTTCAGTTCTAGATTATCATTTTTTGTTATCATATTAGATCTATTTTAAACATTAGATCTGAATCATGTGATCTAATCTATCACCATGCGTTATCATGTTAGATCTAAACAAATTGAACATCTAAACTGCTGATTTAGATCTTACTATGCTTACTGAGACATCATGTTATGTTCACTGGTTTTATGTTCATCTTGTTATGATGATAATTACATGTCCATGCTAGTATGTATGTTCACATTATCATGCTAAGTTTATGTTTATGCCAAGATGATCACTTTTGTTACATTCCTACTGTTTTCCCTATTATCGTTTATGACTAGGCTATTGTCTAGCCTAGGCGTACAGCCAATTTCGTGAGGGCGCTAGTTAAGGAACGGGGGAAAAAGGGTTAATATTGGCATAATTTGAATATGAACATTTTTGGACATATAGTTCAAATTGTTGGGTAAAATTGGTATTGAAACCTATAAAAGGAAAGGATTAATTAATTGGTTAATTAATGTTTAGCAATTACAATTAGGAGTTGTAATTGTACTTACAACACGAGGTTAGGTTGCATTAGTGGTGGAAGTCTATCCGGACCCGACCGACATATCCAACAACCACTAATGTTGAACCTAATGTGGGAGGTCTAAGTACGCAAATACGAATCTGGCTAAGACACTAGTTTGGCCCAACTGTGGAATAAGACTGCCCGGACCCGACCAGCATATCCAACATCCACACGTTGTAGGCCTAATGTGGGAGGTCTAGCCCATTATAAACCATAAATGGACATGGTAATAAATTGGACTACTTAACCTAAAATACTGCATAAGGGATTGTATGAATAAGAACTAAAGTTAGGATTAAGTAAAATTGATTGGATCAGTGGGAGGGTTAAGTAGATCTTGGGTAGGTGAGTAATATTAGTATATATAGGCCCACAAACTTAATTGTTAAATAAATATGCTTGATTCAGCGGGTGGGTTAAGTAGATTTAAGGGGTTGGGTACTATCTACATATAGGCCCACGAACTTAACCTACCAAGGTTATGTAATTAAAGACACCTAGTGGTATACATGACCGGTGGAAAATATAAAAGCTTATGTAATTAAAGACATCTAGAAGTATACATAACCGGTGGAAAATATAAAAGGTTATGTAATTAAAGACACCTAGAGGTATACATATCCAGTGGAAAATATAATAAAGTTATGTAATTAAAGACACCCTTTAGGGTAAGCATAACTGACATAGGGCAATGTAATTAAATACACCTAAGGGTATACATAATCAGTGAAAACCTAGTGGGGGATACAAGACAAAGGGGAGAGCTTGTATCATATTGTGTGGGACCCATTTTAGTTAGTAACCCGGAGTAGGTATCAAATAAAAAACTCCGTACTAGGCGGAGAAGGGGCGCGCTTACTGATTGATTATAAGAGATCCAAACGGAACGGATGGTGTGGGCGGTGCAAACTGACCGAGCCATGTGCGTGCATGAGCCGGGCAGAGGGGGATAAGACGACCGTGACACCAGTAGATATGGTTGTGCACACCTTAAGGGTTTCCACTTTAGGGAGTGATACCTCCTACCATGGGGCCAGCACAGGGTATCTACGGAGTAGGGTGCCGATCAATTAGGGTAGTGGTTAGGGTATACACGAACGTATGCCCTAAGTCTACCAACTTATAGTGGTAGGGATCATCTCATTTTAGTTATACTAGTAATAGTGCAGAGTAATCATTAGTGAAGCACACACACCTTACCATGTCTACCTTGTCACGCCTGCCATTTATGTAGTGATCTCTCTTATCCACTTTATATACCTATCATGTTACTTTTATTTGTTTACTGGCTAAAAATAACTAGACTTGCTAGACTTTATGTCTAACACTTTTTGTTTCCTCTTCTTTATTCCATCCCCCCCCCCCCCCAAGTTCTCAAGGGATGGAATTCTCAGGCTTAGTCAGGATTCTGCTATCGTCTTGGTTGGAGCTTCTAGATGTATTGCGCAAGCTTCTATCTTTTCTACTATGGCTTATGATTTGGGGATTGTGCTTTCTTTGTTATTGTACTCTGATATTTAAAGTACAAGACAGAAGTTTTAATGATGTATTGAGTTTATGTATTTTCAGACATATGGTGTAACCGTGCTTTATGATTAATAAAAGTTTTTGATTCCACTGCTATTTTACACCTGTCTTGTAATGTTTATGTTCTGTTTACCTATAACACTTCACGAAACTTAATGCATTCCCTTAGTGCGTGACATTAAATGACGTGGGGGTGTCACACTTGGTATCAGAGCTGAAGGTTACCAGATTGGATAAAGTTTTTGAAAATTATTTTCAAAAAGGTTTTAAAAGAAAGCATTTTCAAAAAGAAAAGTCTATTTCGAAAAACATATTCCCCAAAGTTATAGGAAATATCTCTCAATTCTCCACTTGATTCCTTTTCCTTTTTGACTGGGGAACCGATTCTTCTCGAAAGTTATCCCCGTTCTAGCATGATGCCATAGGTATGTTCAAACTGCGACACATATCGAAGGGCAATGTAGTACCTAACCTCCATCTATAGCTGCAGCAGTATCACCTGCGGCTAATTTTCTTGAGCTTCGTAAGGATTTCCATGCGATGGAGGCAGCTTTCGAGAGACTAGTCAGCTTGTTACATAAATATGGTAAAAAGGAGAATAAGGGAGTTAGGGCTAAGGAGCATAACCCAAGGATGAGAAAAATGATGGCACGGGAAGGGAACATAGATAAAATTCAAATAAAGGTGAAAAGGGAAAAGTTAAGGTTGAGGAAACATAAAATAAAAAGGTGTGGCCCAAGAAAGGACGACAACAACAAAAGAAGAAGAGCGGAAAGAATGACAAGGCTAAGGGTAAGAGGAAGTGCCATAGTTGCGGGCGAGAGGGTCACTTGGCCTAGGATAGTAAGAAAAGGAAGAATGCTTACTTCGTTGTGAAGAGATTGAGGAAAAGGAAGAATGCTTGCTTCGTTGTGAAGAGGTTGGACACTATTCTAGGGAGTGCTCAAGGAAGCAAGGGAAAGGTCAAAGGACAGGAACCTCTGGAGGGCAAGCGAATGCTCTCATGGCTAGTGCACCAGATAGAGGTAGGAAAGTTTCCATGGACGGTTTGATTTCTCTTTCCTATAAGAACTCTTTTGGATTCTAGCACTTCGCATTCGTTTATATCTAGTTCTGTAGTTGAATCTCTACACTTAAATACTAGTATGGTAGTGGATCCCGTTATTGTCTCAATCCCCATAGGTGGTTCGGTCATTAATCTATGATTTGTCGGGGTTTGAGAATATTTGTGTTAGGCATCGAGTTTGAGTGCGACGCATATGTGCTCGGGTTTATGGGCTGAGGGTTGATTCTAGGAATGGACTGGCTTACCACATATGGTGCCATTCTGGATTGTGAGAGGAGGGTCATTAGGCTTCTGACTTGTCTTGGGAGGACCCTCGAGATTTCTTGTGACCCACTAAGGGTCGGTTATGCTTAGTTTCCTAGAGTCTCTTGATGCATCTCTTAGTGGTCTACAATTTGTTCCAGTAGTCCGAGATTATTCTGACGTTTTGATGAGGTACGGGGCTTACCTTCGAGGCGCGAGATCAATTTATGTATATATCTGGTGGACAATGCAAAGCTAGTTGCATTACCAGTGCACCATATGGCTCCAAGGGAAAGGAGGGAGCTGAGTAAGAAAGTAGGGGAGCTACTTGAAAAAGGGTTTTCTTTGGGATGGGATAAAGAAAGATGTAGCAACGTTGTTTCTCAATTTCTGATTTGCCAGCAAGTCAAAGTTGAGCAAAGGGAGCCCGGTGGTTTACTTCATCCTTTAGAGGTCCCGCATTGGAAGTGGGAGAGCGTCTCCATGGATTTTATAGATGGTTTGCCTAGATTAACGAAGGGCAACACCAGCATTTGGGTGGTAGTAGATAGACTTACTAAGAGCACCCTTTTTATTCCCGTTAAGAATAAGAGGATGGTAGCATGGTTGACAGCACTTTAAGTTCGTGAGATAGTCTGTCTTCATAGAGTACCTTCCAACATCATAAGCGATTAATCCATCTTCATGGAGTACCTTCCGTCTTCATGAATCCAGTATGTATGCAAATATTCTATTTTTATCCAAATATTCCATTTTTATCCAAATCTACATATGTCATTATAGATGATTATTTCTATGTTCTCCCATTTGAATTAAATGTCCAATTTGTAGAAATATTACATAAATTATTCCAATTATAAATACCTTTTCCTCGTTTCATAACTAACATATTCACACGTATTTTGGCGGCATCTAGGCTATAAAGCAGCCTAGCTACAATAATGAAAAGGGAATATGACAAAGGTGATAGTTTCAACATATCTTGGCATAAACTAGCATGATAACAAGGTGAATGGATATGTAATTAACATCATCACAAGGTGGACATCAAACTGATAACTTGTGGTAATTACTACGATGTCAAAGCAAGCACAATGAGATCTAAATTAACCATTTTAGGTGTAACACCCCGAATTTGTACGACACTAAAAGAGGATAAATTAAATAATAATTAATTTAATATTCATAATTAGAAGAAACGGACTGCACCATTGCTTCCGTCTCAAAATTCTGGACAAGATAGACAATTGGTTTGCGTAAAACGGACAATGTATGAGGAAGTTATGAGGGTTCTAAGTTTGTATACACACAGAAAAATTATATATATATATATATATATACGCATGAGTCAGAGATGAGTCAGAATTTTATCCAAAACGATTCAAATTCGAAAAATTCGTTAGAGCAGCAAAATTCTCGCTCTAGGGGGTCGACCCCCCTAGAGGGGTGTCGACTTAGGGGTCGACCCCCCTGAAGGGTATCGACCTATGGGTCGACCCACCCACAGGGGTGTCGACACCCCAAGGGTTGAGGTGGCAGTCGGTTTCAGAGGGTTCTGAAGCTATAAATATGTGCTCAATTCTCCTTTTTCTTCGTTGAAAACTATGGGAGCCATATGTTGCCGGAGTGCGAACTGAGACGGAACCATTTTCTACAACAACATACTTTGCAAATCAAATCCAGAAATTCAATATCCATTCTCTCTATTCTCTAAACCTAACGCTGTGAGTTCTAGTTACTTTTAGGTTTAGATAAATAAAAGTAAATTATGAAAGACTGTGATTTGGATATGTGTAAACCATGAATCTATGTTATTATCATATCTAATACTATGTCATGATAGATCTATTTCTTTAGATCCAATTCAGTTGTGATTATTCTGCTATGTCATGATAGATCTATTTCTTTAGATCCAATTCAATTGTGATTATTCTACTATGTCATGATAGATCTATTTCTTTAGATCCAATTCAATTGTGATTATTCTACTATATTATTATTGTGGATCTTGGTTTGTAACTATATTGTGGTTAATATAAATTTATTAATTTGAATAGTTATATCATTGGATAGATCTAATCATTTATGTAAATCATGAACATGTGCCACCTTGAATTGATTAGGATTGGATCAAAGTCTTTGTCTAAATTGTAACTTCTATGACATGCTATGATGTGGATTTGTGTAGGTCTATTTCTAAAATAGTAGATCTAATTTATGTGGACATTGAAACTGTTTGTCAGATCTAGATTATCACCTTGTGTTATCATGTTAGATCTATTTTAGCCATTAGATCTGAATCATGTGATCTAATCTATCACCATGCGTTATCATGTTAGATCTAAACAAATTGGACATCTAAACTGCTGATTTAGATCTTACTATGCTTACTTAGACATCATGTTATATTCACTAGTTTTATGTTCATCTTTTTATGATGATAATTACATGTCCATGCCAGTATGTATGTTCACATTATCATGCTAAATTTATGTTTCTGCCAAGATGATCACTTTTGTTACATTCCTACTATTTTCTCTATTATCGTTTATGACTAGGCTGTCGTCTAGCTTAGGCATACAGCCAATTTTGCGAGGGCGCTAGTTAAGGAACGGAGGAAAAAGGGTTAATATTGGCATAATTTGAATATGAACATTTTTGGACATATAATTCAAATTATTGGGTAAATGGGTATTGAAACCTATAAAAGGAAAGAATTAATTAATTGGTTAGTTAATGTTTAACAATTACAATTAGGAGTTGTAATTGTACTTATGACACGAGGTTAGGTTGCATTAGTGGCAGAAGTCTGCCCGGACCCAACCGGCATATCCAGCAGCCGCTAATGTTGAACTTAATGTGGAAGGTCTAAGTACGCAAATACAAATCGGGCTAAGACATGAGGTTAGGCCCAACTGTGGAATAAGACTGCCCGGACCCGACCGACATATCCAGCATCCACACGTTGTAGGCTTAATGTGGGAGGTCTAGCCCATTATAAACCATAAATGGACATGGTAATAAATTGGACTACTTAACCTAAACTAATGCACAAGGGATTGTACGAATAAGAACATAAGTTAGGGTTAAGTAAAATTGATTGGATCAGTGGGAGGGTTAAGTAAATCTTGGGTAGGTGGGTAATATTAGTATATATAGGCCCACAAACTTAAACGTTAAATAAACATGCTTGATTCAGTGGGTAGGTTAAGTAGATTTAAGGGGGTGGGTAAAATCTACATATAGGCCCACGAACTTAACCAAATAAGGTTTTGTAACTAAAGACAGCTAGTGGTATACATAACCGGTGGAAAATATAAAAGCTTATGCAATTAAAGACACCTAGAGGTATAAATAACCGATGGACAATATAAATGGTTATGAAATTAAAGACACCTAGAGGTATACATAACTTGTGGAAAATATAATAAAGTTATGTAATTAAAGACACCCTTTAGGGTAAGCATAACTGACATAGGGCTATGTAATTAAAGACACCTAAGCGTATACATAGTCAATGAAAACCTAGTGGGGGATACAAGACAAAGGGGAGAGCTTGTATCATATTGTATGGGACCCATTTCAGTTAGTAACCCGGAGTAGGTATCAAATAAAGAACTCCGTACTAGGCGGAGAAGGGGCGCGCTTACTGATTGATTATAAGAGATCCAAACGGAACGGATGGTGTGGGCGGTGCAAACCGACCGAGCCATGTGCGTGCATGAGCCGGGCAGAGGGGGATAAGACGACCGTGACACCAGTAGATATGGTTGTGCACACCTTAAGGGTTTCCACTTTAGGGAGTGATACCTCCTACCGCGGGGCCAGCACAGGGTATCTACGGAGTAGGGAGCCGATCGATTAGGGTAGTGGTTAGGGTATACTCGGACGTATGCCCTAAGTCTACCAACTTATAGTGGTAGGGATCATTTTATTTTAGTTATACTAGTAATAGTGCAGAGTAATCATTAGTGAAGCACATACACCTTACCCTGTCTACCTTGTCACACCTGCCATTTATGTAGTGATCTCTCTTATCCACTTTATATGCCTATCATGTTAATTTTATTTGTTTACTGGCTAAAAGTAACTAGACTCGCCCAACTTTTTGTCTGACCCTTTTTGTTTCCTCTTCTTTCTTCCATTCCCCCTAGGTTCTCCAGGGAGGGAATTCTCAGGCTTAGTCAGGATTCTGCTATCGTCTTGGTTGGAGCTTCTAGATGTATTGCTTAAGCATCTATCTTTGCTACTATGGCTTATGATTTGGGGATTATGCTTTCTTTTTTATTGTACTTTGATATTTAAAAGTACAAGACAAAAGTTTTAATGATGTACTGAGCTTATGTATTTTCAGACATATGGTGTAACCGTGCTATATGATTAATAAAAGTTTTTAATTCCACTGCTATTTTACATCTGTCTTGTAATGTTTATGTTCTGTTTACCTATAACACTTGACGAAACTTAATGCATTCCCTTAGTAAGTGTCACTATCGGACGTGGGGTGTCATATTAGGTGTCCAACTATTTAGATCTAGCATAATTAGGGTGACATAGTAACATGTTCAGATCTAAAGATGGCTTCAAAGGTCAAGTTTACAACATATCTAGACTGATCACAATATGACAAGTGAAAACGGGATTTCATAAAGAACTAGATCTGGCCAATGTTACAACTGTCCAATTTAATAGATGTACATTCACCACAATACAGTTACAAGTTAAGATCCACATAAACAACATAATAGAATAACCACGATTATATTACATCTAGGGAAATAGATCTATCATGACATAGTATAGGATTTAATACTAGCACAGAATCATGTTTTACAACATATCCAATTTACAGTCTTTTACAATTCACTTTTATTTATCTAAACCTAAAAGTGATCAAGAAACTCACCGCGTTAGGGTTAGAGAATTGAGAAAGAACAGATCCTGAATTCTGAATTTGATTTACAAAGTATGTAGTTATAGAAAACGGTTCAGTTCGCACTCCAGCAGCATATGGCCTCCATGATTTCCAATGAAGAAAATAAGAGAATAGGACACCTATATATAGCTGCCCGACCCCGTGAAACCGAGTGTCACGTCAGCCCTAGGGGTGTTGACACCCCTATGGGTGGGTCGACCCATAGGTCAACACCCCTTGGGCGACACCCCTCTAGGGGGGTCGACCCCTTAGAGTGGGAATTTTGCTACTTTGATGAATTTTTCGAATTTGAATCATTCTGGATAAAATTCTGACTCATCTCTGACTTATGCGTATATATATAATTTTTCTGCGCGTATACAAACTTAAAACCCTCATAACTTCCTCATACGTTGTCTGTTTTACGCAAACAATATGTCAATATTGACCATAATTTCGAGACATACGCAATGGTGCAGTCCGTTTCTTCTAATTCTGAATATTAGATTAACTATTATTTAATTTATCCTCTTTTAGTGTTGGTACAAATTCGGGGTGTTACAGAATACTCGCAGACTACCGATACAGATCGCAAGTCATCGACAGATGCATCAAGTGATTGTAGGAGGCTAAGCATGACAGACCCCTTTGGGTCAAAAGAAATCTCGAGAGTCCTCCCATGGCAAGTCAAAAGTCTAACAATCCTCCTCTCACAGTCTAGAATGGCACCATACATGGCTAGCCAATCAATCCCTAGAATCAGACCATAGCCCATAAAACCAAGCACAAACGCGTCATACTCAAACTTGACTTCCAACACAGATATCCTCAAACTCCGACAAATCACAAACAGATGAGCCGAGCCCCCAATGGGGTTTGAGAAAACAAAGGGATCTGAAACCATACTAGTACTAAGGTGCAGAGACTCAACCACAGAATCAGATATAAAAGAATGCGAAGCGCCAGAATCAAAAAGAGTCCTAACAGGATGATCAGAAAGAGGAATCAAACCTTCAACGGAAACTTTCCTACCTTCATCTGGTCCACTGCCCTCGAGAGCATGCACTGACTCTCCGGATGGTACTGTCTTTTTCCCATGTCCTTTCTTCTTCGAGCATTTCCTAGTATAATGTCCGACCGCACCACAATGAAAATAAGCATTCCTCCTTTTTCTGCAACCCTTGACCAAATGACCCAAGATCCCACAACCATAACGTTTCATTTTACCTTTATTTCAACTTTATTAGGCTTCCCTTCTATCATCTATGTTCCCTTCTTGGGCCACCATTTTTCTTATCCTTGTATTGTGCTCCTCAGCCCTAACTCCCTTATTCTCCTCTATACCATCCTTGTGTAACATGTTAACAAGTCTCTCGAAAGCTGCCTCCATCGCACGAAAATCTTTACGAAGATTGAGAGAAAATTAGCATTAGGTGGAACTACTGCGGCTACAGATGGAGGTTAGGCACTTCCTTGCCCTTCGGCGTATGTCCTAGTTTTAACATGCCTACGGAACCATGTCGCAATGGACCCTTCGGGAAGAAACGGTTCCCCAGACATTTTGAAAAGAAAAGGAAAAGGGATTCAAGAGGAGAATCAAAAGATATTTCATATGGCTTTGGGGAATATGTTTTTCAAAAACAGACTTTTCTTTAAAAATGCATTCTTTTTAAAACTTTTTGAAGAAAAATTTCAAAACCCTTTATCCGATCTTGTAACCTTAAGCTCTGATACCAAATGTGACACCCCACGTCCGTTAATGTCACTCTCCAACAGAATTCATTAATTTTCGTAAGCGTTATTGGTAAAAAGAAACAGAAACATCAAAAGACATATATAAAATAACAGCGAAATTTAAAACTTTATTTTCCAAATAGAAAACATCGTGGTCCAAAATCCAATTACAACATAAGTCTGAAGTATAGAAAACCCATTACATCAAATTAAAATATTTGCCTTGTATTAAAATCATCAGAGTACAGTAATATAAAAGCATAGTCCCCAAAAAAGAATAGCCATAGCAAGGTAGACAGGAAATCAAACGGTACATCTAAGCAGCTCCAAGCAGAGACAAAAGATAGAATTATAATCAAGCCTGAGTACTCCCACCCTGAGAATGTAATAACCCGGAAAATCTGAGCCAGTTTAAAAATTTTATTTTGGCAATTTTAGCGAATTTTGAACATTTAAAATGAATTATTTTAAAATAATATCGACGAAAATTTGTTTTGAATATAGAATAGAACGTGTATAATATATACGTCGTCGTTAGAATATAAATAATTATATATAATTATAAAAGGAATTGAAAATGGCGTGGTAGTTCGATAATTCGATTTCAAACTTCAATTGAATGTACCGGGTGCAAAACAATCCGGATTTTAGTGAAACCAAAAATATTAGAATCTATTCGTGAATATCTTTCCAACGAATCCGAAAAATCGAAATTTCATAGCGGGAATCAAAAGATATGTCCAGTTGAAAATTCTGAATAGTCGCTATGTAAATTATACATGGCCCAAAAAGTCAAATTTTGCATACGGATGAATTTGGACTCGAAACCACTTCCATTGAGTTCAAAATGCCGTTTAGAACTCCGAAAAGTATAAGCTTCGATATATTCCGATATCCTGAATAGTGGCAATTGGCAGGAGCTTTTCGGTTAACAAAACATAGCCCTTAAAAAGTGAAATTTTGCATACGAGCTCAGAATTCGACGAGATAAATTTTTATGGATTCACAATGAGAAATCATTTTTGAGTTCCAAATGGCGCGTCGAACGGAGTTAATATGTGGCCGTGCGAGCTGAAAAAGTTCCGGGTAAAGCGAGCAGTCATTTTGCAAAGGAACATTATTGGTACGACCTCAGAATTCGATTTAGTTTTTTTTTATGGATTCGTATCGTCTAATAATGGTTAAATCCAAGAGGGCTTGATTTTTTGAGTTAGCATGTGAGCGTGCGAGAAGAAAAGGTGCGCCAGAGTAGCATTTTTAGAGCTTATCTGAGCATTTTTGTGATTTTTTTGAATGGTCAAACGAACTCGGAATTTGACGAAACTTGTTTCGTTGGACTCGTCTTCACGTCTACTATCTCGTGTCCGAAATCCGCGGCCATCGGAGATCGCTAGCGTTCAGGCGATACGCGAGAAACTAGCATATAATCAATTTTACTCCATTTTTCTCTTCATAATTTCATTTCTCTCTTCCTCTTCAAAAACTCAAAAATGGCGTCCACCCTCCCACCGCCGCTGCCCTCCTCCACCAGCGCCACCACCGGCCTCCGGCGAGCCACCGCACCCCCTCCTCCTCCTCCCCTCCTCCTCCTCTTCCTCCTCCTCTCTCCATTTGCAAACCCTAAGCCCCAAATCACCAACCCCCACCACCGCGGCCACCACGGGCCCCACCGCCACCACCAGCATCCTCCCCCACGTCCATCAGGCCGGCGCCCCCCCTCAGTCCACCCAACTCCGGCCGTGGGCCCCCCGGTCACCAAAAACTCATTTTACACTAATCGCCCGTTTTGCAAACAACACCCTGTCCTTATTTCGCAAATAACTCCCAAACGGTGCGCTTTTGGCCAAAGTCCCTAGACCAAAGTTGTAGAGCATGAAATTCTCTTCGATTTGGCTATATGGAAGTCATGTTTTGGAGTTCGAAGCTGCTCGGAAAACGCGTTCGAAGTCTGCTGTTCAAAAGCTGAAAAATTCGTGTACTTTCGCGAATTCTGGCGAATTGGAGCATTTTCGACAAAAAGACCCAAGCGAAAGTTGTTCGGAATGGCGTGTTTAAGCTAGAAAAAAAGATGGTGTGAAGATTGAAGCTCATTTGCAAATTCTAGGATCCGAACAGCGAATCCGGGCGTTAGAAAAAAAAAGTGAGTTTTCTCCGT
This sequence comes from Allium sativum, assembly GCA_030737875.1. Lineage (NCBI taxonomy): Eukaryota > Viridiplantae > Streptophyta > Magnoliopsida > Asparagales > Amaryllidaceae > Allium > Allium sativum. Next base: position 391,967,371 of record CM060922.1, read on the forward strand.
TTTAAAGATTCTACAGTTTTTGACATATGAAGTAAATAAAAATATGATCTTTATATTATAGAGAGGATAAAAATCCGATTTTTAACTTATAGAAGATATAAAGATAAGATTTTTATATAATGTAGATAATAAAAATGTGATTTTTATACATGTAGTGACAAAAGGCGAGAACGACAAGATTTTCTATATAAGAAGAGTCGAGATGATTGGATTAGCTATCGGTGAGAACTTCTCACTCTTCAATTTCTTTTCTAGTTATATATATATATATATATATACACTAGGATGCAGACGGTGTTTAGTAGCACCCGACACCCGTCATCCACAGACCATGGATGGCTTGTTTGTTTAACTGTTTGGTTGTGTAGTTGGTTAGATTATTTGGTTTGAATTGAATTGTTTGGTGAAATGAAATTGATTTGATTGATGTGTGAATGGCGTGGGCCTTCACTAGACCGGGGATAAGGCTAGGCCTCGTCCCGTTTCTAGTATCGTGTCGTTATGCCGCGGAAATTTTCTAAAATAAGTTAGAAAAATAAAAATATCATTTTATTTAAAGAATGAATAGAATAGAAATTCATATGTTAAAATAAAATGTTTTATCGTTAAAAATATAATTTTTAACGTGAATATGAATATATTGAATGTGAATAAATAAATATTCATTTACAAACCGGACGGTTTGTTTATGTACACTGATTTGACTGACATTGATTGGGACGATAAATTTTACACATCGCCCAACTACACAAATAAAATCTGTGTTTGATTGTTTGAAACCCCACACGGGTGTTGGGATGAAATTTGAAGTTCACTCATCCTGATTGATTAAATATGTCGATCGATTGATTGACAGACTGTTATAAGCGTTAGATATCTATATTTGATGCTTGTACGGTGTAGTGCACTTTGGTTGAAGGTTGATTATTTTTCAATGCTATTATATACGTGTGATGTATGAAAATCCATATAATTAATATTATATGGTGATTGATTGGGCCTCATTCCAATTTAGAAAATAAAATTTACATCTTTATCAATATAAAATAAAGGTTCATGTGTTGACAGTACTCATCCGTTGAGATTAGTCATGTGTTGAACGAAATATTTTAATAATAACATTTACTTCTTTATCAATATAAAATAAAGGTTCATGTGTTGACAGTACTCATCCGTTGAGATTAGTCATGTGTTGAACGAAATATTTTAATAATAAAATTTACTTCTTTATCAATATAAAATAAAGGTTCATGTGTTGACAGTACTCATCCGTTGAGATTAGTCATGTGTTGAACGAAATATTTTAATAATAAAATTTACTTCTTTATCAATATAAAATAAAGGTTCATGTGTTGACAGTACTCATCCGTTGAGATTAGTCATGTGTTGAACGAAATATTTTAAAATAGAAATATTTGAAATAGAAATATTTGAATAGGAAATATTTGGAAAAGAAATATTTGTAATAGAATATTTGAAAATAGAAATATATGAAGCCGTGTTGATTAGATTGACGCCATTTTGACGTGAACGATATTTATATCGATTTTATTCATTTTAAAATGAATATTGAAAAGTGATTTCGAAATCGAATATTTTGAAATGAAATTTGAATTGAATCAAATAGAAAACCAATTTGAATTGAATCGAATAGAAAACCAATTTGAATTGAATCGAATAGAAAACCAATTTGAATTGAATCGAATAGAAAACCAATTTGAATTGAATCGAATAGAAAACCAATTTGAATTGAATCGAATAGAAATGAATTTTAAAACGAATTTATAAGGAAGAATTCAATTTTGATTTGAATTGAAATGGAAGTTGAAATTGTTTTTGAAACGAATGCAAAAATATTTATAAAATTCGTTTTAAATAGAAATCGACGAATTATATATTATATATATAATATAATGGCCTGAATAGAACGCGCCGCGCTGCGGCAGTTCGTGAATTTCGACCATTTATTTCGAACGGACATTACGGGAGATCCGACCGTCGGATTCTCCTAAAACCGGAACCATTGGGTTCGTATCGAAAAGAGCTTTCTAACGAAAATTAGAAATTTAAAATCTAACGGTTGGATTTGGAGATACGTCCAAATCAAATTTGGAAAAGGTCGCTGTAAGTGCAGTTCGATGGCCGTTGATGGAAATCGACTGTACGGGCCTTGATATAATTATTAAAAATATCAATAATTTGTGTAAAATCATAAGAAATGATTTGGGAAAAATTGGGATGAAAAAACTCCATATTCGAAAAGATAAAAATAGATTTTTATCGAAATGAACTAGTTTTGAACTAAAATTAGAACCCATTTATTTTTAAATAAATAAATTGGATTTGAAATAGGTTTTAAATAGAATTGATTAGTGGGTTTATCGTGAAGGGTGTTTTAAATAACACTTGTTCTTTAACCCGATAATAAATAGAATGTGATTTGGGTTTGTCGTGAACTGTGTTTTAAAAGACACTAGTTTTTTTTACCCTGTAAGAGGAGTTTTAATGAATCTGCAATTAGATTGAAATGTGCATTGATAATCTAAATTATCAAATTTGGAAAATGAACGAGAATGGAGTATCACCGGTTTTGCTCCAAAGCGATAGTTAAATCTTTAATTAGATTTGAACGTGAAATGGTAATTAATTTTACCGATAACACTGTGGTATTAGATATGGAGTATTACCAGTTTTGCTTCATGGGATGAATAGGTTGGGATTGGGAAATAAAATAAAATGATTACTTCGGTGTGGTTCGCTAATCTCGACTAGTTTGGGAAAACCATAATTTGGTTTGAAATGACATCCAAAGGAAGATTAAAGGATAAATCTTAAAGAATTTATCTTGGATAAAATTTATGGGAACCTTTCCCTGAGAATATGAATTGGAATGAGGCGTATGTTGTGTTTGTGTAACATTTGTTTTTAATATACGCGGGTTGTTCGGAAAGGCCGGGTTTATACCCATTCTGAATAACCGATTCGACGATATGTCGAAGATGAAGACGGTGGTTGAAGACCGGAAGTTTTCACATCGTTTGGGTGATTACTGATGATCTTGATTGGGCTGTACACCCAAGATGAGGGAATCAGTTGGTGGTCGTCCATTCGTACCTGGAGATCGATGGATATGCGAGGAAAGTGCCTCCGGTTTCGTTCAGACCCAGAACGAGCTTGTAAATGGATTGTGTGTCTGACATTGGATTTTATTCTGTGTTGATTGATTTCTGTTAAATATATATCTGTTTGGCGGCGGAGAATTTATTCTCTTTCTTAACGCCCTTCTCTGAGACGTACCAGCTTAGAGGTTATATATCGATAGATATCAATTGCATGGCATGAATTGCCTATGTGGCATGCTGAGTTGCATGGATCAAGGCTTCTGTTGAAAAGCAAAGTCTTGTGGTTGATGATCAAAGCCCGACCTATGTGGTGTAGCTTTGTGTATAACGTGAATTCGCGAGCCTCACACCTCGGTATGAGTCAAAAACGGGATACGGACCGTTGGGAGAACACGACGTTTCTTTCTAGCTTTGGTGGTGTCAGTGACTTACCAGCCCTGACATTTATATACTTTTCACCTTTGTGGTTGTTGGAATGAGGCGCCTCGATTATAGGTCTGTAAGGACCGGGAAACGTGTGTTCAGGAATAACTAATCCTCTAACGTAAGTGAGGACCGGCCCACCCGAATCCAGGATTGCCCAGAGTGTGTAGTCCTGAGACATTTGCTAGAGTGTCTCGAACGCGGAGAGGAGCTTGCCCCTTGCCTCGGCTCATGACGGAATCCAATTTCCAATACGTGATATTGCGGTTTTAATTGTAGAACTAGTATGGCGACATAGTAGATGGTAGCTATGCCGCCTATGATTGATATTTATGATTGAAATTGTTTTGACACTATACACTTATTATAGTATCAAATGATTTGTTTTAAACGTACCAAGCATGTTTGGTTGTTATAAGGGAAAACCCTATCCTCCGGCTTGCGTTGCATTGTGTGATGGGACCTGGGTCTTATAACAGCTTCATTTTTCTTTATTTAGCATTGCGTTGTTTGTTCTATGCACTGGTATTCTTGGGAGGAAACCCGTTCCGTGTTATACGGCGTGGTCCCTTGATTTACCTAACTTTAAAACCAATATTAATAACTGTTTTAGTTCTCACACCAGTCACATGACTGACCTGGAGTTTATTGTTTTAACCTAAACTCTGGGTGCCCCTATTTTCCAACGGGCAGCTAGTAGTTTTGGTTTTGCAGATTTATATTCACAGGATCCTGATTTACAGCTGGAACGATGCTCGGAAAGCTCTGTATCCGTGTATTACTTTCAGTTGTGTTTTATATTATTTTCCGCTGCTATGTAATTTATTGTAATCTCTTATATTTATCGAATGTAATTTATTCAATTATACTCTGTATATTCTTGTATCTGATGGAATTATTGTAATAACAATGAAATGTTCTTCCGTCTGCGTTTCAATTTGTCTTGTCCTCACAGTAATTCGTTCTTTCTCATCTCTTCGGAGACCGGGGAAGTTCGGGTCGCTTCATTTGGTATCAGAGCTTTGGTTTACAGAGCTCGAGAACAAGGCACATTAGAACCATACGAAAGAATTCATCAGATATTGGATTAGAAATATCCAATTAGAATGACTCGTTAGAGATAGGATCAGTAGTATCCTAGAACGAGTGTGAAGAGTATATTTTTCAAATGAAACAATTTTGTTTTGGAAATTTTGTGACGAGCAAGAATTTCGCTCGGTCTGAACCAGTCGCTAAACCGTCCCAGACCGTTCGAAACGCCTGATCGTTTTGAGAACACGACAAAACAGAACGCATACAAAAGAACATTTCACTGTATATTACAACAATGCATCAGATTACAAGAATATACGGAGTATAAACAAATATTACACAGAAATATCAGAAATTTAAATTACATTTAAATACATAGCAGCGGAAAATAATACAATACATAACTAGAAGAGATATACGGTGTGACGGCCGGAAATTTCGCTCGATCCGAATCAGTCGTTAAACCGATCTAGACCGTTCGAAACCCCTGAACGTTGAGAACATGACAAATCAGAACACAAACAGAAGAACATTTCATTGTATATTACAACAATGCATCAGATACAAGAATATACAGAGTATAAATGAATAAATTACATTCGATAAATATCAGAGATTACAATAAATTACATAGCAGCGGAAAAATAATACAAAGCACAACTGAAGGTGATATACGGATACAGAGCTTTCCGGATATCATTCCAGCTGTAAACCAGGATCCTGTGAATATAAATCTGCAAAACCAAAACTACTAGCTGCCCGTGCGGAAAATAGGGGCACCCAGAGTTTAGGTTAAAACAATAAACTCCAGGTCAGTCATGTGACTGGTGTGAGAACTAAAACAGTTATTTAAAGCTTTACTTTAAAAGGGAGTAATTCAAGGGACCACGCCGTATAACACGGAACGGGTTTCCTCCCAAGAATACCAGTGCATAGAATAAACAACGCAATGCTTTTTCGAAAAATGAAGCTGTTATAAGACCCAGGTCCCATCACACAATGCAACGCAAGCCGGAGGATAGGGTTTTACCTTATAGCAGCCAAACATGCTTGGTACGTTTAAAACAAATCATTTGATACTATAATAAGTGTATAGTGTCAAAACATTTCAATCATAAATATAAATCATAGACGGCATGAGTGCCCCATCCCACTATGTCGCCATACTAGGCTCTACAAATAAAGCCGAAATACACGTATTGGAAATTGGATTCCGTCATGAGTCGAGGCAAGGGGCAAGATCCTCTCCGCGTTCGAGACATTCTAGCAAATGCCTCAGGATTACACACACTGGGTAACCCTGGATGCGGCTGGGCCGGTCCTCACTTACGTTAGAGGATTAATTATGCCTGAACACACGTTTCCCGGTCCTTACAGACCTATAATCGAGGCGCCTCATTCCAACAACCACAAAGGTGAAAAGTATATAAATGTCAGGGCTGGTAAGTCACTGACACCACCAAAGCTAGAAAGAAACGTCGTGCTCTCCCAGCGGTCCGTATCCCGTTTTTAACTCATACCGAGGTGTGAGGCTCGCGAATTCACGCTATACACAAAGCTACGCCACGAAGGCTGTGCTTTGATCATCAACCACAAGACTTTGCTTTTCAACAGAAGCCTTGCTCATTGCATCTTAGCGTGCCACACAGGCAATTCATGCCATGCGACTGATGTCCATCGATATACAACCTCTGAGCTCGTACGTCTCAGAGAAGGGCGTTAAGCAAAAGAATAAATTCTCCGCCGCCAAACAGATGTATATTTAATAGAAATCAATCAACACAGAATAAAATCCAATGTCAGACACACAATCCATTTACAAGTCCGTTCTGGGTCTGAACGAAACCGGAGGCACTTTCCTCGCATATCCATCCATTTCCAAGTACGTCTGGACGACCACCAACTATTTCCATCCTCTTGGGTGTACAGCCCAATCAGGATCGTCAGTAATTACCCAAACGATGTGAAAACTTCCGGTCTTCGACCACCGTCTTCATCTTCGACTTATCGTCGAATCGGTTATTCAGAATGGGTATAAACCCGGACTTTCCGAACAACCCGCGTATATTAAAAACAAATGTTACACAAACACAACATACGCCTCATTCCAATTCATTAGTCACTAACCGCAAATTAGCAAGAGAACAATTTCCTAAACATTAACCCCGAAGGCCGAAACCAACATCAGATCAATACCCAGGAAACCATTCTTCTTAGCCAACCTACAGCTAGTTTCTAAATTCCACATTCTTAGGGAAAGGTTCCCATTAATTTTATCCAAAATAAATTCTTTAAAATTTATCCTGTAATCTTCCTTTGGATGTCATTTAAAACCAAATTATGGTTTTTCCAACTAGTCGAGATTAGCGAACCGTAACGAAGTAATTATTTATTTTATTTCCCAATCCCAACCTATTCATCCCATGAAGCAAAACTGGTAATACTCCATATCTAACACCGTGGTGTTATCGGTAAAATTAATTACCATTTCACGTTCAAATCTAATTAAAGATTTAACTATCGCTTTGGAGCAAAAACTGGTAATACTCCATTCCCGCTCATTTCTAAATTTGATAATTTAGATTATAGATTCACATTTCAATCTAATTGTAGATTCCTTAAACTCCTTTTTCTGGGTTAAAGAACTAGGTGTTATTTAAAACACAGTTCACGACAAACCCAAATCACCTTCTGTTTATCATCGGGTTAAAGAACTAGTGTTGTTTAAAACACAGTTCACGATAAACCCATTTCAAATCCAATCAAATATATTAGAAATTCCGATTATTTAAAACCCCTTTTTAAATCTAATTCATTTATTTAAAAACAATTGGGTTTTAAATTTAGTTCAAACTAGTGCATTTCGATAAAAATCTATTTTTATCTTTTCAAATATGGAGTTTTTCATACCAAATTTTCCCAAATCATTTCTTATGATTTTACACAATTTATTGATATTTTTAATAATTTTATCAGGGCCCGTACAGTCGATTTCCAACAATGGCCATCGAACTGCACTTACAGCGACCTTTTTCAAATTTGATTTGGACGTATCTCCAAATCCAACCGTTAGATTTTTAATTTCTAATATTCGTTAGAAAGCTCTTTTCGATACGAACCCAACGGTTCCGGTTTTAGGAGAATCCGACGGTCGGATCTCCCGCAATGTCCGTTTGAAATAAATGGTCGAAATTCACGAACTGCCGCGGCGCGGCGCGTTCTATTCTGGCCATTATATTATATATATAATATATATTTCGTCGATTACTATTTAAAACGAATTATATAAATAGTTTTGAATTCGTTTCAAAAACAATTTCAACTTCCATTTCAATTCAAATCAAAATTGAATTCTTCTTTATAAATTCGTTTTAAAATTCATTTCTATTCAATTCAAATTTCAATTCAATTTGAATTCATTTCAATTCGCTTTCTATTCAATTTGAATTCGTTTTCAATTCAATTCGAATTGGTTTCATATTCAATTCAATTCAAATTCGTTTCGTTTTATATTCAATTGAAATCAAATTCGTTTTATATTCAATTGAAATTAAATTCGTTTTCCATTCAATTCGAATTCATTTTATATTCAATTCATTTCGAAATCGTTATATATTCAATTCATTTCGAAATCGTTTTCTATTCAATTCATTTCGAAATCGTTATATATTCAATTCATTTCGAAATCGTTATATATCGATGTAAATATCGTTCACGTCAAAATGGCGTCAATCTAATCAACACGGCTTCACATATTTCTATTTCAAATATTCTATTTCAAATATTTCCTATTATCAAAATATTTGTTATTATCAAAATATTTCGTTCAACACATGACTAATCTCAACGGATGAGTACAGTCAACACATGAACCTTTATATTATATTGATAAAGATGTAAATTTTTATTATAAAAATATTTCGTTCAACACATGACTAATCTCAACGGATGAGTACAGTCAACACATGAACCTTTATATTATATTGATAAAGATGTAAATTTTTATTATAAAAATATTTCGTTCAACACATGACTAATCTCAACGGATGAGTACAGTCAACACATGAACCTTTATATTATATTAATAAAGATGTAAATTTTATTATAAAAATATTTCGTTCAACACATGACTAATCTCAACGGATGAGTACAGTCAACACATGAACCTTTATATTATATTGATAAAGATGTAAATTTTATTATAAAAATATTTCGTTCAACACATGACTAATCTCAACGGATGAGTACAGTCAACACATGAACCTTTATATTATATTATTATTTATCTTCTAAATTGGAATGAGGCCCAATCAATCACCATATAATGTTAATTATATGGATTCCATACAACACATGTATATAATAGCATTGAAAAATAATCAACCATCAACCAAAGTGCACTACACTGTATAAGCATCAAATATAAATATCTAACGCTTATAACAGCCTGTCAATCAATCGATCGACATGTTTAATCAATCAGGATGAGTGAACTTCAAATTTCATCCCAACACCCGTGTGGGGTTTCAAACAATCAAACACAGATTTTATTTGTGCAGTTGGGCGATGTGTGAAATTTATCGACCCAATCAATGTCCTTCAAATAGTTGTACATAAACAAACCGTTCGGTTTGTAAATGAATATTTATTTATTCACATTCACGTTAAAAATTATATTTTTAACGATAAAAACATTTTATTCCAACATATGAATTTCTATTCAGTTCATTCTTTAAATAAAGTGATATTTTTATTTTTCTAACATATTTTAGAAAATTTCGGCGGCATAACGGCACGATACTAGAAACGGGACAAGGCCTAGCCTTATCCCCGGTCTAGTGAAGGCCCACGCCATTCACACATCAATCAAATCAATTTCAATTCACCAAACAATTCAATTCAAACCAATTCATCTCACTACTTTATGCAACCAAACAAACAAGTCCATGGTCTGTGGACGATTGTGTCGGGTGCTACTAAGCACCGTCTGCATCCTAGTATATATATATAACTAGAAAAAGAAGTTTAGAGTGAGAAGTTCTCACCGAAAGCTATCCACTCATCTTGACTCTTCTTTTATAGAAATCTTCTTCATTCTCGCCTTTTTATCACCTTCGTTGCCCGTAGTCACTACATATATAAAAATCACACATTTTTATATTTCGATGTCTTTAAAATAAAAATCACATTTTTATTTGTTCGTTTTCAATTTAAAATCATATTTTTATAATCACTTCATATATTTAAAAAATCGAATTTTTACTATGCTATTCAATATATAAAAATCATATTTTTACTATCACGCTCTATGGATGAAAATTCTATTTCTACATTGCTACTATATAGATAAAAATTCCATTTCAAAAATATAGATTTCGCCCTTATAAAAATATAGATTTCCCCCTTATAAAAATATAGATTTCGCCTTTTCTAATATGAAGTTTTCGCCTTTATAAAAATAAAGTTTTCGCCTTTATGAAAGTAAAGACTTCATCCTTTCAAAAATATAGATTTCATCATTATAAAAATTACCACTTTATCTCAACGTATATAAAATAAAAATCATATTTTTATTTCGTTACATACACAAAGATGATATTTTTATATTCTCTATCCTATAAAGATTATATTTTTAATACTTTAAAAATAGAAAAATCATATTTTTAATATTTCTATATAGTAAAGATTATATTTTTGATACTTTAAAAATAGAAAAATCATATTTTTAATATTTCTATATAGTAAAGATTATATTTTTGATACTTTAAAAATATAAAAATCATATTTTACTCCTTCTACCAAATAAAAATTCCGTCTTTTTCTCTTTTTAAAAATATGATCTTTATTTTTGCAAGTTCAAATCTTTTTCTTTTAAAAGATTAAACCTTTTCTATTTTAAAGTTTAAACCCCCTTTTTCCTTTTTAAACCTTAAAATAAAATCAGTTTTTATTTCCTTTAAAAATCAGTTTTTATATCTAAACAAATCAGTTTTTATTATTTAAACAAATCAGTTTTTATTATTTAAACAAATCAGTTTTTATTATTTAAAAAATATCAGTTTTTAACAAAGCAAAAATAAAAATAAAAATAAAATAAATTCTCACCGATAGCTTGCGAAGTGGAGGGAAGAAGAAGGAGGCGTCGGCGGCTCGCGGTGGTGGTGCTCGGTGGTGTCGCGTCGAGGTAAGGGGGGCTGCTTCGATTCGCGTCGCGATGATGTTCGTCGGTGAAGGCGGGGTCTTCGGGGTGAGGCGGCGATGTCTGGAGGGGGCGGCGACGATAGGTTGGTCGGCGTCGAGGTCCTGAGGGCGGCGGCTCCGATTGATTTAGGTTTTTTTTTTTTTTCTGGTAAATGAATCGGGGGGGGCAAGCAGAAGAAAAGGGGGGAAAAATTAAAGTAATATATATATATTTTTTTTTATTATTATTTAATTTTGCAGAAGGTTGACTTTTACATACGACCTCGAAACGAGGCCTACCGCCTGTCGTCCATAGCGTTTTACCCCCATTCCGAACACAATGGGATATGCATCGTAAGCTGGTTTGATCGTTTGAATCAGTTTCCGTTAAATTTACCTTTAAATCACTATATTGAATTTTAAACGTACATTTCAAATTACCGGGGTCACATACTAACTAGAAAAATTCCAGAAAAATATTTTCTAGCTTCGTATTGACGATACGGTCCTAACAAAACTAGTTTCGTCGAATTCTGAGACCGTTGGAAAAATGACCACTTTCCAGTTGATTAAAATCAACTGAAACTGGTCAAACGCGTTTTCCTTTGCCACGCTCACATATTGATTCGAAAAATTATGAAATTTGAAACCTAGCAATAATTTGACACTGCGGATCCAACAAAAGCGGTTTCGTCGAAATCCGAGGTCGTTTGCAAAATGTCCATTTTTAAGGGCCTGAATTCCATAGCGACTATTCAGAATTTTCAACTGGACATATCTTTTGATTCCCGCTATGAAATCTTGATTTTGCGGATTCGTTGGAAAGATATCATCAATTAGATCCTAATGTTTTTGGTTTCACTAAAATCTGGATTGTTTTGCACCCGGTACATTCAATTGAAGTTTGAAATCGAATTATCGAACTACCGCGTCATTTTCAATTCTATTTATAATTATATATAATTATTTATATTCTAACGACGACGTATATAATATATACGTCGAATCCTATTCAAAATAAATTTTCTCGTCGATATTATTTAAAATAATCTATTTTAAATATAGGAAATTCGCTGTAATTGCCAAAATAAAAATTTTAAACTGGCCCAGATTTTCGGGTTATTACAATCTCCCCCACTTAAAACTTTTCGTCCCCGAAAAGGAACAAAGTCGAAAGTGGTTTGATTATTAAGCTCTACATTCGATCTGGCTTCCATTCTCCAACTTTTCAGTTTCTGAGAATTTTCAAAATTTCAAAAATTTGGCTAACACCCTAAATTTTCGAAAAATTTCGCCATAACCTCCCCTGCACCGGGAGCATCGGGGAATTTCAAATAGCTTCCCCGGTCCTTCAGATCTCAAAAAGAAAAAGAAAAAGCCAAGCGGCTAGCCAATAGGCTCATAAAATCATCATCACCCAAACAAAACAGTAAATTATGTAGTAAACATGTACCTATTTGTCGGGCAAACAAATTTTATTCTCTGGCTCTAGCCTCCTTGCTATGACCTGTTCAATGTAAGTATATGTATATGCAAGCAAATGCGACCAATTATCAATACAGTTCAATATTTGGTTCAATTAGGCATAATGGTTCAAAATTATCAAACAAATAAACAAATAAACAAACAACACAAACATCAATCAATTAGTTGATTAGAGTTTCAAATTCATAATTTTTGATATATATACAGAAAATCTTGTTTTTGATGCCAATTCACAACAATGTGTTCTAGCTATATAAGTTTTGGTTCTCACACCAGTCTAATGGAAATATATAGGTATCACACCTTCGAAACACGAAACTAATTACTAATGATGACGCGTCAATCATCAGAATCAGGTCCGGGCGACTAGAGTATGATTCTATATCTATCCAGTATATTAAAACTTCGAATATACGTTCATGACGCGTATATACAAAACCTATATATATTGGATTGTCCATATTCAAAATAAATAAATAATCAAATACGTTTAAAATGGTTTTAAATTTTCAAAACAAAATTGTTTTCATTTGGGAAATATACTCTTCACACTCGTTCTAGGATACTACTGATCCTATCTCTAACGAGTCATTCTAATTGGATATTACTAATCCAATATCTGATGAATTCTTTCGTAAGGTTCTAATGTGTCTTGTTCTCGAGCTCTGTAAACCAAAGCTCTGATACCAAATGTGACGGCCGGAAATTTCGCTCGATCCGAATCAGTCGTTAAACCGATCTAGACCGTTCGAAACCCCTGAACGTTGAGAACATGACAAATCAGAACACAAACAGAAGAACATTTCATTGTATATTACAACAATGCATCAGATACAAGAATATACAGAGTATAAATGAATAAATTACATTCGATAAATATCAGAGATTACAATAAATTACATAGCAGCGGAAAAATAATACAAAGCACAACTGAAGGTGATATACGGATACAGAGCTTTCCGGATATCATTCCAGCTGTAAACCAGGATCCTGTGAATATAAATCTGCAAAACCAAAACTACTAGCTGCCCGTGCGGAAAATAGGGGCACCCAGAGTTTAGGTTAAAACAATAAACTCCAGGTCAGTCATGTGACTGGTGTGAGAACTAAAACAGTTATTTAAAGCTTTACTTTAAAAGGGAGTAATTCAAGGGACCACGCCGTATAACACGGAACGGGTTTCCTCCCAAGAATACCAGTGCATAGAATAAACAACGCAATGCTTTTTCGAAAAATGAAGCTGTTATAAGACCCAGGTCCCATCACACAATGCAACGCAAGCCGGAGGATAGGGTTTTACCTTATAACAGCCAAACATGCTTGGTACGTTTAAAACAAATCATTTGATACTATAATAAGTGTATAGTGTCAAAACATTTCAATCATAAATATAAATCATAGACGGCATGAGTGCCCCATCCCACTATGTCGCCATACTAGGCTCTACAAATAAAGCCGAAATACACGTATTGGAAATTGGATTCCGTCATGAGTCGAGGCAAGGGGCAAGATCCTCTCCGCGTTCGAGACACTCTAGCAAATGCCTCAGGATTACGCACACTGGGTAACCCTGGATGCGGCTGGGCCGGTCCTCACTTACGTTAGAGGATTAATTATGCCTGAACACACGTTTCCCGGTCCTTACAGACCTATAATCGAGGCGCCTCATTCCAACAACCACAATGGTGAAAAGTATATAAATGTCAGGGCTGGTAAGTCACTGACACCACCAAAGCTAGAAAGAAACGTCGTGCTCTCCCAGCGGTCCGTATCCCGTTTTTAACTCATACCGAGGTGTGAGGCTCGCGAATTCACGCTATACACAAAGCTACGCCACGAAGGCTGTGCTTTGATCATCAACCACAAGACTTTGCTTTTCAACAGAAGCCTTGCTCATTGCATCTTAGCGTGCCACACAGGCAATTCATGCCATGCGACTGATGTCCATCGATATACAACCTCTGAGCTCGTACGTCTCAGAGAAGGGCGTTAAGCAAAAGAATAAATTCTCCACCGCCAAACAGATGTATATTTAATAGAAATCAATCAACACAGAATAAAATCCAATGTCAGACACACAATCCATTTACAAGTCCGTTCTGGGTCTGAACGAAACCGGAGGCACTTTCCTCGCATATCCATCCATTTCCAAGTACGTCTGGACGACCACCAACTATTTCCATCCTCTTGGGTGTACAGCCCAATCAGGATCGTCAGTAATTACCCAAACGATGTGAAAACTTCCGGTCTTCGACCACCGTCTTCATCTTCGACTTATCGTCGAATCGGTTATTCAGAATGGGTATAAACCCGGACTTTCCGAACAACCCGCGTATATTAAAAACAAATGTTACACAAACACAACATACGCCTCATTCCAATTCATTAGTCACTAACCGCAAATTAGCAAGAGAACAATTTCCTAAACATTAACCCCGAAGGCCGAAACCAACATCAGATCAATACCCAGGAAACCATTCTTCTTAGCCAACCTACAGCTAGTTTCTAAATTCCACATTCTTAGGGAAAGGTTCCCATTAATTTTATCCAAAATAAATTCTTTAAAATTTATCCTGTAATCTTCCTTTGGATGTCATTTAAAACCAAATTATGGTTTTTCCAACTAGTCGAGATTAGCGAACCGTAACGAAGTAATTATTTATTTTATTTCCCAATCCCAACCTATTCATCCCATGAAGCAAAACTGGTAATACTCCATATCTAACACCGTGGTGTTATCGGTAAAATTAATTACCATTTCACGTTCAAATCTAATTAAAGATTTAACTATCGCTTTGGAGCAAAAACTGGTAATACTCCATTCCCGCTCATTTCTAAATTTGATAATTTAGATTATAGATTCACATTTCAATCTAATTGTAGATTCCTTAAACTCCTTTTTCTGGGTTAAAGAACTAGGTGTTATTTAAAACACAGTTCACGACAAACCCAAATCACCTTCTGTTTATCATCGGGTTAAAGAACTAGTGTTGTTTAAAACACAGTTCACGATAAACCCATTTCAAATCCAATCAAATATATTAGAAATTCCGATTATTTAAAACCCCTTTTTAAATCTAATTCATTTATTTAAAAACAATTGGGTTTTAAATTTAGTTCAAACTAGTGCATTTCGATAAAAATCTATTTTTATCTTTTCAAATATGGAGTTTTTCATACCAAATTTTCCCAAATCATTTCTTATGATTTTACACAATTTATTGATATTTTTAATAATTTTATCAGGGCCCGTACAGTCGATTTCCAACAATGGCCATCGAACTGCACTTACAGCGACCTTTTTCAAATTTGATTTGGACGTATCTCCAAATCCAACCGTTAGATTTTTAATTTCTAATATTCGTTAGAAAGCTCTTTTCGATACGAACCCAACGGTTCCGGTTTTAGGAGAATCCGACGGTCGGATCTCCCGCAATGTCCGTTTGAAATAAATGGTCGAAATTCACGAACTGCCGCGGCGCGGCGCGTTCTATTCTGGCCATTATATTATATATATAATATATATTTCGTCGATTACTATTTAAAACGAATTATATAAATAGTTTTGAATTCGTTTCAAAAACAATTTCAACTTCCATTTCAATTCAAATCAAAATTGAATTCTTCTTTATAAATTCGTTTTAAAATTCATTTCTATTCAATTCAAATTTCAATTCAATTTGAATTCATTTCAATTCGCTTTCTATTCAATTTGAATTCGTTTTCAATTCAATTCGAATTGGTTTCATATTCAATTCAATTCAAATTCGTTTCGTTTTATATTCAATTGAAATCAAATTCGTTTTATATTCAATTGAAATTAAATTCGTTTTCCATTCAATTCGAATTCATTTTATATTCAATTCATTTCGAAATCGTTATATATTCAATTCATTTCGAAATCGTTTTCTATTCAATTCATTTCGAAATCGTTATATATTCAATTCATTTCGAAATCGTTATATATCGATGTAAATATCGTTCACGTCAAAATGGCGTCAATCTAATCAACACGGCTTCACATATTTCTATTTCAAATATTCTATTTCAAATATTTCCTATTATCAAAATATTTGTTATTATCAAAATATTTCGTTCAACACATGACTAATCTCAACGGATGAGTACAGTCAACACATGAACCTTTATATTATATTGATAAAGATGTAAATTTTTATTATAAAAATATTTCGTTCAACACATGACTAATCTCAACGGATGAGTACAGTCAACACATGAACCTTTATATTATATTGATAAAGATGTAAATTTTTATTATAAAAATATTTCGTTCAACACATGACTAATCTCAACGGATGAGTACAGTCAACACATGAACCTTTATATTATATTAATAAAGATGTAAATTTTATTATAAAAATATTTCGTTCAACACATGACTAATCTCAACGGATGAGTACAGTCAACACATGAACCTTTATATTATATTGATAAAGATGTAAATTTTATTATAAAAATATTTCGTTCAACACATGACTAATCTCAACGGATGAGTACAGTCAACACATGAACCTTTATATTATATTATTCTTTATCTTCTAAATTGGAATGAGGCCCAATCAATCACCATATAATGTTAATTATATGGATTCCATACAACACATGTATATAATAGCATTGAAAAATAATCAACCATCAACCAAAGTGCACTACACTGTATAAGCATCAAATATAAATATCTAACGCTTATAACAGCCTGTCAATCAATCGATCGACATGTTTAATCAATCAGGATGAGTGAACTTCAAATTTCATCCCAACACCCATGTGGGGTTTCAAACAATCAAACACAGATTTTATTTGTGCAGTTGGGCGATGTGTGAAATTTATCGACCCAATCAATGTCCTTCAAATAGGTGTACATAAACAAACCGTCCGGTTTGTAAATGAATATTTATTTATTCACATTCACGTTAAAAATTATATTTTTAACGATAAAAACATTTTATTCCAACATATGAATTTCTATTCAGTTCATTCTTTAAATAAAGTGATATTTTTATTTTTCTAACATATTTTAGAAAATTTCGGCGGCATAACGGCACGATACTAGAAACGGGACAAGGCCTAGCCTTATCCCCGGTCTAGTGAAGGCCCACGCCATTCACACATCAATCAAATCAATTTCAATTCACCAAACAATTCAATTCAAACCAATTCATCTCACTACTTTATGCAACCAAACAAACAAGTCCATGGTCTGTGGACGATTGTGTCGGGTGCTACTAAGCACCGTCTGCATCCTAGTATATATATATAACTAGAAAAAGAAGTTTAGAGTGAGAAGTTCTCACCGAAAGCTATCCACTCATCTTGACTCTTCTTTTATAGAAATCTTCTTCATTCTCGCCTTTTTATCACCTTCGTTGCCCGTAGTCACTACATATATAAAAATCACACATTTTTATATTTCGATGTCTTTAAAATAAAAATCACATTTTTATTTGTTCGTTTTCAATTTAAAATCATATTTTTATAATCACTTCATATATTTAAAAAATCGAATTTTTACTATGCTATTCAATATATAAAAATCATATTTTTACTATCACGCTCTATGGATGAAAATTCTATTTCTACATTGCTACTATATAGATAAAAATTCCATTTCAAAAATATAGATTTCGCCCTTATAAAAATATAGATTTCCCCCTTATAAAAATATAGATTTCGCCTTTTCTAATATGAAGTTTTCGCCTTTATAAAAATAAAGTTTTCGCCTTTATAAAAATAAAGTTTTCGCCTTTATGAAAGTAAAGACTTCATCCTTTCAAAAATATAGATTTCATCATTATAAAAATTACCACTTTATCTCAACGTATATAAAATAAAAATCAGATTTTTATTTCGTTACATACACAAAGATGATATTTTTATATTCTCTATCCTATAAAGATTATATTTTTAATACTTTAAAAATAGAAAAATCATATTTTTAATATTTCTATATAGTAAAGATTATATTTTTGATACTTTAAAAATAGAAAAATCATATTTTTAATATTTCTATATAGTAAAGATTATATTTTTGATACTTTAAAAATATAAAAATCATATTTTACTCCTTCTACCAAATAAAAATTCCGTCTTTTTCTCTTTTTAAAAATATGATCTTTATTTTTGCAAGTTCAAATCTTTTTCTTTTAAAAGATTAAACCTTTTCTATTTCAAAGTTTAAACCCCCTTTTTCCTTTTTAAACCTTAAAATAAAATCAGTTTTTATTTCCTTTAAAAATCAGTTTTTATATCTAAACAAATCAGTTTTTATTATTTAAACAAATCAGTTTTTATTATTTAAAAAATATCAGTTTTTAACAAAGCAAAAATAAAAATAAAAATAAAATAAATTCTCACCGATAGCTTGCGAAGTGGAGGGAAGAAGAAGGAGGCGTCGGCGGCTCGCGGTGGTGGTGCTCGGTGGTGTCGCGTCGAGGTAAGGGGGGGCTGCTTCGATTCGCGTCGCGATGATGTTCGTCGGTGAAGGCGGGGTCTTCGGGGTGAGGCGGCGATGTCTGGAGGGGGCGGCGGCGATAGGTTGGTCGGCGTCGAGGTCCTGAGGGCGGCGGCTCCGATTGATTTAGGTTTTTTTTTTTTGTTTATGGTAAATGAATCGGGGGGGCCAAGCAGAAGAAAAGGGGGGGGGGAAATTAAAGTAATATTTTTTTTTTATTATTATTATTATTTAATTATTTAATTTTGCAGAAGGTTGACTTTTACATACGACCTCGAAACGAGGCCTACCGCCTGTCGTCCATAGCGTTTTACCCCCATTCCGAACACAATGGGATATGCATCGTAAGCTGGTTTGATCGTTTGAATCGGTTTCCGTTAAATTTACCTTTAAATCACTATATTGAATTTTAAACGTACATTTCAAATTACCGGGGTCACATACTAACTAGAAAAATTCCAGAAAAATATTTTCTAGCTTCGTATTGACGATACAGTCCTAACAAAACTAGTTTCGTCGAATTCTGAGACCGTTGGAAAAATGACCACTTTCCAGTTGATTAAAATCAACTGAAACTGGTCAAACGCGTTTTCCTTTGCCACGCTCACATATTGATTCGAAAAATTATGAAATTTGAAACCTAGCAATAATTTGACACTGCAGATCCAACAAAAGTGGTTTCGTCGAAATCCGAGGTCGTTTGCAAAATGTCCATTTTTAAGGGCCTGAATTCCATAGCGACTATTCAGAATTTTCAACTGGACATATCTTTTGATTCCCGCTATGAAATCTTGATTTTGCGGATTCGTTGGAAAGATATCATCAATTAGATCCTAATGTTTTTGGTTTCACTAAAATCCGGATTGTTTTGCACCCGGTACATTCAATTGAAGTTTGAAATCGAATTATCGAACTACCGCGTCATTTTCAATTCTATTTATAATTATATATAATTATTTATATTCTAACGACGACGTATATAATATATACGTCGAATCCTATTCAAAATAAATTTTCTAGTCGATATTATTTAGAATAATCTATTTTAAATATAGGAAATTCGCTGTAATTGCCAAAATAAAAATTTTAAACTGGCCCAGATTTTCGGGTTATTACATACGGATACAAAGCTTTCCGGATATCGTTCCAGCTGCAAACCAGGATCCTGTGAATATAAATCTGCAAAACCAAAACTACTAGCTGCCCGTGTCGAAAATAGGGGCACCCAGAGTTTAGGTTAAAACAATAAACTCCAGGTCAGTCATGGGACTGGTGTGAGAACTAAAACAGTTATTAATTCTTTATTTTAAAGTTAGGTAAATCAAGGGACCACGCCGTATAACACGAAACGGGTTTCCTCCCAAGAATACCAGTGCATAAAACAAACAGCGCAATGCTAAATAAAGAAAAATGAAGCTGTTATAAGACCCAGGTCCTATCACACAATGCAACGCAAGCCGGGGGATAGGGTTTTCCCTTATAACAGCCAAAGAATGCTTGATACGTTTAAAACAGATTATTTGATACTATAATAAGTGCATAGTGTATAAAACAACTTCAAATCATAAGTATCAATCATAGACGGCATGAATGACCCATACCACTATGTCGCCATATATAAGTTTACAATCAAAACCGCAATGTCGTATTGGAAGTTGGGTTATCATTTATGGTATGAACCGAGGCTAGGGGCAAGATCCTCAACGATTCGAGACGCTCTAGTCCGTGTCTCAGGCAAGCACGCAGACAAGCCTTGGATCGTCAGGGCCGGTCCACCGATGTGGATTATTATGCCTGAACACTACGTTTCCCCGCCCTTTGGGGCGTAAGCCTAGCCCGTCAGCCGACCAGAAGCATCGGCCGAAACCGATATCACGAGGCGCCTCGCTTTTCAACAAGTAATAATAAGCAACATCCACATGAGTCAAACTCGTCAGCCAGTTCAAGCACTGACGCCACTCCTAACTAGAAAGAAACGCATGTCCTCCCTGATGTCCGTCTCCCGTTTTTGGTTCATACCGGGTGTGAAACTCGCGAAGTAAACGTTACACAAAGCTACGCCACAAAGGCCATGCTTCGATCATCAACCACAAGACTTTGCTTTTCAACAGAAGCCTTGATCATTTGCCACTTAGGCATGCCACACAGGCAATTCACTCCATGCGATTGATATCCATCAATATATAACCCCTGAGCTCGTACGTCTCAGAGAAGGGCGTTAAGCAAGAGAATAAATTCTCCACCGCCAAACAGATATATATTTAATAGAGATCAATCACACGGACTAAAATCCAATGTCAGACACACAGTCCATTTACAAGTCCGTTCTGGGTCTGAACGAAACCGGAGGCACCTAGTACCCCGCATATCCATCGATCTCCAAGCACGTCTGGACGATCACCAACTGTTTCCATCTTCTTGGGTGTACAGCCCAATCAAGATCATCAGTAATCACCCAAACGACGTGAAAACCTCCGGTCTTCGACCATCGTCTTCATCTTCGACTTATCGTCGTATCAGTTATTCAGAATGGGATAAACCCGGTCTTTCCGAATAACTCGCGTATATTTTAAATAAGTGTTACACAAACACAACATACGCCTCATTCCAATTTATCAGTCACTAACCGTAAATTAATCAAGAGAATAATTCCCCAAATATTAACCCCGAAGGTCGAAACCAACATCAGATCAATATCCAGAAAACCATTCTGCTTGGCTAACCGACAGTTAGTTTCTAAATTTCACATTCATAGGGAGAGGTTCCCATTAATTTTATCCAAGATAAATTTCTGGAATTTATTCTTTAATCTATTTTTGAATATCAATTCAAACTAGTCGGGATTAGCGAACCTTACCGAAGTAATCATTTGTTTTAATTTCCCAATCCCAACCTATTCATCCCATGAAGTAAAACTGGTTATACTTCATATCTAACACCACGGTGTTATCGGTAAATTCAATTACCATTTCATGTTCAAATCTAATTAAAGATTTAACTATCGCCTGGAGCAAAACTGGTGATACTCCATTCTCGATCATTTCAATCTAATTAAAGATTCATTAAAACTCCACTTAGTTTTAATCGTTAACTGGGTTAAAGAATCCGTGTCATTTAAAAACACGGTTCACGATAAACCCAAAGTCACATTCCATTAATTATCGGGTTAAAGAACGAGTGTTATTTAAAACACTGTCCACGATAAACCCAAAAATCAATATCAATTCAATTCCAATTAAATATTATCTAATTGGTACACTTCATTAAATCTAAATAAAAAGATTTAATCTTTTCTCAACTGGGTTCAAGAACAGTGTTAACGAAGACACCATTCACGACAAACCCAAATCACATTTGATATTCAATACAAGGCTTTGAATAGAAAATATATCGGCTTATATTCAATATCAAATTCTACGATTAACAAATGTCGTATTGGAAATAACGATATAAATATATATCTTTCAAATTTCCATAACAACACCTGTATAATCACGAATTCCAACATCGAAATATTCCGAAGACAATTTTGATTCAAATCCACTCCAATGCAATCATTGGAAATTCTGGTTATTTTTAAAACCCTTTTTAAATTCAATTTATTTATTTAAATATAAATAGAATTATAATTCTAGTTCAAAACTCGTTCATTTCGATAAAAATCTATTTTTATCTCTTCAAATATGGAGTTTTTCATCCCAATCCTTCCCAACTCATTTCTTATGATTTTACATAATTTATTATTATTTTTAATAATTTTATCAAGGCCCGTACAGTCGATTTCCATCAATGGCCATCGAACTGCACTTACAGCGACCTTTTTTGAATTTGATTTGGACATAACTCCAAATCCAACCGTTAGATTTCAAATTTCTAATATTCTTTAGAAAGCTCTTTTCGATACGAACCCAACGGTTCCGGTTTTAGGAGAATCCGACGGTCGGATCTCCCGTAATGTCCGTTTGAAATAAATGGTCGAAATTCGCGAACTGCCGCGGCGCGGCGCGTTCTATTCGGGCCATTATATTATATATATATAATATATATTTCATCGATTTCTTTTTAAAACGAATTTTATAAATAGTTTTGAATTCGTTTCAAAAACGATTTCAACCTTTATTTCAAATTCAAATCGAAATTGAATTTCCTATTATAAATCCTTTTTACCTTCATTTCTATTTGATTTCAATTCAAATCGATTTTAATTCGATTCGAATTCATTTTTCAATATTCATTTTAAAATGAATAAAATCAATATAAATATCGTTCACGTCAAAATGGCGTCAATCTAATCAACACGGCTTCATATATTTCTATTTTCAAATATTCTATTTCAAATATTTCTTTTTCAAATATTTCTATTATTAAAATATTTCGTTCAACACATGACTAATCTCAACGGATGAGTACTGTCAACACATGAACCTTTATTTTATATTGATAAAGATGTAAATTTTATTATTAAAATATTTCGTTCAACACATGACTAATCTCAACGGATGAGTACTGTCAACACATGAACCTTTATTTTATAATATTCTTTATTTTCTAAATTGGAATGAGGCCCAATCAATTACCATATAAAGTTAATCATATGGATTTTCACACATCACACGTACATAATAGCATTGAAAGATAATCAACCATCAACCAAAGTGCACTACACTGTATAAGCATCAAATATAGATATCTAACGCTTATAACAGCCTGTCAATCAATCGATCGACACATTTAATCAATCAGGATGAGTGAGCTTCAAATTTCATCCCAACACCCGTGTGGGGTTTCAAACAATCAAACACAGATTTAGTTGTGCAGTTGGGCGATGTGTAAAATTTATCGACCCAATCTATGTCCTTCAAATAGGTGTACATAAACAAACCGTCCGGTTTGTAAATGAATATTTATTTATTTACATTCACGTTAAAAATTATATTTTTAACGACAAAACATTTTATTTCAACATATGAATTTCTATTCAATTCATTTATTCTATAAAATGATATTGTTATTTTTCTAACTTATTTTAGAAAATTTCGGCGGCATAACGGCACGATACTAGAAACGGGACAAGGCCTAGCCTTATCCCCGGTCTAGTGAAGGCCCACGCCATTCACACATCAATCAAATCAATTCAAACAAAATATTCTAACTAACCACACAACCAAACAATTTAACAAACAAGTCATCCATGGTCTGTGGATGACGGGTGTCGGGTGCTACTAAACACCGTCTGCATCCTAGTATATATTTATAACTAGAATAATTAAATTGAAAGGTGCGAAGTTCTCACCAATAGCTATCCAATACCACGACTCTTCATTTATAGAAATCTTCATCGTTCTCGCCTTTTTATCGCTTTCGTTGCCCGTAGCCACTATATATAAAAAAATCACATTTTCACTTCGCTATTCAATATATAAAAATCGAATTTTTACTTCGCTATTCAATATATAAAAATCGAATTTTTACTTCGCTATTCAATATATAAAAATCGAATTTTTACTTCGCTATTCAATATATAAAAATCGAACTTTTACTTCGCTATTCAATATATAAAAATCGAATTTTTACTTCGCTGTACTTCTAATAAAGATTATATTTTTATTACTCTACTTGATTTAAAATCATATCTTTGCTATCATACCTATATAAAAATCATATCTTTAATATGCCACTAGTATAAAAATTATATTTTTAACCTTTCTATATTATAAAAATTATATTTTTAACTTTTCTATTAATAAAAATGAAAACTATATCTTTTCTTGTAATGAAAAGTCACACCTTTTTTGTAAGCAGAGATCGTATTTTTATCTTGCCATCATATGTAGAAAAATCCAATTCTTCTTATGTAAGAAATTATATTTTTTTCTATCTAAAAATCCTATTTGTCTTATGTAAGAAATTATATTTTTTGCATAACTTAAAAATCATTTCAAAGCAAACATAGAAATTCATTTCAAAGAACATACAAGAAAATCAGAATTTTATATATAAAGAAAAACAGATTTTTTTCTCTAGACTTATAAAACTAACTACTTAGAAAGTAAACAAAAATAATTAAATGAATAAAGACAAATATTAGAACTTACAGTTTTTTTTTTATTCAGCGAAGGGGGGGGACTTCATCTTCGGCGGTGGCCAGAGAGGGCGAGGCGGAGGCTAGGGGTGCGGTATGGCGAGATGTGGGCCCAGGGCGGTGCAGCGTGTTCCACTGGAGAAGGGGGCTTCGCGGTTTTCTGATTGGAGCTAGGGAGGAGCGGTGGAAGGGAGGGGAGGAGAAGAAGAGGGGAACGGCAGGAGGAGGAGGGGCTCGGTCACGGCGGCGCGGCGCGCGTGGGTGAACGACGAATGTCGATCTCGATTAGGTTTTTTTTTCTCTGGGAAGAAAGTGAACGGGGAGGGGTTAAGAGAGGATAAGGGTTTTTATATAATTATATATTTTAATATTTTAATTTTCAATTTTATATTGACTTCTCATACGATCACTAAACGAGGCCTATCGCCTGTCGTCCATAGCTAATTACCCCCATTCCGAACACAATGGGATATGTATCGTAAGCTGATTTGACCGTTTCGATCAGTTTCCGTTAAAATCAACATATAACTCTATATATTGAATTTGAACGCGCATCTCGATCTACCGGGGTCACATACTAAATAGAAAAATTCCAGAAAAATATTTTCTAGCTTCGTATTGACGATACGGTCCTAACAAAACTAGTTTCGTCGAATTATGAGACCGTTGGAAAAATGGCCATTTTCCAGTCGATTAAAATCAACTTAAACTGGTCAAACGCGTTTTCCTTTGCCACGCTCACATATTGATTCGAAAAATTACGAAATTTGAAACCTAGCAATAATTTGACATCGCGAATCCAATAAAAGTGGTTTCGTCGAAATCCGAGGTCGTTTGCAAAATTTCCATTTTTAAGGGCCTGAATTCCATAGCGACTATTCAGAATTTTCAACTGGACATATCTTTTGATTCCCGCTATGAAATTTCGATTTTTCGGATTCGTTGGAAAGATATTCACAAATAGATCCCAATGTTTTTGGTTTCACTAAAATCCGGATTGTTTTGCACCCGGTACATTCAATTGAAGTTTGAAATCGAATTATCGAACTACCGCGCCATTTTCAATTCCTATTTATAATTATATATAATTATTTATATTCTATCGACGACGTATATAATATATACGTCGAATTATATTCAAAATAAATTTCTGGTCGATATTATTTAAAATAATCTATTTTAAATATTCAAAATTCGCTAAAATTGCCAAAATAAAAATTTTAAACTGGTTCAGAATTTCCGGGTTGTTACAATCTCCCCCACTTAAAACTTTTCGTCCCCGAAAAGGAACAAAGTCGAAAGTGGTTTGATTAATCAACTCTACGTTCGATCTGGCTTCCATTCTCCAACTTTTCAGTTTCTGAGAATTTTCAAATTCTTCAAAAATTTGGCTAACATCCTAAATTTTCGAAAAATTTCGCCATAACCTCCCCTGCACCGGGAGCCACGGGAAAATCCCGAAATTGCCATATAGGCCTTCTAATCTCAAAAAAGAAAAAGAAAAGCCAAGCGGCTAGCCAATAGGCTCATAAAATCATCATCACCCAAACAAAACAGTAAATTATGTAGTAAACATGTACCTATTTGTCGGGCAAACAAATTTTATTCTCTGCTCTAGCCTCCTTGCTATGACCTGTTCAATGTAAGCACATGTATATATGCAAGCAAATGCGACCAATTTTCAATATAATTCAATATGTGATTCAATTAGGCTAAATGGCTAAAAATTAGCAAACAAATAAACAAACAACGCAAACATCAATCAATTAGTTGATTAGCTTTTCAAATTGATAACTTTGATACATAGTCAAAAATCAGATTTTTGATGCCAAATCACAACAATAGGCCCTATCTAATTTTGGTTCTCACACCAGTAAATAGGAAATATATAGATATCACACCTTCGACACTCGAATATAAATGCTGATGATGATGCACCATCATCAATATCATCTTCGGGCGACTAGAGTGTGATGTTATATCTATCCAATATATTAAAACTCTGAATATACGTTTGCAAGGCGTATATGCAAATTCTTTATATACTGGACTGTCCAAATCAATACAAATAAATAATCAAATACGAATAGTTGATTTAAATTTTCAAAACCAAACTTGTTTTCACTTTAAAAATTTACTCTTCACACTCGTTCTAGGATACTACTGATCCCATCTCTAACGAGTCATTCTCATTCGATATTACTAATCCAATATCTGATGAATTCTTTCATATGGTTCTAATGTGTCATGTTCTCTGTTTTGTAAACCAAAGCTCTGATACCACGTGTGACGAGCAAGAATTTCGCTCGGTCCGAACCAGTCGCTAAACCGTCCCAGACCGTTCAAAACGCCTGATCGTTTTGAGAACACGACAAAACAGAACGCATACAAAAGAACATTTCACTGTATATTACAACAATGCATCAGATTACAAGAATATACAGAGTATAAACAAATATTACACAGAAATATCAGAGATTTAAATTACATTTAAATACATAGCAGCGGAAAATAATACAATACATAACTAGAAGAGATATACGGATACAAAGCTTTCCGGATATCGTTCCAGCTGCAAACCAGGATCCTGTGAATATAAATCTGCAAAACCAAAACTACTAGCTGCCCGTGTCGAAAATAGGGGCACCCAGAGTTTAGGTTAAAACAATAAACTCCAGGTCAGTCATGGGACTGGTGTGAGAACTAAAACAGTTATTAATTAATTATTTTAAAGTTAGGTAAATCAAGGGACCACGCCGTATAACACGGAACGGGTTTCCTCCCAAGAATACCAGTGCATAAAACAAACAGCGCAATGCTAAATAAAGAAAAATGAAGCTGTTATAAGACCCAGGTCCTATCACACAATGCAACGCAAGCCGGGGGATAGGGTTTTCCCTTATAACAGCCAAAGAATGCTTGATACGTTTAAAACAGATTATTTGATACTATAATAAGTGCATAGTGTATAAAACAACTTCAAATCATAAGTATCAATCATAGACGGCATGAATGACCCATACCACTATGTCGCCATATATAAGTTTACAATCAAAACCGCAATGTCGTATTGGAAGTTGGGTTATCATTTATGGTATGAACCGAGGCTAGGGGCAAGATCCTCACCGATTCGAGACGCTCTAGTCCGTGTCTCAGGCAAGCGCGCAGACAAGCCTTGGATCGTCAGGGCCGGTCCACCGATGTGGATTATTATGCCTGAACACTACGTTTCCCCGCCCTTTGGGGCGTAAGCCTGGCCCGTCAGCCGACCAGAAGCATCGGCCGAAACCGATATCACGAGGCGCCTCGCTTTTCAGCAAGTAATAATAAGCAACATCCACATGAGTCAAACTCGTCAGCCAGTTCAAGCACTGACGCCACTCCTAACTAGAAAGAAACGCATGTCCTCCCTGATGTCCGTCTCCCGTTTTTGGTTCATACCGGGTGTGAAACTCGCGAAGTAAACGTTACACAAAGCTACGCCACAAAGGCCGTGCTTCGATCATCAACCACAAGACTTTGCTTTTCAACAGAAGCCTTGATCATTTGCCACTTAGGCATGCCACACAGGAAATTCACTCCATGCGATTGATATCCATCAATATATAACCCCTGAGCTCGTACGTCTCAGAGAAGGGCGTTAAGCAAGAGAATAAATTCTCCACCGCCAAACAGATATATATTTAATAGAGATCAATCACACGGACTAAAATTCAATGTCAGACACACAGTCCATTTACGAGTCCGTTCTGGGTCTGAACGAAACCGGAGGCACCTAGTACCCCGCATATCCATCGATCTCCAAGCACGTCTGGACGATCACCAACTGTTTCCATCTTCTTGGGTGTACAGCCCAATCAAGATCATCAGTAATCACCCAAACGACGTGAAGACCTCCGGTCTTCGACCATCGTCTTCATCTTCGACTTATCGTCGTATCAGTTATTCAGAATGGGATGAACCCGGTCTTTCCGAATAACTCGCGTATATTTTTAATAAGTGTTACACAAACACAACATACGCCTCATTCCAATTTATCAGTCACTAACCGTAAATTAATCAAGAGAATAATTCCCCAAATATTAACCCCGAAGGCCGAAACCAACATCAGATCAATATCCAGAAAACCATTCTGCTTGGCTAACCGACAGTTAGTTTCTAAATTTCACATTCATAGGGAGAGGTTCCCATTAATTTTATCCAAGATAAATTTCTGGAATTTATTCTTTAATCTATTTTTGAATATCAATTCAAACTAGTAGGGATTAACGAACCTTACCGAAGTAATCATTTATTTTAATTTCCCAATCCCAACCTATTCATCCCATGAAGTAAAACTGGTTATACTTCATATCTAACACCACGGTGTTATCGGTAAATTCAATTACCATTTCACGTTCAAATCTAATTAAAGATTTAACTATCGCCTGGAGCAAAACTGGTGATACTCCATTCTCGATCATTTCAATCTAATTAAAGATTCATTAAAACTCCACTTAGTTTTAATCGTTAACTGGGTTAAAGAATCCGTGTCATTTAAAAACACGGTTCACGATAAACCCAAAGTCACATTCCATTAATTATCGGGTTAAAGAACGAGTGTTATTTAAAACACTGTCCACGATAAACCCAAAAATCAATATCAATTCAATTCCAATTAAATATTATCTAATTGGTACACTTCATTAAATCTAAATAAAAAGATTTAATCTTTTCTCAACTGGGTTCAAGAACAGTGTTAATGAAGACACCATTCACGACAAACCCAAATCACATTTGATATTCAATACAAGGCTCTGAATAGAAAATATATCGGCTTATATTCAATATCAAATTCTACGATTAACAAATGTCGTATTGGAAATAACGATATAAATATATATCTTTCAAATTTCCATAACAACACCTGTATAATCACGAATTCCAACATCGTAATATTCCGAAGACAATTTCGATTCAAATCCACTCCAATGCAATCATTGGAAATTCTGGTTATTTTTAAAACCCTTTTTAAATTCAATTTATTTATTTAAATATAAATAGAATTATAATTCTAGTTCAAAACTCGTTCATTTCGATAAAAATCAATTTTTATCTCTTCAAATATGGAGTTTTTCATCCCAATCCTTCCCAAATCATTTCTTATGATTTTACATAATTTATTATTTTTAATAATTTTATCAAGGCCCGTACAGTCGATTTCCATCAATGGCCATCGAACTGCACTTACATCGAACTTTTTCGAATTTGATTTGGACATAACTCCAAATCCAACCGTTAGATTTCAAATTTCTAATATTCGTTAGAAAGCTCTTTTCGATACGAACCCAACGGTTCCGGTTTTAGGAGAATCCGACGGTCGGATCTCCCGTAATGTCCGTTTGAAATAAATGGTCGAAATTCGCGAACTGCCGCGGCGCGGCGCGTTCTATTCGGGCCATTATATTATATATATAATATATATAATATATATTTCGTCGATTTCTTTTTAAAACGAATTTTATAAATAGTTTTGAATTCGTTTCAAAAACGATTTCAACCTTTATTTCAAATTCAAATCGAAATTGAATTTCCTATTATAAATCCTTTTTACCTTCATTTCTATTTGATTTCAATTCAAATCGATTTTAATTCGATTCGAATTCATTTTTCAATATTCATTTTAAAATGAATAAAATCGATATAAATATCGTTCACGTCAAAATGGCGTCAATCTAATCAACACGGCTTCATATATTTCTATTTTCAAATATTCTATTTCATATATTTCTTTTTCAAATATTTCTATTATTAAAATATTTCGTTCAACACATGACTAATCTCAACGGATGAGTACTGTCAACACATGAACCTTTATTTTATATTGATAAAGATGTAAATTTTATTATTAAAATATTTCGTTCAACACATGACTAATCTCAACGGATGAGTACTGTCAACACATGAACCTTTATTTTATAATATTCTTTATTTTCTAAATTGGAATGAGGCCCAATCAATTACCATATAAAGTTAATCATATGGATTTTCACACATCACACGTACATAATAGCATTGAAAGATAATCAACCATCAACCAAAGTGCACTACACTGTATAAGCATCAAATATAGATATCTAACGCTTATAACAGCCTGTCAATCAATCGATCGACACATTTAATCAATCAGGATGAGTGAGCTTCAAATTTCATCCCAACACCCGTGTGGGGTTTCAAACAATCAAACACAGATTTAGTTGTGCAGTTGGGCGATGTGTAAAATTTATCGACCCAATCTATGTCCTTCAAATAGGTGTACATAAACAAACCGTCCGGTTTGTAAATGAATATTTATTTATTTACATTCACGTTAAAAATTATATTTTTAACGACAAAACATTTTATTTCAACATATGAATTTCTATTCAATTCATTTATTCTATAAAATGATATTGTTATTTTTCTAACTTATTTTAGAAAATTTCGGCGGCATAACGGCACGATACTAGAAACGGGACAAGGCCTAGCCTTATCCCCGGTCTAGTGAAGGCCCACGCCATTCACACATCAATCAAATCAATTCAAACAAAATATTCTAACTAACCACACAACCAAACAATTTAACAAACAAGCCATCCATGGTCTGTGGATGACGGGTGTCGGGTGCTACTAAACACCGTCTGCATCCTAGTATATATTTATAACTAGAATAATTAAATTGAAAGGTGAGAAGTTCTCACCAATAGCTATCCAATACCACGACTCTTCATTTATAGAAATCTTCATCGTTCTCGCCTTTTTATCGCTTTCGTTGCCCGTAGCCACTATATATAAAAAAATCACATTTTCACTTCGCTATTCAATATATAAAAATCGAATTTTTACTTCGCTATTCAATATATAAAAATCGAATTTTTACTTCGCTATTCAATATATAAAAATCGAATTTTTACTTCGCTATTCAATATATAAAAATCAAACTTTTACTTCGCTATTCAATACATAAAAATCGAATTTTTACTTCGCTGTACTTCTAATAAAGATTATATTTTTATTACTCTACTTGAATAAAAATCATATCTTTGCTATCATACCTATATAAAAATCATATCTTTAATATGCCTCTAGTGTAAAAATTATATTTTGAACCTTTCTATATTATAAAAATTATATTTTTAACTTTTCTATTAATAAAAATGAAAACTATATCTTTTCTTGTAATGAAAAGTCACACTTTTTTTGTAAGCAGAGATCGTATTTTTATCTTGCCATCATATGTAGAAAAATCCAATTCTTCTTATGTAAGAAATTATATTTTTTTCTATCTAAAAATCCTATTTTTCTTATGTAAGAAATTATATTTTTTGCATAACTTAAAAATCATTTCAAATCAAACATAGAAATTCATTTCAAAGAACATACAAGAAAATCAGAATTTTATATATAAAGAAAAACAGATTTTTTTTCTCTAGACTTATAAAACTAACTACTTAGAAAGTAAACAAAAATAATTAAATAAATAAAGACAAATATTAGAACTTACAGTTTTTTTTTATTCAGCGAAGGGGGGGGGGGACTTCATCTTCGGCGGTGGCCAGAGAGGGCGAGGCGGAGGCTAGGGGTGCGGTATGGCGAGATGTGGGCCCAGGGGGGTGCAGCGTGTTCCACTGGAGAAGGGGGCTTCGCGGTTTTCTGATTGGAGCTAGGGAGGAGCGGTGGAAGGGAGGGGAGGAGAAGAAGAGGGGAACGGCAGGAGGAGGAGGGGCTCGGTCACGGCGGCGCGGCGCGCGTGGGTGAACGACGAATGTCGATCTCGATTTGGTTTTTTTTTTCTCTGGGAAGAAAGTGAACGGGGAGGGGTTAAGAGAGGATAAGGGTTTTTATATAATTATATATTTTAATATTTTAATTTTCAATTTTATATTGACTTCTCATACGATCACTAAACGAGACCTATCGCCTGCCGTCCATAGCTAATTACCCCCATTCCGAACACAATGGGATATGTATCGTAAGCTGATTTGACCGTTTCGATCAGTTTCCGTTAAAATCAACATATAACTCTATATATTGAATTTGAACGCGCATCTCGATCTACCGGGGTCACATACTAACTAGAAAAATTCCAGAAAAATATTTTCTAGCTTCGTATTGACGATACGGTCCTAACAAAACTAGTTTCGTCGAATTCTGAGACCGTTGGAAAAATGGCCATTTTCCAGTCGATTAAAATCAACTAAAACTGGTCAAACGCGTTTTCCTTTGCCACGCTCACATATTGATTCGAAAAATTACGAAATTTGAAACCTAGCAATAATTTGACATCGCGAATCCAATAAAAGTGGTTTCGTCGAAATCCGAGGTCGTTTGCAAAATTTCCATTTTTAAGGGCCTGAATTCCATAGCGACTATTTAGAATTTTCAACTGGACATATCTTTTGATTCCCGCTATGAAATTTCGATTTTTCGGATTCGTTGGAAAGATATTCACAAATAGATCCCAATGTTTTTGGTTTCACTAAAATCCGGATTGTTTTGCACCCGGTACATTCAATTGAAGTTTGAAATCGAATTATCGAACTACCACGTCATTTTCAATTCCTATTTATAATTATATATAATTATTTATATTCTATCGACGACGTATATAATATATACGTCGAATTATATTCAAAATAAATTTCTGGTCGATATTATTTAAAATAATCTATTTTAAATATTCAAAATTCGCTAAAATTGCCAAAATAAAAATTTTAAACTGGTTCAGAATTTCCGGGTTGTTACAAATTTAAACCATTTTACCCGTATTTGAATAATTTATTTATATTGATATGGACAATCTAGTATATAAAGGTTTTGCATATACGCGTCATGAACGTATATTCGAAGTTTTAATATATTAGATAGATATAGAATCATACTCGAGTGGCCCGAAGATGATTCTGATGGTTGAGTACTCATCGTCAGAATTTATATTCGAGTGACGAAGGTGTGATTTCTATATATTTCCATTAGACTGGTGTGAGAACCAAAACTTATATATCTAGAACACATTTGTTGTGAATTGGCATCAAAAACATGATTTTTGTATATATATCAAAATTATGAATTTGAAACGTTAATCCACTAATTGATTGATGTTTGTGTTGTTTGTTTAGTTGTTTGATAATTTTGAACCATTATGCCTAATTGAATCAAATATTGAATTGTGTTGAAAATTAGACGCATTTGCTTGCATATACATGTACTTACATTGAACAGGTCATAGCAAGGAGGCTAGAGCAGAGAATAAAATTTGTTTGCCCGACAAATAGGTACATGTTTACTATAATTTACTGTTTCGTTTGGGTGATGATGATTTTATGAGCCTATTGGCTAGCCGCTTGGCTATGGAGAAATTTGAGATCAGAAGGCCTATATGGCAATTTCGGGATTTTCCCGTGCTCCCCGTACAAAGGAGGTTATGGCGAAATTTTTCGAAAATTTCGGGTGTTAGCCAAATTTTTGAAAATTCTCAGAAACTGAAAAGTTGGAGAATGGAAGCCTGATCGAACGTAGAGTTGATTGATCAAACCACTTTCGACTTTGTTCCTTTTCGGGGACGAAAAGTTTTAAGTGGGGGAGATTGTAATAACCCGGAAAATCTGAGCCAGTTTAAAATTTTTATTTTGGCAATTTTAGCGAATTTTGAACATTTAAAATGAATTATTTTAAAATAATATCGACGAAAATTTATTTTGAATATAGAATAGAACGTGTATAATATATACGTCGTCGTTAGAATATAAATAATTATATATAATTATAAAAGGAATTGAAAATGGCGCGGTAGTTCGATAATTCGATTTCAAACTTCAATTGAATGTACCGGGTGCAAAACAATCCGGATTTTAGTGAAACCAAAAATATTAGAATCTATTCATGAATATCTTTCCAACGAATCCGAAAAATCGAGATTTCATAGCGGGAATCAAAAGATATGTCCAGTTGAAAATTCTGAATAGTCGCTATGTAAATTATACATGGCCCAAAAAGTCAAATTTTGCATACGGATGAATTTGGACTCGAAACCACTTCCATTGAGTTCAAAATGCCGTTTAGAACTCCGAAAAGTATAAGCTTCGATATATTCCGATATCCGGAATAGTGTCAATTGGCAGGAGCTTTTCGGTTAACAAAACATAGCCCTTAAAAAGTGAAATTTTGCATACGAGCTCAGAATTCGACGAGATAAATTTTTATGGATTCACAATGAGAAATCATTGTTGAGTTACAAATGGCGCGTCGAACGGAGTTAATATGTGGCCGTGCGAGCTGAAACAGTTCCCGGTAAAGCGAGCAGTCATTTTGCAAAGGAACATTATTGGTACGACCTCAGAATTCGATTTAGTTTTTTTTATGGATTCGTATCGTCTAATAATGGTTAAATCCAAGAGGGCATGATTTTTTGAGTTAGCATGTGAGCGTGCGAGAAGAAAAGGTGCGCCAGAATAGCATTTTTAGAGCTTATCTGAGCATTATTGTGATTTTTTTTGAATGGTCAAACTAACTCGGAATTCGACGAAACTTGTTTCGTTGGACTCGTCTTCACGTCTACTATCTCGAGTCCGAAATCCGCGGCCATCGGAGATCGCTAGCGTTCAGGCGATATGCGAGAAACTAGCATATAATCACTTTTACTCCATTTTTCTCTTCATAATTTCATTCCTCTCTTCCTCTTCAAAAACTCAAAAATGACGTCTACCCTCCCACCGCCGCTGCCCTCCTCCACCAGCGCCACCATCGGCCTCCGGCGAGCCGCCGCACCCCCTCCTCCTCCTCCCTTCCTCCTCCTCTTCCTCCTCCTCTCTCCATTTGCAAACCCTAAGCCCCAAATCACCAACCCCCACCACCGCGGCCACCACGGGCCCCACCGCCACCACCAGCACCCTCCCCCACGTCCATCAGGCCGGCGCCCCCCCTCAGTCCACCCAACTCCGGCCGTGGGCCCCCCGGTCACCAAAAACCCATTTTACACTAATCGCCCTTTTTGCAAATAACACCCTGTCCTTATTTCGCAAATAACTCCCAAACGGTGCGCTTTTGGCCAAAGTCCCTCTAGACCAAAGTTGTAGAGCACGAAATTCTCTTCAATTTGGCTATATGGAAGTCATGTTTTGGAGTTTGGAGCTGCTCGGAAAACGCGTTCGAAGTCTGCTTTTCAAAAGCTGAAAAATTCGTGTACTTTCGCGAATTCTGGCGAATTGGAGCATTTTCGGCAAAAAGACCCTTAGGCGAAAGTTGTCCGGAATGACGTGTTTAAGCTAGAAAAAATGATGGTTTGAAGATTGAAGCTCGTTTGCAAATTCTAGGACCCGAACAGCGAATCCGGGCGTTAGAAAAAAAAGTGAGTTTTCTCCGTTTTAAAGATTCTACAGTTTTTGACATATGAAGTAAATAAAAATATGATCTTTATATTATAGAGAGGATAAAAATCCGATTTTTAACTTATAGAAGATATAAAGATAAGATTTTTATATAATGTAGATAATAAAAATGTGATTTTTATACATGTAGTGACAAAAGGCGAGAACGACAAGATTTTCTACATAAGAAGAGTCGAGATGATTGGATTAGCTATCGGTGAGAACTTCTCACTCTTCAATTTCTTTTCTAGTTATATATATACTAGGATGCAGACGGTGTTTAGTAGCACCCGACACCCGTCATCCACAGACCATGGATGGCTTGTTTGTTTATCTGTTTGGTTGTGTAGTTGGTTAGATTATTTGGTTTGAATTGAATTGTTTGGTGAAATGAAATTGATTTGATTGATGTGTGAATGGCGTGGGCCTTCACTAGACCGGGGATAAGGCTAGGCCTCGTCCCGTTTCTAGTATCGTGCCGTTATGCCGCCGAAATTTTCTAAAATAAGTTAGAAAAATAAAAATATCATTTTATTTAAAGAATGAATAGAATAGAAATTCATATGTTAAAATAAAATGTTTTATCGTTAAAAATATAATTTTTAACGTGAATATAGTGAATGTGAATAAATAAATATTCATTTACAAACCGGACGGTTTGTTTATGTACACTGATTTGACTGACATTGATTGGGATGATAAATTTTACACATCGCCCAACTGCACAAATAAAATCTGTGTTTGATTGTTTGAAACCCCACACGGGTGTTGGGATGAAATTTGAAGTTCACTCAAATATAATGGCCTGAATAGAACGCGCCGCGCTGCGGCAGTTCGTGAATTTCGACCATTTATTTCGAACAGACATTACGGGAGATCCGACCGTCGGATTCTCCTAAAACCGGAACCGTTGGGTTCGTATCGAAAAGAGCTTTCTAATGAAAATTAGAAATTTAAAATCTAACGGTTGGATTTGGAGATACGTCCAAATCAAATTTGGAAAAGGTCGTTGTAAGTGCAGTTCGATGGCCATTGATGGAAATCGACTGTACGGGCCTTGATAAAATTATTAAAAATATCAATAATTTGTGTAAAATCATAAGAAATGATTTGGGAAAAATTGGGATGAAAAAACTCCATATTCGAAAAGATAAAAATAGATTTTTATCGAAATGAACTAGTTTTGAACTAAAATTAGAACCCATTTATTTTTAAATAAATAAATTGGATTTGAAATAGGTTTTAAATAGAATTGATTAGTGGGTTTATCGTGAAGGGTGTTTTAAATAACACTTGTTCTTTAACCCGATAATAAATAGAATGTGATTTGGGTTTGTCGTGAACTGTGTTTTAAAAGACACTAGTTTTTTTTACCCTGTAAGAGGAGTTTTAATGAATCTGCAATTAGATTGAAATGTGCATTGATAATCTAAATTATCAAATTTGGAAAATGAACGAGAATGGAGTATCACCAGTTTTGCTCCAAAGCGATAGTTAAATCTTTAATTAGATTTGAACGTGAAATGGTAATTAATTTTACCGATAACACTGTGGTATTAGATATGGAGTATTACCAGTTTTGCTTCATGGGATGAATAGGTTGGGATTGGGAAATAAAATAAAATGATTACTTCGTTGTGGTTCGCTAATCTCGACTAGTTTGGGAAAACCATAATTTGGTTTGAAATGACATCCAAAGGAAGATTAAAGTATAAATCTTAAAGAATTTATCTTGGATAAAATTTATGGGAACCTTTCCCTGAGAATATGAATTGGAATGAGGCGTATGTTGTGTTTGTGTAACATTTGTTTTTAATATACGCGGGTTGTTCGGAAAGGCCGGGTTTATACCCATTCTGAATAACCGATTCGACGATATGTCGAAGATGAAGACGGTGGTTGAAGACCGGAAGTCTTCACATCGTTTGGGTGATTACTGATGATCTTGATTGGGCTGTACACCCAAGATGAGGGAATCAGTTGGTGGTCGTCCAGACGTACCTGGAGATCGATGGATATGCGAGGAAAGTGCCTCCGGTTTCGTTCAGACCCAGAACGAACTTGTATATGGATTGTGTGTCTGACATTGGATTTTATTCTGTGTTGATTGATTTCTGTTAAATATATATCTGTTTGGCGGCAGAGAATTTATTCTCTTACTTAACGCCCTTCTCTGAGACGTACGAGCTTAGAGGTTATATATCGATAGATATCAATCGCATGGCATGAATTGCCTATGTGGCATGCTGAGTTGCATGGATCAAGGCTTCTGTTGAAAAGCAAAGTTGAGACGACTCCAAACCCCGTACTGACGGCGACAAGGGTAATCCGTGGAATATAACACAGAAACAGATATAGCAGAACAGAATTAAATAAATACACCAGATAATGAACAATAGAATATACTGGATAAAAGTAATCATCAGAGTTACACAGTATACAGGATCATACTTAGTAAAAATACAGTTCAGCTATACATAAATGTCTACAGCATAAAACAAACATAATATGTACAATAGGAGCTGAACAACATAAAAAGAGATAAATGATAGAATCCACCTTCAACTCCAGCTATCCAGAAAGAACCAGCTAAACCTGAATACAAGGCTGCCCGTGTGGAAAAAGGGGCACCCGAGTTTGAAAGTGAAACAAACTATGAGTCAGTCATGGGACTGGTATGAGAAATCTACTCAACACATATATATAATTTGGCTAATCACAGGACCACGCCACTTTCATGGAACGGGTTTTCTCCATGGGATTGCCAGTGCTTTTAAAACAAATCTTTCTTTTAAACAACGCAATGCATTTTAAAAAAATGAAGCCATTATAAGACTCAGTTCCCATCACACAATGCAACGCAAACCGGAGGATAGAGTTTTTACCTTATAACGGCCAAAATATGCTTGATACGAATAAAACAAAGGCATTTGATATTATTGCTAGTGTTTATATGTTTCGAAAACAATTTCAAATCATAACTATCAATCATAGACGACATGAGCGTCCCATGCCACTATGTCGCCAAATATCTATACAATCGAAACCGCACGATCACGTATTTGGAAATTGGATTTCCGTCATGAACCAAGGCAAAAGATAGTCCTTACCGAATTCGAGACGCTCTAGCCCGTGTCTCAGGATCAGAGCTCGAGTGACCCTAGAATCGTCAGGGCCGGTCCACCGATGTGGATTAAAATTCCTGAACACTGTGTTTCCCCGCCCTATGGGGCGTCAATGAGCCAACGAATGACTCCATCGATCTCGGATCGACCGATATATCCGAGGCGCCTCGCAACAGCAACAACCACACAGGTGAAAAGTATATAAATGTCAGGGCTGGTAGGTCACTGACACCACCCTAGCTAGAAAGAAACGCATGCCCTCCCTGAGGTCCTTCTCCCGTTTCTGGTTCATACCGGGGTGTGAGGCTCACGAATTCACATTATACACAAAGCTACGCCACACAGGCGGGGCTTTGATCATCACCACAAGACTTTGCTTTTCAACAGAAGCCTTGATCATTTGCCACTTAGGCATGTCACACTAGCAATTCATGCCATGCGACTGATGTCCATCGATATACAACCTCTGAGCTCGTGCGTCTCAGAGAAGGGCGTTAAGCAAAAGAATAAATTCTCCGCCGCCAAACAGATGTATATTTAACAGAGATCAATCAACACAGAATAAGATCCAATGTCAGACACATAGTCCATTTACAAGTCCGTTCTGGGTCTGAACGAAACCGGAGGCAATAAATACCTCGCAAACCCATCGATCACCACATACGTCTGGACGATCACCACTCATTATCCATATTTCGGGATGCCTCCCAATCATGACCTCGGTTACCATCCAAACGAGGTGAAGATCTCTGGTCTTCGACCACCGTCTTCATCTTCGACTTTCAATCGTCGGTCAATTATTTGAAATGAGAATTAACTCGGCCTTTTCAAATAATTCACGTTTATTTAGAATTTCAAATCAATTTATTTCAATGGTTAAATCATTCGACAACACCAATTTCGTTCTTTAATGTAATTTTCACACCAAACACATTCAACCATCAAATACCACATAAATCGAGCAAATTCAGTTTATTTCCATTCCATATCGTTTATGATATTTTATAACGATTTATCGCTATTTTTATTTATTTTAAAATAGCCAATTTATTCAAAACGACACTTCGGGCCATAACGCGGCCGTGGTGCTGTTTTTCTTCAGATTTGATTTACACATATCTGAAAATCTAACCGTTGGATCTTCACAAAATTTATATCATTAGAAAGGTCTTTTCAAAACGAATCCAACGGTTCCAGTTTCGGGAAAATCCGACGGTCGGATCTCCCGGTACAATCGTTTGAAGTTTCGATTTCAAAATACGAACTACAGCGTCGTTATTCGATTAAATATAATTATATTTATATATATATATAATCGTTTCTGGCGCTGTTTTTCTTCAGGTTTGAATTAAACATTCCAGACAATCCAACCGTTGGATTTTTACAAAGTTGGTGCCGTTGGAAAGATTTTTCCAAAGCGAACCCAACGGTTGCGATTTCAGGGAAATCCGACGGTCGGATCTCCCGTACTAATCGTTTGAAATCACGGTTTCAAAATACGAACTGCACTGCCACGTTTCGTTTTAATTTTATTTATATTTATATATTTATATAAATACAGTTCATTCAACTATTTCAGTATCGTTTTCACTTCAAATATTTCACTAACGCCTTTAAATTTTGGAAAATTTCGCCATAACCTCCTTTGTACGGGAGGGGCTGGGAAAATTCCCAAATAGACACACGGGCGTCTCATATCGAAAAGAAAAAGAAAAAGCCAAGCGGCTAGCCAACAGGCTCATAAAATCATCACCCAAACAAAACAGTAAAGGTGTACCTATTTGTCGGGCACAAAATTTTATTCCTCTTCTCTAGCCACTTTGTTATAACCTGTTCAATAAATATGCATGTACATATATATAGTTCTTATCACTTATCATTTTCCATTCAACTTCATATTTGATTCCATTTGGTTTAAAAACACCGTTCATTCTAATGTTGCATGTATAGGCAAAAATCATATCATTAGCTAATTAATGAATATTTCAACTCATATATATTTATTTGAACGAGTGGCTATTTTTAACACTTCACATTTCAACAACTCATGTATATATCAAAAATGTGATTTTTATTGTAAAACAATTCATTTCAAAACACTATTATTTTATATAGTTTATATAGGTGATAAAAATAGGATTTTTATTATAAAACAATTTCTTTTAAAACGAGATTACTTTACATAGTACATATAGTTGATAAAAGGTGATTTATATTATGAAACAATTTATTTCAAAATATGAATACCATTCAACACATGAATTTCAATTCAACGAATGAATATCGATTCAACACATGAATATCGATTCAACACATGAAGGTTTTCTATAGTTTCTATATATAGATAAAAATGTGATTTTTATATTTAAAACACGAATACCATTCAACACATGAATTTCTAATCAACGAATGAATATCGATTCAACACATGAAGGGTTTCTATTCAATGAATAAATATAGTTTCAACAAATGAAAATAATTCAAACACATGAATATTATTCAAAATTTCGGCAGCATAACGGCAGGGTAGTTAAAACCGGGACCGTCCCTAGTACGGCTCCTCGCTCTACCTTAAAACCTCGCGGTTTTTGACAATGGGGATCATGCATCTAGTTCGCACGCAGGCGGCATGTATATATTTATTTCATTTCCACAAACTAATCCTATGTGGTTTCAACCAAATATTTCTCAACCACAAATGGGTATTTTTCAATCACAATCAATCAATATCAACCACAAACAATCCCAAACAACCATTCGCTATCAATCAATTTTCACACCAATCACAATCAATAAATATCGTCCATGGTTTGTGGACGAGGGGCGTATATATATATATTTATATATAGCAATTCACTTCTATTTCAACACATATATAATTTTTACAACGCATATACAACTTATACATCGAACGTACGGCTTATACAACGCTTATACAAGAAGTGTACAACGCTTATGTAACTCATACATCGACTATATAATTTATACATCGTCGTTTTCCATATCATTTATAAATTAGAAATCTCACCTTGGGTTCCACTTCACCAAAAATAGCAGAAGGCTCAGAAAAATATGCGGTCTCTTCTAAAATGTAGAAGACGTCCACACGGTCACGATGCTTCCTGTTTCATCAAATTTCGTTAACGAACGAAAAAGATACGATTTTTCAAAGTTTTGCAACGCTTTAAAGTGTGAAAATCAGTTGAAAATAAACAACCGTTAGTTTTCAAACCTGGTTCGAAACTAGGGTTCGATCTTTCGACCAAACTGTTGCGCGATAGGGGAATCGGGTCATACGGTGTCGAAGAGGGCTGGAAGGTGCCTGAACGGCGGGTGGAGGCGGCCGGCTCGGTGGGGCCCAGTGGCCACGGCGGTGCTCCGAAGTGTCGACCTTCTCGAGCTCGGTTCTCTCTCCACACTCAATGAAAATATTCAAACTTGGTATGGATTTAAAGAGGGGAAGAAGAGCTT
Organism: Allium sativum; assembly: GCA_030737875.1. Classification (NCBI taxonomy): domain Eukaryota; kingdom Viridiplantae; phylum Streptophyta; class Magnoliopsida; order Asparagales; family Amaryllidaceae; genus Allium; species Allium sativum. The sequence goes on from CM060922.1 coordinate 392,010,147, forward strand.
TAAAATGGATCTGGAATCACTCGATTTCATTGAGAAACGAGAGAGAAATCTCTCCTGGAAGATTTGAAGCCTCTTCCGTCTCGCGCAGGGGGTTTACGGGGGGGGGAAGACGAATTGTGATTGGCCAGCTCATTATTTTTATTTATTTATTTCAAAAATCCGAAAATACCCCTCTTCACATGCGAACACCAATTCAAACCCAACGACTGTCGTCCCTAGCGTTTTACCCCTATTCCGAACACAATGGGATATGTTTCGTAGGCCCATTCGACTGTTTCAGTCAGTTTCCCTTCAAATTAAAACATAAAACATTCAATATTTGATTTGAACGTGCATTTCAATTTGCCAGGGCCACAAACTGATTCGAAAAATTCCAGAAAAATAAATCTAGCTATGTTTTGACAATACGGTCCCAACAAAACTAGTTTCATCGAATTCTGAGACCGTTTGCAAAAAGGCCCATTTCTGGTCGATCCAATTTAACTATAATTGACCAAAACATATTTTCCTTTGCCACGCTCACATACTAGCTTCAAAAATTATGAAATTTGAAACCTAGCGATAACTTCACATCCCGGATCCAACAAAAGTGGTTTCGTCGAATTCCAAGGTCGTATGCAAAATGGCCAATTTCACGGGCTATATAAATTCCATAGCGACCTTTTTAAAAATTCATTTGGCCATAACTTTTGCTTTCTGCTATGAAAATTCGATTTTTCAGATTCGTTAGAAAGGTATTCACTAACAGATTTAAATACTTTTGGTTTCACTAAAATCCATTTTGTTTTGCACCCGGTACAGTCCGACAAAGTTTGAATTCAATTTTTGAAACTACAGCGCCATTTCAGGCCTTGTTTATAATTATAATTAATTATATTCGTTTTCAATTGTCGATTCAACTCACTTTTCATCTCCATTATTTAAAATATTTATTTTAAATATTTAAAATCCATTATTTTAGCCAATTTAAAAAATTTAAATTGGTTCATATTTTCTGGGTCGTTACAATCTCCCCCACTTAAAACTTTTCGTCCACGAAAAGGAACAAAGTCGAAAGTGGTTTGATAAATCTACAATCACATAACACGACCAACAATCAAATCTTTTTAACCTTTCAAAAATATACTGATCAACTTCTATTCTCTTTTTAAAATCATTCAGAGTATAGAATTAATAGTGCACATCCATGGGAAGAAAATAACAACAGAATAGAGCACTAATTGGAAAGGCAAAGTATGGTAAATGTACCTTGCATCGGAGTCAATCAGAGATATCCACCCGGCATCTAGGATAAGCTTTCTGAATGCTCTCCTCGGTTTCCCAAGTACAATCTTGCGGATCTCCACTCCATTGCACCTTGACTAAGTGAACCTTTTTGTTCCTCAGCTCTTTGGTTTCTTTGCCGATGATCTTTAGCGGCTCTCTTCTCACAGCTAATTCAGGGGTAATTTCAATATCCTGCTGAGCTGCTTCTTCCACGATCAAGTCTGGATCATGAACGTGCTTTCGAAGTTGAGATATGTGAAATACATCATGAACTCCAGGCAACCAGTCAGGCAGTTTGACCCTATAAGCGAGAGTTTCGATCCGTTCCAGAATAGGAAACGGACCAATGAATTTGGGCGCCAACTTTCCAGTTTTACCGAACCGGATAACTCCTCTCATCGGCGATACTTTCAAATATACATAGTCGCCAACAGCAAAGGATATATCTCTTCTTCTCCTATCGGCACAGCTCTTTTGTCGGCTTTGAGCGGCGAGTAATCGCTTCTTAATAAAATCGACTTTGTCAGAGGCTTCTCGGATCATATCAGGACCCAACACAAGTCTATTACCGGGTTCGACCCAACAAGCAGGAGATCGGCACGGTCTACCGTATAATGCTTTGAATGGTGACATTGTCAGACTCGCCTGGTAGCTGTTGTTTTAAGAGAATTCAGCCAAATGTAGGTGGTCTTCCCATGATCCACCGAAATCTATAACACAAGCCCGCAATAGATCTTCTAAAATACGATTCACCCTCTCAGTCTGACCGTCTGTCTGAGGATGATAAGCGGTGCTCAAGTTCAATTTAGTTCCCAGTTCTACCTGAAATGCTTCCCAGAATTTGCTAGTGAATATTGTATCTCTATCACTGACTATACTGAGCGGCACTCCATGCAGTCTAACTATTTCCCTGAAGTAAATCTGCGCCAGACTCTGAGCAGTTCTGTTTGATCTGACAGGTATGAAATGGGCGGTCTTCGTGAAGCGATCTACGATCACCCAAATACTGTCATTTCCTTTTCTGGTCCTGGGCAGACCATCAATGAAATCCATAGAAATATGTTCCCACTTCCAACCAGGAACTTCTAGTGGTTGTAACAATCCAGCCAATTTCTGTTGGTCGCTTTTGACTAGCTGGCAAGTAGGGCATCGACTAACATATATCGAGATGTCTCTTTTTAACGACTTCCACCAGAATGTGCGTTTGATATCGTTATACATTTTATTCACACCTGGATGGATACTGAGCTTAGATTTGTGGCATTCATCAAGCACATCTCTTCTGAGTTCAGGAATTTCTGGAACGCAAATTCGTCCTTCTAACCTCAGAATCCCTTCGCTGTCTAGCTGGAAATCCGAAGCATTGCCTTCACGAATTCGCTGACTCGTTCCTTTGATAAATTGGTCGTCTTCTTGGAGAGCCGATATCTTATCAATCAACGAAGTCGCAATGATGAAACTGGCGATCATTTCATTCTTTCGGCTTAACGCATCGGCCACGACATTGGCTTTCCCTGGAGTGTATAGAATTTCAAAATCGTATGCTGCAAGAAACTCCAGCCAACGTTGCTGTCTCAGATTCAGGTCTTTCTGGGTGAACAGATACTTTAATGACTGATGATCTGTAAACAGCTCGAATCTCTCACCCAGTAGATAGTGCCTCCAGATTTTCAAAGCGAACACAATAGCCAATAACTCAAGATCATGAGTTACGTAGTTCTTTTCGTGCGGCTTCAGCTGACGGCTAGCATAAGCAATCACTTGGCCCCTTTGCATTAACACTGCGCCAAGGCCTTCTCTAGAAGCATCAGTCCAGACCTTTAAATCCTGGTTGCCATCGATGATGGTTAACATTGGAGCAGTCGTTAGTCTTAACTTTAGCTCTTCAAAAGCCTCTTCACTTTCTGGAGTCCATTTGAATTTAGAGTGCTTCTTTGTAAGCTTTGTTAAATGACCAGATATCTTCGAAAAGTTTTTAACGAACTTCCGGTAATAGCTAGCCAACCCGAGAAAACTGCGGACTTCAGTGGGGGTACTGGGCTGTTTCCAATTCTGAATGGCTATGATTTTGCTTGGATCCACAGCAATTCCTTCCTTCGATACAACGTGGCCCAGAAATTTCACTTCATCTTGCCAGAATATACATTTGGAAAACTTCGCTTTCAATACATTCCTTCTCAGAATTTCTAACACTTGTTCCAAATGTTTTTCATGTTCGGCCTTTGATTTAGAGAAGAATATAATATCATCAATAAAAACCAGAACAAATTTATTCAATACTCCTCTGAATACTCTGTTCATCAAATCGACGAAATAGGCTGGAGTGTTACATAAGCCGAATGGCATTACTAACCACTCGTAGAATAAGTCAGGACCTCTGAATGCTGTCATTGGAACACACTCTTCGGCAATTCGAAGTTGATGGAAACCTGTAGCTAGGTCTATTCGTGAAAATACTTGTGCGCCATTTAATCGATCCAACAAATCATCAATCCGTGGCAATGTATATTTGTTCTTTATTGTCTGCTTGTTCAAATCACGATAATCCACACATAACCGTAGAGTACCGTCAGATTTTGGGACAAAAACCACTGCTGCTCCCCAATCAGAGAAACTGGGCCTGATCAGGCTTTTCCATACTAGTTGTCGTGTTTGATTGTCTAATTCCTCCTTCTCTTTCAAGGACATTCTTCGAATAGCGTGAACTACCGGCCTTGCATTAGGAATCAAAGCAATTTTGAAATCTATTTCTCTCTGCGGAGGTAAGCGAACAACTTCTTCAAACACATCCGCATAGTTCTTGACGATAGGGATGTCTTTCACTAGATCGGGGATATTCTCTGTGACTTCAGGGACATTTTCTATTTGGGCAAGAGAAACATTCAAAGCTGCCCAGAAGTCTTTTCTATTAGCATTCTGACCCTCACAGGGAACGGTTATATAATCACCTGATTTAATCTTCGCCTTTACGACTCTGTCGGCGCATTTTACTTCAGCTTCATATTTGGTCAACCAGTCTAACCCCAAGATAAGATCAAACTCTGTAAAATTCATGACGGCCGCGATGGTAGGGAACCGATAACGAGAAAAGGAAACCGGCACTCCACAAACCCAACTGAGGTCAATGGAACCCCCAACCGGGTTCTGGACAGTCATTGGTTCCTTGAGCTTCTTTAAATTTAAATCCAGTTTCCTAGCTGCATTCGCCAGTGTCAAACAGTACTTTAACTGGAATATCTTTGACAGTTAGCATGCCTTCTAAAACATCTGGCCTTTCCTGAATAGACGAGGATGCAGGCACTTCTGCCACTTCGTTCACATGTAATGCTTCCGATTTTCTAAATAACGGGCAGGCCTTGGAAAGATGACCGGCCTCATGGCATTGACTGCACTTTCTATTCTCTTGAAATCTCTTCTTGGATTTAAGCCCGCCTCTTAATTGCTTCTTTAAGGGTCCGCAGTTAATCGACAAATGCCCTGGCTTCTTACAGTTACTGCATACGATGGTCGTTACCGGTTCTTTTCCTGATCTGGCCCTTTTTCGATTGACTTTGGGTTCCTTACTGACCTCAGACATGGTACTGGCCTCAGGACGATCAGTTTCTGGTTCAACCTTATCGCTAGAACTGACTTCCTCTTCATCTCGCAACATGCCTTTCTTGTGGAGATCTTCATACTGATAAGCCATATAAATCATTTCAGAAAAGGGGAGCTTCACGTTCCTCATTACACTGTTCTGATATTTTCTTTGAAGCCCGTGAATGAATCTAAGATTCTTCCTCTTTGGGTCTTTAATCAGATGAGGAGCAAAATGAGAAAGTTCATTGAATTTCTTATGATATTCTGGGATGGTCATGTCACCTTGTATCAGTTAAGAAAATTCGTCACATAATCGCTCAGTCGCTTCTGGCGGAGTAAATCTTTCTAGGAAAGTCACTTTGAATCTGTCCCAGGTGATATCACCTTCTGGATTATTCTCTACAACTGAATCCCACCAGAACAAAGCTTCGTCTTTGAGTGCCCAGGAGGCCAGTAATCTTTTCTGGTCATCCCTCAGCTTTAATGCTTCGAAGATTTTCTCAGCAGAACGAATCCAAGCTTGTGTTTTCATAATAGATTCTTCACCTGAGAACGGTATCCCACCCATATTTCGATATTTCATTAATAGGGCCTCAATATCCGGTTCTGCATTCCTTCTGTTTTTTACACTCATTTTCTAGTACTTCTGCAAACAGCAGATCAAGTGTCAGGTCACAGAAAAGATAATTTAAAATATAGAAACATATACTTCAAGGTAAATGTGTCTATCGAGGTGTTATTTCATTCTGCTTTACTCATACTAGGATATTACTGATCCTATATGTAATGAGTTACTCGTCCTAGAACACTACTGGTTCTATTTCTGACGAGTTCGTTCAAATGTTATATTCTAGAACTAAGCTTAACCAAGGCTCTGATACCAAATGAGACGACCCCAAACCCCGTACTGACGGCGGCAAGGGTAATCCGTGGAATATAACACAGAAACAGATATAGCAGAACAGAATTAAATAAATACACCATATAATGAACAATAGAATATACTGGATAAAAGTAATCATCAGAGTTACACAGCATACAGGATCATACTTAGTAAAAATACAGTTCAGCTATACATAAATGTCTACAGCATAAAACAAACATAATATGTACAATAGGAGCTGAACAGCATAAAAACAGATAAATGATAGAATCCACCTTCAGCTCCAGCTATCCAGAAAGAACCAGCTAAACCTGAATACAAGGCTGCCAGTGTAGAAAAAGGGGCACCCGAGTTTGAAAGTGAAACAAACTACGAGTCAGTCATGGGACTGGTATGAGAAATCTACTCAACACATATATATAATTTGGCTAATCACAGGACCACGCCACTTTCATGGAACGGGTTTTCTCCATGGGATTGCCAGTGCTTTTAAAACAAATCTTTCTTTTAAACAACGCAATGCATTTTAAAAAATTGAAGCCATTATAAGACTCAGTTCCCATCACACAATGCAACGCAAACCGGAGGATAGAGTTTTTACCTTATAACGGCCAAAATATGCTTGATACGAATAAAACAAAGGCATTTGATATTATTGCTAGTGTTTATATGTTTCGAAAACAATTTCAAATCATAACTATCAATCATAGACGACATGAGCGTCCCATGCCACTATGTCGCCAAATATCTATACAATCGAAACCGCACGATCACGTATTTGGAAATTGGATTTCCGTCATGAACCAAGGCAAAAGATAGTCCTTACCGAATTCGAGACGCTCTAGCCCGTGTCTCAGGATCAGAGCTCGAGTGACCCTAGAATCGTCAGGGCCGGTCCATCGATGTGGATTAAAATTCCTGAACACTACGTTTCCCCGCCCTATGGGGCGTCAATGAGCCAACGAATGACTCCATCGGTCCCGGATCGACCGATATATCCGAGGCGCCTCGCAACAACAACAACCACACAGGTGAAAAGTATAAATGTCAGGGCTGGTAGGTCACTGACACCACCCTAGCTAGAAAGAAACGCATGCCCTCCCTGAGGTCCTTCTCCCGTTTTTGGTTCATACCGGGGTGTGAGGCTCGCGAATTCACATTATACACAAAGCTACGCCACACAGGCGGGGCTTTGATCATCACCACAAGACTTTGCTTTTCAACAGAAGCCTTGATCATTTGCCACTTAGGCATGCCACACTAGCAATTCATGCCATGCGACTGATGTCCATCGATATACAACCTCTGAGCTCGTGCGTCTCAGAGAAGGGCGTTAAGCAAAAGAATAAATTCTCCGCCGCCAAACAGATGTATATTTAACAGAGATCAATCAACACAGAATAAGATCCAATGTCAGACACACATTCCATTTACAAGCCCGTTCTGGGTCTGAACGAACCGAAGGCACTAAATACCTCGCAAACCCATCGATCACCACGTACATCTGGACGATCACCACTCATTATCCATATTTCGGGATGCCTCCCAATCAGGACCTCGGTTACCATCCAAACGAGGTGAAGATCTCCGGTCTTCGACCACCGTCTTCATCTTCGACTTTCAATCGTCGGTCAATTATTTGAAATGAGAATTAACTCGGCCTTTTCAAATAATTCACGTATATTTAGAATTTCAAATCAATTTATTTCAATGGTTAAATCATTCGACAACACCAATTTTGTTTTTTAATGTAATTTTCACACCAAACACATTCAACCATCAAATACCACATAAATCGAGCAAATTAAGTTTATTTCCATTCCATATCGTTTATGATATTTTATAACGATTTATCGCTATTTTTATTTATTTTAAAATAGCCAATTTATTCAAAACGACGCTTCGGGCCATAACGCGGCCGTGGCGCTGTTTTTCTTCAGATTTGATTTACACATATCTAAAAATCTAACCGTTGGATCTTCACAAAATTTACATCATTAGAAAGGTCTTTTCAAAACGAATCCAACGGTTCCAGTTTCGGGAAAATCCGACGGTCGGATCTCCCGGTACAATCGTTTGAAGTTTCGATTTCAAAATACGAACTACAGCGTCGTTATTCGATTAAATATAATATATTTATATATATATAAATAAATATAATCGTTTCTGGCGCTGTTTTTCTTCAGGTTTGAATTAAACATTCCAGACAATCCAACCGTTGGATTTTTACAAAGTTGGTGCCGTTGGAAAGATTTTTCCAAAGCGAACCCAACGGTTGCGATTTCAGGGAAATCTGACGGTCGGATCTCCCGTACTAATCGTTTGAAATCACGGTTTCAAAATACGAACTGCACTGCCACGTTTCGTTTTAATTTTATTTATATTTATATATTTATATAAATATAGTTCATTCAACTATTTCAATATCGTTTTCACTTCAAATATTTCACTAACGCCTTTAAATTTCGCCATAACCTCCTTTGTACGGGAGGGGCTGGGAAAATTCCCAAATAGCCACACGGGCGTCTCATATCGAAAAGAAAAAGAAAAAGCCAAGCGGCTAGCCAACAGGCTCATAAAATCATCACCCAAACAAAACAGTAAAGGTGTACCTATTTGTCGGGCACAAAATTTTATTCCTCTTCTCTAGCCACTTTGTTATAACCTGTTCAATAAATATGCATGTACATATATATAGTTCTTATCACTTATCATTTTCCATTCAACTTCATATTTGATTCCATTTGGTTTAAAAACACCGTTCATTCTAATGTTGCATGTATAGGCAAAAATCATATCATTAGCTAATTAATGAATATTTCAACTCATATATATTTATTTGAACGAGTGGCTATTTTTAACACTTTACATTTCAACAACTCATGTATATATCAAAAATGTGATTTTTATTGTAAAACAATTCATTTCAAAACACTATTATTTTATATAGTTTATATAGGTGATAAAATAGGATTTTTATTATAAAACAATTTCTTTTAAAACGAGATTACTTTACATAGTACATATAGTTGATAAAAGGTGATTTTTATTATGAAACAATTTATTTCAAAATATGAATACCATTCAACACATGAATTTCAATTCAACGAATGAATATCGATTCAACACATGAATATCGATTCAACACATGAAGGTTTTCTATAGTTTCTATATATAGATAAAAATGTGATTTTTATATTTAAAACACGAATACCATTCAACACATGAATTTCTAATCAACGAATGAATATCGATTCAACACATGAAGGGTTTCTATTCAATGAATAAATATAGTTTCAGCAAATGAAAATAATTCAAACACATGAATATTATTCAAAATTTCGGCAGCATAACGGCAGGGTAGTTAAAACCGGGACCGTCCCTAGTACGGCTCCTCGCTCTACCTTAAAACCTCGCGGTTTTTGACAATGGGGATCATGCATCTAGTTCGCACGCAGGCGGCATGTATATATTTATTTCATTTCCACAAACTAATCCTATGTGGTTTCAACCAAATATTTCTCAACCACAAACGGGTATTTTTCAACCACAATCAATCAATATCAACCACAAACAATCCCAAACAACCATTCGCTATCAATCAATTTTCACACCAATCACAATCAATAAATATCGTCCATGGTTTGTGGACGAGGGGCGTGTATATATATATATATATATATATATATAGCAATTCACTTCTATTTCAACACATATATAATTTTTACAACGCATATACAACTTATACATCGAACGTACGGCTTATACAACGCTTATACAAGAAGTGTACAACGCTTATATAACTCATACATCGACTATATAATTTATACATCGTCGTTTTCCATATCGTTTATAAATTAGAAATCTCACCTTGGGTTCCACTTCACCAAAAATAGCAGAAGGCTCAGAAAAATATGCGGTCTCTTCTAAAATGTAGAAGACGTCCACACGGTCACGATGCTTCCTGTTTCATCAAATTTCGTTAACGAACGAAAAAGATACGATTTTTCAAAGTTTTGCAACGCTTTAAAGTGTGAAAATCAGTTGAAAATAAACAAGCCGTTAGTTTTCAAACCTGGTTCGAAACTAGGGTTCGATCTTTCGACCAAACTGTTGCGCGATAGGGGAATCGGGTCATACGGTGTCGTAGAGGGCTGGAAGGTGCCTGAACGGCGGGTGGAGGCGGCCGGCTCGGTGGGGCCCAGTGGCCACGGCGGCGCTCCGAAGTGTCGACCTTCTCGAGCTCGGTTCTCTCTCCACACTCAATGAAAATATTCAAACTTGGTATGGATTTAAAGAGGGGAAGAAGAGCTTTAAAATGGATCTAGAATCACTCGATTTCATTGAGAAACGAGAGAGAAATCTCTCCTGGAAGATTTGAAGCCTCTTCCGTCTCGCGCAGGGGGTTTACGGGGGGGGGAAGACGAATTGTGATTGGCCAGCTCATTTTATTTATTTATTTATTTCAAAAATCCGAAAATACCCCTCTTCACATGCGAACACCAATTCAAACCCAACGACTGTCGTCCCTAGCATTTTACCCCTATTCCGAACATAATGGGATATGTTTCGTAGGCCCATTCGACTATTTCAGTCAGTTTCCCTTCAAATTAAAATATAAAACATTCAATATTTGATTTGAACGTGCATTTCAAATTGCCAGGGCCACAAACTGATTCGAAAAATTCCAGAAAAATAAATCTAGCTATGTTTTGACGATACGGTCCCAACAAAACTAGTTTCATCGAATTCTGAGACCGTTTGCAAAAAGGCCCATTTCTGGTCGATCCAATTTAACTATAATTGACCAAAACATATTTTCCTTTGCCACGCTCACATACTAGCTTCAAAAATTATGAAATTTGAAACCTAGCGATAACTTCACATCCCGGATCCAACAAAAGTGGTTTCGTCGAATTCCGAGGTCGTATGCAAAATGGCCAATTTCACGGGCTATATAAATTCCATAGCGACCATTCTGAAAATTCATTTGGCCATAACTTTTGCTTTCTGCTATGAAAATTCGATTTTTTAGATTCGTTAGAAAGGTATTCACTAACAGATTTAAATACTTTTGGTTTCACTAAAATCCGTTTTGTTTTTCACCCGGTACAGTCCGACAAAGTTTGAATTCAATTTTTGAAACTACAGCGCCATTTCAGGCCTTGTTTATAATTATAATTAATTATATTCGTTTTCAATTGTCGATTCAACTCACTTTTCATCTCCATTATTTAAAATACTTATTTTAAATATTTAAAATCCATTATTTTAGCCAATTTAAAAATTTTAAATTGGTTCAGATTTTCTGGGTCGTTACAAAAGTCTTGTGGTTGATGATCAAAGCACGGCCTATGTGGCGTAGCTTTGTGTATAACGTGAATTCGCGAGCCTCACACCTCGGTATGAGTCAAAAACGGGATACGGACCGTTGGGAGAACACGACGTTTCTTTCTAGCTTTGGTGGTGTCAGTGACTTACCAGCCCTGACATTTATATACTTTTCACCTTTGTGGTTGTTGGAATGAGGCGCCTCGATTATAGGTCTGTAAGGACCGGGAAACGTGTGTTCAGGAATAACTAATCCTCTAACGTAAGTGAGGACCGGCCCAGCCGAATCCAGGATTGCCCAGAGTGTGTAGTCCTGAGACATTTGCTAGTGTGTCTCGAACGCGGAGAGGAGCTTGCCCCTTGCCTCGGCTCATGACGGAATCCAATTTCCAATATGTGATATTGCGGTTTTAATTGTAGAACTAGTATGGCGACATAGTAGATGGTAGCTATGCCGCCTATGATTGATATTTATGATTGAAATTGTTTTGACACTATACACTTATTATAGTATCAAATGATTTGTTTTAAACGTACCAAGCATGTTTGGCTGTTATAAGGGAAAACCCTATCCTCCGGCTTGCGTTGCATTGTGTGATGGGACCTGGGTCTTATAACAGCTTCATTTTTTTTTATTTAGCATTGCGCTGTTTGTTCTATGCACTGGTATTCTTGGGAGGAAACCCGTTCCGTGTTATACGGCGTGGTCCCTTGATTTACCTAACTTTAAAACCAATATTAATAACTGTTTTAGTTCTCACACCAGTCACATGACTGACCTGGAGTTTATTGTTTTAACCTAAACTCTGGGTGCCCCTATTTTCCAACGGGCAGCTAGTAGTTTTGGTTTTGCAGATTTATATTCACAGGATCCTGATTTACAGCTGGAACGATGCTCGGAAAGCTCTGTATCAGTGTATTACTTTCAGTTGTGTTTTATATTATTTTCCGCTGCTATGTAATTTATTGTAATCTCTGATATTTATCGAATGTAATTTATTCAATTATACTCTGTATATTCTTGTATCTGATGGAATTATTGTAATAACAATGAAATGTTCTTCCGTCTGCGTTTCAATTTGTCTTGTCCTCACAGTAATTCGTTCTTTCTCATCTCTTCGGAGACCGGGGAAGTTCGGGTCGCTTCATTTGGTATTAGAGCTTTGGTTTACAGAGCTCGAGAACAAGGCACATTAGAACCATACGAAAGAATTCATCAGATATTGGATTAGAAATATCCAATTAGAATGACTCGTTAGAGATAGGATCAGTATTATCCTAGAACGAGTGTGAAGAGTATATTTTTCAAATGAAACAATTTTGTTTTGGAAATTTAAACAATTTTACCCGTATTTGAATAATTTATTTATATTGATATGGACAATCTAGTATATAAAGGTTTTGCATATACGCGTCATGAACGTATATTCGAAGTTTTAATATATTAGATAGATATAGAATCATACTCGAGTGGCCCGAAGATGATTCTAATGGTTGAGTACTCATCGTCAGAATTTATATTCGAGTGACGAAGTGTGATTTCTATATATTTCCATTAGACTGGTGTGAGAACCAAAACTTATATAGCTAGAACACATTTGTTGTGAATTGGCATCAAAAACATGATTTTTGTATATATATCAAAATTATGAATTTGAAACGTTAATCCACTAATTGATTGATGTTTGTGTTGTTTGTTTAGTTGTTTGATAATTTTGAACCATTATGCCTAATTGAATCAAATATTGAATTGTGTTGAAAATTAGACACATTTGCTTGCATATACATGTACTTACATTGAACAGGTCATAGCAAGGAGGCTAGAGCAGAGAATAAAATTTGTTTGCCCGACAAATAGGTACATGTTTACTATAATTTACTGTTTCGTTTGGGTGATGATGATTTTATGAGCCTATTGGCTTTTTCTTTTTGAGATCAGAAGGCCTATATGGCAATTTCGGGATTTTCCCGTGCTCCCCGTACAAAGGAGGTTATGGCGAAATTTTTCGAAAATTTCGGGTGTTAGCCAAATTTTTGAAAATTCTCAGAAACTGAAAAGTTGGAGAATGGAAGCCTGATCGAACGTAGAGTTGATTGATCAAACCACTTTCGACTTTGTTCCTTTTCGGGGACGAAAAGTTTTAAGTGGGGGAGATTGTAATAACCCGGAAAATCTGAGCCAGTTTAAAATTTTTATTTTGGCAATTTTAGCGAATTTTGAACATTTAAAATGAATTATTTTAAAATAATATCGACGAAAATTTATTTTGAATATAGAATAGAATGTGTATAATATATACGTCGTCGTTAGAATATATATAATTATAAAAGGAATTGAAAATGGCGTGGTAGTTCGATAATTCGATTTCAAACTTCAATTGAATGTACCGGGTGCAAAACAATCCGGATTTTAGTGAAACCAAAAATATTAGAATCTATTCGTGAATATCTTTCCAACGAAACCGAAAAATCGAAATTTCATAGCGGGAATCAAAAGATATGTCCAGTTGAAAATTCTGAATAGTCGCTATGTAAATTATACATGGCCCAAAAAGTCAAATTTTGCATACGGATGAATTTGGACTCGAAACCACTTCCATTGAGTTCAAAATGCCGTTTAGAACTCCGAAAAGTATAAGCTTCGATATATTCCGATATCCGGAATAGTGGCAATTGGCAAGAGCTTTTCGGTTAACAAAACATAGCCCTTAAAAAGTGAAATTTTGCATACGAGCTCAGAATTCGACGAGATAAATTTTTATGGATTCACAATGAGAATTCATTGTTGAGTTCCAAATGGCGCGTCGAACGGAGTTAATATGTGGCCGTGCGAGCTGAAAAAGTTCCGGGTAAAGCGAGCAGTCATTTTGCAAAGGAACATTATTGGTACGACCTCAGAATTCGATTTCATTTTTTTTATGGATTCGTATCGTCTAATAATGGTTAAATCCAAGAGGGATTGATTTTTTGAGTTAGCATGTGAGCGTGCGAGAAGAAAAGGTGCGCCAGAATAGCATTTTTAGAGCTTATCTGAGCATTTTTGTGATTTTTTTGAATGGTCAAACGAACTCGGAATTCGACGAAACTTGTTTCGTTGGACTCGTCTTCACGTCTACTATCTCGTGTCCGAAATCCACGGCCATCGGAGATCGCTAGCGTTCAGGCGATACGCGAGAAACTAGCATATAATCACTTTTACTCCATTTTTCTCTTCATAATTTCATTTCTCTCTTCCTCTTCAAAAACTCAAAAATGGCGTCCACCCTCCCACCGCCGCTGCCCTCCTCCACCAGCGCCACCACCGGCCTCCGGCGAGCCGCTGCACCCCCTCCTCCTCCTCCCCTCCTCCTCCTCTTCCTCCTCTCTCCATTTGCAAACCCTAAGAACCAAATCACCAACCCCCACCACCGCGGCCACCACGGGCCCCACCGCCACCACCAGCACCCTCCCCCACGTCCATCTGGCCGGCGCCCCCCCCCCCCCCCCTCAGTCCACCCAACTCCGGACGTGGGCCCCCCGGTCACCAAAAACCCATTTTACACTAATCGCCCGTTTTGCAAATAACACCCTGTCCTTATTTCGCAAATAACTCCCAAACGGTGCGCTTTTGGCCAAAGTCCCTCTAGACCAAAGTTGTAGAGCACGAAATTCTCTTCGATTTGGCTATATGGAAGTCATGTTTTGGAGTTCGGAGCTGCTCGGAAAACGCGTTCGAAGTCTGCTGTTCAAAAGCTGAAAAATTCGTGTACTTTCGCGAATTCTGACGAATTGGAGCATTTTCGGCAAAAAGACCCTTAGGCGAAAGTTGTTCGGAATGGCGTGTTTAAGCTAGAAAAAAAGATGGTGTGAAGATTGAAGCTCGTTTGCAAATTCTAGGACCCGAACAGCGAATCTGGGCGTTTGAAAAAAAAGTGAGTTTTCTCCGTTTTAAAGATTCTACAGTTTTTGACATATGAAGTAAATAAAAATATGATCTTTATATTATAGAGAGGATAAAAATCTGATTTTTAACTTATAGAAGATATAAAGATAAGATTTTTATATAATGTAGATAATAAAAATGTGATTTTTATACATGTAGTGACAAAAGGCGAGAACGACAAGATTTTCTACATAAGAAGAGTCAAGATGATTGGATTAGCTATCAGTGAGAACTTCTCACTCTTCAATTTCTTTTCTAGTTATATATATATATACTAGGATGCAGACGGTGTTTAGTAGCACCCGACACCCGTCATCCACAGACCATGGATGGCTTGTTTGTTTAACTGTTTGGTTGTGTAGTTGGTTAGATTATTTGGTTTGAATTGAATTGTTTGGTGAAATGAAATTGATTTGATTGATGTGTGAATGGTGTGGGCCTTCACTAGACCGGGGATAAGGCTAGGCCTCGTCCCGTTTCTAGTATCGTGCCGTTATGCCGCCGAAATTTTCTAAAATAAGATAGAAAAATAAAAATATCATTTTATTTAAAGAATGAATAGAATAGAAATTCATATGTTAAAATAAAATGTTTTATCGTTAAAAATATAATTTTTAACGTGAATATGAATATAGTGAATGTGAATAAATAAATATTCATTTACAAACCGGACGGTTTGTTTATGTACACTGATTTGACTGACATTGATTGGGACGATAAATTTTACACATCGCCCAACTGCACAAATAAAATCTGTGTTTGATTGTTTGAAACCCCACACGGGTGTTGGGATGAAATTTAAAGTTCACTCATCCTGATTGATTAAATATGTTGATCGATTGATTGACAGGCTGTTATAAGCGTTAGATATCTATATTTGATGCTTATACGGTGTAGTGCACTTTGGTTGAAGGTTGATTATTTTTCAATGCTATTATATACGTGTGATGTATGAAAATCCATATAATTAATATTATATGGTGATTGATTGGGCCTCATTCCAATTTAAAAAATAAAATTTACATCTTTATCAATATAAAATAAAGGTTCATGTGTTGACAGTACTCATCCGTTGAGATTAGTCATGTGTTGAACGAAATATTTTAATAACAAAATTTACTTCTTTATCAATATAAAATAAAGGTTCATGTGTTGACAGTACTCATCCGTTGAGATTAGTCATGTGTTGAACGAAATATTTTAATAATAAAATTTACTTCTTTATCAATATAAAATAAAGGTTCATGTGTTGACAGTACTCATCCGTTGAGATTAGTCATGTGTTGAACGAAATATTTTAAAATAGAAATATTTGAAATAGAAATATTTGAATAGGAAATATTTGGAAAAGAAATATTTGTAATAGAATATTTGAAAATAGAAATATATGAAGCCGTGTTGATTAGATTGATGCCATTTTGACGTGAACGATATTTATATCGATTTTATTCATTTTAAAATGAATATTGAAAAGTGATTTCGAAATCGAATATTTTGAAATGAAATTTGAATTGAATCGAATAGAAAACCAATTTGAATAGAATCGAATAGAAAACCAATTTGAATTGAATCGAATAGAAAACCAATTTGAATTGAATCGAATAGAAAACCAATTTGAATTGAATCGAATAGAAAACCAATTTGAATTGAATCGAATAGAAATGAATTTTAAAACGAATTTATAAGGAAGAATTCAATTTTGATTTGAATTGAAATGGAAGTTGAAATTGTTTTTGAAACGAATGCAAAACTATTTATAAAATTCGTTTTAAATAGAAATCGACGAATTATATATTATATATATAATATAATGGCCTGAATAGAACGCGCCGCGCTGCGGCAGTTCGTGAATTTCGACCATTTATTTCGAACGGACATTACGGGAGATCCGACCGTCGGATTCTCCTAAAACCGGAACCGTTGGGTTCGTATCGAAAAGAGCTTTCTAACGAAAATTAGAAATTTAAAATCTAACGGTTGGATTTGGAGATACGTCCAAATCAAATTTGGAAAAGGTCGTTGTAAGTGCAGTTCGATGGCCGTTGATGGAAATCGACTGTACGGGCCTTGATAAAATTATTAAAAATATCAATAATTTGTGTAAAATCATAAGAAATGATTTGGGAAAAATTGGGATGAAAAAACTCCATATTCGAAAAGATAAAAATAGATTTTTATCGAAATGAACTAGTTTTGAACTAAAATTAGAACCCATTTATTTTTAAATAAATAAATTGGATTTGAAATAGGTTTTAAATAGAATTGATTAGTGGGTTTATCGTGAAGGGTGTTTTAAATAACACTTGTTCTTTAACCCGATAATAAATAGAATGTGATTTGGGTTTGTCGTGAACTGTGTTTTAAAAGACACTAGTTTTTTTTTACCCTGTAAGAGGAGTTTTAATGAATCTGCAATTAGATTGAAATGTGCATTGATAATCTAAATTATCAAATTTGGAAAATGAACGAGAATGGAGTATCACCGGTTTTGCTCCAAAGCGATATTTAAATCTTTAATTAGATTTGAACGTGAAATGGTAATTAATTTTACCGATAACACTGTGGTATTAGATATGGAGTATTACCAGTTTTGCTTCATGGGATGAATAGGTTGGGATTGGGAAATAAAATAAAATGATTACTTCGGTGTGGTTCGCTAATCTCGACTAGTTTGGGAAAACCATAATTTGGTTTGAAATGACATCCAAAGGAAGATTAAAGGATAAATCTTAAAGAATTTATCTTGGATAAAATTTATGGGAACCTTTCCCTGAGAATATGAATTGGAATGAGGCGTATGTTGTGTTTGTGTAACATTTGTTTTTAATATACACGGGTTGTTCGGAAAGGCCGGGTTTATACCCATTCTGAATAACCGATTCGACGATATGTCGAAGATGAAGACGGTGGTTGAAGACCGGAAGTCTTCACATCGTTTGGGTGATTACTGATGATCTTGATTGGGTCGTACACCCAAGATGAGGGAATCAGTTGGTGGTCGTCCAGACGTACCTGGAGATCGATGGATATGCGAGGAAAGTGCCTCCGGTTTCGTTCAGACCCAGAACGAACTTGTAAATGGATTGTGTGTCTGACATTGGATTTTATTCTGTGTTGATTGATTTCTGTTAAATATATATCTGTTTGGCGGCGGAGAATTTATTCTCTTGCTTAACGCCCTTCTCTGAGACGTACGAGCTTAGAGGTTATATATCGATAGATATCAATCGCATGGCATGAATTGCCTGTGTGGCATGCTGAGTTGCATGGATCAAGGCTTCTGTTGAAAAGAAAAGTCTTGTGGTTGATGATCAAAGCACGACCTATATGGCATAGCTATGTGTATAACGTTAATTCGCGAGCCTCACACCTCGGTATGAGTCAAAAACGGGATACGGACCGTTGGGAGAACACGACGTTTCTTTCTAGCTTTGGTGGTGTCAGTGACTTACCAGCCCTGACATTTATATACTTTTCACCTTTGTGGTTGTTGGAATGAGGCGCCTCGATTATAGGTCTGTAAGGACCGGGAAACGTGTGTTCAGGAATAACTAATCCTCTAACGTAAGTGAGGACCGGCCCAGCCGAATCCAGGATTGCCCAGAGTGTGTAGTCCTGAGACATTTGCTAGTGTGTCTCAAACGCGGAGAGGAGCTTGCCCCTTGCCTCGGCTTATGACGGAATCCAATTTCCAATATGTGATATTGCGGTTTTAATTGTAGAACTAGTATGGCGACATAGTAGATGGTAGCTATGCCGCCTATGATTGATATTTATGATTGAAATTGTTTTGACACTATACACTTATTATAGTATCAAATGATTTGTTTTAAACGTACCAAGCATGTTTGGCTGTTATAAGGGAAAACCCTATCCTCCGGCTTGCGTTGCATTGTGTGATGGGACCTGGGTCTTATAACAGCTTCATTTTTCTTTATTTAGCATTGCGCTGTTTGTTCTATGCACTGGTATTCTTGGGAGGAAACCCGTTCCGTGTTATACGGCGTGGTCCCTTGATTTACCTAACTTTAAAACCAATATTAATAACTGTTTTAGTTCTCACACCAGTCACATGACTGACCTGGAGTTTATTGTTTTAACCTAAACTCTGGGTGCCCCTATTTTCCAACGGGCAGCTAGTAGTTTTGGTTTTGCAGATTTATATTCACAGGATCCTGATTTACAGCTGGAACGATGCTCGGAAAGCTCTGTATCCGTGTATTACTTTCAGTTGTGTTTTATATTATTTTCCGCTGCTATGTAATTTATTGTAATCTCTGATATTTATCGAATGTAATTTATTCAATTATACTCTGTATATTCTTGTATCTGATGGAATTATTGTAATAACAATGAAATGTTCTTCCGTCTGCGTTTCAATTTGTCTTGTCCTCACAGTAATTCGTTCTTTCTCATCTCTTCGGAGACCGGGGAAGTTCGGGTCGCTTCAGAGAACCTGGGGGGAAAAGGAAGAGAGAGAAAAGGAAACAAAAAGGGTCAGATATAATGTCTGGCAAGTCCAGTTACTTTTAGCATATAAATAAGTAAAAGCATCATGACAGACATATAAACAGGATGAGAGAGAAAGCAGTATCATAAGATAGGTATAACAGACGGAGTAGGATAAACATAATGAACATAACAGAATATATTGAGCTTCTCAAATACTTTCTTCTTCACCAATACTAGTATACATAAACAGAATGATCCCAACAGAAATAGATGATAGACTTAGGTGTACTTCTAGTGACAGGTTGTACCCCCAACGATAATAACACGTAGCGTAACAGAAATGAAAGGCGTTACCCCCAACAATAATAATGGGCTCCTATACTAGCATGACTAGATATACCTTAATTACAACCCCGATCGATCGGCACCCTATCCCGTAGATACCCTGTGTTGGCACCACAGTAGGATGTATCACTTTCCTAAAGTGGTAATCCCGTTTTTTTAGAGGCATAGCCATATCTACTGGTGTTATAGCGTCTTATTTTCTCGAGCAAGAGGATCCATGCACGCACATGACTCCATTGGAATGCGTCATCAAACACCGCCGCTCAGATGAACCTTCTATAATCAGCTCACTAAGTGTGCCCTGACCCCTACCAAGTTTAGGGTCCCCATTTGGATACCAAAATGGGTTACTGACTGATACGGGTCCCACACAATAGATGATACAAGCCACCCCTTAGGCTTGCATCCCCAATACTAGGATTTTGACTGGTTATGCCTAACAAATTAACAAGCCCGCATAACCCCACCATATAAAACAGGTTAAGTTTGTCGGGTTTATATAACCCCCACAGATTTAATTAACCCTCCATTGATTCAAGCAAGTTTACTTAACCCTTACACAATTTGATAGGTTCATGTAACCCCCACACATTTAAACATGTTAAGTATTACAGGTTAACAAGTTATTAACATTTTCTATTCATGTATGTTAATGCACCAGACCTTTCACATTAAGTCAACCACTTGTGGATGCTAGATAAGCCAGGCGGTTTCGAGCAAACTTCTACCACAAGATGGACTTAACCACGTGTCTTAGTACTATTACGTGTACATTTATGCCTTAGACCCCTCACATTAGACTAACCACTTGTGGATGCTGGATTTGCCGAGTGGTTTCGGGAAGACTTCTACCACAAGTGTAATCTAACCTCCTGTCTAAGAGCGTTTACAGTTTCTATTTATTGTAAATTTTAGGCATATTCATTGTGAAAAAATTGTTCATGTTCATCATAAGTTATGCCCCAAGTCCCAGTCTGATTCATGATACAAGTTATGCCCCCAAATTAAAGTCTTAGATCACGGTATAGGTTATGCACCCAAATCCCAGTCATTTTTACAATACAAGTTATGCCCCCAATTTATCATTCCCAACCATTCCCAAATTTGTTCATTCACATATTTCAACGATAGGCCTAGGCTCGAAGGTAGCCTGTCTATAAAAATAAAAAGAGAAGGGGCGAAAGAAGAGAACAGAAACAAGCATAATGATAGAATATGTATATGATAACAGAAATAGGCATGCTAACATAATAAGCATATAATGACAGAAATAAGCATAATGACAGAATAGGCATATTATAACAGAAATGGGCATAATAGAGATAGACATGTAAGAACTAAACAGAAGATCAGGTGTACAAGTAATGGCAGACCTGTTTAGTTATGATTCAGGTTATTAACATGCATAGGTTTAGATCCAAACTTATAAACTTGTCAGGATTACTTATTAAATGTTTATATCTAAAAGCAACATAAACTCACAGGGACTGGATCTAAAGAACCGAGAAATGATTGTTAATGTTGTAGCAGGGATTCTTGTATATGTATAAGTTGTTGTTGTAGAAGAATAGGCATTCAATCTGAGTTGGGGCATCACCTCCTTGTCTCCATTGTTTTTGATGAATAAAACAATAGAAATGAGGTCGTATTTATAGCCTACCATCAACGAATCTGGTCAAGAAACAAGTCCCGGTTCAAAGAATGGATCTGCCCCAGATCTGAGTGGGGTCGACCCTAGGGTCGACACCTCCTTGTAGGGGTCGATTCATGGGTCAACACCAATGGGGCATGGGGTCAATCCCTAATGGGTCGATTTCCCGTGTCCTTCCACCTTCTGATTTTGATTTTCTGGACTGGTTATATATATATATAAATATTTATTATATGTATACAAACTTCAAACCTTAATATCTTCTTCATACAATGTCCGCTTTACGTAAACTTGGAGTATATCTTAAGCAGAATTTCGAGACAAACGTAATGGCGTAGTCCGTTTTATTAATTCCCAATATTTAATTAAGTATTCTTTAGTTTATTATTATAATGTCCTTTAAAATTACAGGGTGTTACATGTATGTTGCTCAAAGTACATAAATTAACATCAATTCAATGTTGAGGAAAACTAGGAAGCACTGAAGTCGTTGGCTTAGTGATAAACAATGTTGGACAGAGTCAAAATAAAGAACTTGTCATAGATCTGGATGACATGCGAAGCTCAACCAAAGTACTCAGCAGATGTGAACAACAGTTAAGTAATAATAAATATGAAGTTAATTGAAGGTCAGTGACATTATATAGTTTACCTATTGTCAGATTTGAACAACTTATGCAAACCTCAAGCTAACCAAATATATATAGTCATCACCAACCACCATCTTCCAAATATATATAATCGTCAACAACCACCATATGACCTAGTAAATATACAATGAATTCTTAATATATGCATAAATATGAGAAGGTGAATGTATAATAAATGTTAATATATACAATCTACCTGACTATGAAGTACTCATATTTGAAGAACAACGTCAAGGTACTAATTAAATAACAATGCAGGTAAATGCGTTCGCACCCGTCTTTACACAATCCAAGAAATTTCATTATTTAAACGACCCACCTTATTTAATTAATGAATCCTCTTGGACTGTGTAAAGATGAGTACGCATGCATTTCTTTATTATACCTACACTCTTATTTAATTAGTACTCTGGCGTAAAAATGGCAGCTAAACATCTGAACCTAAAAGTGTGAAAGCTATATTGGACAACTATAAATCTTTAGCATACAGATGAATTCAGGTATAAATTTTTTGAAATTAACAAAATTAATGTAATATTTTCCTATATGCCCACATTTCAATTTAAGATACAACAATCTACTTTTTCTACATGTATGATTCCAATGTATATCATGCATACAGTAGGACAATCAATAGTTAATCAATGTAGAAAGAAAAAGAAAAAAAAATCCGATTGACAATTAACAGAAAATCACCACCAACAACAACAAAAATCATATTAAATTTGAACAATTATAGGAATAAAACATAATGGGATTTCGATAGTTTATAGTTTAATGGTTGAAGAGAATTATACCTGAGAAAGATAAGCCCGGCTGACACAAAAATATGAATTGCATTCCTTCCCTTTTGTGTTCATCTAACATCAATCCTCAATGTGTATTAAAAAACAATTCAAAAATGAAATTAAATCCCCACATATATGTGACAAGAAAAACAAATTTTCAGTTAATTAATAACATTTTATGTTCCATTTTTTAACTAACATCTTGTGTTTAAATGCTCAAATGTTATCCAAACCATGTCGAGTATTTTTGAAATGAAATCTAACGAAAGGCATAACAGAGTAAGGCAAAAGTTGCTTGCTGTTATTATTATGGGAAATATATTAGTGTGTACTATAATTATCTTACTCATTCAAGCGAACCAATTAATAATCAGATGTAGACGATGAAACAAATTGGGTAAATAGCAGATTACAAAACCTAATTGATTCTTATAACTCGTATAAGGTTAGCAGACGATGGATTTACTTTTATAAACTTAAAAAATATACACCTGAGTAGATCTGAAGGAAACAACCGGTAGTATAATTTGTCCAATGACAGATCTAGATGTCGTTAGCTAGAATGTGGAAATTTGGAAGCAAATGATTCGTATAAGGCTAGCAGACTATGGATTTACTTTTATAGACATCAAAAATATATACCTGCGTAGATCTAAGGGAAACAAATGGTAGTACAGTTTCTG
Organism: Allium sativum; assembly: GCA_030737875.1. Taxonomy (NCBI): domain Eukaryota; kingdom Viridiplantae; phylum Streptophyta; class Magnoliopsida; order Asparagales; family Amaryllidaceae; genus Allium; species Allium sativum. Next base: position 392,033,697 of record CM060922.1, read on the forward strand.
CAGTGGCAGATCTGAACATCAGTAGGCAGAATCTGGAAATTTAGAAGCAAATAATTCGTATAAGGTTAGCAGACGGTTGGTTTATTTTTATAGACGTCAAAAATATATACCTGCGTAGATCTGAGGGAAATAAATGGTAGTATAGTTTCTACAGTGGCAGATCTGAATGTCAGTAGCCAGAATCTAGAAATTTGCAAGCAAGCGGTAAGAAATGGGTGGAAGCAGTTAAAAATAAATAAATGAACCTATTATGCCATGGATTGTAGGATCTGAAATTCAGCAGAAGATCGGAGAAAAAACGCAAAATTGTAGCAAGAGCAGCTGTCATTGGAGTTGGAGAGGATAATGGTGTAGAAGGTCAATAGATGGAAGGAGATATGTGGAGTAAAAGTTGAAGATTTAACCGCGCAGGGTTTGGGAGCGGGGAAGACATGGATGGGAAAAAGAAAAGAAACATGTACAAGACGGTTGGAAATGGACGAAAGCAAAAGAAGTGCGTAGAACCAGTTGACTAACTAGCTTTCGTCGTGCAAAGTAGAAACAAAAGAGGAAAATGGGAGGACGATATTGCCCTGAAACCATAATAATTTCTGAAGTTAGATAGTGGGAGGATAGTGAGTATTTCTGGAAATAAATAAAAGCTCCGTCACCCCTAAAAGATCCTCTTTATAAGTAAAGATGATATAAAACGTTACATACAACAAGCATATGTTTATATATTTTAATGTTAACTTTAAATCGACTTTAGTTTAATCATAGTCATATGCATGGTAATAAAACCAACATGGCAAATAAAATGAGATACGTAGTGATTGTCCTTTTGAGGAAAAAACTAAAAAGTTATACAATATGCATGAAGCATGTTCATCGTTTTTGGGAAAATAAAACTAACATTCTTCTAAGACATAATTTGAAGAACATAATTTGTTACATCATCAGACCGAGTCAAAATGAAGTTGTGTATACATTAGATGGGTACAGGATAAACAGTGTATAACAACACGTCCAAGTGCCAAACAGATGAAATAGATCGTTTAACCAATCAAACAAATAACAAAACCATCGATTGTAGAATTTCAGCCAGCTAATAAATCAATGGTAAACGTAAGCCACAGCGGTGTTGCAGAGGATCAATATAGTCTGCGGAGATAAGGGCTAATTACAGTGTCTTTCGGTTTGTTTGGCAGTTCATGTTGTCGGCGGTGAGTAGGTAGCCAACGAGCAGGTGATGTTACAAGAAAAAGTAGATAGAGAAGTTATGAGCAGGTGATGTTACGAGCAGGTGATCACTTTTAGGTGTGGGTGGCACAAACCGACCGAGCCATGTGCGTGCATGAGCCGGGCAGAGGGGGATAAGACGACCGTGACACCAGTAGATACGGTTGTGCACACCTTAAGGGTTTCCACTTTAGGGAGTGATACCTCCTACCGCGGGGCCAGCACAGGGTATCTACGGAATAGGGAGCCGATCGAATAGGGTAGTGGTTAGGGTATACTCGGACGTATGCCCTAAGTCTACCAACTTATAGTGGTAGGGATCATTTCATTTTAGTTATACTAGTAATAGTGCAGAGTAATCATTAGTGAAGCACATACACCTTACCCTGTCTACCTTGTCACACCTGCCATTTATGTAGTGATCTCCCTTATCCACTTTATATGCCTGTCATGTTAATTTTATTTGTTTACTGGCTAAAAGTAACTAGACTCGCCCAACTTTTTGTCTGACCCTTTTTGTTTCCTCTTCTTTCTTCCATTCCCCCTAGGTTCTCCAGGGAGGGAATTCTCAGGCTTAGTCAGGATTCTGCTATCATCTTGGTTGGAGCTTCTAGATGTATTGCTTAAGCATCTATCTTTGCTACTATGGCTTATGATTTGGGGATTATGCTTTCTTTGTTATTGTACTTTGATATTTAAAAGTACAAGACAAAAGTTTTAATGATGTACTGAGCTTATGTATTTTCAGACATATGGTGTAACCGTGCTATATGATTAATAAATTTTTTTAATTCCACTGCTATTTTACATCTGTCTTGTAATGTTTCTGTTCTGTTTACCTATAACACTTGACGAAACTTAATGCATTCCCTTAGTATGTGTCATTATCGGACGTGGGGTGTCATATTAGGTGTCCAACTATTTAGATCTAGCATAATTAGGGTGACATAGTAACATGTTCAGATCTAAAGATGGCTTCACATGTCAAGTTTACAACATATCTAGACTGATCACAATATGACAAGTGAAAATGGGATTTCATAAAGAACTAGATCTGGCCAATGTTACAACTGTCCAATTTAATAGATGTACATTCACCACAATACAGTTACAAGTTAAGATCCTCATAAACAACATAATAGAATAACCACGATTATATTAGATCTAGGGAAATAGATCTATCATGACATAGTATAGGATTTAATACTAGCACAGAATCATGTTTTACAACATATCCAATTTACAGTCTTTTACAATTCACTTTTATTTATCTAAACCTAAAAGTGATCAAGAAACTCACCGCGTTAGGGTTAGAGAATTGAGAAAGAACGGATCCTGAATTCTGAATTTGATTTGCAAAGTATGTAGTTATAGAAAACAGTTCAGTTCGCACTCCACCAGCATATGGCCTCCATGATTTCCAATGAAGAAAATAAGAGAATAGGACACCTATATATAGCTGCCCGACCCCGTGAAACCGAGTGTCACGTCAGCCCTAGGGGTGTTGACACCCTTATGGGTGGGTCGACCCATAGGTCGACACCCCTTCAGGGGGTTGACCCCTTGGGCGACACCCCTCTAGGGGGGTCGACCCCTTAGAGTGGGAATTTTGCTACTCTGATGAATTTTTCGAATTTGAATCATTCTGGATAAAATTCTGACTCATCTCTGACTTATGCGTATATATATAATTTTTCTGCGCATATACAAACTTAAAACACTCATAACTTCCTCATACGGTGTCTGTTTTACGCAAACAAAATGTCAATATTGACCATAATTTCGAGACATACGCAATGGTGCAGTCTGTTTCTTCTAATTCTGAATATTAGATTAACTATTATTTAATTTATCCTCTTTTAGTGTTGGTACAAATTCGGGGTGTTACAGAATACTCGCAGACTACCTAGACAGATCGCAAGTCATCGATAGATGCATCAAGTGATTGTAGGAGGCTAAGCATAACAGACCCCTTTGGGTCAAAAGAAATCTCGAGAGTCCTCCCATGGCAAGTCAAAAGTCTATCAATCCACCTCTCACAGTCTAGAATGGCACCATACATGGCTAGCCAATCCATCCCTAGAATCAGACCATACCCATAAAACCAAGCACAAACGCGTCATACTCAAACTCGACTTCCAACACAGATATCTTCAAACTCCGACAAATCACAAACAGATGAGCCGAGCCCCCAATGGGGTTTGAGAAAACAAAGGGATCCGAAACCATACTAGTACTAAGGTGCAGAGACTCAACCACATAATCAGATATAAAAAAATGCGAAGCGCCAGAATCAAAAAGAGTCCTAACAGGATGATTGGAAAGAGGAATCAAACCTTCAACGGAAACTTTCCTACCTTCAACTGGTCCACTGCCCTCGAGAGCATGCACTGACTCTCCGGATGGTACTGTCTTTTTCCCATGTCCTTTCTTCTTCGAGCATTTCCTAGTATAATGTCCGATCGCACCACAATGAAAATAAGCATTCCTCCTTTTTCTGCAACCCTTGACCAAATGACCCAAGATCCCACAACCATAACGTTTCTTTTTACCTTTATTTCAACTTTATTAGGCTTCCCTTCTATCATCTATGTTCCCTTCTTGGGCCACCATTGTTCTTATCCTTGTGTTGTGCTCCTCAGCCCTAACTCCCTTATTCTCCTCTATACCATCCTTGTGTAACATGTTAACAAGTCTCTCGAAAGCTGCCTCCATCGCATGAAAATCTTTACGAAGATTGAGAGAAAATTAGCATTAGGTGGAACTACTGCATTAGCATTAGCTACAGATGGAGGTTAGGCACTTCCTTGCCCTTCGGCGTGTGTCCTAGTTTTAACATGCCTATGGAACCATGTCGCAATGGACCCTTCGGGAAGAAACGGTTCCCCAGACATTTTGAAAAGAAAAGGAAAAGGGATTCAAGAGGAGAATCAAAAGATAGTTCATATGGCTTTGGGGAATATGTTTTTCAAAAACAGACTTTTCTTTAAAAATGCATTCTTTTTAAAACTTTTTGAAGAAAAAATTCAAAACCCTTTATCCGATCTTGTAACCTTAAGCTCTGATACCAAATGTGATACCCCACGTCCGTTAATGTTACTCTCCAATAGAATGCATTAATTTTCGTAAGCGTTATTGGTAAAAAGAAACAGAAACATCAAAAGACATATATAAAATAACAACGGAATTTAAAACTTTATTTTCCAAATAGAAAACATCATGGTCCAAAATCCAATTACAACATAAGTCTGAAGTACAGAAAACCCATTACATCAAATTAAAATATTTGCCTTGTATTAAAAGCATCAGAGTACAGTAATATAAAAGCATAGTCCCCAAAAAAGAATAGCCATAGCAAGGTAGACAGGAAATCAAACGGTACATCTAAGCAGCTCCAAGCAGAGACAAAAGATAGAATTATAATCAAGCCTGAGTACTCCCACCCTGAGAACCTGGGGGGAAAAGGAAGAGAGAGAAAAGGAAACAAAAAGGGTTAGATATAATGTCTGGCAAGTCCAGTTACTTCTAGCATATAAATAAGTAAAAGCATCATGACAGACATATAAACAGGATGAGAGAGATAGCAGTATCATAAGATAGGTATAACAGACGGAGTAGGATAAACATAATGAACATAACAGAATATATTGAGCTTCTCAAGTACTTTCTTCTTCACCAATACTAGTATACATAAACAGAATGATCCCAACAGAAATAGATGGTAGACTTAGGTTTACTTCTAGTGACGGGTTGTACCCCCAACGATAATAACACGTAGCGTAACAGAAATGAAAGGCGTTACCCCCAACGATAATAACGGGCTCCTATACAAGCATGACTAGATATACCTTAATTACAACCCCGATCGATCGGCTCCCTATCCCGTAGATACCCTGTGTTGGCCCCATAGTAGGATGTATCACTTTCCAAAAGTGGTAATCCCCTTTTTTTTAGAGGCATAGCCATATCTACTGGTGTTATAGCGTCTTATTTTCCCGAGCAAGGGGATCCATGCACGCACATGACTCCATTGGAATGCGTCATCAAACACCCCCGCTCAGATGAACCTTCTACAATCAGCTCACTAAGTGTGCCCTGACCCCTACCAAGTTCAGGTTCCCCATTTGGATACCAAAATGGGTTATTGACTGATACGGGTCCCACACAATAGATGATACAAGCCACCCCTTAGGCTTGCATCCCCACTACTAGGATTTTGACTGGTTATGCCTAACAAATTGACAAGCCCACATAACCCCACCATATAAAACAGGTTAAGTTTGTCGGGTTTATATAACCCCCACAGATTTACTTAACCCTCCATTGATTCAAGCAATTTTACTTAACCCTTACACAATTTGATAGGTTCATGTAACCCCCACACATTTAAACATGTTAAGTATTACAGGTTAACAAGTTATTAACATTTTCTATTCATGTATGTTAATGCACCAGACCTCTCACATTAAGTCAACCACTTGTGGATGCTAGATATGCCAGGCAGTTTCGAGCAAACTTCTACCACAAGATGGACTTAACCACGTGTCTTAGTACTATTACGTGTACATTTACGCCTTAGACCCCTCACATTAGACTAACCACTTGTGGATGCTGGATTTGCCGAGTGGTTTCGGGAAGACTTCTACCACAAGTGTAATCTAACCTCCCGTCTAAGTGCGGTTACAGTTTCTATTTATTGTAAATTTTAGGCATATTCATTCTGAAAAAATTGTTCATGTTCATCATAAGTTATGCCCCAAGTCCCAGTCTGATTCATGATACAAGTTATGCCCCCAAATTAAAGTCTTAGATCACGGTATAGGTTATGCACCCAAATCCCAGTCATTTTTACAATACAAGTTATGCCCCCAATTTATCATTTCCAACCATTCCCAAATTTGTTCATTCGCATATTTCAACGATAGGCCTAGGCTCGAAGGTAGCCTGTCTATAAAAATAAAAAGAGAAGGGGCGAAAGAAGAGAACAGAAACAAGCATAATGATAGAATATGTATATGATAACAGAAATAGGCATGCTAACATAATAAGCATATAATGACAGAAATAAGCATAATGACAGAATAGGCATATTATAACAGAAATGGGCATAATAGAGATAGACATGTAAGAACTAAACAGAAGATCAGGTGTACAAGTAATGGCAGACCTGTTTAGTTATGATTCAGGTTATTAACATGCATAGGTTTAGATCCAAACTTATAAACTTGTCAGGATTACTTATTAAATGTTTATATCTAAAAGCAACATAAACTCACAGGGACTGGATCTAAAGAACCGAGAAATGATTGTTAATGTTGTAGCAGGGATTCTTGTATATGTATAAGTTGTTGTTGTAGAAGAATAGGCATTCAATCTGAGTTGGGGCATCACCTCATTGTCTCCATTGTTTTTGATGAATAAAACAATAGAAATGAGGTCGTATTTATAGCCTACCATCAACGAATCTGGTCAAGAAACAAGTCCCGGTTCAAAGAATGGATCTGCCCCAGATCTGAGTGGGGTCGACCCTAGGGTCGACACCTCCTTGTAGGGGTCGATTCATGGGTCAACACCAATGGGGCATGGGGTCAATCCCTAATGGGTCGATTTCCCGTGTCCTTCCACCTTCTGATTTTGATTTTCTGGACTGGTTATATATATATATAAATATTTATTATATGTATACAAACTTCAAACCTTAATATCTTCTTCATACAATGTCCGCTTTACGTAAACTTGGAGTATATCTTAAGCAGAATTTCGAGACAAACGTAATGGCGTAGTCCGTTTTATTAATTCCCAATATTTAATTAAGTATTCTTTAGTTTATTGTTATAATGTCCTTTAAAATTACAGGGTGTTACATGTATGTTGCTCAAAGTACATAAATTAACATCAATTCAATGTTGAGGAAAACTAGGAAGCACTGAAGTCGTTGGCTTAGTGATAAACAATGTTGGACAGAGTCAAAATAAAGAACTTGTCATAGATCTGGATGACATGCGAAGCTCAACCAAAGTACTCAGCAGATGTGAATAACAGTTAAGTAATAATAAATATGAAGTTAATTGAAGGTCAGTGACATTATATAGTTTACCTATTGTCAGATTTGAACAACATATGCAAACCTCAAGCTAACCAAATATATATAATCATCACCAACCACCATCTTCCAAATATATATAATCGTCAACAACCACCATATGACCTAGTAAATATACAATGAATTCTTAATATATGCATAAATATGAGAAGGTGAATGTATAGTAAATGTTAATATATACAATCTACCTGACTATGAAATACTCATATTTGAAGAACAACGTCAAGGTACTAATTAAATAACAATGCAGGTAAATGCGTTCGCACCCGTCTTTACACAAACCAAGAAATTTCATTATTTAAACGACCCACCTTATTTAATTAATGAAACCTCTTGGACTGTGTAAAGATGAGTACGCATGCATTTCTTTATTATACCTGCACTCTTATTTAATTAGTACTCTGGCGTAAAAATGGCAGCTAAACATCTGAACCTAAAAGTGTGAAAGCTATATTGGACAACTATAAATCTTTAGCATACAGATGAATTCAGGTATAAATTTTTTGAAATTAACAAAATTAATGTAATATTTGCCTATATGCCCACATTTCAATTTAGGATACAACAATCTACTTTTTCTACTTGTATGATTCCAATGTATATCATGCATATAGTAGGACAATCAATAGTTAATCAATATAATGTAGAAAGAAAAAGAAAAAAAAATCCGATTGACAATTAACAGAAAATCACCACCACCAACAACAAAAATCATATTAAATTTGAACAATATAGGAATAAAACATAATGGAATTTCGATAGTTTATAGTTTAATGGTTGAAGAGAATTATACCTGAGAAAGATAAGCCCGGCTGACACAAAAATATGAATTGCATTCCTTCCCTTTTGTGTTCATCTAACATCAATCCTCAATGTGTATTAAAAACAATTCAAAAATGAAATTAAATCCCCACATATATGTGACAAGAAAAACAATTTTTCAGTTAATTAATAACATTTTATGTTCCATGTTTTAACTAACATCTTGTGTTTAAATGCTCAAATGTTATCCAAACCATGTCGAGTATTTTTGAAATGAAATCTAACGAAAGGCATAACATAGTAAGGCAAAAGCTGCTTGCTGTTATTATTATGGGAAATATATTAGTGTGTACTATAATTATCTTACTCATTCAAGCGAACCAATTAATAATCAGATGTAGACGATGAAACAAATTGGGTAAATAGCAGATTACAAAACTTAATTGATTCTTATAACTCGTATAAGGTTAGCAGACGATGGATTTACTTTTATAAACTTAAAAAATATACACCTGGGTAGATTTGAAGGAAACAACCGGTAGTATAATTTGTCCAATGACAGATCTGGATGTCGTTAGCTAGAATGTGGAAATTTGGAAGTAAATGATTCGTATAAGGCTAGCAGACTATGGATTTACTTTTATAGACGTCAAAAATATATACCTGCGTAGATCTAAGGGAAACAAATGGTAGTACAGTTTCTGCAGTGGCAGATCTGAACATCAGTAGGCAGAATCTGGAAATTTAGAAGCAAATAATTCGTATAAGGTTAGCAGACGGTTGGTTTACTTTTATAGACGTCAAAAATATATACCTGCGTAGATCTGAGGGAAATAAATGGTAGTATAGTTTCTACAGTGGCAGATCTGAATGTCAGTAGCCAGAATCTAGAAATTTGCAAGCAAGCGGTAAGAAATGGGTGGAAGCATTTAAAAGTAAATAAATGAACCTATTATGCCATGGATTATAGGATCTGAAATTCAGCAGAAGATCGGGAAAAAACGCAAAATTGTAGCAAGAGCAGCTGTCGTTGGAGTTGGAGAGGATAATGGTGTAGAAGGTCAATAGATGGAAGGAGATATGTGGCGTAAAAGTTGAAGATTTAACCGCGCAGGGTTTGGGAGCGGGGAAGACATGGATGGGAAAAAGAAAAGAAACGTGTACAAGACGGTTGGAAATGGACGAAAGAAAAAGAAGTGCGTAGAACCAGTTGACTAACTAGCTTTCGTCGTGCAAAGTGGAAACAAAAGAGGAAAATGGGAGGACGATATTGCCCTGAAACCATAATAATTTATGAAGTTAGATAGTGGGAGGATAGTGAGTATTTCTGAAAATAAATAAAAGCTCCGTCACCCCTAAAAGATCCTCTTTATAAGTAAAGATGATATAAAACGTTACATACAACAAGCATATGTTTATATATTTTAATGTTAACTTTAAATCGACTTTAGTTTAATCATAGTCATATGCATGGTAATAAAACCAACATGGCAAATAAAATTAGATATGTAGTGATTGTCCTTTTGAGGAAAAAAACTAAAAAGTTATACAATATGCATGAAGCATGTTCATCGTTTTTGGGAAAATAAAACTAACATACTTCTAAGACATAATTTGAAGAACATAATTTGTTACATCATCAGACCGAGTCAAAATGAAGTTGTGTATACATTAGATGGGTACAGGATAAACAGTGTATAACAACACGTCCAAGTGCCAAACAGATGAAATAGATCGTTTAACCAATCAAACAAATAACAAAACCATCGATTGTAGAATTTCAGCCAGCTAATAAATCAATGGTAAACGTAAGCCGCAGTGGTGTTGTAGAGGATGAGTATAGTCTGCGGAGATAAGAACTATTTGAAGTGTCTTTCGGTTAGTTTGGTAGTTCATGTTGCCGGCGGTGAGTAGGTAGCCAACGAGCAGGTGATGTTACAAGAAAAAGTAGACAAAGAAGTTAGGATGCATGTAAGTGTAGAAGGTATGATATTAGAAGAAGGTGTAGAAAGATGTTCACTAAGGCAGGAATAGAGTGTAAAACTGTGGAGTACAAGTGATGATGGGTAGGAAGAAGGAGTGAAAATTTGTAAACTTGGGGAAGGCAAGAACAGTTGAAAAGGAGGGAAGATATGGAAGGGCCAAAAAGGAAGTGGGGAGCGAAACAGTTAGGTAGAAGTAGGAAAGCAAACGAAAATTGGTCAAAGGTACGGAATGTTGAAATAGCACATTGTGAAATGTCCACGTCAACGTGGTTTAGTTCCTGTTTTATTTTATAACTAATAGATAATAAATTAGAAAAAGAACAATAACACATGAAATTGAGTGTTGTCTATTAGGATTACAAAAAATAATTTTACTTGCATTATTTCTTTTGACGCTGAATTTCTTGTAGTGATAAATCCTCCTATTGAACCACAACCGGAAAACAGTCTACATGAAATTTTATCAAAGAATCACCACGAGCAAAATCCATAAGTCTCACAGTCAAATTTCAACATTTACAATTTCCTTTTTTTACTGCTCTTTAATTTTTATTAATCAAATTCATATTGATTAATTACAACAAAAACGTGTGGGGGGTCACACTTATGGTCTTTAACTATATTCTCACTGCATTTTTTTTTTTTTTGTAATCAGCATTCTAAAGGAGAAAGATTGACTTTGACATATGTATTTAAAAATTTAACTATTAGAATTACTGAAATAACGTAAATTATTCCATTTGAGTTAGATTCTTTTATGCCTTTTCTTTCTTTTCCACTATCAATTTGATGCTCCAATACTTAAATTTATGAGATGTGAATATCATGAATGAATTAATTTCGATTTTCGATGATCTAGGGGCTAGGTCATTATAATTGTACTTTGTGGAGTCGGTTAGTTGACTAGTCACTATTCTTCAATAGTTTATATGGGTATTTTTGAACTGTTTCTTTTTATTTGGGTAGGGAAGAAGTTTAATTAATTGAACTAGCTAGTAAAGCTATTATGTTGAATATGCGAATACCATTTTCAACGATTATATCTTTTGATCCACGGCTCCTAATCATGCGATGTTTCATTAATTTAGACTATGATAGAATTATTAACTTAACGCAATCATATCATGAATTTCAACACTTAAGCACCATCACTACGACAAATTGACCCTATTACAATGGTGGAAAACCATTGTAAATTACTTTTTACAATGGTGGCGCAACCGCTGGGTATTAAGAAGTTGTAATGGACTAATATCTATTTCAATTGTTTTGCACCGTTGCGACATCGTTGTAAAATGTATATTTTGCAACAGTTTTTCACTGTTGTAATAAACTAGCAATAACAACTGTTAGTTAACAGTTGTAGTAATATCTACTACAACTAATGTTTACTGTTGTGACTTTGTAATTTTTACAACTCTTTCCAACCGTTGAGAATTCCTTCGTATATTAATAACAATATGATTCATATATCAATGCAACATAACTAAACGAAATCATTCATATATATTAATTATCATAGTATTGGATCAAAATAAAATATATAACCAACTAAACTCATCATAAAAAACATAACCGTTTAAAAATACATACATCGATTCAACACAAAATGTACCTATGAAGGATAAAAGTTGTCCAAAACATAATAATTTGTAGCATTTTTTCACTTTCCCTCTTTGTTTCAAAACATGATCAACATCTCCTTCAGCAACCACCAATTCACTAGTGAACATCCAAAACAACTTCAAACAATAAACAACCAACTCACCTACAATACTGACACAACACCTCCCCGCCTCTTCCCGTCACTGTGCTTCATCACACTTCCCTCTCCCACATTTCAGTGCTTCTTCCACATGTCAGAAGTAAAACAAAACAATAATCGACCAACTTCACAACCCTTTACCACTATACCTCATCCTCCCTCCTTTTTTTCGTCCACCAAATTGCCAACAGCCATGTAAAATATATTAGAACTCATTTTATTCCAGCAGCTGCTTTTATGAGACTATCAAATTTGCCTCTACCCTCTTTGTACTTGGTCACGTCTTCTTTTGTGTAATAGGTATTAGATTCCACTTGTGCAGACCTTTAAAAACATAAACATAACAGTTTAGGCAGATAAGGATAGAATGAGTTAGAGAATAAAGAGAATGAATCATAGCAGTGTCATATCATGCAGTTATTATACAAGTTACTTGATTTCTAGTTGTTCGACGAATTTGACCATACAAGCAACAACAATTCGATTTGTTCATAATTTATTTAATGCCGATGGTTGTCATGTTGGCTTGATTTCTAAAATTTAATTTCATTTATATTTTTTTATTAAATGAAGAAGTTGTGATGTGGCTTGTTCTTAACATGTGACAACACAAGAACCCAACGAACAAAACAACTTGACACTAATCAGATGACATTTATCCTAAGAATAAACTCAACAAACAAAATACAATCAGATGACATTTAGCACCCATTTTCTCAAACCAAACCAAATCGATGTTAATATCTAATTAACACTATAAAGAGTAGAAAATAATTAAATATAAGTAATGACTTGCTCAAGAAAATAAGTATTTTTATTCAGTAGTTTTGACTGGCATATGATTACTCAAGAGCAGACTAATAAATTACAGAAGGCAAAACAATAAAAAAAACAATGATTGCAACTAATAAGTTAATCTGAAACAGCTAACGACGAAAATATAAATCTGAAACATCATCGGCACTTACATTTAAATAACGAAATATTAGATGATTAATCGAATAGCCAATGGAAAAGTGGCAATGGAAATGATTTCTCACCTAAATCAATTTACATTTTCCAATCAGAGTGTTATGATACAAAGTCAAAACCTCATTTCGATCAAATAAAAGTTTGAAAAGGACTGAATTACCTAGAGTTTGAAAACATGGAGAATCCGCCTCAGATTGGAGTTGCTGCCTCGTTGAATCTGAGTCGTTCCCTCTGAATTGAATTCGTCGTTGACAATTAGGTTGCCATCACCACCGCTGAGTATTCGCCATCATGTATCGCTGATTCGCGATGCTGATGCGATTTTATCAAGAATGTGGGTTTGGTTTTTTTTATCGGGTTTGGGTTTTGGACGATGAACGCTTAGAGATTAGTGCTGAATCTAGCAGGGAAGAGGGAGATAGGGAGGGATGGGTGAATACATGTGAAAGCGTCATTTGGAGTCCCAAAAATGGTTTTGGAGCCTTACAAAAGTTTGGATTTGGAGCCTTACGAAAGTTTAAATTTGGAGCCTTACGAAATTTTAAATTTGATTGAACCAAACGTCGTTTGGACTTGGAGCCAAAGGGAAATGGGAGCCAAAGTGAATACTACAGTTGATTTATAAGAGCTATGAAGTTTCTATTTATTTGTTTAGATTTATTACTGTTATTATTCAATATCAAATTTTAACTTTAACTAGTACAGGAGAGACGCATTTAAAAGTAGTAATTTGCAACATAATACTTGTTGGGATAGAGTCATTCCTAAAATCGGGTACGACCGAACCCGTATCGCAGTGCAAAATAAAAAAGTTGTTGAAAAAACTTTGTTTGAGGAAGGAAAATTTAAGGATCAATTTTGATTTAAGGTATAGGATAGATGCCAGCGTGAGAAAGCAGTGAGAGTAAAATACGAAATGTGATTCATTTTGGAGCCAAAATTTCATCGCTAACATCTTCGTAACCACCAATTTTTTCGTTGTGCATAATTAGGATTTCGCCTAAATGTACAGAATTAAATATTATAAGCTAAAAATTAATATTAATGATTATTTCTTAATTATTTATTACTAAAAATTAATAATTAATTATTTAATAATGCTGATAATTTATTATTTTGTATTCCAGTTATTAATATTAACTATGTACTAATTTTGACTATTTAATGGAAATAATTAATATTAATTATTATTACCATACTAATTACTAATTATTGAATGTAAATTGTTAAAAACTCTCTTTTATTACAATAGGTAAGAATGAAAAGTTGTAACAGACATTTACTACAAATGTCACAATAAAAGAGTTGTTAAATATGTTTATTGCAACTTTCAAGAAATAACAGTTGTAAAAAAACTCTATTACAATTGGCATTTTGTGACAGTTGTAAAGTTACAGTTGTAAAAAACCTCTATTAGCTCCAGGAAAACACGTTCAATGTCGAGAAATAATAAACATCTAAAGGCATTCAATCAATTATGTAGTAAACATAAACATGTGCATGCATGCATATATACATATATGAATGCATACACGAATAGTCTAGGACAATTATTTAGTGGACAAAATATGGTGAATTTCAGTTTTCTAAACCTAGCTAGGTCTTAATAAGACTTATATGAATAACTAGTTAACATTCAAATAAAGACTAAAATTAAACTAATGTTTCGTTTTTTTAGAAAGTTGGTACTTTATATATATATATATATATATATATATATATATATATGTGTGTGTGTGTGTGTGTGTGTGTACATATATATATATATATATATATAATGATTTTACTTCCTTGGTTACACATTTCAAAACTAGTGAAGCAACACTCTACTTGAAAACTCACTCATACTGAAATAATTGTACAAACGAGAAATATAAAACCAAAGACACTATTTTCCGACAACTATATTTTGACTCATAAACTATAAAAGGAGAATGGAACAAACCAGCAGACAACAATCACGCTTTCATCTTGAACTCGACATTAAGTCTCGGATGCCTGAAAAATGAAATCAACCCCAATTTCTTGGCCTTTTTCACTTTCCTGTCCTTTAATTTTTTGACCATTTCTGCCTATGATAGATTGTCTATTGCATCAGCAGATGAACCCGACTGAAACTCAAAAGCCCCTCGTCTGATCTATCCTTGCACACTGCTTTATATCTAGAAACCCGCTCGTCGGAACTATGACTATACGATTGATTATCACTAGGAGTTTGCATCTCACTGTCTATCGCCATTGGTTGCATATCATCAGTAATGTCATCAGTATCCCGATTATCAGTTTCAGAGGGAGATCCAACCCATATTTTTGCCTCTATTTGATTATGATGCGAATTATCGGTAGGACCTTCTTTATTCTTAGAATTAGATTGAGCATCATGGTACTGACATCGTGAAGACTATAATGTAGGTTAATTTCCATATAGCTATTAGGACTGGTATCAAAAGCCATTTTCTTAGGAACCCAGACCTTAGCAAACTGACACACATCAATGAAATGACCAAAATTTTGACAATTGGAGCATTTCAGAGGGAACCACTCATATTCTACTTCCTGCATGACTAGTTGATCATCTTCGGTCAATATAGGAATGTGCCTAGGGTAGGAGAAGGAGTCAGATACTTCAACTAGCACATGAGAAAAAACAGTCTTTCTGATTCCTTTAGTGAACTTATCCATTTTAAGAGGAACACCCAAAATAGATGCAATACAACTTATTCCTTTCTATATCCAACAATCACTACAAGAAAAAGTAGAATAGACATCATATTTTTAACATCGCTTGCAATCTAAGTCGATGTCAAAACGATTTTAACATCGTCAAAAAGAAATTTAATGTTGTTGTTTTCTCAGACATCGTTTTATTAAAGGAGCGTTGTCTTATACACGCTTTTAAAAAAAGAAAAAATCAGGTCGCACGTCGTTTTATTTAAGGATGTCTTATACACGCTTTAGAAAAAATGAAAAATCAGCCAGCGTCTTAGCCAATTTATTTCCCCCTTAACATTTTGTTTCCCTCCCTCAACCAAATTATTTCCCTCCATTGCCTTTAGCCAAAAAATTTAACAAACTAAAATTAAAAACAAATCAGGAATTTTTTCCCTTTCCCCTGTGAATTTTTTATCTTTCCCCCCAAACTCTCGAACCCTAATTTCTGAAGCTGCTCTCTCCACTCACATTCAAAGCCCCAATTTGTAACGCTTGAAGCTCAAATCTAGGTTTGTAAGTGGTAAGCTGCTCAAATCAATGTTCGTATAGCATTTTCTATTTGTACTGCTTTTGGTTTGTAAGTGGTTAAACTTGGTTTGATATTTCTAATTTATATCTATTCTAAGTGGGTAAGCTTGAATTTGGTATTTCTGATTTGAAAGTGGTTGAAATGGATAAGTCATGGATTAAAGAAGATAGGGATTCTTTACAATTTGAAATTGGTGTTGAAAACTTCTTGATATTCGTTGAAGGAAATGCTAAAAATCCTAAGACAATTCCCTGCCCATGTGGGCATTGTGCTAATTTTAAAAAATTTCAGGTTAAAACAATTAGAGGACATCTATATGAAAATGGGTTTAGTTTAGGGTAGGTTGAGTGGATTTGGCATGGGGAAGAGTCTTCTAGGCGTATCACGTCATCTGTTGGTGGTACGAGTCTTACTACAAAGTAGACCCCTATCTCGGAAACAATTGATATCTACGAAATAGCCTACAATAATGGGGATTACGATAAAGAATCATATGAGTTCAAGAGGTTTGTGGCTGATGTCGAACAACCTCTATTTGAAGGAAGCGAGTGCACTAAGTTAGAGTCAATGCTGAAGTTGTATAACTATAAAGCTAGGTTTGGGATTAGCAACGCCGCATTCACTGATTTTCTCACTTTTGCTGGTACATTCCTACCTAAAGATCATGTGCGGCCTGGTACTAGATATGAAGCGAAGAAAACCCTATCTAATTTAGGACTTGATTATATAAAATTCCATGCATGTCTGAATGATTGCGTATTATACAGGGGTATAAATTTTGAGGCCTCTGAGTGTCCTAAGTGCCATATATCTCGCTGGAAGGTTTGAAAAGATGGTAAAGATAGGATTAATATACCAGCAAAAGTTATGTGATATTTTCCCATAATTCCCAGATTTAAACGATTGTTTAAGTCTGAATGCACCACTAAACTAATGACCTGGCATGCGAACAACCGAATTGAAGATGGCCACATGCATCATCCAACAGATTCTCCTTCTTGGATAAATATTGATCATAGGTGGCCTAAGTTTGGTAGTGAGCCAAGAAACTTACGCTTAGCATTGGTGGAAGATGGTATAAACCCACATATTAACGGCCTAAGTAATAGGTACAGCTGTTGGTCGGTCGTGTTAGTAATTTATAATCTGCCGCCATGGTTGTGTATGAAGAGGAAGTTTATGTTGCTAACGGTGTTAGTTTCTGGGCCGCATGAACCAGGTAAAAATATTGACATATATCTTCAACCAATGATTGATGATTTGAAGAAGTTGTGGGAGGAAGGTAAACCAAATGTATATGACGCATTTAATAAGAAATTTCTCATTTTAAAAGCAGGTTTAATGTGGACGATAAATGATTTCCCTGCTTACGGAAATTTGTCTAGTTGCATCAATCAGGGTTATAGTGTTGTCCAATATGTGGCGACGATACTGTAGCTAAGTATTTAAGTCGCAGTAGGAAAATGTGTTACCAAGGTCATTGTCGATATTTGGATCAAAATCATCCATATAGGAGGCAAAGGGCAGCCTTCAATGGAGAATAAGAGTTCATATGCGCACGAACACCCCTTTCTAGAGAACAATTGTTAAGGTAGCAAGAACACTTGAAATTTAAGGTGAAGAAGTCAAATAAGGTAGAATCTGTATGGAAGAAGAAATCAGTTTTTTTCGAGTTAGAATATTGGAAGTTTCGCCATATTCGTCACTGTCTTGATGTTATGCACATTGAGAAAAATGTTTGCGATAATTTGATAGGGACACTGTTAAAATTGAAATAGTGTCGCCTCTCGTCTTGATATGGTTTAAATGGGTATAAGGGCTGATTTAGCTCCTGTAATTGGAGAAAAGAAAACGTACTTACCCCCTGCCCCTTTGTCCAAGGGAAAAAATGTTATTGTTATTATCAAATGTAAAACTTCTCTATGAACATGCATCATATATTAAAAACTATATATCATTACCTGATTTAAAGTTGTATGGGTTGAAGTCCCACGATTGTCATATCCTCCTTCAGTTCTGTACTTCTGAAGAATTTTAGGGTTAGTATAATCAGACTGTGCTTCTTCTTCAATTATGTGTGCAACAAAGTCGTAGATGTGTCTAAACTGAACAAGTTGCAATCAGATGTGATATTGACCTTGTGCGAGTTGGAAAAAATATTTCCTCCCTCATTTTTCATTGTAATGTTACATCTCACAGTCCATTTGATTAGAGAATTGCGTTTATGTGGAACAATGTTCTATAGATGGATGTTTCCACTTGAACAGTTCAATAAAGTCTTAAAGAGCTATGTATGAAATCAATTTTCTCCGAAAGGTTGTATAGCTGAAAGTTATCTTGGAGAAGAATCAATTGATTTTTGCACATAGTTTCTTAAACATAGTTGTACAACTGCTGGCCTTCGGAAGGATGAAGGCAAACTTTCTGATCCATTATCTACCGCAATAATAAAGTTGGTGGAAGAAAAAGAATGAGATGAGATGCGTCTACATGTCCTCCTTAACAATAATAAAGTTGAGCCATATATTCTGTAAGTATTCTGTAATTGTATTAGTATTTAATTCTTTAAGAATTATCATTTTTTGTATATATATGTGAGTAATTTTTATATTATGTAATTATATTCAGGATGCATAAGGAGTATCTGGAAAGGATATATCAAGGAAATAGAAAGAGTGTTCAGTGGTTGGTGGGGAAACATAATCGAGTGTTTGCTGATTTGTTCATAAGAAAGGTTAGTTTACATAAGATAATGCACAAATATGAAAATAGAAGTTAAATCGAAGTCGTGTTGCTTAAAAGAAAATTCATTGTTGTATTTTTGTGTATTCTTATTTGTGGTTGTTAATATATATGATAATTTGAAGTGTATTTACATTGTGTTGGAAATTATATTTGCAATTCAGTACAGAAATAATGGAAAATGGGGACAAAACTGTTTCTGAAACGATACGTTGGTTGGCAGGAAAACCATTATTTTCTGTTTTAACCTGCGAAGGGTATCTAGCTGATGGGGTCTGATACTACAGAAAGAACTGAGATGATGCAAGGGTTGTCCAAAATAGTGTGGTGTCATTAGTTGCCAAGACCATCCAAATCGCTAGTGCTACAGATTTAAATCTCGTAGAAGATGATATGACATTTTATGGGATAATCGAAGAAATATGGGAGTTGGATTACCACGCATTCAAAGGCCCCTTGTTTTTGTGTAAATGGGCAGCAAATGATAGAGGTTGATAAGCTTGGATTTACACTTGTGGACTTTTGTCGACAAAGCCACAAGAAGGACAAATATGTGTCTGTTGACCAAGTCCAACAAGTTTTTTATGTCGATGATCCAGTTGACGCTACATGGTCTGTTGTGGTTAAGTCTACGACTCGAGACCGTCATGAGATGTACTACGAAGATGGTATAGGAGACACCTCCTTACAAAATCCACCATTCTGCTCTGAAATCCCTTTATGCGATTTCGTGGATGAGGTTGAAGCTAGAGCTAGTAATCAAAGACAAAATGTTAGGGGGATTTGGCTGAAAACGTGAATATCGTAGTGTAGTCTACATTAGGTCTTATGTATAAGTTAGAATCTACATCCAGTTAATTTGCTATTTTCTTCTATATTGTTGTTCTCGTAGTCCTTTGGTATGACAATTCACCATAAATAATTTATTTTTAGTTTCTTGTTTATATATGATTCTTATATTAATTCAATTCTTCATATTTGTCTAATTAATTTGTTTCATCGTGCAATTGTCTAATTAATTTACTTCATTATGTTCTATAACTTTGTAGATTGAACAAAGACAAGTGAAACGGCATGAAAAAAAGCGAAGATGTGTTAAGGGACAAACAACCGCTGATGAAGCAGAATTGCAAATAAAGGTGATAGAACCGAAACCTCCATTATCAGACTCCGGCAAGCATTGGAACCTACATCATCAAACTCGGCGTAACCAACGAGTACTACTAGTGAATCTACACGAAGGAAATCTAGTGGTACATGAAGTGGATGTGCCATGCACAAAGTGGTGGTGAGAAAATCTTAGGGAAAGAAGTTCAAAGTTACCTGTAATGCACTTGGAGTTCCCGTAGGGGATACTCAGAAGATATTGCAATCCTATATAGGCATGTTAGCTAGAGCAATGGTCCCCATAGACATTATAAGCTGGCCAAAAATAGATCGTGATTCAAAAGAAAAAATATGGCTCGATGTTCAAGTAGTTCGTTTTTCTTTAAATTTGTGATGAGTTAGAGGATATTGAGCTCATGGTACACATACACACACACACACACATATATATATATTTATATATATATATATATAAGATGTGTATTTAAATGTTGTGCATGAAACATTCAAAATATATCCTGCGTTCAAGAATTTTGTGTTAAAATATGCAGGCTGTAAATGGAGATAATTCAAGACAAATTTGACTCATAAATTTGTGCTACCATTTGTTAGACAGAAGAATAAGCTTTCTAGGACACTGAAGTAATATGCGTTTGTTGGTAAGTCGAGTTGGAAAAAATTGTTGCACAAAGGACTTCTTCTAGTTGGCAAGAATATACGCTTATATTAATTTATTAGTTCTGTTTTTATAAATTCATGGCATACGTAAGTATATCATAAATATGAATATTAATAAGTAGATCACAATTTCAAAGTAGTAAAAATATATAAAAAGGTTAAGTTACAGATTACTTATTAATAATTTTCAAAAAAATAAAAACAAAAAGTTCATATTTATATTTTTGGTTATAGTTAATTCATGGGAAACATAATTTCCATTCCAATGAGACTGACCTCAACACCTGATTCGATATGAGTTAAAAGTTATGCCCTGTACAAGACTGACAGTGGCAAAATGATCACAAATAAAATTAATAAAAATTATGGACATGTTTCACATCACCATAAACAACATATTAAAAATATGAGAATTATCCAACCCTTAGTGTGTGATTTCAATTTTCGCATTTTTGCGTGACCGACTTCCTTTTTGTGCCAACATGTGATTTGAATAGTTTAAGTTTCCGCAAACTAAAATTTTGAAACTTTTTGCTACGTTGTAACACCCCACCTCCACCAATGCCACTCTTGCAAGCACACTAGCTTTGGAGGGGCGTTAAACGAGGTAAACATGCATGCAGATATCACAAGACAGAACATATAAGTAAAAACAGAGTAAATAAAGCAGCGGATAAAACTAACATTTCAAAACCATAGTCAAGTTACATCAAAGTACTTGGTCATTATTTTCCACAAAACAAAGTCTAGAAAAACATAAACTGAAAACTGGAAATAATATAAAGTAAACTATCCCCAAAGCAGAATAAAGCCATAGCATGCTCAAGTCCAAACCGTACATGAGCTATCCAGAAAAGCAGCAAAAGATCCAAGCTAGGTACCAGTGTTCCCACCCTGTAAACCTTGGGGGGGGGGGGGAAACGGAAGAAAAGAGGCGAAAGAAAATGGGTCAGTCAAAAAGACTGGTAAGTCCTATCTACTATTAGTATAAAAACTAATAAAGTTAACTGGACATGTAAAACAGAGATGAGACATAGGGTGATAACTGGCATGGTGAAAAGTTAACAAGATAGATCAAGTGTGGCATCGCATATACAAGGTTAAGTTGCACCCGGTGTGTACTAGTGTTCCAATCCATGTCGAGTATAAACAAGAAATGATCCCTTGGCCCAAAGCTGGCCCAATATCATGAGGTGACCTAAATCGAGGTCCAATTACTCGGTCTAGTCGATCGGCTCCCTAAAAGCCTAACTCGTCAAGTGTCGGTGTCATACGGCCCAATCACGAAGTGTAGTCAAACTGTGCTAGGTCCACCCTAGGGTGTATCAAGCCCTAGGGTGCCAACCCCGGACACAAATCAAGCATGCACAGTCTAAACCTACGGGTGCCCGTGTCTGCTTTTTCAACTCCGGACTATGTGCACGACCATAGTCCGCCTGAACCTACACCGGCGCACCTACTCAGCCGTCGTTTTGGTCGCTTACATGTCAGCCCAGTAATCGTGCCCCCACCCTAGCCTAGTCCCTAGGGTATCATGATACAATCAAGAGGGTTACTGGTGAAAAGGACCACGTAACTAGGGTTTCTAACGGGTTAAATGTGGTTAACCCTACCCAATCAAGTTGGTTAAGTGTACCCAAGGTTCATGACTTAACCCTATCAACCCATCGTGTTTAATTGGTTAAGTATTCAAGTGGTCCATGACTTAACCCTATCATGTGGCATTAATTAATTTAATGCACCTTAACCTCTCACATTAGACCTTGTTGTGGTTACTAGTTAAGCCGGGCGGGTCCGGGTAGCTTTACACCACAACCTAGTCTAACCTCGGGTTTAAGCACAAAATGACCAACTACTCACATTGGGTCCTATTGTTTGTAGCCACTAGTTAAGCCGGTCGGTTCCGGGTAGATTTATGCTACAAACTCAACCCAACCTCGAGTTGGCCACACTCATATTTTCTAAGTGTCATGTCCATCATTATGTTTACAAACATAATCACAAGTCAATGTTCATGTCATATTTTAAAACCATGTTTTCATGTCATTAATATTACCCAAACCCAACGCATTCCCATCGCATGTACGTTTCACATAACATAACATAGATCAAAAGAGGGAACTTGGCAAAAGCATGACAAAAAGGGCATAAGGTAATAAGGTTGGCCACAAGTTAAACATGGTGGCATATGAGGCATAAATATGTTCATTTAAACTTGCATGTTACATGCATAACATTCAAACTTAGCGAATAGGTGATACATGGTCCTAGATGACATAGGATGATGACTAGAAGTTCGCATATAACATTATATGCAAGTTATCATAAAGGTTATGAGAGTTCTCATGTTGCATAATGCAACATTCCAAATCAAAGGTCATAGCTTTCTATGCACAAAGTCAAGGTGATAGCTTTACAAACTTGCATAGGGTAAATCTATGCATAACATGATAGGATCAAAGCACAAATCATACTTAGGCCCAAACTCAAACTTGCAACATGTCATATTTAACTTCATAGTTAGAATCTAAGAGTAGTATAGGGCTTACAATGCTATGAAGACTAGAATAAATATAAAATAAGATTGAGACGAAGCCACACTAGCAAATCCGCAACCAAAGACGGTAAACTCCACTTCAAGACTTGAGAAAAAGAAGGAATAACCCCAAAGACAAAGAAAGACGGCTCTTTTACTTAAGAAAGATGGCTCCTTTATGACATAGATTGATTTGAGACACTCATGCTCTCATGAAGAAGGTGGAGGCCATGATTAGTGAACATTTGGGCAGCATTTAGTTGTAGGAATGATTAATGAGGGTTTAGGCTAGGTCTTAGGGTCTTTTTATAGAAGTTTAGGTTAGTTTAGACCATAGGATTAACCCTAAAACGAATCCGAACCATTAACTCCCGTCAGAAACCAACAAAAGAGGACCCAACATGCCAAAATGGTGCACCAGAAAAATTGGTCCGACCGTGGGGAGTCGACCCCTGGGTCGACATGGGTGTCGACCCATTGGGGGGTGTCGACACTGGTGTCGACACCTATGTCGACCCTGCCTGGGGCGGGAAAATTCCCGCCCATTCTGCCTTGGTTGTAATTCGAATCTGAATTCGAATTTGAACTGTTTTCGGGCTTAGAATTTTCTGAAAACTTCATTGGGCCATAACTTGGTCATACGGACTCCGTTTTTCGAAAACTCGGACTCTATTTCGCGTATTTTTCTGAGATGAACGCAATGGCACAGCCCGTTTCCCTTGATTCAGATTTTAGAATTTAATTCTGCCTTGATTTACATTATAACATGTTATTCAAAAATACGGGTTGTTACATCCTCCCCACCTTAAAGGATTTCGTCCTCGAAATCTTCAAGTTAGGAAGAACGTATCCTACCATCCATCATCCATCTACTCAAAACATCATCCACAAGTAATCATTGTCCTCAAAAGATTCTAAATGCTGTATGAACATATGCAAAGGTGTGTGTATATGTACTTATCTAATGCGAAAATCAGGCGGTTACTGATTCAGTAAACCTCCTTCATGCAAAGTATGTTAGTGAAATGAGTCCATATGTATGCAAATTCCTAACATAATTTATAACCTCTACATGAGTGCACATAACATTCATTCATATGCAACATCCACGTGATAGCACAACAAGTTTCATTCATGAATAAGTATCAACACTCATGCATATGCAATATGAAAGTGTGTGAGCCGATCTTAGTGCCTAATGTGTGTCATGCATCCAAGAGTATCCACTTGCAAACACTTGCAGCCACTTGCAAACATCAAGCATAACATGTTTCAAATACATGTTTCATCCAAAGGGTTTCTACTTAAGGTTCTCATGACAAGGTTAACAAGATAAACGGGATAAACATGGATAGAAAAAAGAAAGATATGCTGATTAGGAAAGGAGATTGAGAATGTACCCTCAAAAAGGAATGGATAAAGCCCACGCATCTTCTCCTCGGTTTCCCAAGTTGCATCTTCATCGGCTTCACTCCACTGAACTTTCACCAATTTGACTTCCCGATTCCTTAACTTCTTGATCTCTGTTCCCAAGATACGAATCGGAGCTCTCCTCAAGGTTGCCTCTTTCTCTACCTCCACGTCTTCAAGAATGCTTGGTTCAACCACCTCAGCGGACTCATGTAGGCACTTTCGGAGATGCGAGACATGAAAGACATTATGTACTCCAGCTAGCTTCTCGGGCAATCCCACCTTATAGGCCATCTTTCCAATTCTCTCTATGATAGGAAAGGGTCCTACGAACCTTGGTGCCAGCTTTCCATTTGCTCCAAAACGAACCACATTACGCAAAGGAGAAACCTTCACGAAAACCATGTCTCCCACTTCGAATTCCAAATCTGTCCTTCGCTTTTCAGCGTAGGATTTTTGTTTGTCTTGGGCCGCTTTCATTCGTCTTCTCACCAATTCAACTTTCTCGGATGTGTCTCGTATCATATCGGGCCCAAGTATAAGCCTATCCGTTCTCTCCCACCAACAAGATGGTGACCTACACGGCCTCCCATACAAAGCTTCAAATGGTGCCATCCCTATGCTGGCTTGATAGCTATTATTATAAGCAAACTCTACCAGAGGAAGGTGGTCTTCCCAAGTACCGCCAAAGTCAAGAACACAAAGCCTCAAAAGATCTTCTAGCACTCTATTCACCCTTTCGGTTTGGCCATCCGTCTGGGGGTGATAGGCTGTACTCAGATTCAATCACGTACCCATCGCTTCTTGCAAACTATTCCACAACTGGCTAGTGAAAATTGGGTCACGATCGCTAACTATGCTAGAAGGAACTCCATGTAACCGCACTATCTCCTGAAGATAAATAGATGCTAGCCATGATGCGGTCCTCTTGCTCTTTACTGGAATGAAATGAGCACTCTTCGTAAGTCTATCAACTATGACCCATATGCTCGTATTCCCTTTCCTTGACCTAGGCAATCCGTCCACAAAATCCATAGAAATACTTTCCCACTTCCATTGCGGGACCTCCAATGGATGTAATAGCCCTCCGGGTTTCTTCGACTCGGCTTTCACTTGTTGGCACACCATGCACTTTGAAACATACTCTGCCACATCTTTCTTCATTCCAGCCCAAAAGAAAATGCGCTTCATATCTCTATACATCTTATCTCCTCCAGGATGTATAGTCATATTTGAGTGATGTGCTTCTTCGAGAACTTTATGCACCAAGTCTCCTACTTGTGGAACGCATAGCCTTCCATCACGCCTTAGCCAACCCTTGTCATCCATAGTATATCTAGCAAGGTGACTAGACGTCTCACCACGAATCAACTTGTCCATGACCTCGACTATCTGCGGGTCTCCTTTCTGGGAAGCCCCAACTTGATCAAGAAGTGTGGGTCTAAGCTCAAGGGATGCTAATGAACCCGTCATCGACTCAACAGTCGTCGTGAAATCAAAGGTTGCCAAGAACTCTAAGTTCTTCATCTCAATAAACAAGGGACTCAAAGTCAACCTACTTCTGCTTAATGCATCAGCCACAACATTACCCTTGCCAGGGGTATAAGCTATCTCGAAGTCATAAGATGCCAAGAATTCCATCCACCTTTGCTGCCTTAAATTCAGATCTTTCTGCGAGAAGAGGTACTTGAGTGACTTGTGATCAGTATACAATTCAAACCTTTCGCCTAGAAGATAGTGGCGCTAGGATTTGAGTGCAAAGACGATCGCCGCCAACTCCAAATCATGAGTGGGGTAGTTCTTCTCATGAACTTTCAGTTGCCTGCCCCCATAACATATCACTCTTCCCTCTTGCATCAGAACAGCACCTAACCCCGTGCCACATGCATCGGTGTACACGGTAAACATCTTACCGCCATCGGGTAATGCCAAAACTGGAGCTGTGGTAAGAGCCCTCTTGAGCCTTTGAAAAGCAAGCTCACACTCCAAGTCCCATGCAAAGACTAAGTTCTTCTTCGTCAACTTAGTAAGAGGGGCCGAAATCTTAGCGAAGTCCCTGATGAACTTCCTATAGTAGCCCGCCAGACCGAGAAAGCTTCTTACTTCGGTTGCATTCCTAGGAGTCTTCCAGTCTTGAACCGCAACCACTTTTGCGGGATCCACGGCTATGCCTTGCTTAGAAACTATATGTCCAAGAAATCGAACTTCCCTTCTCCAGAAATGACATTTGGAGAACTTGGCTTTCAACTGATGCGCTCTAAACGTATCCATCACTTCCTTGAGATGTCTGGCATGTTCTTCCTCATCCTTTGAGAAGATCAGAATATCATCCACGAAGACAACCACGAACTTGTTAAGGAACTCCCTGAACACCCTACTCATCAAATCTACGAAGTAGGCGGGTGCATTAGTCAAACCGAATGGCATGACAAGCCATTCAAAGAACCCATCTGGAGTCCTAAATGCAGTTTTATCAATACTATCCTCAGCCACTCTAAGCTGATGAAATCCGGTGGCTAGATCGAGCTGAGAGAAAACAGAAGCACCAACAAGTTGGTCAAAGAGGTCATCAATCCTCGGTAACGGGTGCCTATTCTTCTTTGTCAGCTTGTTCAACTCTCGATAATCAACACATAGACGAACGAACCATCCGCCTTAGTAGCGAATACCACCGGAGCACCCCATTCAGAAATGCTTCGCCTAATAAATTTTTTCTCAAACAGCTCCTTGATTTGCTTACTGAGCTCTCTTCTTTCTCGTGGGGCCATGTGCCTAACGGGCAATGATACTGGCTTGGCATTATCAACTAGATAAATGCGGAAATCTATCTCTCGTTTAGGGGGTAACCCCTTAACCTCTTCAAAGACATCAGGATATTCTCGGACCACCCTTACAGATTGCAGATCATCGATGGACGAGTCAAGAGATTCAAGATAACATAACATGACGGGACCTCTAGGGTTACAAGAAATTTCTAGGGTATTACCGAGGCGAGTCATGAGCCTCACCACCCTATGTTCACAATCGAGAATGGCTCCATAACTGGACAACCAATCCATGCCCAAAATCAACCCGTATCCCGTGAACCCAAGAACATAAGCATTACACGTGAATTCTACGGTCAAGATAGAAATCTTCAAATCCACACAAATCATAGATAGATGGGTGGAACCCCCAATTGGATTTGAAACACTAACGGGATCCTCAACTAGACTAGTACTTAGGTGCAAACTTTCAACATTGTCAGAAGAAATAAAACTATGCGATGCGCCAGAATCAAATAAGGTGCGAACAGGATAATCAGAAATATAAACAAGGCTTTCTACAGAAATACTACCTCGGTCCTGAACTGGAGCAGTGTTGAGAGCATGCACTTGCCCTCCAGAAGGTCCTGCACGCTGATTCTGCCCTTGCCCTTGTCCTTGCTTCTTGGGGCAATCCTTGCTAAAGTGTCCAGTCTCTCCACAATGAAAGCATTCGCCCCGCTTCCTCTTCTTCTTTCTGCAATCCTTGGCAATGTGCCCAACAATCCCACAGAAGTTGCATTTTCTTGGGTCCTTTGCCTTGGCCTTGTTGCCCTTGTTGTTCTTGTTGTTCTGATTGCTCTGATTTCCTCCCCACTTGGAGTCCGTCTTCTTGGTTTGAGTCTCATTAGTCTTGACTTCCTTCTTGCCATTCTTATCGTCTCCTTGAAGCAATGCCATGTCTACTAGGCCTTCGAAAGTGGCCCCCATGGGGATATGAGATAGGGCTAAACCTTGTAATGGCTCATTCGACCCTCGTGCAAAGCGTAAAGCCTTCTTTTAGGGAGTATTAACCATGTCCAAACCGAATCGAGCGAGCTGGTTAAACTTATTCACATACTCCCTCACTGTCATGTCCCCTTGCTTCAAAGATATAAACTTCTCCAATTGCAGATTCGCCTCAGCTGATGATAGAAACTTAAGCCCAAACCTCGTCCTAAAGTCGGCCCAAGTCTCTATAGGTCTAGTAGCATTGGTGACCTCCCACCAATAAGCAGCTTCTTCTTTTAATAGCCATGCTGCTAATAAAACCTTTCTATGGTCTTCCACATCAAAGATAGCGAAAAGATCTTCAGTTTCTTTCAACCAATTTCGTGCCTCCACAAAAGTCTCTGTCCCAATGAAATTCTTGCCACCCATCGCCTTAAAGTCCTTGCAAACCTTTGCGAAATCCGCTTGTGGATGGTGGGGAGGGGGAGGAGGAGGAGGAACCTCAGTTACGGTGGGGGTATTTGCTGGGCCCGCATCGTTGGCCCTAGCTTCCAAGTACCTCCGGAACCATCCGGGAATGGTTACTCCCTCGGGAAGGTTAAGATCGGCCATGCTGAAAAAGGAAAAGATAGATTTAGAACGAGGAAACGAAGGATAGTGCTAATGGCTTTTGGGGAATAGCCTTTTAAAATAACTAGACTTTTCTTGGAAAATACTTAATTGGTTTTGAAAATAGTTTTTCAAAAGGTAAGTTTTAAAAACCTTTTGCTCAAATCTTGTAAACCTTAGGCTCTGATACCAAATGTAACACCCCACCTCCGCCAATGCCACTCTTGCAAGCACACTAGCTTTGGAGGGGCGTTAAACGAGGTAAACATGCATGCAGATATCACAAGACAGAACATATAAGTAAAAACAAAGTAAATAAAGCAGCGGATAAAACTAACATTTCAAAACCATAGTCAAGTTACATCAAAGTACTTGGTCATTATTTTCCACAAAACAAAGTCTAGAAAAACATAAACTGAAAACTGGAAATAACATAAAGTAAACTATCCCCAAAGCAGAATAAAGCCATAGCATGCTCAAGTCCAAACCGTACATGAGCTATCCAGAAAAGCAGCAAAAGATCCAAGCTAGGTACCAGTGTTCCCACCCTGTAAACCTGGGGTGGGGGGAAACGGAAGAAAAGAGGCGAAAGAAAATGGGTCAGTCAAAAAGACTGGTAAGTCCTATCTACTATTAGTATAAAAACTAATAAAGTTAACTGGACATGTAAAACAGAGATGAGACATAGGGTGATAACTGGCATGGTGAAAAGTTAACAAGATAGATCAAGTGTGGCATCGCATATACAAGGTTAAGTTGCACCCGGTGTGTACTAGTGTTCCAATCCATGTCGAGTATAAACAAGAAATGATCCCTTGGCCCAAAGCTGGCCCAATATCATGAGGTGACCTAAATCTAGGTCCAATTACTCGGTCTAGTCGATCGGCTCCCTAAAAGCCTAACTCGTCAAGTGTCGGTGTCATACGGCCCAATCACGAAGTGTAGTCAAACTGTGCTAGGTCCACCCTAGGGTGTATCAAGCCCTAGGGTGCCAACCCCGAACACAAATCAAGCATGCACAGTCTAAACCTACGGGTGCCCGTGTCTGCTTTTTCGACTCCGGACTATGTGCACGACCATAGTCCGCCTGAACCTACACCGGCGCACCTACTCAGCCGTCGTTTTGGTCGCTTACATGTCAGCCCAGTAATCGTGCCCCACCCTAGCCTAGTCCCTAGGGTATCATGATACAATCAAGAGGGTTACTGGTGAAAAGGACCACGTAACTAGGGTTTCTAACGGGTTAAATGTGGTTAACCCTACCCAATCAAGTTGGTTAAGTGTACCCAAGGTTCATGACTTAACCCTATCAACCCATCGTGTTTAATTGGTTAAGTATTCAAGTGGTCCATGACTTAACCCTATCATGTGGCATTAATTAATTTAATGCACCTTAACCTCTCACATTAGACCTTGTTGTGGTTACTAGTTAAGCCGGGCGGGTCCGGGTAGCTTTACACCACAACCTAGTCTAACCTCGGGTTTAAGCACAAAATGACCAACTACTCACATTGGGTCCTATTGTTTGTAGCCACTAGTTAAGCCGGTCGGTTCCGGGTAGATTTATGCTACAAACTCAACCCAACCTCGAGTTGGCCACACTCATATTTTCTAAGTGTCATGTCCATCATTATGTTTACAAACATAATCACAAGTCAATGTTCATGTCATATTTTAAAACCATGTTTTCATGTCATTAATATTACCCAAACCCAACGCATTCCCATCGCATGTACGTTTCACATAACATAACATAGATCAAAAGAGGGAACTTGGCAAAAGCATGACAAAAAGGGCATAAGGTAATAAGGTTGGCCACAAGTTAAACATGGTGGCATATGAGGCATAAATATGTTCATTTAAACTTGCATGTTACATGCATAACATTCAAACTTAGCGAATAAGTGATACATGGTCCTAGATGACATAGGATGATGACTAGAAGTTCGCATATAACATTATATGCAAGTTATCATAAAGGTTATGAGAGTTCTCATGTTGCATAATGCAACATTCCAAATCAAAGGTCATAGCTTTCTATGCACAAAGTCAAAGTGATAGCTTTACAAACTTGCATAGGGTAAATCTATGCATAACATGATAGGATCAAAGCACAAATCATACTTAGGCCCAAACTCAAACTTGCAACATGTCATATTTAACTTCATAGTTAGAATCTAAGAGTAGTATAGGGCTTACAATGCTATGAAGACTAGAATAAATATAAAATAAGATTGAGACGAAGCCACACTAGCAAATCCGCAACCAAAGACGATAAACTCCACTTCAAGACTTGAGAACAAGAAGGAATAACCCCAAAGACAAAGAAATATGGCTCTTTTACTTAAGAAAAATGGCTCCTTTATGACATAGATTGATTTGAGACACTCATGCTCTCATGAAGAAGGTGGAGGCCATGATTAGTGAACATTTGGGCAGCATTTAGTTGTAGGAATGATTAATGAGGGTTTAGGCTAGGTCTTAGGGTCTTTTTATAGAAGTTTAGGTTAGTTTAGACCATAGGATTAACCCTAAAACGAATCCGAACCATTAACTCCCGTCAGAAACCAACAAAAGAGGACCCAACATGCCAAAATGGTGCACCAAAAAAATTGGTCCGACCGGGGGGAGTTGACCCCTTGGTCGACATGGGTGTCGACCCCTGGGTCGACATGGGTGTTGACCCATTGGGGGGGTCGACACTGGTGTCGACACTTATGTCGACCCTGCCTGGGGCGGGAAAATTCCCGCCCATTCTGCCTTGGTTGTAATTCGAATTTGAATTCAAATTTGAACTGTTTTCGGGCTTAGAATTTTCTGAAAACTTCATTGGGCCATAATTTGGTCATACGGACTCCGTTTTTCGAAAACTCGGACTCTATTTCGCGTATTTTTCCGAGACGAACGCAATGGCACAGCCCGTTTCCCTTGATTTAGATTTTAGAATTTAATTCTGCCTTGATTTACATTATAACATGTTATTCAAAAATACGGGTTGTTACATCCGTTGTCTGGAAAAAAAAACTTTAACATTTTTAAATTTTTTTTTTTTTTACTAATTTACTATCTTTTATTTCGGTTCGCGCGAAAATGCAGAATTTGGGTATGATAGTTTGCATGTGTTTAAATGTCTATTTTACATTTAAATAAATGGTTTGAATGACGCAAAGTGCACATTAACAAAAATTTAGTTTTCAAGCAGATCTCGTATGGAAAATAAAACGGTGTTGAAAAGAAATTTTCGAAAAATTATAATAAGAGTTTAAAAGCGAAAATATATTTATGTTAAAATTTTGATTTTTAGTTACATAAAAGGTGTAAGGAAGACCCTTGGACGGTTTGTGTGCACATTTTAACAATGCAATAGGACCGATGATGCGATAAAAACGTTAACAACAACAAGGAAAAGGTTGTTCTAGCCTTGGAACCGTTGTTTACATAACTTGTCAGCGACGTGCGCGAGTTACTAGTTAACTCGTTTTACGTTTTAGAGCTTGTTTTAAGCCTCCTTTACAGTCTACAGATGGAAATTTTTGGAGTATTTTGGATAAATAAGGTGAAATTTCCACTATAGGACGGGAAATGAAATATTTATAAGTGATGGGAACGTTAAAATTATTCGTTTTGATTCCCTTTTTCGGTTTAGGAAAAATAAAATAAGAAGCAATTATATGCATTGACATTTTGAATGGTAGGGTTTGGATGCAAAATTGGTTGCTTCACACTTTTATTCGTAATCGTGTGAGGGTTATGGATGAAAAAGAATTATCGAAATTTGCATTCATATAAAACTGCAAGTATATTTAGGATGTTTTGTATCATGTTTTTAAAAGTGTTTAAAAATTTTATGCATACATGTAGGAGGGCTCGATTTAGAATCATTGTCCATGCATGTTTTATGATTGAAATGCATTAAGTACACTGTGTGCATATACACATGGTTGCAAAGCGGATATACAAAAAATGGTTGTGTAGGATATGATAAGTAGGTGCCAGGATTTCGGGATGAAAACCCTTTTAAGGGGAAGAATGTAACAACCCGGAATTTTAACAATAAATAAATTAGTTATTTAATAGATTTCAAAAAAAAAGTAGGAATTTCTGCAAATGATGGAATTTAACCACAAAACTTTAACCATTGCATTCGTCTCGAAATTCTGGTCAAATTTAATATTTGGAGCTTCGCGTACGGAGTACGTATGAAAAAGTTACGAACGAAATACGATAACGGACGAAAAGAAACTATAATTAATTATTATAATTACATACTTCTTTGACCCGCCCCATTGGGCAGGAACGTCGAAGGGCGGTCGACCACTATGAAGGGGCGGTCAACCGCTTCGACCAATTCCAGCCCATTGATGGCTAGGTTTTGAAAGGTATTTTCATTATATATTACTATATAAACGGATCGATGTTTATTTAATCAAATCTAACGGTTCATGGCCAATTCAACTCCTATAAATAAAGGGATAAGGTCTCATTCTTTTCGACACAAATCTGTATCCAGTAGCGAAACTCTGCCATTTCTCTTTCTCTTCAAATATATTTCTAAATCAAAAATTGGTTCATATACAATCAATCAAACATAAACCATATGGATTTGAAGGGGATAATCAGATTCAAGTGGAGAAAGGTATAAATTGACGTCTAAGCTATTCTTCATCAGATTCTACCATCTTTTCCTATTTTCTTGCAAACTACAAATCTAAAAGTATGCCCTTTTCAGAATAACTGTAGATCTGTAAGAATTTAGGAACTGTAGGCCTAAAAGATTATTCAGATTTCAAATTTGAATGCTTGCAGGAGAGTGGGAAATTTATATACAAAGTTAAAATAACTTATTATCTCGTTTGTATTAGATCTTAAATCTATGCCTAACGCTTATCTGATCTGTTTATAATATTGTAAAAATCTGAAATGATACCTATTAGATCTATTTATGAATGTTGTCAAAATATGAAAGTATAAATTTGTGGTTTGAATAATATTAGAATTTGTAATCTTACTTAACTGATTATACTATTGCCTACAATTGTGTTTAAAATATATTGTGGTTAATTGTAAACACCGTAGATCTGGAAATTGATCCCTCAAAACACTGTTCAGATGTAGTTTTATTCCAGACCCGTAGTTTCGGTTTTACATAGAGATTCATGTAATTTTGATTAAAAAGATATAAACCTGATTGTGCTCAATTTTGTTGGGTTTTAACTTAGTTATTGTAAATGTGCCATTTTACTCTTTTTATTAAAAAAGTTATTATGTGAGACGAATAAGAAATATGTCAAATACTGAAAAAGGGAAAAATTGTGTAAATTCACGTGTATATATATATATATATATATATATATATATATATATATATATATATATATATATATATATGTGTGTGTGTGTGTGTGTGTGTGTGTATGTGTGTGTGTGTGGGTGGGTGGGTGGTTTACGTATACTATATCCAAAACATACATAATATATACTTCTTGTGGTTTGAAATGTGTTTGTTCCAATATTTAGGCATAATTTAAATAATTATAGTTGACAGTCTTCTTGTAAGATTTAGAACCGTATTTCAAAATTGAAGGCAAAAAGGAATGTTAATTTGTTTATTAGTCGAACCAAAACATTTAACTTAACAATAATAAAAGAAAACTAACTACGTTAACTACGCAAAATATAAACATATATACATTATCCGTTCAAATCTACGTAAATAACGAAATATATATTATAATGAATGTTTGAATGATTTTCATTTTATGGAAATATACATATAAATGTAATCCATATTAAATGAATATATTTGTGGTGACCGTTGCAGCAATCAGTGCAATTGATTGCTATAAATAGGCCATAAATAGTAAATAGTTATGGTAACAGTCATTGATTAGGGAAAACAAACTTGATGAGGTAATTAAGCCTAACAATTACAATTTATAAATTGACTAGGATTAATGTTGTAAACCCCAATTAGGAAATCTATCTATTATTTAAACCTAAAAACACAATTCCAACCATGCATACGTGGGGCACAAATTGCAGCTTTTCGTTTTTTCTGCTCTTCTGTTCAATGTTTCCGCCCACGTTTTTTGAAATTAAAAAACAAATATCAAGCGGAATAAGTCACCTACCCACTATCTACTTTCCTAAAGTTAAGCCACTAACTGCTGTTCCTAGGTACCCTAACTGCAATCCCTAATTACATCTTCCTTCGCCAATGTCAACAAAGACAACAGAAACCGATTTCTCTAAAATCAATAATCCATCGTGAATTTGGATCAATATCTACAAACATCGGGTCGTCATACGGTGCAGACCTGCAGTAAATTTGCTGAATCGCCATACTTTCCAACCTGTCAGCTAATTTCAGAAGGTAATTCACACACATTTTAACTCCATTTGTTCAACTTACGTTTAATCTGACAACCATTCCTGTGTTTGTTGGTCATTCGAATTGGTAAAATGTTCGATTCTTGCCATTCAACATGATTATAAGTTGACGAGAGATGAACTTACTAAAAAAATTATGATTATGAATTACCATGTGATGTAAACTAATAATGTGATTTGGTTTGCCTTTGTCGATTTGGATTTTTCTTCATTACTGTTATTTCACTTCATTTCATTAACTTGCTAATCCATCTGACTATACCCAATTTATTGTCTTTGCCTCATTGACACTGAACTGTTATGGATTCCCCAAATTCATTTCAAAGGGATAGACGAGTGAACACATCTGAATATGTTGCAAATAGAAATTCAAAGCGAACCTCTGATCATCTTATAATAAAATAGTGTTATTTCGATGTTAACAAAGTGCTATTATATTAATTAACAACGATAAATTTAAATATAGGTTTTAGATACTTTGTTTTCTGCTGCTCTGATGATTGGTGTTTTCTTAGATATCTTATGATTGGCAGTAACAAGTTATTCATATAACAGACTACTACTTTCTTTCTTCAGACTGCTTTGCTCCTATCCATAATAATACTAAGCGGAAATGTTGAACCAGCTAATGCAAATGAAGTACAACATCACTCATCACAAATCTATTACAGCAAGAATCCTTGAGAAAGAATCCATCACCTGAGGGTTTACAATGGTAGTAAACCATTGCCATGTCATTGTTTTACCTGGTTTTAGAACATTACTGCACTCTTACAAGTATGATATGTCTTTCTATTAGAAAAGAACATATAAAGGCAATGGAAAAAGAGCATTTATTAATAAGCCACGTCAACATTGTAATAGTTTATAACGATTTTTTTTCTTTTTGTAACTTTCAAAATATGTGTTTTTACTCTATAGGAATAGCTTTACTCGGTAAAATGTCAAGAAAATTGATATCATCATTTTTGCACTTAGTTGGATGGGTATTTTTTTTCCTTTACTGTAAATTTTTTTTACTAGCTCAAACTAATAATTTTAAGTAAATAGGTTTCCATTTAAAAATATATTGGAAGAATTAAGTTTTTAATGTTTTGAAAACTCAATAAATTTGTTTAACTCCAATTGTATATAATAACTGAATGGTTCCTAACAATTTTAAATGACTTCAATAGCAGATGGATTATGGAATACTATGCTATTTGATGCCAGGTACCTATGCAGTTGATCACAAATCTTTATTTCACTAAGTGCTTTTAATTGATTTTGCTTTACACTATTACCATTTTTTGATGAGAAATACGACTTTTAAATTTATTGTAACTTTGCTACTTGATTATGGAAGATTCAATCTGTTAGCTGTAAACTAAATACCTAATCCATCATCTAAATTGTTCAACTATACAAGATCGACCTTATATATATATATATATATATATATATATATATATTGTAGTTCTTTTTTGCAAACATTGACGATGAATCCGGTGTCTTTTCAGTGGAAGTATACGCAGGAGAAGGACATGTATGTTTGTTTTACTAGATTCTATACATTTAAGTATTGCTAACAGAATATGCAAATAAATAGTGATTACTTGAAATAGCTACAATTTCACGTATTTATTTTTCTTTCATCTTTTTCATTTTGTTGTCAAGTTGTTTTACAATCTTGTAAGATTACACTTAATGGCTGTTGATTTAGTGCCAAGATTTTCATTAAAAAGTTGTATTATAAGAGAATTAATAACCAAAAAGATTAGTTTTGGATTCTTTTCCTAAGAGCTTATGATGGATCATGCTTTCTTCTCCATTCGAAATATACAGAAGTGGTGCACGTATATTTTTTTTTTCCTGTACTGGCTAAATTTTTGCAATTAAGATAAAAGTTGAGAAATTAAATTAGCTAAAAATTCATGTATTTTTTTATTTTATTTTTTGATACAGGGCCTTTATTAAGCCAAGATGCTATATCGTATTACACTCTACATTCACTAAGTTATTTACCAAAAATATTTATCAGTTCTATACAAATATTTATCAGTTCTATACAATAAATAGTATTGTAGCTGTATCACATTATACATTTTGGAACTTTGTTTCATGAGTGTTACATACATATCTATACTATGGTATAATTACTGAGTTTGATTTCCAAGCTTCACAAGCCTTCTCAAGTTTGTAAAACTCAACCGTCTCTTACTAAAATTCTTTTTCCTATATAGATCTTCCGTTGCTTTTATCCCTCATAAGCCCTGACTATTCGTCTTTTCCCCATTTTCGTCGTTAACCTATCAACTTCGCTAAGCTTTTCACCTCGATGTCTTTGCCCAGCAGACTGCTTCTACTATCCACCCAATTGACTGGAGACTGCGTTTGCTTCTCCACCTCCTCTGACTTTCCTTATGCCATATTGCGAGGTAATTTTTCCTGAAATTTTCAAACACTGATCACAAATTTACATGTTCTTTCATAGTCAATATTGTTTTATTTGTTGCTCAAAAACATTCTAAAATCCAACGTTCTTTTTGGGTAATCTTGATTTGAGAAGAGCCAATGAGGTTTTTAAGTTTTTTCCTCTTCACTTGACCTAATTAAAGAACTTGACCTGTTATTGAGGATGTTTGCTGCCACCTTTCTTTTGAGAATATATAAACCACTTTGCATCTGTTGTGATTAATAAGAATTTACTTTTGTCCATGCTTTTTTAATCTGTAGGATATGTTCCACGTTTCTGTCCAAACTGCAAAAAATTAATTTGTGTCCTGTTTTTAATTTTTATTATTGAATTAGGTAGAGAAGATGGTGCTACATTGAACAAAGGGAAGCAAGTGTTTGTGTAAGTTTATTAAACTATGAATAATCCAGCTTCTAAAACAGAATTGTTTTCCTTCCAAACATGTCGGCTAATGATCTAATACTTTTTATTGTTAAATAACTCAACCTTAGATATTCAGTGCAACAAGTTGAAAATCAAATTTTGTTTCTCCTCTTCAAATTATCAACTTCTGGCTGATTTTTGATGTCATGGTCTGGTTTCTTTTTGTCGTTTATTCTTCATTTGTTATGGTTATTTCACTATATTGAAATGCAATCCATTAGCAAAAAATTACTCTTGTGTTTGCACATTTCAAATGTTGACATACTAGCAATTATCACATAGTTGATGTCATCTTCTACCCTGTGTCCATTATACGGCTACTTTAGGCTATCTTGGTTGAACTAATGGGTATGAAAACAACTTTGAACCAAACACAAAAGAAAATATGAAGCTAATAACAATGTATGAATTAATTCATTGTTTGTGTTGTGAACATTATTAATCTCAAAATCATCTCACATACAAAAGTTCGTTATGTATGCACATATGTGTGGATGAATTTTTTAAGACTGTTTTTCATGCTGACTTAAATTATACTATGCCTAAAATTTTAAAAATAGTCCACATCAGGTTGAGACTTTTATATTTGCGAGTACTTGAGTATGATAGTCAGGCTCGACAATCGGGTGGAGGCTGCTAAGGAAGTCGCCCAAGGAAACCGTTAAATGGGCAATGATAGTGATGCTCATGTAGAAATTCTAAATTAATTAAAATTATATAAACTAAAACATAGATTAGATAAATGCTCTGTTATCAGCTCAAGTGGTTTTGTTCATTTTTGCTGCAATAAGCGCGATCGTTTTTCAATATCTATCACACATTACTTTTTACATGCATTTGTATTCAACATTGGCTGGGGTAACAATTTAGCTTGGGTCTGTCTTGGTGATGTTACAAAGGCTTGAGGTGGTTTTTAAAACCTACTCTATAAAGTCTTATTTTCCGAACAAATTGAAACTCAATCAAATATCCACCAATAAATATATTGGTATAATGGTAAAGCATATTTTGTAAGATTATTCAATAACCCTTTGGATTTATTTTACTAAGAGATACCCTAAGTTGAGTGTGAATTATTTTCTACTTTTGTTTTTATTGTACCATTGTTTTAGTGGTGATTCTCATACATTAACTACAAGATTGTGTTTGGGTTCAAAACAAAATTCAATTAGTTATAGGACTAAGTGTGACATACTGTTATTTCATATCAACAACAGGTTACAAATAATTTTCCATAACAAGATATGGTTTAAGAACTGAGTTTCATAGAATTTTTGCTAATAAGTCATATATGCTTCAAAGCACTCAAAAAACTTCGGCTAAAACATAATGGGTTGATTGATATGAGCAGTAACTACTTGAGAGGATCATGTTAGAGACAAGTTTGGTGATATATGCTTGATTAGAATTGTTCTATGATCTCTGTCAGCTCAATGCAATATTTTGTAAATTTTGTATTTCTCATTTAGCTGCTTAAACTATAAATACATTACTTAAAGGATATATATTCATATCTTTATGTTCATTCAAGAATAACATATATGGTCAAAGGTAAATATGTAAATACTAATATAATATTCTAATGCAAAGATAGACACTAACTCAGTTTTTTTTCCTTTCTCTAGGTGTAGCTTATCTAGCAATCTAAAATAAATAAATAAAATTCACCTACTTGAATTTTAGCGATTTCCAAATATTTTAAATTAACTCAAAAAAATGCGTAAATTAGTTATCATTACATTGATGAATCCATAATCAAACTTCACATTTCCATATACGTCAATAGGTTTTGACGAATGTCACAATATGGCTTGATCTATTTTATCTTAATGTTCATTTACGAAGGCAGCTGTTTTGATTATTACTAAACCAGCCAATTTTTGGATTCAATAAAATTAATTGTACAAATTTTAGCCTTTTGATTATAAGTAATTTTGACTGTTAGTTACACCGACTTATACAATTATGGTAATGAATGAGACCATAATAAAACTGGGATGAAGTAATGCTATTTAACTCATGTTAGTGCTATTTATGGTGCAAATATTATTGTTTTTTAATTAATCAATCTTTTAACTTGGACTTCTAATAATGTTGTAATGCCTTTAAATGAAATATGTCGTAAATAGCTTTGATATTGCTATTCGTAGATAATGGAAGAAGGGTATGGCAAGACCTAATTCTAGATTGGGGGAAAATATAGCAGTGACTACAGAATTCGGGTCTAAATTCAAGGATAAGGAACATTTTTTAAAACTAGACAAAATGTTAGAACTATCAATACAGTTACATTGGAAATGCACCTGCATGTTCCATCACATAAACCCGTAAGTCTATAATGTGGTACTAAAAAACAAAATTTTAAGCACATGTAGTGATGATAAAGACATACACAAGATGTTTCGCTTTTTCTGTTTAGCATTAATGGACGAATATTAATTTTCAGTATGTAATATGAAACTGTTGGCCATGGCTTTCCACTATGGGGAGAGAATAATTATGTAGCATTTAATGGGAATCCGTAGAGGCTCGCGTATATACAAGCACAGATGTGATTTTTGGATTATAAAAATAGACAATTCCTTCATTAAGTATTCATTTAACTTTTGGATTATGAAAAATGGGTATTTTTTTCAACTGACTATCGTAAGAGGAAGTTGCGGTTGACTCAATGATGATTGACCTGGACTTATCTGATAATAATATTCAGTGCTATCTGATGTAGTGTAATGCTTTCTCACGGGTTTTTCATATATATGTTATTCCTTTGTAACTGTTACTTTGTATTTCCCATTTTCAAAAAAATGCAGTATGTAACAATTCATCATTGTATCTGGCGTAGGAATGCATAGTGCATGCTGTAAATGAAAGCGAGGAGAGAATACTGTGCGTAGAAAGATGGAAAATAAATAAATCAGATTAGTTTTTCCTTACTGTAATTTTAGAATATATATATATTTTAACTGTCTTAGGCGATTGTGTAATTTTGTAAACTTCATTGTGTTGTAGACCATAACCAACCATCCGTTCTGTTCAGTTATTCTCTTTCTTGTTTTGAAACTGGTCCAACGAGTGGAGCAACCAGAAAAAGGAACTAGCCACGGGTCAGGTGTTGGGGGGGGGGGGGGGGGTGTTACAACGGCAAAGTGTTCGCCGTTATAAGGTTACAACGGCGAACACTTTGCCGTTGTAACGTTATAACGGCGAACACTTTGCCGTTATAATGTTATAACGGCAAAGTGTTTGCCGTTATAATGTTATAACATCAAAGTGTTTGCCATTATACCCCCCCCAGAAAACCCCGCCACCCCTCTTCTTCATTCTCCTTCTCCACATTTCAAACCCGAAAATCAAACCTCATCCCCCATTTTTCACCAATTTTTTCCCATTAATTCACCAATCCGTCAGCTTTGAACCAAATTAACTACCGTATTTGAGATGTTCGTTCGAAAATATGGCCAGATTACTTAAAAATTTCGCCAAAAAATTCATGCACGGCGACGATAGTGGCACCGGGGGAAGTGGCGCAGGCGGGAGTGGTGTAGAGGGTAGTGGGGAACAACCAGCGCTCGGAATAGAAGACTTGCTTGCAGCCGTCGAAAACATGGAGAACGAAGACGTAGGGGCGCACGAGGAAGGCGGCCATCGTGGGCGTGGCGGGTGTAACAACCCGTATTTTGATAACGTGTTATAACTATAAATCAAGGCAGAATTAATTTTTAAAATGAAAATCAAGGGAAACGGGTTACGTCCTTGCGTTTATGTCGAAATTCTGCTTGGAAACGAGTCCGAGTTTTCGAAAATCGGAGTCCGTATGACCAAGTTATGACCCTTCGAAGTTTTCAGAAAATTTCAAGTTCAAAACAGCTCAGAATTCGAATTCAAATTTCGAATTCAAACCACAGAATAGACTAGGCGGGAAATTTCCCGTCCAGGACCAGGTCGACCTGGGGGTCGACCATAGAGTCAACCTGCCCAGGACCAGGTCGACCATAGTGTCAACCTGGTGGCCGAGCCCACTTTTGAAGCTGGATTCACTTTGATGTTTCTGGCCTCGTTTCTGTCTACATTCGTTGACCTGACCTTATATAAACAGCCCCTAAGCACTAGTCTCTCTACACAAAATTCTATCTGACCTTATGCTGCTCTAATTCTGGTTGAAAAGTTAGAAAAAGGGACTACTTCTTCTACGTCGAAACTACGTTAAGAGAATTGCTGATTTGGGGATTTCTGTTAGAACTCGACTAAGCACATAAAGATTCAACATTGACTTTCTTTTTCTAATTCTCGAACCACGATCTGTAAGCCCTAGTTACTTTTAGATTTAAACTATAAACGTAATATGAATGTGTTGTAAATTGAAATTAGACATGTGTATGATGGCTGTTTCACACCCATTCTTGTTCATCTTGGATCTTGACTTTTGGGTATATTACTATGACATTGATTTGGGGCCTATTCATGTTGTAAATCAAAAAGAAAAACCCCTCATAATATCATGCCTGCAATGTTGAATCTGTTATTAGTCACAAGTTTATGACTATCACCTTATGTCAACTGTTATCATGACTAGTACCT
Source organism: Allium sativum (assembly GCA_030737875.1). Lineage (NCBI taxonomy): Eukaryota > Viridiplantae > Streptophyta > Magnoliopsida > Asparagales > Amaryllidaceae > Allium > Allium sativum. The sequence continues at coordinate 392,076,405 of CM060922.1, forward strand.
TATTTTGCTAGATTTGGAATCTTAATGTTTGAGGCTGATACTCCATATGCCAGTAATGTTATAATCATTTATCTCAAGTTATACCATGTTATGCTAGTAATCACTTTTGCCACCTTATACCCGTCCCTTTTATGTTACTCCCAAATTAGATTTACTTGTATCGATTCGAGTTTACGTGCGATGGGAATACGATTTGGGTAGGTTAGGTAAAACATGAATTGGCTTTGAACTTGAACATGAACGTTGTTATAACTTGAACCTGTATATGGACAAGAACGTGACATGAAATTTACATGAAACCTGACATGAAACTCGACATGAATTTTGACACGAAATTTGAACTTGAACATGGACATGACACTTAGACGAATTTGAAAATGGCCAACTCGAAGTTGGGTTGAGTTTGCAGTGTAATCTGCCCGGAACCGCCCGACGAATCCAGTGACTGCAAACCATAGGACCCAATGTGGGTAGTTGGCCATATCGCACGTAAAACCCGAGGTTAGACTATGTTGTGGTGTAAATCTGCCCGGAACCGCCCGACAAATCCAGTGACCACAACAACTAGTATAATATGAGAGGTTGGGGTGCATTAATGAATTAATGCCACATGATAGGGTTAAGTCATGAACCACTTGAATATACTTAACCAATTTGACACGATGATTTGATAGGGTTAAGTCATGAACCGCTTGAACACACTTAACCAACTTGATACATGATTTGGATAGGGTTAAGTCACGAATTTGAATGACAACACTTAACCCATTAGAAACCCTAGTTATGCGGTCCTTTTCAGCAGTAATCCACTTAGATGTATCACGATACCCTGGGACTAGGCAGGGTGGGGCACGATTACTGGGCTGATTGTAAGCGACCAGAACGACGGCTGAGTAGGTGCGCCATTGTAGGTTCAGGCGGACTATGGTCGTGCACGTAGTCCGGAGTTGAAAAAGCAGGCATTTGACATCCGTAGGTTTACACTGTGCGTGCTTGATTCGTGTCGGTGGTTGGCACCCTAAAGCTTGATACACCCTAGGGTGGACCTAGCACAGGTGACTACATTTCGTGATTGGGCCGTATGACACAGACACATGACGAGCTAGAACTTGTAGGGAGCCGATCGATTAATAGATCGTACCGTAGGATCCCGTAATGGGTCACTTCATGATATTGGGCCAAGGGATCATTTCATGGTTAATACTTAACATGGGTTAAGATACTAGTACAGTGGGTGCAGCGAATCTTGAATATGCGATGCTAGACTTGACTTATCTTGTTATCTTAATTTCAGTCCTGTTATCATTCTTATGTTTAATTCCAGTTTTCACATGTCATGTTATCTTTACTAGTTTTTATACTGAAAGTCACTAGGGCTTACCAGTCTTATGATTGACCCTTTTTCTTTCGCCTCTTTTTCTTTTGTTTCCCCCCAGGTTCTCAGGGAGGAAACACTAGCTCTTAGCTTGGATTTAGCTTTCTTTCTGTCAGCTCATGTACGGTTTGGTCTTGAGCTATGCTATGGCTGCACTTCTGCTATTTATGGGGAATAATTTACTTTTGTTATCTTAAGTTTATGCTTCTTTATTTGGATCTTGATGTAATGGAATAATTTGTACCTTGGATACATGAGGTTTTGACTCTTTTCTTGAAAGTAATAAAAATTTGGTTTTTAATTTCTACCGCTGCTTTATTTATGTTCTGCCTTGTGATATCTCTGTGTATGTTTACCTAGATAATACTCCACCAAAACTAGTGCATTCCCTTTGTGAGTGACCCTAGCAGAGGTGGGGTGTTACAGCGGGCGTAGAGGCGGACGAGCAGGCAGAGCGCGTAGGGGTGTGGGATCGGTTTTCGCTAGACAAGCCGATCTCGATGGTTTTCTGGATATGAACCTCAGCGCCGCGAAGCTTCCTTTCCTATCCAACTTTCGCATTCTTCCAGAAGACGAAGTACACGTTAGCACGCAGTCGAGTTTGGCTGTAAGTATTTTTAGTATTATTTAAATAGTATTCTTTGAGTATTAGATATTGGGTAGATAGTATAACATTTTGTTGAACCGTTGATAGTCGCGGAATATACGTTCACGTGGTTCGTTAGCGACCACACTTAAATATTATCATGCACACTTGGCGGGTAAGGAGGGGGTCGCATGACTGTTACATGCTCTTGGATTTCAATTTTTTCTAGGTAATATTAAAAACCACTTAATGAAACAAGTTGATAATTTATTATTCATATTTTATCTTATTGTGCGCTTTACAATTTTAGGAATAAACCATGTTATAAATGCCAATGTCCAATTGTGTGCGGTTATTGCTCTACGGTGTTACAAAACCACCCACACATTTCACTTTTCTTGTGGTGAGTTAGGACTTACACCGCTTGATTTCTCCATGCTTACTGGTATTAGCATTGGAGTAGGTGCTTATCCCCCACTGCCTTATGACAATGGTCGATGACGTGATCGTGCACTTGTTCATGATCTACTGCCTCATTTTGATGTTTCTGCTGCGTCGTATCAGGCAGAATGCGCTATTAGAGTGAGTGCCATCCGTGCGGCCATGGACAACATACTCGATCAGTACTCCATTGATGACGACTTAGAGCTTGCTCGATTATTTGTGTTATACCTTATGGGTAACCTTTTCTTTAGTTCTTCGAGCAGTAGTTTGCCTGTGGGGTTTCATGAGGTCGCGGCTGAGTTAAATGCCGATGGGGCGATTTTATATGATTGGGGCACACCTATCCTTGCATACCTATACAGATGTCTCGACATGCAGTGCACCATCTCTGATTCTCAGTTTTCTTTATTTGGATTTTGGGAGTTGTTACAGTATTGGTACTTTGAGTACTCTAGGAACTTTCATTTTGTCACCCGTACTGCAGACCCATCGACCTTTTTCCCCCGTATATCCTTTTGGACTGCGGGTAACTGGGGGTCCAGGGGTAATGAGTCACGCCATGTGTATCCAGTTGCCCACAACCAGATCGAGCTGAGGATTTATAGGGATCAGATTATATGGCATCCATTTGAGCAGAGTACATCCATCAATCTTGAGATCATACAGATTGCTAGGATGCTTGCCAGACGGAGATTTCCACTTATATCTTATCCCGTGGCGGTAGGTGCTTATTGGTATCTTGGTGAGAGGTGCTGGAGACAATTGTATGACTTCGATGCTATTCCGGATGATCCACATCCACATACTTATCGGTGTATGATTTACCCGACGGAGCAGCTAGATATAGCCAGGGCAGCAGGCTGGTGGACGACCGAGAGCTTTGTTATTACCGGGGAGTATTACCTTACCTTCTGGCGTAGATTTTTCACCGGGTCATCCGATACGATTACACATGCAGCATCGATTAATTTAGTAGGGCCATTTGCTATACGACACGACATACGTCCACCTGTTGTCGAGGATATTACCCAGTCCAGCCAGAGTTTTCGTGCACCTGATCATGTGGCTGCCGCCAGTCATTTTGGATGGACCATGGCAGTGCCCACCATTGGACCAGATCGTTACGTTGACGTGTTTCATCCTCCGGCCCATCACGATTACCCGGATCCTACACAGATATCATATCATGCTCTGTATGATATGCAGATGGGGATTAGGCATACGGGCTATATAGAGCATAGGCGTAGCCTAGATTACTATGATGGTGAGCTATGTCGTGTTGCAGAGGAGGCACGACAGCAGCAGGCGCATTTAGAGGCCCAGCTTGAGGCAGAGCGCAAGAGACTTCAGGACTTGCAGATGTATTACCACCATAGGTCTAGTGCTGGGTCCAGTCAGCCTCCAGATGTTGGTGATGATGAGAGATGTCATCGGCGCCGCACACGTATACGTACACATCCACCTTCAGATGACTCGGACGAGTGACTTACTACCACTTTCATGTACTTTTGCAGTTGTCAGTTGTATGTACTTTTTATGTATTACGTTTTCCTAGTTGTTAGTTGTATGTCTCTGTTGTTTGAGTAGACGTTCTGCATTTGTTCACAACCACTATTATGTACTTTCGATGTATTATGTTTTTGCAGTTGTCAGTTGTATGTTCCTATTGTTTGAGTACGCGTTCTGTATTTGTTGACTACCACTATTATGTACTTTCGATGTATTTTGTGTATGTTCTGGTTATGTTTATGTGTAGAGACTGTATTTGGTTCTGTGTAGCGACTGTATATCTGTGTAGAGACTGTTTTTGTGTAGAGCCGGTATGTTCTGTTGTTCTAGTTCCTGTAAGTGTTGTTTGGAATGTAATAACGTTTGAATTTGATGTTGAACAAGATTGCCCTCTTCTCGTGTAGGAATGCAAAATTCTTAAATAGCATGCCAACATACCAAGGTTTACATATAACTCCATATTCTACGGACAAACATCAAATTAAATAGACGGTAAAACAACAATAAAATCACAATACCATAAGCCTACTCAGTTCCATAGCGGGTCAACCAACTGTAGCGGAGTTTATACGCTTTGTAACCAACAAACTCCTCACCGTACTCGAAAAGGTAACGAGAATCATATGTTGCTTGATTTGTTTTAAATATGTTCTCGTCTTCAACAGTTTCGATAATCTTTGTGTACCGATCACAAGCGTATGCAAAATGACGATTAGCCATTTGGATTTCAACCGATGTTCGTCTAGTGGGCCGGGAACGATGGTTGTTGTATAGCCTCGTGATCATTGCCCATCTTTCTTCATATGTTAAACCCCCTCCACTTTGCATTAGTAACTCATCTCTCTTTTCAACCTCAATATAGGATTTTAAGAGGGCCAGCAAATCCTTCGACGAAAAATCTGGAGTTGGAGAATTCAATGTTTGAGCACTATTACTAGGTCGTTGATTTACTGGAGAAGGACGTGGAGCTGTAACCGCTCGATGCTGAATCGCGACAGACACCTCTTCAACTTGTGTATCATGAACTAATCCAACTTCGTTATCGTTCACTAAGTTTCGTTCGTACTCATCATAAATCCTTCCCATTTGTTCATCACTTATTTCTGAATCGTCCATGTAACCTACGCATCAGTAAAATAAGTAGAGTTACTAGAAGTACGAATTTTGTTGATAATAAACGTTACCTTTAAGAAAACATGAAAATAAATTTTCTCACTTGAGCCTGCAAAGGTGCTGCTTGAAGCTGTAGAAGGTATGAGATGGATTATCAAATATGGAGTACTTATAAGGGCAATGTACGACCAACAGTTACAATTCAACATGCTTGAATACCCATTACAGAGTTCTTGTGATATTATGTTAGATTCTGTACAATGACCGGTCACATCATTGCAGCACGAAAAATGGTGCCATCACATGAAATGTTGGCATGTACTTTTAATCTCGTGATATTACGTTAGATTCCCTACAGTGACTTTTCACATCACAACAAATGTGGGCAGTTACTATTAATTTCGTATATTGTTGTCATTTAATTCGGAAGAGACTACTCAATGCAGTCTGCGAAAGATGGAGATGTTTAATGGAATCCCAACAACGAATGATGGAGACGCGTCTTTATTTTTTTCTTCTCAGTGAATGGTCTAATCATGTCATACATGCATGTGAAAGGGTATACTCTACATACACGTGACTCGTATTAATTTCACAGTGATATTGCAGTATGTAATATTGTTGTATGCCTCAGTGTCAAGTCATTTCATCGACTGTAGCAGGCTTTGGAAACATTATTCGTAATTGTTTTGTCATAGTGGCAATTTTGTGTATATGTAGGAGTTTAAAAATAGGGGTCGCCCACCGGTGCTTTAACCATTTCAATTCACGAAAGAGTTAAGAAAAATGGGCCGTTCCCAGGTGCCTTACATAACTTAGAATCTTACATGACTTGATAATTATAACAACTACGATAATTGAGCAATTATAACAACTGAAACAATGACACCTAGTACAACAGAAGGAAATGCCAAACCATAATCATACAAACTACAACAACTGAGCACACAAGCATCAAATTCAAACACGTACACCTACCATGGCCTACGGAAAGGACCATCTCCAGTCTTACTGGCATTAATCTTGCTCAAGCGTCTTATTTCTGCTTGCGCTTCGAGTGCATACTGACGTCCACGTTCGCACATGTGAGGGTTAATCCACTGCTTAAAGCAACAACAATCAATGTCATCAGGATAATTCATGTGGTTGTTGTAGGCTTGACAGCCGAAAAATCGATGACCAGCATTTGTTTCGGTCTCGTCAACAGCCACGACCGACTCTTGTCCACAATGGCAAATAGGGTTGGATCCAATCGTCCGTAGTGGCTCGGAAACTTTCCCTTTAAGTACAATTTCTTAAATAACGCGTTTGAATTTGATCGTGAACAAGATTGTCGTCTTCTCGTTTTGAAATGCAAAATTCTTAAATAATGCGCCAACATAACAAGGTTTGCAGATAACTCCATATTCTACGTAAGAACATAACGGGTCAACCAACTGTAGCGCAATGACTGGTCAAGTCTTGCGTTCTTCGCATAGTGCAGTCATGTCATCTGGCAGATTCCATATAGTGTTCCCTACAGTGTAGCTTTTGACCATTCACACCATTACTAATCTTCCAGCTATATATACATATGTTAACTTACAACATACAAAACTCAAACAACTTCTTCCCAATTCTTAGAGCACATCCTTGGATTCGCACTCACTGAAAATGTCTTCGCGGGCAACATCTACAGATTCCGAGGAACAAGCTTACGAAAACATGAGGCTACAGGAGCTTGAAGACGAACTTCAGTTCCTAAACCAAATGAAACCGTAACTATACCGCCGTACGAATAAGTGAACGTTCAACCTCCACATGAAACACCAATACCACCTGTTCAAGTATCATCTCAACAGGAGGTCACTCAGTCAACGTAGGAAGCAGAGTTCTTTCGTGTACCACTGCACGAACATGTAGTTGATTCTTATCCAGTTCGTTGCTACTGCGGGATGCGGTTGAAGTTGTCGTTCGAGCAGAGGGCAACAATATAGGTCGGCGGATGCAGCGATGTCCAGCCTATCCAAATGGTTGCAATTGCATGGACTGGATAGACCAACCTTTGTGTCCTCGGGGAATAACATATGCTAACGAACTCGAACGAGAAAATAGACGTGTTCGAAGTGATAATGAGCAGTTGTGATTGAACATCATGCGACGCCCGTAAGACTAAACGTAACATGCATTGTAATGAAGTTGCTAATGCCTACTCCATGGTTTGATTGAGTTAGTTCGCATGTACTATCGTCAGTTGTTGTGTCTTTATAAACTATTTTATATTTATGCTTATTGTTGTATCTCCTTATCCTACTCTACTGTGACAAATCTTTGTCGTTAATATTATATTGGAGATATAATTGATTTTATATCGAGTTTATTATATAAAATGAAGTTTGAATATATATATAGTTTATAATATAATCAAAACGAGCCCGAAACGCGGCGGTAGTTCGTAATTTTCAATACGAACTTTAACTGAATATACCGGATCCGATATAGGTCAGAATTCTGTGAAACAAGAATCATTCGGGTCGATTAGATTAAAATTATCTATTAAGGGAAAAAATTTTAAGATTTCGTGACATAGATTGTTAGTTATGTTCAGTTTAAATTTTTAAATAGTCGCTATGTAATTTCGTTAATAAACGATAACGTTTATTTAATTGAATACAAAGGAATTTCTATACATTCGGATATCGTTTCAAACGTAAATTTCTGAAAATTTACAAAATCATTTATTACATAAATACAAAGGAAATTCTCCATTATATTCCCTATTACTTTCACATCACAACAACTGTCCGAATTGACTACTCAATGACAGAACCATTATTATCCCAACCATTATGTCGGAACCATTATTGCCAACCATTCTTGGCTAGAATAATTTGACTACTCAAGGCAGAGATATTATCCAAACCATTATTGCCAACCATTCTTGCCTACATGTATTGCCAACCATGTAGCGTACACCGTAGCCATGACGGTGAACACTGAAGCCATGATTTTGTCGTTAATATTATATTGGAGATATAATTGATTTTATATCGAGTTTATTATATAAAATGACGTTTGAAAATATATATATAGTTTATAATATAATTAAAACGAGCCCGAAACGCAGCGGTAGTTCATAATTTTCAACACGAACTTTAACTGAATATACCGGATCCGATATAGGTCAGAATTCTGTGAAACAAGAATCGTTCGGGTCGATTAGATTAAAATTATCTGTTGGGGGAAAAAATTTGAGATTTCGTGACATAGATTGTTAGTTATGTTCAATTTAAATTTTTAAATAGTCGCTATGGAATTTCGTTAATAAACGATAACGTTTATTTAATTGAATATAAAGGAATTTCTATACATTTGGATATCATTTCAAACGTAAATGTCTGAAAATTTACAAAATCGTTTATTACATAAATACAAAGGAAATTCTCCTATATATTCTCTGTTACTTTCACATCACAACAACTGTCCGAATTGACTACTCAATGACAGAACCATTATTATCCCAACCATTATGTCGGAACCATTATTGCCAACCATTCTTGGCTACATGTATTGCCAACCATTATTGCCAACATTTCACAGCACAACAGCAGACCCATTTGACTACTCAATGACAGAGATATTATCCACACCATTATTGCCAACCATTCTTGTCTACATGTATTGCCAACCATTATTGCCAACCTTTCACATCACAACAACTGCCCGATTTGACTACTCAGTGATAGAGATATTATGCCAACCATCCTTGATTATATATATCTGTCCTATGTCTACACTCAGGGAGAACAATGAAACTAAATTTATAAAAAATTAAGCAATGGATCCAAATCTATACCACCATTACTATGAAGTCAATAATCAAACTGACGATTCCGAACTAGAAATGGAGGAAGAGACGGAGGAGGAGCTGGAACAGCACACAATGGTTGGGTATTCCAATTATTTTGCTGAAGGCTCAATGACCAACCGTCGACGTAGTATGCTTGGCCGGATTGACCGGCGGTATAAGAGAGACCACAAGGATGGACATGAAAGACTAATAAGGGATTACTTCATCGACAATCCAACCTACGATATAACTTTGTTCCGCTGTCGTTATCGTATGAGTCCGGCAATTTTCTCAAAAATTTATCTTAAACTTCATCAGTCAAACCCATATTTCACTTATAGACTGAACGGAGCACAAGAAATCGGCCACTTGCCCCCACATCAAAATTTCATCGGCGTTGAGGATGTTAAGCTATGGAACATCTGCGACCAAATGGATGAATATTTCAGAATCGCAGCATCAACAACAATAGTGGGTCTGAAAGAATTCTGTAAAACAGTTGTTGAACAGTTCGGGCAGGAGTATCTACGGACGCCTGGACCAAACGATATAAATAGGATACTACGCAGGGGAGAAGCTAGAGGATTTCCAGGTATGATTGGAAGTTTAGATTGCATGCATTGGCCTTGGAAAAACTGCCCAACGGGATGAAAAGGAATGTTCACCGGATATAAAAAAGTGCCGTCAATGATCCTTGAAGCAGTATCAACAGACGATTTATGGGTTTGGCATGCTTTTTTTGGAGTTCCAGGTTCATTGAATGATATAAATGTTTTAAAACAATCATATCTTTTCACAGATATTGCTAACGGACTGTCAACAGATGTTTCATATAAAGTTGGTAATATCGAACACAAAACTGGGTACTACCTAGTGGATGGAATATACCCAAAGTGGAGAATTTTGATGCAAGGATACAGAGTACCATCAAATGATAAAGAAAGGTATTTCACTGAAAAAGTAGCTAGCTACAGAAAGGACATCGAGCGTACGTTTGGTGTTTTACAAGCCCAATTTCATATTTTATGAAATCCTACTCGTTTTCATGATGCAAGAGTGCTTTCAGAAATCATGTATGCTTGTATAATAATACATAACATGATTGTGGAGTCTGAAAGAGGCGATATAAGAATCAAAAGTCTAGTTATCCTGACATGTTTACGGGGTCAAACGCAAAACCCCATAAAGATGTAAACTCAATAGAAGAATATGTTGATATGGTTCAACACATTGAAGATCAAGCTGCGCACTTCCAATTGCGTGACCAGTTGGTGGAACATTTGTGGGCGCATAAAGGAAGGAATAGTCGAAATCAGTAGTTGGTACTAGAACTATGTATCAGTGTGTAGTCGTGTACTATATATCAGAGTATTATCTATCAGTGTGTAGTTGGGTCAATAAATCTAGTTTCCAATCATATTGTAGATTGTATCACTATTTCAACAACTGGTGCATAAATACTAAAAACTTCTCACAATCATATTGCAACTCAACCAAACATATACAGCTAGTACATAAACAACAACTACTACATAAATACTACAAATAGGTCACAGTCATATTACAACTCAACCCAACATATATAGCTAGTACATAAACACCCACCAATACATAAATACTACAAACAGTTCACAATCATATTACAACTTAACCCAACATACATAGCTAGTCCATATACGAGCCACTACCGCTTCCGCTTCTGCTTCCTTTGTGTTTTCTGTACTCTCCAATCTGCTCGGTTACTAGTTCCTGCTGTAGAGGGGAAAGCTTGCTAAAATCACATGTAATCATTTTAATATAATTCTTCTCTCGCATCATAGCTTTCGTCTCCTCAGCTTCTCTCGTACCATTGCTTTCTTCTCCTCTTGCTTCTCTCGTAGCATGGCTTTATTCTCCTCCTGCTTTTCTCGTACCATGGCTTGTTTCTCCGTATGTACATGTCTGCGAAACTCTCGATCATCCCTAACTGCCTTTTGGAACTCTTCGTCGCTGCGGTTTCTTTGTACCGAAAATCGAGCTCTATGCTCTTTTGTCGCCTTAGATGAATTCTCTATTGTTTCCTTAAATCTAGAAAACTCTGCACCGCGTTGCTCCAGCTGAATTGACTTGGCTCTGCCAACAGGTCGCCCGTCACTAGTTCCAAATAAAGGGTTTCTTTCTTGCGAACTCGGGTCACTTCTTGGACTAGAATCAGAGTAGTTCATCCTTCTAGCTTTGTTCTGCTGCTCCAACATGAAGTTGCTTGGGTTCTTCCACTTCGGCAAACTAGATAAAAGCTCGAAACAGACTTGAAATTTAAATGGATGACCATACTTTTGTTGATAGGCCTTTCGTGACTCTTCAATCTGTAACACAAAGTGGAAATTGTATGAGCGTATGACATTTCTAACTAATCAATCATAGTATAGTAAGTTATTTTTCAAAGTAATCTACGGTACTTACAACGTCATAAGGTGCAGCACCGCTTTGCTGTCTATTCTGCAAGCCTGTCAGTGTTGCCAGATAGTTCTGACATGCGGCATTCATAACTATATAGCCGCCTCTAAGTGATGCCCATGTTCTATTCCTTGCTTCCAACGAATTGTAAAACTCTGCTACTCTTTCCCAAAATTTCTGACCTTTCATATTATTCCCAACAATGTTGTCTTGTGAAATGTGTATCCACGATTTAGCAAGTGAAACGTACTGCTCGGAAGTAAACTTACATTGTTTTTTTTTCATCCGCTGCTAATCCTTCCCCTTCAACATGATCATCCTCAATATCTTCTATTCCGGGATCCGGCTCCGATTCAACTTCGGTTTGGTGTTTACTGAAAATGTCGTTTAAAGACTTCCACTTCGTCTTCTTTTGGTTATATTCGGGACTAATAGGTGCAACGTGTTATTGAATAAATTCTTCAGAATTTGTAACATTCGCATCCTCATTTGCATCTTCCTTCGCCTCCTCCGTTGAAATTTCAACATTTTGTTCGGTGGTAGGAGAGACATACCCGTACGAAAATTGTCTTTCAAGATTTTGCATAACTTCACGGTCACGAACCTCGGTCTGTTGCGAAGTTAGGTGAGGTTGTTGACTTTGATCGGTCTACATCATCATTGACATATACGACGAATGATCGTCGTACACGCCTACCCCGGTCAGTCGTTGGTAAAACTGTGGCTGGGCAGTATAATGGATGGGAGGAAAATTAGGAGGAGCGAGCGGTTGGTACGGTGGTCGATATGGATAATTTGAATACGGCGAGTAGCCATATTCGTGAGATGGCTGCAACGGTTGTTGTTGTTGGATTGACCGTTGCATGGCATACGATGACGAGTGCGGTTTAGACATGACTGTCCTGTTTGCAGATTTTTTCCCGCTTCGTTTGGGTGTAGAAGAAGACATTTTGTTGTTGAAGAAGTTGAAGTTGAGAAGGTGGAGTGGTTGTGTGGAAGAAGAAGGAGGTAGGTTGGTATATAGGGAGGAAGTGCACTAGCCGTTGGAGTGCAACGGCTAGTGCTTATAACGGCAAAGAGTTTGCCGTTATAAGCTTATAACGGCAAACGCTTTGCCATTATAAGCACTAGCCCATGTTCAGTCAACCAGCCACGAACGAGCTGAAAATTAGCCATAGACTAGCTATGGGTGACTGAACAACCCACACCTGGTTGCTCCTGACTTTTTTAGTAACTAAACAAGCCATTTTTGGTTGTGCTCTTAGTACAGAATAATTCTGCCGGGAATGAAATAATAGATTTTCATCTCCAGTAAAGAGAATTTGTTGACATATTGTGGTATCGGTTGGTCATATTGATTTCTTTAAAAGCATATCCTCGATGTTTATTTTGGCATAGGAACAACTTATATAAATTCAGCCCCTACGTTTCTTTGTTCTATATGAAGAAATATTCTATAACAATATCAGCTCACCAGACGCATTTCGGTTAAGTCTTGTATTCCATAATTCCTTTTGTTCACAATACAATTATACGTAAGCATTATTAGCACATAATTTACTATATAAAATTGTCATGCCATCTGATCTTGCTGCAATCTTGCCATTTGTATTGTCGGACTCACATACTTACATTCCTTTGGCTAAAAAAAGATGACTAGCTAAGAATATCACTGCACTAGGGTATGGTAGTTCTTCTGCCTCACTAGGTATCTAACGATACTATTTGTGATGTTAGTCCTAAAGATTTATTGCAGGGTTTTGTTTAAACTGGAAACTTTCATGGCTGTATGATGGAACTTTTGAGTTGTTTTATCTATCAGATGTGTTCCAATTTGTATAGTGATTTTTATGCCTGTGTTAAAGAATATACTTTTACATTATAGACTTCTGATGTTACACTAACTGCTTTGGCAGCTACCAGGATTTGGAAATATGTTGACAAAGTGTTAACTGAATTCCTCACCAAATTTCATAGTTCTGCAGACCTTCTATTCGATTATTTCAATCCATAGTTTTGAATTGAATTGGTGAATGCAATTTTTACTATGTGTGATTAAATGAACTGAAAGAGGTTGAGCAATTATCTCTTAACGAGTTGAAAAAGATGGAAAAAGCGATCGAAGAAGATAGATAAATAAAGGTTGGAATCATAATTAAGGGGAATAGTGTTAAAATATGTTTGCTTCTCTTTTTACTTTCTATTTTAGTTAATATATATATATCAAAAAATGACCAGTGCAACAGCAAAGGATGAATATACATTAAGGGTCCGTTTGATTTTGAACGGGAAGGGGCATTTGGAAGGGGCATTGTTGGGAAAGGGGAATGTGTTCTTTTTATGAAAGGGACATTTTGGAAGGGGCAAAGTTATTTTTTTTTTTTTTTTATATATTGTTTTTAATTGTTTGTGTTTGTGTGTGTTTATTGTTGAACAGAATAGTAGAACGCAGAATACAAATTGCAGAATACAAAAATTACTGAATGCCTCTTGCAGAATTTAAATTGCAGATTACAAAAGCCAGTACAACGCATTACAACACCATTTAAAAAAAACATCACAATCACAAACCACAACACATTCAGAAAATAAAACAACACAACTACAACACCCACATAAAAGAAAACATCACATCTTTCCAGCCCTCAGCTGCGTAACAAAATGAATAACACAAGCCCTAAGTTGTTCGGGCTTACCAAGCAGAGAATAAAATGGGTTGTGGCCCAATCTGTCATGTGTAGACATAATAACTGACACTCTCAATCCTGATAGTCATCCTCCTCACGACGTACAGACATGCATAAATCGATAAGCTCGTCTCGATCCATGCGCGAAGGAGCTGAACGAGAAGGGCCAGCACTAGACCTGACCGGCCTATGAGTCGTATGACTCGAGATCTCCACATTATCGTCATGAATGATATCGCCAAAGAGCCGAGCCTCTTGCAGATGAACTGGTGGAGCATCCGGAATTGCGTACTGACATCTATCGGTACGGATGCATCCTGCAAACATGGAGTCCAACTCCCTGAATCGTGCCGGAGACCCACTCTTGAACTTGCGCTTCGGTATTGGCATCATCGCCCACCAATCATCCGTTTCTGTGACGGTATCCAATTGCTCATCCCATCCCCCTCCACCAAACTGTAGCAGTCTGTTCCATGGAGCCCAATCTCTTTTCATGTTGTCAAACTTGTTCTTTATTTGACCAGTGTTGTAGTCCAACCCGGTCCGCTCGTTAAACGTTTGTGCAATCACCTGGTACCATCCTCCATCATTATGTGCACGGGAACTGAGATGTTCCATGCACACATCGATGAAAGTGTTCGTCGTATCGTTGTTCCATTCGGCACTGGAACGAGAAGACGAAGACTGACTTGTGGCCATTCTAGAAAAGAAAAAACCGAAATCATTACGAATAAAATATATATGGGAGTAAAGAAGCAAAAAAAATACGAATATAAAAGTAAAAACCTGAGAAGATCGACGAGTAGACGGTGATTGGAGCTGAAATTTTCGGATTTGGTGCTGTTTTGGTGATGGAAGGGGAATGAAATGGAGGAAATATATAGGGAAAGGGAAAGGAATCAGCTATTCTGGAAATTTCGTGGCGTCTGACGTGCGCCCGACACGTCCCACCTGCCCAGTTAACAAATCAAACGCTACCTAAGAAGCATCCTGAAGTGAAAAGGAGATTTGATGATGACAACTAGGGCCACTAAAGTTGTAGTTCGCAAAACTCAAATTTTCATTTGTTCAAATATTACTATTTCGCTCCTTACTACCTTTCTTTCATGTTATTTCTTTATCCAATTTTTTTGGCTGTCAACTACTTTTGTGCTTTTATGAATGTATTTATACAACATTCAAAAACAAGTGAATTGTAGAAGTTCTTGATTTGGAATTGATTTATTCTTTGAATTTCTTTCTTAAGTTTACCTTATCCGACGATGTCAATTGCATGATTAATTTTAATACTTAACATATAAAGAAGATTTGCTAAATGGTTGATTAGCTCATCGATTAAAGCCATTTCCATATAATCAAATCAAGGATAATTGCATATCAATACTAAGTGTAAATGAGTCTAGAATTTGATTATCATGTTCTACATACATTTAAATCAATGTTAGTGCGCATAGCATGAGTTCGCACTTGTAATTTATAAAACATACGTTTTATTACAAGCCGGTCTGACATCTATACTATTGTAGTTGTATCACATTATACGTTTTGGAACTTTGTTTCATGCATGTTGCATACATATCTTTATTAATAATTCTCTTAGAAGCACAAAGTTTTGGTCTGACTGTGAACTTCCCAAAATGCCCTTATGTATGAGATTTTAAATATATAAAATTATTATTTACCTAATATCCCCAATAGATTAGGCATTAAATGTCACGTAAATTAGGATCTAATTAACCAATTCAACAAATTCAAATTGTCTCTTTAATATCGCTCAAAAAGAGGATCTCTAAATAATCTTTCATTGCAAATTTTAATTGCCACTCATTTTAGTCGCTATTTATTTTAGTTTATGCATTTCATTGGTTCTAATGCTATAAATTTCCATACGTAATTTACTGCATCTATTCAGGTTTTTATTATGTAATTAAAATTTTATATTCCAAAACAGTTTGCTTAAAACCTTTATTATACGCATGCATGATACTATTATATGTATAGACATATCTGTGTTTAAAATTAGAACTATGATCATTTATATTTAGCATATATTCAATATTTTGAGCACATGCCCTACTTAGTAAAATTTGAATCCTTCCATATATTCATGCATTTCCATATTTATTGCATTATGCCAATTATTGGCATAGTGGAAAGTCTCTCTTTTATTTAATTTATTGCCTTTTTCAATCAAAGAAATATGTCATGGATTATGCTTATCTATAGAAGTATTTAAAATATTGACTTTGATATTTTAAAAATAATGAGTCACGCGCAAAGCGCGTGCCGTTACCACGCGCGAAGCGCATGCCGTGACGCTAGTGATTTATAAACATGTGTTTTATTACAAGTCGGTCTCAAAAAATTAATTAGTGAATAAGAATGGTTATTTATCTTTAATTTAGCTAAAATAAAGATTAAGTCCAGTTTTTAGTCATTAAATAACTGGAATATTTTGCCTATATATCAGCAGTAGATTTCGATTAAAATTACAAGTCTTCTTGATTATAAGAAACTTAATACTATGCAGTCTTAATTGACTATGCGATTTAAGCTACTTTTTGGCTCCTATGTTCTACTGGTACTATACAAGAACAATTACACATTTTATATATCATATCATTAATATGTTTACAGTTCTTGACCTAAAGCAATTTTTCATTTTTTTGATTCAATTAACTAGCTTAATTTGAAGAAACTATTAGTTTGTGATTAATTCAGCAATTCCTTTTGGTTATTCGATTAAATGTAAGTTGATAATTGATTGACATAGAAATGTGTTTATTTTATGCTCTTATATCTTATCTTTTGTATATAAATAAATACTACTTGGGTATTATTTTGTCACTTTTACAGATATGCCGACTTAGCCACATGCAGTCAGAAAATATAAAAATAGAGGTCAAATTGTTGTGGATATATATTTGAAGACTTGCAGATGAAGTTCTTACATCAAATTGCTTTTTGGACAAGAAAATAATTGGAAGAAGGGTTATGCATATCACAAATCAATGAAGAATTGTCAAGGAAGCAAGAGGAAAGGCCCAAATTTACTAGATTTCACTAAGGCCCATTTGTAATTCTCATTGTAAATTCTTTTGTGATTTCCCTAAGGCCCATTTGTCATTGTATTAGGGTTAGGGTTAGGGTTGGCTATCTACCCTATATATACCCTTGTATTCTCATTGTAAACATCCATCCTAGAATTAATAAAGTCTTCTTCTTCTTCTCTTTTCTGCGTTTATTTTATTTTACTAGCAATTAGTGTTGTCTACACAATTAGATTTGGTAGAACACTATTTGTCTTTTTCATTAGTGATTAACCGTCTGATTAGATTCAGCGGTAATCCTAATTTTATTTCTTGTTGTTATTTTAATTTCTGCAATTTCAATTTCTGTTCTTTTTACTGCTTCCTTAGGACAATTGGATTGAATACAGATTTGATTAGATTCAGATCTGACTCAATTCAATAATAGTTTAATTGCGGTTTCAATTTCGTTTGCTTTCAAAACCAACCTCGAAGATTTGTCTAACTCGCCCAAGAAATTTTATAAATAATTTAATTTAATTTACCTCCCTGTGATTCGACCTGCATACTACACGACTGTGCGCTTGCAGTATTTTATTTCAAAATTCGTGCTTTTCTAATTCATAGGAAAGCGACGATCAAGTTTTTGGCACCGTTGCCGGGGAGGTAACGATTAAATTTTATTATTTATTTGATTTCTGATTCGTGTTAATTTTTGTTTTATTTTTATTTTTAGTTTTTGTTTAAAAAAAAACTTGCCATTTTTCATTGACTTTCTTGCCTTTTTTCCTTTCAATTTCTTTCCTCTTTTCTTATTCCCTTTTTAATTTCTTTTACAAGTCTTCCTGTTTTCAACAATTCTGGAAAAAAAAATTGTTTACATAGCCTTTCTTATACATTCCAGACAAAAAAAAATCATTTTTGCAATTTACTTCTTTTGTCTTGCTATCCTCTCTCCAACAAAAATTAATCCATACCCTGACTAATTTGTGACCATCTCCAAAAAATCATCTCACACACCCCTATCACCAAACCTCATCAATTCGCTCCATTAACTTGTGACCATCACCAACCTTACCTCATCAACCACGGCGTAGTTTCCACTTCCATCCAAACACCCAAACCCAATTCGCAATCAACTGCTCTTAGACCACCCTCTTCCAACAACTTACAGCATCCATCCCTTTCTCTACACCTTCTCAGATCCAAATCCAAACCACCATCCATACATCTGCAACCCATAAGAAGTCTACCCAAAAGTCTCTGTCCATCATCATCACACCTCGTTCACATCATCAGTCACTACCTTCCCATTACAGCAACCGATTTTTAGCCATCCACTACAAATCTTCCACTTAATCCCACAACCATCCATACCATCCTTCCATTGGAAAACAATCTTTCCACCTGATCAACCTCATGATCTTTCCACACCACCCCAGTTGACCTCACGAGACACCACTCGTCCTACTAGGGACATCTAGTGGTTCAACGACTTGTTGCATATGCTCAATGCAATCGTGTTTCCTAAGAAAGTGTGACCTATCTAGTGTAGTTTTCATTTTTTGTTTTACTCGAGGACAAGTAAAAGATAAGTGTGGGGGTATTTGATTGACATAGAAATGTGTTTATTTTATACTCTTATATCTTATCTTTTGTATATAAATATATACTACTCAGGTATTATTTTGTCACTTTTACAGATATGCCGACTTAGCCACATGCAGTCAGAAAATATAAAAATAGAGGTTAAATTGCTATGGATATATATTTGAAGACTTGCAGATAAAGATCTTACATCAAATTGCTTTTTGGACAAGAAAATAATTGGAAGAAGGGCTATGCATATCACAAATCAATGAAGAATTGTCAAGGAAGCAAGAGGAAAATAGGAAAGGCCCAAATTTACTAGATTTCACTAAGGCCCATTTGTAATTCTCATTGTAAATTCTTTTGTGATTTCCCTAAGGCTCATTTGTCATTGTATTAGGGTTAGGGTTGGCTATCTACCCTATATATACCCTTGTATTCTCGTTGTAAACATCCATCCTAGAACTAATAAAGTCTTCTTCTTCTTCTTCTCTTTTCTGCGTTTTTTTATTTTCTTAGCAATTAGTGTTGTCTACACAATTAGATTTGGTAGAACACTATTTGTCTTTTTCATTAGTGATTAACCGTCTGATTAGATTCAACGGTATTCCTAATTTTATTTCTCGTTGTTATTTTAATTTCTGCAATTTCAATTTCTGTTCTTTTTACTGCTTCCTTAGGTCATTTGGATTGAATATAAATTTGATTAGATTCAGATCTGATTCAATTCAATAATAGTTTAATGTGACGAAAAGGAATTTCGCTCGGTCTGAACCAGTCGCTAAACCGACCCAGACCGTTCGAAACGCCCTATCGTTTGAGAACACGACAAAACAGAACGCATACGGAAGAGCATTTCGTTGTATATTACAACAATGCATCAGATTACAAGAATATACAGAGTATAAATGAATAAATATTACACAGAAATATCAGAGATTTAAATTACATTTAAATACATCGCAGCGGAAAATAATACAATACACAACTAGAAGAGATATACGGATACAAAGCTCTCCGGATATCGTTCCAGCTATAAACCAGGATCCTGTGAAAATAAATCTGCAAAACCAAAACTACTAGCTGCCCGTGCGGAAAATAGGGGCACCCAGAGTTTAGGTTAAAACAATAAACTCCAGGTCAGTCATGTGACTGGTGTGAGAACTAAAACAGTTAATCTTTATTTTTAAAGTTTGGTAAATCAAGGGACCACGCCGTATAACACGGAACGGGTTTCCTCCCAAGAACACCAGTGCATAAAACAAACAATGCAATGCTAAATAAAGAAAAATGAAGCTGTTATAAGACCCAGGTCCTATCACACAATGCAACGCAAGCCGGAGGATAGGGTTTTCCCTTATAACAGCCAAAGAATGCTTGATACGTTTAAAACAGATTATTTGATACTATTATAAGTGTATAGTGTATAAAACAACTTCAAATTATAAGTATCAATCATAGGCGACATGAATGACCCATACCACTATGTCGCCGTATATAAGTTTACAATCAAAACCGCAAGACGTCGTATTAGAAGTTGGGTTATCATTTATGGTATGAAACGAGGCTAGGGGCAAGATCCTCAACCGATTCGAGACTGTCTAGTCCGAGTCTCAGGAACAGAACGCATCGTCCCTTGGACTCAGGGCCGGTCCACTGATGTGGATTATAATGCCTGAACAATACGTTTCTCCACCCTATGGGGTGTAAATGAGCCAATAAATGACTCCATCGGACCCGGATCGTCCGATCAAACCGAGGCGCCTCGCAACAGCAATAACCACATAAGTCAAACTCGTCAGGGCGTGTAAAACCACTGACGCCACTTCTAACTAGAAAGAAACGCATGTCCTCCCTGAGGTCCGTCTCCCGTTTTTGGTTCATACCGGCTGTGAAACTCGCGAAGTAAACGTTACACAAAGCTACGCCACAAAGGCCGTGCTTCGATCATCAACCACAAGACTTTTCTTTTCAACAGAAGCCTCGATCAATTCCCACTTAGGCATGCCACACAGGCAATTCACTCCATGCGTTTGATATCCATCAATATATAACCCCTGAGCTCGTACGTCTCAGAGAAGGGCGTAAAGCAAGAGAATAAATTCTCCGCCGCCAAACAGATATATATTTAATAGAGATCAATCACACGGACTAAAATCCGATTCAGACACACAGTCCATTTACAAGTCCGTTCTGGGTCTGAACGAAACCGGAGGCACCTAGTACCCCGCATATCCATCGATCTCCAAGTACGTCTGGACGATCACCAACTGTTTCCATCTTCTTGGGTGTACAGCCCAATCAAGATCATCAGTAATCACCCAAACAACGTGAAGACTTCTGGTCTTCGACCACCGTCTTCATCTTCGACTTATCGTCGTATCAGTTATTCAGAATGGGATAAACCCGGTCTTTCCGAATAACTCGCGTATATTTTAAATAAGTGTTACACAAACACAACATACGCCTCATTTAAATTCATCAGTCACTAACCGTAAATTAACAAGAGAATAATTCCCCAAATATTAACCCCGAAGGCCGAAACCAACATCAGATCAATATCCAGAAAACCATTCTGCTTAGCTAACCGACAGTTAGTTTCTAAATTTCACATTCATAGGGAAAGGTTCCCATTAATTTTATCCAAGATAAATTTCTTGAATTTATTCTTTAATCTATTTTTGAATATCAATTCAAACTAGTCGGGATTAGCGAACCTTACCGAAGTAATCATTTGTTTTAATTTCCCAATCCCAACCTATTCATCCCATGAAGTAAAACTAGTTATACTTCATATCTAACACCACGGTGTTATCGGAAAATTCAATTACCATTTCACGTTTAAATCTAATTAAAGATTTAACTATCGCCTGGAGCAAAACTGGTGGTACTCCATTTTCGATCTTTTCAATCTAATTAAAGATTCATTAAAACTCCACTTAGTTTTAATCTGTGACTGGGTTAAAGAATCAGT
Source organism: Allium sativum (assembly GCA_030737875.1). NCBI lineage: Eukaryota > Viridiplantae > Streptophyta > Magnoliopsida > Asparagales > Amaryllidaceae > Allium > Allium sativum. The sequence goes on from CM060922.1 coordinate 392,097,977, forward strand.
GTCATTTAAAACACGGTTCACGATAAACCCAAAATCACATTTCCATTAATTATCGGGTTAAAGAACGAGTGTTATTTAAAAACACCATTCACGATAAACCCAAGAATCAATATCAATTCAATTCCAATTAAATATTGTTTAATTGGTACACTTCATTAAATCTAAATAAAAAGACTTAATCTTTTCTCAACTGGGTTCAAGAACAGTGTTAATGAAGACACCATTCACGACAAACCCAAATCACATTTGATATTCAATACAAGGCTCTGAATAGAAAATATATCGGCTTATATTCAATATCAAATTCTACGATTAACAAATGCCGTATTGGAAATAACAATATAAATATATATCTTTCAAATTTCCATAACAACATCTGTATAATCACGAATTCCAACATCGAAATATTCCGAAGACAATTTCGATTCAAATCCACTCCAATGCAATCATTGGAAATTCTGGTTATTTTTAAAACCCTTTTCAAATTCAATTTATTTATTTAAAAATAAATAGAATTATAATTCTAGTTCAAAACTAGTTTATTTCGATAAAAATCTATTTTTATCTTTTCAAGTATGGAGTTTTTCATCCCAATCCTTTCTAAATCATTTCTAATGATTTTACGCAAATTATTACTATTTTTAATAATTTTATCAAGGCCCGTACAGTCGATTTCCAACAATGGCCATCAAACTGCACTTACAGCGACCTTTTTCGAATTTGATTTGGACGTATCTACAAATCCAACTGTTAGATTTTGAATTTCTAATATTCGTTAGAGAGCTCTTTTCGATACGAATCCAACGGTTCCGGTTTTAGGAGTATCCGACGGTCGGATCTCCCGTAATGTCCGTTTGAAATAAATGGTCGAAATTCACGAACTGCCGCGGCGCGGCGCGTTCTATTCAGGCCATTATATTATATATATAATATATATAATATATATTTCATCGATTTCTATTTAAAACGAATTTTATAAATAGTTTTTAAATTCGTTTCAAAATTCATTTCAACTTCCATTTCAATTCAAAGCAAAATTGAATTCTTCTTTATAAATTCGTTTTAAAACTCATTTCTATTCAATTCAAATTTCAATTCAATTTGAATTCATTTCACTTCGTTTTAAATTAAATTCGAATTCGTTTTCAATTCGATTCAATTCAAAGTGGTTTTCTATTCGATTCAATTCAAATTGGTTTTCTATTCGATTCAATTCAAATTGGTTTTCTATTCGATTCAATTCAAATTGGTTTTCTATTCGATTCAATTCAAATTGGTTTTCTATTCGATTCAATTCAAATTGGTTTTCTATTCGATTCAATTCAAATTGGTTTTCTATTCCTTTTCAATTCAATTCAAATTCATTTTCTATTTCTTTTCAATTCAATTCAAATTCATTTTAAATCAAATTTAAGAACGAATATAATCGATATAAATATCGTTCGCGTCAAAATGGCGTCAATCTAATCAACACGGCTTCATATATTTCTATTTTCAAATATTCTATTTCAAATATTTCTATTTCAAATATTTCTATTTCAAATATTTTCGTTCAACACATGACTAATCTCAACGGATGAGTACAGTCAACACATGAACCTTTATTTTATATTGATAAAGATGTAAATTTTTATTATTAAAATATTTCGTTCAACACATGACTAATCTCAACGGATGAGTACAGTCAACACATGAATCTTTATTTTATAATATTCTTTATTTTCTAAATTGGAATGAGGCCCAATCAATTACCATATAATGTTAATTATATGTGTAACGACCCGGTGATTTTCGACTCCGAAAATCGACACAAAACCCAGCGTCGACTGTTCAGACATCGAAAATACCGGACCATTAATAGAAAGAAGTTAGAGGATGAGATAGAAAAGATAGAACTAATAGAATAGAAGAAGAAGAAGAACACAACTGAGCAGAATCAGAGTAAACACTAATCTCACAGCGGAACGAATAAAATATATTATACAACATAACTTTGAAATACAAAACTGTATTGTATATACATACCATTATCAGAGTACAATACATCATATCACAGCGGGAATAGTCTCTAAATACTAACGGTGAAGCCTTCTGCTTTTAGCTTCTTCAAGCGTATCTGTAAAAGCCTGAAATACTTGACTGCCCGTACAAATTTGGGCACCCAAGAGTTTAGGGAAAACAAATAAAATAAACTCTGGGTCAGTCATGGGACTGGTGTGAGTAAACTCCAACCATATGGCTTAACTTTGAAAATCCTTTTTGAAACAAAAAGGATAATAGTAAGACCAGCCCACACATAAACACGGACGGTTTTTACCTTACTATAACCCAAAATATTTTGATATCAAAATCCAGTGCTATTATAATAATGTCTAATCAAATAAATAACCAAATAGTAGAACGCTTGCATCTCACGCTCTACATACATAGTATAAAATCAAAAACCCGCAGGGCGCTTATTGGAGATTGGATTCCAACTATGACAAGGTATGGAACCACCTTCCGATGATGTATCTCTAGAGGCAAATACACCTGGGTTCAACAAGAACGTCTTGCAACCCGGCCCACACATGACCGACCACTCATTTCGCTTGAGTGTATCGAATGTATATCACCAACGGTTGGACTCAAACCACCGTTCCCGAATGGGCAGAATCGATAGATTTAGAAACAAAAGGAATTTCTCTAGATAGGTGATTATACACCCTAATGGGAGCGACCCACATAGCCATGCTGCCTGCCCGATTTTTGTCATTTCCCGGTTGTGAAGCTTGAGGCTACGCCTACCTTTTAGAACATCTGGCCACCATTCACTTTGAATGCCACATCGTCAAACCCGTCAAATCACTAGTTGATCTTCCCAAAAATATCACGGGTATAAAAGCTAAGAGAAACGAATTTCTCCGCCACCAGACGTAATACCTTGAAAAGATCGTCTTATGTGACCGTTAGGAATACTCTGTCAGACATTCGTCCATACAAGTTGTCCTGGGACGGGACAAACAGAAAACACCATTCTGGAACCTGACGACCATTGCATTTTACTCCGTCTTCAATTGTCTTCAGCATAATCGAATTTGCAGCGTTTATGCCTATACGGAGTGGGTTCGGATAATATATCCAACCGGTCTCTCCGTATTAACAACGATGGCCAAAACACTTCGATAGTCGGTTATTTAACTATCGAAGTAAAAACAAACATCCATTCAAATATACAACTAAACAATCACACAACAACGGCACTTTATTTAACATTCGTCATCATCGAAGTTCCATACCTTACCAGATATTTCTCAAATCCCGTTTTAGCCTTTTTATACTTCTTGGAAAGCATTCTCAGTTATTAAAACTCTTATTCCTTGGACAACATCGTTACTTATTACTTTAAAATAAGTAGATTTCAAACCGAATTCTTTTCATTCCTTAAGTAGTAATGCTATATGTAAAAATCACACTTAAGCTCGTTTAACAGCGCTAATTTATCGTTATAGATCAAAACTTGTCATACGCTGTAATATTCTCCTTTATAACTAATCTTGACATAACCGTCACACTTAAGCCTAATCAACAGCGTTATTTTATCGCTATAGTTCCCAGACTTGCAAAACGTTACTATATTCCACTTTATACTTAATCTCAACACCTCTTTCCGTTACAAAAAATCGTGACATCTCTTTCCGTTACAAAATCTTGACATCTCTTTACGTTACAAAAATCTTGACATCTCTAATCGTTACAAAAATCTTGACATATTATAAATATGATTTTATGACACCATATCCTTATTTGAAAACTCGGTTATTTAAAATTATTTACATTGGTCATTATCTCTTCACTCCATCTTCCTTAAACATTTCTCTTTAAACTTCTCTTATCAAAAATCGATCACGTTCTTTGTCTTTTTGGCAATTTACTTCTTATTCGAATTATTAATCCCAATTCAATAAACCATCTCAATACAAACTCAATACTAGTTTATAATAGGATTTCTATTATAATTTAAACTTTGCTTTAATTATAAAGATATAATTTTTATAATTAACTTCGTTGATTTGTTTGACGGTCAACCAATTTCTTAACAAAATAGGTTTATGGTTGACTGTCGCTGATATCGTTTGTTTACCAAATCAATATAACGTTGAATTTCCATTCAACATGGTTCAAACAGTGCACAAACAGTACATCTAAATATTTAGGAATCCGGGTGAGTTCCTCCAACCGGTTTCCGCATCCATAGGTGTTATTCAAAACAGTATCCAACCAATGATGTGTGCATATGCAATGATATATATTTATTTCAATCAATTTAACTGTAATTTACCTAATCAACCAGCACACAGCATTCAACCATTTTTTAAAATATAATTAAAATATTTTAAGTAAAACAGAGTTAGTGAATTTACTCACCTTGGCGCGTTAACCGTTAAATAACGATTTGCGTGAGTTGATCTAGTCAGGCGTTCTATTTTGCCATAAATGAAACGAGCTCCAACTGCTTTAAAACAGCTTCGTCGTGTACCCAACATGGCGGACGGTTCGTGAAAGTGACGCTAATGAAAGCAGTTCGTACTTCTACTGCATCCGAGCATGTTATCTCCTTTACAAACGACTTTGAGCCTGCAGCAACATTACTCATAACCGTGAATCCACATGCCTCTGACCTTCACACAAAAATCAACTAAGGATTTCAACTACCCTCTTTAATTACTTCATTACGTTCCAAAGCTGTTTCTCACGTTACAACTGATTCCATTCTTCATCATCATGCCTTTTGACCCATTCTTTGATTCCACGCTGATCAAATGCTCCCGCATCATCATTAATTAAACTGTTAATCACCTAAATTAATGATCTAATCCTACGTTAACTCTCCTCTGCATGATTTGAAAACCCTTTTCTTCCTTGTACTTGCTCCGTTCTCTCCTCAGTAAATTACTTTAAATCACAACAAACCACCCTACTGCTTCACGTCCAACTCCACTCCACTGAAAATACCACATCTCCACTCCCTTTTCACCATGGTTTTGAGCGCAACAGTCTCCATCCCCTTCATCCATTCATGTGCCTTCACTTCCTTCCTTGCAGCCAACACCATTCTTCCTTTCATTGTATCCCAACGCAAACCTCTCAGCCGAAAACAAGGATCCAAAGCCCCCGAACAAAACACAATCTCCTCTAATATGTGTAAACACATGCTCCAGTTAAATACCTTACCACTTTATGTTAAAGTCCACCGTCTTCACAGCAGATCTCAACGCCGAAAATGATTGCCACTATACTTGTTTGAGACTCTCCTTATTTTTATTTGAATTATGTGAATTTAGAGTGGTATGATTTTTGTTTCGCTTTCTGTGAAGATGAGGTGAGGTTTTTGGGGTATATATATAGATAACCAAGACTTGGAGGCCAAGGAATAGAGGATATAGGATATGACATTAGAGGAGATAGGTTAGGTCTGCTTGATATGAAAACTCAACTTTGTGGTACACTATACAGCATATATAAAATAGAAGCTAGGTTGGCTGCTGTTTTGATCAAAGAGAAGGGTACTGCAAATCGTTCGCAACCCAATAACGATTTGCACATGTATAAATTTTTTTCTTTTTTTTTCTTTTTTTGTAAAAACATATATATTCTGATTCGCCAGGACATACGTTTGTAACTGAGGGATAGTACGGGTGTGTTTAGAATTAATGCATGCTATAGAAAGAATAGGGTGGCTATGCAAAGGTAGGTTGGCTACTGTGAAAACATAGGTAGGTTCTAGTTTTCACTTCATTGCTAAGCAACTTTAACATGGACAAAAATATATCTTAAAAGATCCCATCCTGAATACTCCCATATTCATTACGTGGAGTGACAAAATACAAACAAGTACTAAAGGAGCAGACGACTGACCATTCTGGCTCAAAGTCTTTGGTCGGTGATGGTTCTTATAGGGTAGTTCCATTTTTCTCCACTTAGTCCTGTAGGGTTTTTAATTCACAGTATGGGTGAGATTTAAATGTCTTACCACCTACGAAAAAGATAGATAGGGTAGGTCGGTGATATTTCCAAGGTGGGTTTTCTTTTACTTTGTTGGTAAGGAAAATAAACGTACAAGTATTTTTAAAAGTTTGAGTGTACCGCGTTATGTAAGATAACGTTCGTATCCGAGCCGCTACGGACAGAAATAAGGTTATGGTCGTGTCCAGTGAGGTGCCGTGATCTCAGAAATATAATAATATCGGTAGGTTAACTCATATTGTGAAACCCCAAAATGTTGATATAGGGTGCGAAATACTCCAAATAAAAAGTAGCTTATTAAATTAATTAAAAATTACAGTAAAATTCTAAAAATTAAATTATCACTACGTCTCAAAAGAACCTTGTCCATATTTGCAACCGATATGTAGTTATATCGAATAAACCGTTATGGTCGATAACTGATTCTATAGCGACCTTTTTGAATTATTGATTTGGATATATCTCGCAATGAATACGACGAAATCTCCATTTTCCACTTTTGTTGGAAAGATACAGTTCAACTGATTCCAACGCTTCTTGTTTCGAAGAAATCCGATTTAAAACGAGTTCTGTACACTCAGTTGAAGTTCAGAACGTTAAATTACGAACTGCAGCGTCGTTATGAGCTTGATTATAATTAATATATATTTTTATACGTTCAACTTCGTTTTAATTAATATTCAAATCTACTTATATTAAGAATTCAATATTTAAACTGATTTAAATATTCAAATATAAACCGATAAAAATGCGGGACATTACATTCCTTCCCCCTTAAAATAATTTCGTCCTCGAAATTGCTAAGATGGGGAAAATGCTACAATTTTTACTGTAAACAGATTAAAATCTTTTTGGTTTACTTCATAATTTCAGTTTCAACTGAACTGATCAAAATATTAGTTCCCTTCTTCGTAACGAAAATTTTCAAAATTCTGAAAATTTTCTAACACTTTAATTTTCAGAGAATTTCATCAGTCTCTCTGTTGCACGGTTCATTTGGTAATATTACCACACGCCACTCTGGCCTTCTCCCTTTATCGGGCATCCAACTTTCTCGTTTCCATTTGCAATCCATTCAGCATACCCAAATGCATCTCCAACTGATCTCCAGTCAGTTTATTCTCAATCAATAATTCTCTTACATCCCAACTCAAATTTCTTTTTCAAACTCCAGTTCAATTCCAATTCCAAATAATCAAATTTCCAAACCAAGTTCGGTTCCATTCCTAATCTCAATTCACAACTCAACTATTTTGCCAAGTCAAATCCTTATTCTAGTACGTTTTCCCCTTACTTGGCTTTGATTCAACTCCACTTTTATTTGACTTATTTAAATTCTCTGTTTATTTACTTCATAAGTGAATTTTAATTTCAGAATTCAAATTCCTGGGGTTTTCATTTCAAATCAGTTTGAAATAATATACATATATATTCATAACATAGCAATTCAAAACCTTTGAATTCCTGATAACTTATTTCCTCACAATAATTCAAAAACAAAATCTTTGGTAGTAATCCGGCACTTAGAACTCGAAAATGAACACCGATAATGGTCGACTTCATCATCGGAATTTATTTCCAGCGATCAAAGTGAGTTCAATACTATATTTCTTTCAAAACTCATATTCAAATACTTTTATTTGAAATTACTTCAAAAATATCTTTTCGAAACTTGGATAATATTTCAAAATTTTCCCAGGATCTTAAAATTCCATATATTTAATTCAAATTTCATTTACAAACATTTTCATGTTTCAGAATTTTTATTCCAATTCTGGTTTAAATTTCAGATTTAATTCATCTGATTTTACATATTATATCTATAAAATATTTCGATTGGTTATTTATATAACCAATTCAATTATAAATCTTATTCAATCATAAGTTCAGCCAACACATTCAATATATACTAGATAATTCCAATATATATGTTTTCTTTATATCAAAATATATTTCGAGTAAAATTATCTCATTTACTCTCTTTCAAAACAATACTATGTCGAAATTCTCTATCCAAGCGTTTATAAATCCCTATCGACCTCGTCAGCTAAACGCGTCGATCTGGAATTTATATATCACTCATCAGATCAATCAACACAATATAAAACAATTTTATATCAAATCTACAAATACGCGCTCATATATATACACTCAAACTCAATCTAGAGTATTACTAACTCCATCTCTATTGAGTCACGCCACAAAGCCAAGGTAATTACTTAACCTTATGCTCTGATACCACTGTAACGACCCGGTGATTTTCGACTCCGAAAATCGACACAAAACCCAGCGTCGACTGTTCAGACATCGAAAATACCGGACCATTAATAGAAAGAAGTTAGAGGATGAGATAGAAAAGATAGAACTAATAGAATAGAAGAAGAAGAAGAACACAACTGAGCAGAATCAGAGTAAACACTAATCTCACAGCGGAACGAATAAAATATATTATACAACATAACTTTGAAATACAAAACTGTATTGTATATACATACCATTATCAGAGTACAATACATCATATCACAGCGGAAATAGTCTCTAAATACTAACGGTGAAGCCTTCTGCTTTTAGCTCCTTCAAGCGTATCTGTAAAAGCCTGAAATACTTGACTGCCCGTACAAATTTGGGCACCCAAGAGTTTAGGGAAAACAAATAAAATAAACTCTGGGTCAGTCATGGGACTGGTGTGAGTAAACTCCAACCATATGGCTTAACTTTGAAAATCCTTTTTGAAACAAAAAGGATAATAGTAAGACCATCCCACACATAAACACGGACGGTTTTTACCTTACTATAACCCAAAATATTTTGATATCAAAATCCAGTGCTATTATAATAATGTCTAATCAAATAAATAACCAAATAGTAGAACGCTTGCATCTCACGCTCTACATACATAGTATAAAATCAAAAACCCGCAGGGCGCTTATTGGAGATTGGATTCCAACTATGACAAGGTATGGAACCACCTTCCGATGATGTATCTCTAGAGGCAAATACACCTGGGTTCAACAAGAACGTCTTGCAACCCGGCCCACACATGACCGACCACTCATTTCGCTTGAGTGTATCGAATGTATATCACCAACGGTTGGACTCAAACCACCGTTCCCGAATGGGCAGAATCGATAGATTTAGAAACAAAAGGAATTTCTCTAGATAGGTGATTATACACCCTAATGGGAGCGACCCACATAGCCATGCTGCCTGCCCGATTTTTGTCATTTCCCGGTTGTGAAGCTTGAGGCTACACCTACCTTTTAGAACATCTGGCCACCATTCACTTTGAATGCCACATCGTCAAACCCGTCAAATCACTAGTTGATCTTCCCAAAAATATCACGGGTATAAAAGCTAAGAGAAACGAATTTCTCCGCCACCAGACGTAATACCTTGAAAAGATCGTCTTATGTGACCGTTAGGAATACTCTGTCAGACATTCGTCCATACAAGTTGTCCTGGGACGGGACAAACAGAAAACACCATTCTGGAACCTGACGACCATTGCATTTTACTCCGTCTTCAATTGTCTTCAGCATAATCGAATTTGCAGCGTTTATGCCTATACGGAGTGGGTTCGGATAATATATCCAACCGGTCTCTCCGTATTAACAACGATGGCCAAAACACTTCGATAGTCGGTTATTTAACTATCGAAGTAAAAACAAACATCCATTCAAATATACAACTAAACAATCACACAACAACGGCACTTTATTTAACATTCGTCATCATCGAAGTTCCATACCTTACCAGATATTTCTCAAATCCCGTTTTAGCCTTTTTATACTTCTTGGAAAGCATTCTCAGTTATTAAAACTCTTATTCCTTGGACAACATCGTTACTTATTACTTTAAAATAAGTAGATTTCAAACCGAATTCTTTTCATTCCTTAAGTAGTAATGCTATATGTAAAAATCACACTTAAGCTCGTTTAACAGCGCTAATTTATCGTTATAGATCAAAACTTGTCATACGCTGTAATATTCTCCTTTATAACTAATCTTGACATAACCGTCACACTTAAGCCTAATCAACAGCGTTATTTTATCGCTATAGTTCCCAGACTTGCAAAACGTTACTATATTCCACTTTATACTTAATCTCAACACCTCTTTCCGTTACAAAAAATCGTGACATCTCTTTCCGTTACAAAATCTTGACATCTCTTTACGTTACAAAAATCTTGACATCTCTAATCGTTACAAAAATCTTGACATATTATAAATATGATTTTATGACACCATATCCTTATTTGAAAACTCGGTTATTTAAAATTATTTACATTGGTCATTATCTCTTCACTCCATCTTCCTTAAACATTTCTCTTTAAACTTCTCTTATCAAAAATCGATCACGTTCTTTGTCTTTTTGGCAATTTACTTCTTATTCGAATTATTAATCCCAATTCAATAAACCATCTCAATACAAACTCAATACTAGTTTATAATAGGATTTCTATTATAATTTAAACTTTGCTTTAATTATAAAGATATAATTTTTATAATTAACTTCGTTGATTTGTTTGACGGTCAACCAATTTCTTAACAAAATAGGTTTATGGTTGACTGTCGCTGATATCGTTTGTTTACCAAATCAATATAACGTTGAATTTCCATTCAACATGGTTCAAACAGTGCACAAACAGTACATCTAAATATTTAGGAATCCGGGTGAGTTCCTCCAACCGGTTTCCGCATCCATAGGTGTTATTCAAAACAGTATCCAACCAATGATGTGTGCATATGCAATGATATATATTTATTTCAATCAATTTAACTGTAATTTACCTAATCAACCAGCACACAGCATTCAACCATTTTTTAAAATATAATTAAAATATTTTAAGTAAAACAGAGTTAGTGAATTTACTCACCTTGGCGCGTTAACCGTTAAATAACGATTTGCGTGAGTTGATCTAGTCAGGCGTTCTATTTTGCCATAAATGAAACGAGCTCCAACTGCTTTAAAACAGCTTCGTCGTGTACCCAACATGGCGGACGGTTCGTGAAAGTGACGCTAATGAAAGCAGTTCGTACTTCTACTGCATCCGAGCATGTTATCTCCTTTACAAACGACTTTGAGCCTGCAGCAACATTACTCATAACCGTGAATCCACATGCCTCTGACCTTCACACAAAAATCAACTAAGGATTTCAACTACCCTCTTTAATTACTTCATTACGTTCCAAAGCTGTTTCTCACGTTACAACTGATTCCATTCTTCATCATCATGCCTTTTGACCCATTCTTTGATTCCACGCTGATCAAATGCTCCCGCATCATCATTAATTAAACTGTTAATCACCTAAATTAATGATCTAATCCTACGTTAACTCTCCTCTGCATGATTTGAAAACCCTTTTCTTCCTTGTACTTGCTCCGTTCTCTCCTCAGTAAATTACTTTAAATCACAACAAACCACCCTACTGCTTCACGTCCAACTCCACTCCACTGAAAATACCACATCTCCACTCCCTTTTCACCATGGTTTTGAGCGCAACAGTCTCCATCCCCTTCATCCATTCATGTGCCTTCACTTCCTTCCTTGCAGCCAACACCATTCTTCCTTTCATTGTATCCCAACGCAAACCTCTCAGCCGAAAACAAGGATCCAAAGCCCCCGAACAAAACACAATCTCCTCTAATATGTGTAAACACATGCTCCAGTTAAATACCTTACCACTTTATGTTAAAGTCCACCGTCTTCACAGCAGATCTCAACGCCAAAAATGATTGCCACTATACTTGTTTGAGACTCTCCTTATTTTTATTTGAATTATGTGAATTTAGAGTGGTATGATTTTTGTTTCGCTTTCTGTGAAGATGAGGTGAGGTTTTTGGGGGTATATATATAGATAACCAAGACTTGGAGGCCAAGGAATAGAGGATATAGGATATGACATTAGAGGAGATAGGTTAGGTCTGCTTGATATGAAAACTCAACTTTGTGGTACACTATACAGCATATATAAAATAGAAGCTAGGTTGGCTGCTGTTTTGATCAAAGAGAAGGGTACTGCAAATCGTTCGCAACCCAATAACGATTTGCACATGTATAAATTTTTTTCTTTTTTTTTTCTTTTTTTGTAAAAACATATATATTCTGATTCGCCAGGACATACGTTTGTAACTGAGGGATAGTACGGGTGTGTTTAGAATTAATGCATGCTATAGAAAGAATAGGGTGGCTATGCAAAGGTAGGTTGGCTACTGTGAAAACATAGGTAGGTTCTAGTTTTCACTTCATTGCTAAGCAACTTTAACATGGACAAAAATATATCTTAAAAGATCCCATCCTGAATACTCCCATATTCATTACGTGGAGTGACAAAATACAAACAAGTACTAAAGGAGCAGACGACTGACCATTCTGGCTCAAAGTCTTTGGTCGGTGATGGTTCTTATAGGGTAGTTCCATTTTTCTCCACTTAGTCCTGTAGGGTTTTTAATTCACAGTATGGGTGAGATTTAAATGTCTTACCACCTACGAAAAAGATAGATAGGGTAGGTCGGTGATATTTCCAAGGTGGGTTTTCTTTTACTTTGTTGGTAAGGAAAATAAACGTACAAGTATTTTTAAAAGTTTGAGTGTACCGCGTTATGTAAGATAACGTTCGTATCCGAGCCGCTACGGACAGAAATAAGGTTATGGTCGTGTCCAGTGAGGTGCCGTGATCTCAGAAATATAATAATATCGGTAGGTTAACTCATATTGTGAAACCCCAAAATGTTGATATAGGGTGCGAAATACTCCAAATAAAAAGTAGCTTATTAAATTAATTAAAAATTACAGTAAAATTCTAAAAATTAAATTATCACTACGTCTCAAAAGAACCTTGTCCATATTTGCAACCGATATGTAGTTATATCGAATAAACCGTTATGGTCGATAACTGATTCTATAGCGACCTTTTTGAATTATTGATTTGGATATATCTCGCAATGAATACGACGAAATCTCCATTTTCCACTTTTGTTGGAAAGATACAGTTCAACTGATTCCAACGCTTCTTGTTTCGAAGAAATCCGATTTAAAACGAGTTCTGTACACTCAGTTGAAGTTCAGAACGTTAAATTACGAACTGCAGCGTCGTTATGAGCTTGATTATAATTAATATATATTTTTATACGTTCAACTTCGTTTTAATTAATATTCAAATCTACTTATATTAAGAATTCAATATTTAAACTGATTTAAATATTCAAATATAAACCGATAAAAATGCGGGACATTACAATATGGGTTTCTACAACACATGTATTCAATAACAACGATGAATAATCAACCATCATCCAAAGTGCATTCTACACTGTATAAGCATCAAATATAAATATTCAACGCTTATAACAGCCTGTCAATCAATCGATCGACATACAACTAAACCATCGGGGTTAGTGTACGTCAAATATCATCCCAATACCCGTGTGGGGTTTCAAACGATCAAACACATATTTTATTTGTGCAGTTAGGCGATGTGTGAAATTTATCGTCCCAATCAATGTCCTTCAAATAGGTATACATAAACAAACCGTCCGGTTTGTAAATGAATATTTATTTATTCACATTCACGTTAAAAATTATATTTTTAACGATCAAACTATTTTATTCAACCTATGAATATTCTATTCGGTTCATTTATTAAATAAAATGTTATCTTTATCTTTCTAACTTATTTTTAGAAAATTTCGGCGGCATAACGGCACGATACTAGAAACGGGACAAGGCCTAGCCTTATCCCCGGTCTAGTGAAGGCCCACGCCATTCACACATCAATCAAATCAATTTCATTTCACCAAACAATTCAATTTCAAATCAAATCATCTAACTAATCTATGCAACCAAACAAACAAGTCCATGGTCTGTGGACAATTGTGTCGGGTGCTACTAAGCACCGTCTGCATCCTAGTATATATATTTAACTAGAAAAGAAATTGAAGAGTGAGAAATTCTCACCGATAGCTATCCAATACCACGACTCTTCATTTATAAAAATCTTTGTTGTTCTCGCCTTTTTGTCATCTTCGTTGCTCGTAGCCACTACATATGTAAAAATCGAATTTTTACTTCGCTATTCAATATATAAAAATTGAATCTTTACTTCGCTATTCAATATATAAAAATCACATTTTTACTTCGCTATTCAATATATAAAAATCGAATTTTTACTATGCTATTCGATATATAGAAATCACATTTTTACTTCGCTATTCAATATATAAAAATCACCTTTTTTACTTCGCTATTCAATATATAAAAATCGAATTTTTACTATGCTATTCGATATATAAAAATCACATTTTTACTATGCTATTCGATATATAAAAATCACATTTTTACTTCGCTATTCAATATATAAAAATCGAATTTTTACTTCGCTATTCAATATATAAAAATCGAATTTTTACTATGCTATTCGATATATAAAAATCACATTTTTACTTCGCTATTCAATATATAAAAATCACATTTTTACTATGCTATTCGATATATAAAAATCACATTTTTACTTCGCTATTCAATATATAAAAATCGAATTTTTACTTCGCTATTCAATATATAAAAATCACATTTTTACATGATTCTTCAAAAAATTATTCCATATCTTTTCAATTCTAAAAATCGTATCTTTATTCAATTGAAAATCTAATCTTTGTATAAACAAAAATCGTCTCTTCTATTTTAAAAATCTTAACTTTTTCATATCCCAAAACATCTGATCTTTTTCTATTCAAAAATCTGATCTTTATAAAACAAAAGAAATCATAACTTTCCTATATTAAAAATGTAAACTTTTCTATATTAAAAATATGAATTTTCCTATATTAAAATTATGAACTTCCCTATACTAAAGATCAAGTCTTTTGTTTATTAAAAATCATATATGTCATAAATGAAAAAATCATATATTTTACATAAAATCAGCTCTTTATTTTCTTAACAAAATAAATTAACTAATTAAGTTAATTAATTACCTGATATAATATTAAACCCTTCGCTAATGGTCTTCTTCCAACTCCAGTTTCCCGATTGAAGCATCCACGGCTATGGCTTAATGGCGCACAGACTACCTGGGACCGGAGTACGATCTAAAATCCCCTGGAGCAGTGCTCGACGGAGGGTGGAGAGTTCGGTTGGGCGACGCGTTGGGTTGGGGACGGGTTCAGGCGAAGGGATGTCTTGAGGTGCTGCTGCTTACGAGGGTCGAAGAGGAAGGAGATGGTCGGAGTTGCGAAGCGAGGTGGCTAGGCTTGCGATGGCGGTGGTGTAGAGGGGCTCCGACGGCGTCGATCTGAACAGGCGTGAATTTTTTTTTCTTTTTCCTAAATCGATATTGAACGCTGGATGGGGGCTGAAGCAGTGGTTTGACTTTGAGGGATAAGAGAATAAGGGTTTGAATAAGTAAAGAAATTGACTAGGGTTATATAAATATTTTTGATATTATTTAATTCGATTTTAACTTGTTTATCGGTACGAACACCCAATCAAACCCAACGACTGGTGTCCCTAGCTAATTACCCCCATCCCGAACACAATGGGATATGTTTCACAAGCCGATTCGAACGTTACGATCAGTTTTTGTCAAAATTAAAATATAAATAAATAGAACGGTCAATATTGATTTTAACATACATTTCAATTTACCGGGGCCACATACTGACTCTTAAAATTCCCGAAAAATATTTCCTAGCTTCGTATTGACGATACGGTCCTAACAAAACTAATTTCGTCGAATTCTGAGACCGTTGGAAAAATGGCCATTTTCCAGTCGATTAAAATCAACTGAAACTGGTCAAATGCGTTTTCCTTTGCCACGCTCACATATTGATTCGAAAAATTATGAAATTTGGAATCTAGCAATAACTTGACATCCCGGACCCAACAAAACTGGTTTCGTCGAAATCCGAGGTCGTTTGCAAAATCTCCATTTTTAAGGGCCTGAATTCCATAGCGACTATTCAGAATTTTCAACTGGACATATCTTTTGATGCCCGCTATGAAATTTTGATTTTTCGGATTCGTTGGAAAGATATTCTCAATTAGGTTCTATTATTTTTGGTTTCACTAAAATCCGGTTTATTTTGCACCCGGTACATTCAATTGAAGTTTGAAATCGAATTATCGAACTACCGCGCCATTTTCAATTCTATTTATAATTATAAATAATTATTTATATTCTAACAACGACGTATATAATATATACGTTTGAATCCCATTCAAAATAAATTTCTCGTCGATATTATTTAAAATAATTCGTTTTAAATAATCAAAATTCGCTAAAATTGCCAAAATAAAAATTTTAAACTGGCCTAGATTTTCGGGTTGTTACATTTAATTGCAGTTTCAATTACGTTTGCTTTCAAAACCAACCTCGAAGATTTGTCTAACTCGCCCAAGAAATTTTATAAATAATTTAATTTAATTTACCTCCCTGTGATTCGACCTGCATACTACACGATCTGTGCGCTTGCAGTATTTTATTTCAAAATTCGCGTTTTTCTAATTCATAGGAAAGCGACGATCAATAATCTTCATGATTTTTTTCAGCTGATTCCATTAGGGTGGAACCAAGTAAAATATTAGTCCAATAAATATCATGGGTGTATATTTTTGTTTTAACCAAAGGTACGAATTTACAAAATAACTTTTAGTTATTAATACAAAATTTCCATGTGCAACTTAATATTTATTAAGGGAAACATTTTCAGAGTCTTGGCTGGCAATTATTTTTGACCTATATGTAACAAAACAAGCAACATAAACCATATTTTCCTTAGACTTCAATCAAATCAAATTTAAAAAATTAAAATAACAGCAAACAATTAAAGCAATAATTATTTGAGTAAAAATTATAATATTTAAGGACATCTCTTACAACATGGCGTTAAGATTATTTATGTAGAGGTTTTAAGAAGGGAAGCACATTAATTGCTATTAAACATTATATATAAATATTATAAGCATCAATAATTTTAAAACATGTACAAGTTACATAGAAAGAAAGAAAACTACAGTAGTGGCTTCATGCATTAAAATATGATATACCTAGGTTACTTTTTCGTATGCACAAATTAATGCTTCTATCAATTATTATTTTCATGTAGTGCAGATTTTGATGTACAATTAGTAAAGACTAATTAATGACAAGGTGAAAAATAAAGTTCTTGATTCACAATAGCTTTTCACATAATTTGGTGGTAACAAAATTCAAAAAACACTATATAATTATGCCGTCTGTTTCACTTAAAAGCTGTATGAAGGCGACTACAACACTTACATGTCTATAGCAAGTGATAATCATATGCTAAGTACAGGAAGGTGAAGATGTATATCACAAGATTTGATCTAATTCTCCGAGATTTTGTTCAGTTTGTTGTTATTCTATTGCAGAAACTCCATGGGAATTCAGTGGTGGAGAGAACCATGACCATATTCTTAAGGTTATAGGTATCTTGGGTATGAACGCTTTCTTGTATTTAATATTTTGAAATGGCCTCAACTGATACGATGGGATTCCATTAATATGTAGTAATATAGGAAAATGCTTCTTTTATGTCGGTCAAGTTGGTGCAATTAATCAAAACTAAAAAAATTATTTCCAAATCAATTTCCTTTTTTATCTTCTTAGCATTCTTATTGGGTAGTCGTTAAATTCTTTAGCTAATTTAGTCAACTTTATACAGTTCCTTAGAATCTCATAATTTTGTTTACAGACGATCTACTTTTTTTTTTCTTTTTCTTTTTGAACTATAATGGGCTTGCGAAACAATATGCATGTCATACCATTGCTTTCGTGAGTTAATAGTTTAGTTTTAGTAACGCTGATGTTATAGGAACCGAGGAATTGATATTTTCCATTTATCTATATGAGTACATATATGTACATGTAATTTAGTTGCATTTATCATATTGTATGACTAACTGTTCTATTATGTAGCATGTAGTTAGAGTATATCTGTACAAAATTTGTTATACCTTTCCAATATATGTACTTCAGTTTTCCCAAAATAAAAGTTTATGTTTTATTTCTTTATTGACAAATAAATAGAAGTATTCACGCCAAAACTTATATTTAAAATTGCCATATTCTTTTATATGCAATTCAACAAATTCATAAGAAAATAAGTACAAGTATGTACATGTGTATAGAGACTTGAAGTTGTAATAATTATACCTACTTTTGAAGTATTTTTGTGGTCCAGAATATTTTCTTCCAATTATTTACCACATGAATAACTCTTTCATCCTTATTGATTTTGCCTCCTCCTTTATACATTATTATATGGAAAATCTTTATTATTTATTTTCTTTTTTCCTTTTTGTAAACTACATACAATTTTATGCTATAAATAATAAGAAGGTTATTCCTTAATTGGTATTTTAGCGATAAAAACATCGGATGTCGTGAGAAATTAGTTATTTTTTCGCTTATGTCCTCTCAAAGCTGTAAAATTACGTGATTATCTAAAATATTTTATTCTAAATGCTGGTTGTTACAATATGAGTTTGTTATTTTCTAATGTATTGTTTTTACATATTGATTGTCTGAATGAGTTTGCGATTATCTAAAAACATTGAAGTACTTGTGTCCGTTGCATGGATTAAATTCCACATTATATCTTATGAACTGAAATAAATTGAAGTTTTTAACTGATATACTTAAATTGTTCCTGTAGCACAACAATTATACAAGAGAATTGTATATATGGGATAAAGGCCTAAGACAATATAGGCATGCATGGTCTATTATTTTGTTAAATTCTATAATTCCTTTCATTCAAAAATATTGTTTACAATGTTTTATTTCTATTATATTTTTTCAAAATATCAATCTTTTGCAAAAGAACAGGAGGGCCTGCTTAAAGTTGCAAGTTAAACTTGGAGTTGGCCAAAACCTAATACTATTGCCGGCTTTACTACATTCCGTTTAACTTTTGTGAATTCTTATATCATTCCTTATTGTTGCTAGAAGTTGGAAGAAAATAAATATTGTAGTCAGTGCTGAGAAAAAAAAAATGAAAGATTATCAAGAAATATGATGTCGATTATTATTGTAATCTTTTTTGTATGATTCTCTTGTATTTGATTCAAAGCAACATTATAAATTATTTTAGTAATCCTAATGAAGATAACATTGTGAGATTACGAAGGATGTAAATTTTAGTTACACAATTTAGTTGTATTCAATTGATGAACTTTGTTCAACAATGATACAAATATGATTGCTTATTATAATATTTGAAACATCACATGGTGCAACTTACTTGCAAGATGATTTGAACCTATTAGGAAAAATGTTTGAGTTAATTAGGAAGAACTAAGCATGTTAAATCTAATACTTAACTGCATATAAATTACATCATCAAGTTAGTTACATTATAAACATATGAGCTATTTAAGTTTGTAAATGAATTTAAACTGTACAATAATTGCACAACATGTATATTAGTGTTGAAATTGAACGTGTTATTAATAATAGGAATACCACTACTCGTGTGTGTAGCACGGACCAATCCATAGGTATTTTTCCATATTATTTAACATTATTACTATAACACACGATCGACTTCGGACAAAACATTTTCCGTATATATCGTTTACTTGTGGATATCTTAGATGCATCAAGGTCATCGGCCATCACTGTCTTTGATCGAGAAGCAGAAGCATTTATTAGTCTAACTATAGATGAGTTGCTAAGGATTTCTAACACGGTTATACTGCACACTTATTCTCTTCTTTTCCAAATTATAATGTCCTTACTGAATCTACCTTATTATGTTTATTAAACTAACCAGGAAAATGAAGTAGAAAAGATTCAAAATATTTTTGAAAAAATATGTTGGAGTAGATGCCCTATTTGAATTCAGGCCCACCAACCACCACGTGAACAACAAAGATACGTATGTAATTGCTAAAAAATTATCAAAAAAATTAAAGACCAAGGCCGTGACACAATAGCAGCCGAGGTCTATGTTAATTTGTACCCGATATTTTAGCATCCTTATTCCGCAACAAAATTATTAGTATCCATTTTTATTTTCAATTTATTATTTTTTCACAGTCCGTAACAAAAACCGTGGAAAGCATGAAGTTCCATCAACCTTATGACATAACAGCTCCAACCACCATCATTGATGCATGACTTAAGGGGAAAAACTAACCAGTCATGTATTACACATTACCATTAAAATTACATATTAATTATGTCTACCTAATTACTATTTATGCTTGCTAACGCAGAACGAAGTTACAAATTATGAAAATGGAAGGCCATCGACTTCATCAGCACTGCAAATGCAAGTAGGAGGGGGTTCACGACATGGACTAACAATCATTGTAAGTATTAATTCTACATACTTTAATATCCAAGATATGTTTTACAGTATCACAATAAATAATTATTCTAACTTTCCCTACTGCTTCTATATATATACATTTGTAACTGTACACATAACATAAATTAACTTACCAGCCTGTATAAACTATCCTAGAAATATGAAGATGAAGTGGAACAAGTGGACTACAATGATACAAACCAAGCAAAGAAGAGAAAGATAAGAAGAAAATTTGATGGTCCTCTCAACTCATTATCCGCCCTTCCACTTTAAACATTTCCTTTCCAACATGTCTCTCTTTGTTTCCAACATTAATAATTTCTGTGCAACTATTATTTTTGTCTTTTACTTTTATGTATGCAGTGTATTTTTTTAAAATGTTTTTGAACCTCCTTTTTCTTCCACCGTACTGTACCCTTTTCCTGTTTGTATCTGAACCTGCTTTTTAATTTTAACTATCCTCTGCGTGTGGAAAATAAAGCTGTTTGAGTTGTCACCTATTACTCATGTGTTCATTTTACTACGTTTCACCATATTTGCTTTCACTGTTCTTTATATGCCCCTGTTAATGCTACTACTTGGTTCATATGTGAAGCATGACGATAGAAGTCATACAAATATACATCAAATTAATGTTTATTCGTTCAATATTATCAAGGATATGCTATTTAGAACTGTTGTTGGAATCAGTTTGTGCATGGAAGACCAACTTTGAATAAATTGGATCAGTATACATTTTATTTGCATGTTCTCATTTCGATGTTTTTATAATTATTTTAGTAATTGATTTACTGTTTTTTTTAGTTATCACCTATTGTTTGAATAATAAGTATTACTTCAGCTCCACGCATGGAATCTAAGCAAACATATTTGCGTCATCCGTGTACTACCGTAGTTTATCTTTATCACTCACATATATCTATCTTCTCAAGCAATATGCCAAGCAACTTCATGTTTTCATATTAGTCTGTAACACACAAAAATAGATAAAAACTTATGTCCACCACATGATTATTAACCATATCTATCTTTAATTGAACTACCAATAGTATCACGTAATTACCCGTGTGCGAAGCACGTGTTCCATCCTAATTAAATTAAAACCGCACTAAGACACGAGGTTAAGCTCAACTTGTGGTAGAAGTCTATCTGGAACCGCCCGGCAAATCCAGCATCCACAAGTGGCCGGCTTAATGTGAGGGGTCTAATGCATGAATATATACATACATACATATACATATACATATATATATATACAACAGACAATAAATTAATAAATTAGCAATGTATGTTGGGTACAACAAATAGATATTTTGGGACTGATAATTAAGGATAATTAATGTTTTAGGGAATTATGACTGCTAGGTTCATAAGCGACATTAATTATAATCAATGGCAGCAAATAACAATTAAGAGATAAATTGTTGCCTTACGAAAACATGACTGTTATAAATATCCTAGGATAAGAAGAATATAACTTTCATTATTTATACTAAAAAGTAAGAGTTGGACTTGATAGGTTAATGATGGGAGGTCAGTTACCTTATTCGACAGAAGTCTACACTTCCCAACAGTCGAATATTTAAGGACCCAACGATTTTCGACAAACTTTTAGTATCTAGACAAAGGTCTAGTTGCATTTATTTAAGCACCCAAGTGAGTTATTTATTGCATTTTATCTCATTCAATTACACAAATATGTTAGCCCTTGAATACCTTGTCGTATTAGGAAGAAACCATATGCACATTTTAATTATATGCTAGTTCCTCTTCCTCCAGCAATTTAACATAAATGATTTTGTAAACTGAACCAAGCTTACATGATATATAGTAAATATATTGAAACTTTTTATAGGTCCATATTTCAGAGTTAATATACATGCACAACATTTCATATTCGTGCATTTCAACAAGCGCATCATCAAAACGATATAATAATCAACAACCATTCAATCATTCATGCGTACCCCCATGTCGTTTAGCCAACTTCTCATTTTACGACTCAAATCATTTCTTGGTCTACCATAATTCTCTAAGGATAATTATGATTAAATTAGTTTAATCCCTTAAATTTTCTAGGCTACTTAAAATGAACAAGTAGACTAAGCCAATTGCTCAGTGTTTATACACATTTAAACCAATATGTCCTACCGACAAACATTAAAATTTTAACCAATTCAGCTTTGTATTTTATTAACACAGCTTCGATACCAGCTGGGACGACCCCTTAAAAAATTTCAATTTTTTATTTCTTTATTTGTATTTACATAAACCAATGTCATCTCTTAAAGGGTCATCCTCTTTCAATCACTCAAATTCCACATCCTTCTTTATACATAATAAAACCAAGATTATTTTTCGTATATGAATTTTTCTTTGCTTAGCATTGTTATTCCAACTTCTTTAATTCTTTGAGTGGATAGGAGGTAAGTCACATTCCATGGATGTTGGGGTGATTTTGGATGCTTTGATGACAAAATAAATATGTTGCCTAATCAACCAACTCCTTTCCTTTAACGGAAAAAAACCTTCTTTTTATGGGATTTCATTCTATGTTGTTCATGTTTATTTTGGACAACATTTTTATGGCAAATTTGATTTTGATATATTAACTATTAAACGGGTCTTTATTCCCACGAAATCACTGATTAAGCGGGGAACAATACTATCCTTATTGGAATAGTTTTCGTGCCTATAAACAAGGTTGAGATCACGTTCGTGGATTGACTAACAAAGTGCTTATAACAATCCATCCTCTTTAAGATAAAAATCTTAGGTTTTTTTTATCGTTCACTAACATTTTGTGGAATTGTTTCATGAAAGTAAATTTATCATGTTATTTTAAGAAACATACCTTTTTTCCAATTAAGATAGCTAAATTTATTTTGTTTTAATTTGGATGCATTGTATGATATTAATTTACCAACTTTATTACATTCGATATTAAGTCAGAAGTGTGAGAAAGTTGTGTTGCAGCAGTTCCATCCTTTGAGTTGGACTATATTTAATGCGAAGTATCACAAACTACTACCTTATCTGATTTCAGTGTTAATTTGGATCCTTTGAGTTCTATGCAGTCTAATTTTCAGTTTTACATGGTTCATTTAAGGCTTCAATAATTTTTCTTATTAAGCCAACTTGACTGTGTCATATCTGATTTCAAAAGTACAAATCAAGTTATCGCAATTGACTAAATTATAGTAAAGCTAACATCTCCAAGGGTCTTGAATAATTACTTTAAGAACTAATTGGCTACATATGTATTTCATCCTATATATAAAATTTATATATTTAATTTAGAGTGCAGCTATTTGGACACAAAATTAGATACACAAAGCCTCGACCATTGGATCTGTTTGCCCTTATGTGGAGGAGTGGAATTCAAGGATAATCCAATGTTGGAGATCATTTGTACCACCAATTATGTCAAAAAATTATGTTTAAATAGAATTTCCCTTTAATTTACTATAATTAGTCTATCACCCCTGTATAAAATTATCATGCTCATATAGATATTCTTAGTAACTCTTTTTGGTTACTCAAATCTCTATTAATCTCACATTAAATAAAATACCAAAAATACCAGGTGTCATTCGAGATTGGGACCCTATCGTGATCTACAACAAAGCTCCTAGTGCAACTGACGAGAAATATGAGAAAGTCATCAACTTCAACGATATTAAGTAGAAAAATGTTTATAAGGAAATAGCTGGTACAAATAAAGTTGGGTGGAAGTACAATTTTGGACATAAGGAAGAAGAAAAATATATCTCATGAGAGAGTCCTAGATGAGTTTGGGAAAAGTATAATGCAACCTCGAGTGGATAAAATAACTCACCCACAGGCCCGGCCCTTTATGTTCGGTTGCCCAAGGCGGGAGGCAGAAAAATCATAAGGTGGAGGTAAAAATTTACTACCCCAGGGACTGAACTCTTGATCTCACACATGCAAATCCCATGCCCAACCAACCTCACCGCTCACTGCCTTAAAATTTGTTGCCAACGTGTGATATTTAAAACATATTACTGGTATCAACATCATCTCCTCCTCTCCATTGCCCCCTCAAGGGTGGGTTGCCCTAGCTAGGCAGCCGCCTGCCGGGCCTTGCCCTAGGGTCGGCTCTACTCACCCAGACGTCTTACTTTACCAAAGAGAAGGTTCAGCTATACAAAAATATGAAGTAGGGAACACTATACCAAGTTAGCAAATAATCATCAGCACGGAAGCTGGTGTTATATTCATGAAATTTGGTAAAGAAATGTATTGCCGTTCAGGTTTATATACCTGGAGTTCAACTTAGTTGTGTAATTCGTTGCTTTGTTTCGAACACTCGGTTTTTGTATCAGTGTTTGTCATAACAATATGTGGGCATCTATACTATGTATGGTAGCAACAACGCTTTAACAGTTTGTTGTTATAAATCTATATATGATGATCAATGTTTTTAAAAAATTACATTATAATTCGTTGCATGCATAATTAATTGTAGCTTCCTATACTGTATAGTTGGATGGTTCTATATATATATTGTAAGTGCATAGCTTTCATCTCCAAAAATATATGACAAGGTCAAGAATGAAAGCCTTATACTGCACGAAAGGCCATCTCAACTTCCATCTGATACAATCTTCTAACTGCACATTCTTGATCTCCCTTTAGTTGCATGTGTATGGGCATCACTAAAAACCACATATCATAACTATCGATTCTCACCAATCAAGATGTACAAGCAATTACATGAAGGAGAGTATCCCATAAGGCTACTATGGTGAATACAAAATTCTTCTGTCTTGACCCAAGCCACTCACAGGTAGTCGGGAAAGTCTTAGCTGGCCAGAAGGAATTTTGAGGCTCCATAATAGTAACGATAGAGTGTACAAAAATGACATGCCCGAAATAAACTTATCCCCGATAAGGGATGTTGTCACATTCCACTATTCTCCTTTGATAATGTTTCATTTCTTGCTTTTTTCATTTTGTACAGACAAACTGTAAAGTTATGATAGGAAACCATTACTAACAACATAAAGAGAGGAATTCGAGTTATGGGGTGTAAAAGACGTATGAACAAAAAATTAAATATATATATATATATATATTAGGAGGATTCTACATTAGTTGATAAAATAGTTATGATTTCCTTTCTAAAGGTGATCTCAAATAGGGATTTGGTATACTCAAGCCTAACATCTCTCTACGGTAGATGTGTCAAATTCCATAACATCCAAGCCTAAGACATACTCAAACCTTCAGCCTTTTTTCTTGTTCTTTTATACGAAAGAATGTGATATTCTTTTAATATCCATGGATTGTATTTAATTTACAAGCTACAAAAAATCATTTACTTAGATAAATACAAAATAAACAATATAAAATTACAACCATTATGCTAAATCGGTAGTCAACACATTTAGAATAAATAAAGATAGTGTTTCTAAAACATGTTAAAAGTGAAAAGTATTTATTAAAATTAGAAAACCAAAAAAGTAATTCTAAATTTTAACCACAAGTGTACATAATATGCACACTTAACTGCCCGTGTGCGTAGCACAGCTCCCGCACTAGTTTTTCCAAAAAGCGTTGCGATGTTTGTTTTATGCAGTGGTATTCTTGGGAGGAAACCCATTCCGTGTTATACGGCATGGTCCCTTGATTTACTCCATTTTAAAGCAAAGTTTGAGATAACAGTTTTAGTTCTCACACCAGTCACATAACTGACCTGGAGTTTATTGTTTTAACCTAAACTCTGGGTGCCCCTATTTTCCACACGGGCAGCTAGCACTACACCAAAACAACCAATTTGGCGCACCAAGATATGGAGATTTGATACGGCTTAAAACCGTATCAAATTTGATGGTGCTCATAGCCATATCAAATTCATTTGGCACACTGATTGCAATCCGCACCATCCTTCTAAACTAAAATCTAACCCTACATCTTGAATGTTTCCGATTGGTTCTTTTGACACGGGTTTGGACTGTATCATAACCACATCATATTTTCATTCCCCCCGTATTTCATTTCCTGCATTCCCCAATATTATACATCCCTAAATCCACGCACTTCCCCAATATTCTTCCATTTGCCTCGCTCGCTTCCCTCGCTTCCCTCAGGTAACATATCTCCCTTTTTAGCCATTATCTGTTTTAAATACATTGGATCGTTTTTTATTCTGCCGAATTTGGGTGTCGAAATCGAAATCGATTTGGATTTCGAAATTGACTTGGATCTTTATTTCGAATTCGATTTCCTGGTGTAGTGATCTATTGAACGGACGCTGGCAATTGCATTATAGTGGATGGTTTCTTGTTTGAAAAAAATAGCAGGGTCGGTAATGGATTCTTTTCGGTAGACTTTGGTGAGGCATATAAATTAGTGTCAATGATGGCTGCTTCTAACAGCTAAGGTATTTGCACTACTTCTAACAGAATTATAAGTGATACTTAGTTTCTTATTTCGTAGCCAAGTCTATATTATTTACTATCCATTCTTTTCATATTATTAGCCTGAAAGATTACTAGAGTAAAAGTGAAATAATTATATTTAATTAGATAATTTTGACATGAAGTTTGCAGACATATATGCCACATGCTCATGCATTTCATTATGTAAAGAAAAAGGTTGTAAGTGAGTACTGTTTGAATTTATGCCGCTGATTTGACAGCTAAATGGATGATAAGTATTCCTTAGTACCTTGATAGCACTTATATTCACATGATGTAGATTCTACAATGAGTAGCATTTTGCCATGCTGAATACTGTTCTTAAACTTCCTGCGACAGGAATTTTATTGTATACGGTTACTCACCTGTATTGAACTAAATCAGGTGGCAACCATTTCTGCAAATAGTGAACGAGAGATTGGTGAGCTAATTGCAAGATCGATGGAAAAAGTAGGGAAGGAAGAAGTAATCACAGTTTCTGTAAGTGCTTTACTGTTCTTATATTATATATGGTCAGCCCATTTAACACTGTTTGGATTACCAAATATATGTTTAATGCAGGATGGAAACACATTGGACAATGAGTTGGAAGTGGTTGAGGGTATGTAACTAGCTAGGTGTTATATATCACCCTATTTTATTACAGATCCGAAGACACAGAAATGTGTGAGTTATATTGTTCTCTCTTGTACTTCGTGAGTTACATAACCAGCTAAGGGGGAATCAACATTCATAGTTCGTTAATTATGTTTATTTGAAATTCAGTTTGTTTTCCTTAATATATATTTTGTGATCTGATCTTTACTAAGCAATTTTAATGTATAGAGGCACGCTCTATGGCACCCCATCCATAACCAGCTATCGAACGATCGCCATTTATGTATATATATCTTATGCTATATATTTCAAATACTTTTGGTACAGATTATGTTTCCTTTTTTTCATCATATCATGATTCAGGTTGGTTATTTATAGGCTTCATTGAAGTCTTCTTTGGCTAAATTTGCAAGAATGAGTGTATTTTATTTTATTTTGCATTATGTTTGAAAGATGTTGAAATAGGTTGATTTCCAGTTTACCAATACCTATAGAATGATAATTTTGAGATTAATGGATGAAAAAGTCATTGCAATTCGCTTAATGGGATTTCAAAATGAATTTGTTGGCAATATATGAATAGTAGAATTGAGAAGTAGATGTATGTCCTCTGCTTGTTCTGAAAGATCGAACTCTTTGTTGTATATGATTAAATAAAGAAATACACCTCAAGATGTGAATAGGAAGCCAACAAAGGGGAACTGAATATATGTGCTTCCAGATGCAAATGACCATATCATGTTTGTAATTTCAGGCATACTTCTTGTTGCAGGAGCTCAACAATCCATTGGTCCTTATTTATGATAAGAAGATTTCAGATGCAAACTCCCTTGTCCGCATACTGGAACTTGCTAAAAAGGTACTTGCTAATGTCACGATTATGAGAAAACATACACGGTAACCCATGTGTGGTGAAATTCGAGGTGAAGTTTGATTTCCCTTTATTTTCACAGAACAACAGAGCTCTTTTAATTGTCGCTGAGGATGTGGAAAGCGATGCTTTAGCCATGCTTGTATTGAACAAAGATCATGCCGGTCTCAAGGTAATTGATTCATGGTGCTATCTTCAGTTTAACATTTGTTAGTTTAATTAACACTGCTATAGTTTTAGATTATTATTTCGTAGCTATACTCTGCTGTACCATAGTTGGTTACCAGTCTGCAGCTTCACTTACATCTTGATGTATTGTGGTGGATATCATATCTCTAGATCCAGACTAGCCATTTGTATAGTCAGCGTAGAAAATGGTATATGCCCCTCCATTCCAGCTTGTTCGCTTTCCAAAAGGTTTGCGAAAATGGGAGCGTGCTCACCATTGTCATATATTCAGTTAATTATATATTTTGTTCACTTGGTTAGTCTTATTTTTTCATTACATGGCTAGTAAGTATGGGACAATGTGATTCTTTCAAAATATTCATTTCTAAATCCATTGTTATACACTCTACATGTTAAAAACATTTCCGTTCTTTAATAAAATGTTGAGCTGTGTGCTAACTATACTAGTCTCACTTATGTTTATAGTTTTGTTTAGTTTGGACATCACTATCCACTTTGGGTCAGTTTCAGATGTGAAATTCTTTTGTGGTAATAAAGAACACAGAAAACTAATATAGGGTTTTCCCAAACAGGTACCACTTGTGCAACTTTACTTACACAGTCTATTCTAATCGAAAGATGCAAGTCTGTGGCTGCTGGAGTCAATGTCATGGATCTGCGCAATGGTATAAACATGGCTGTAGATTCCGTTATAACCCACTTAAAAAGCAAAGCCTTGTCGATAAGCACGCCCGAGGAAATCACTTAGGTTACTACTAATGATTCTTACATGTTTTTTTTTCTTCCTTTTTTGTTTTGTTCAATTCCTTTGTTCTTTTCTGTTAGTTCTTTAGTTCTTTTGTTTCAAGATTTTGTTATTGTTACATGAGTACTGTTTGAATTCATGCCGATGGTTTGATAGCTCAATGGATGATAAGCTTTCCTTAGTACCTTGTTAGCTCCTACTCACATGATGTAGATGTGAAATTCTACAATGAGAAGCATTTTCCCATGCTGTATATACTGTTCTTCAACTTTCTGCAACGTGAGTTTTATCGTATACAGTTACTCACCTGTGTTGAACAAAATCAGGTGGCAACCATTTCTGCAAATAGTGAACGAGAGATTGGTGAGCTAATTGCAAGAGCGATGGAAAAACTAGGGAAGGAAGGAGTAATCACAATTTCTGTAAGTGCTTTACTGTTCTTATATTATATATGGTCGCCCCATTGAACATAGTTTGGATTACCGAATATATGATTAATGCAGGATGGAAACACGTTGGACAATGAGTTGGAAGTGGTTGAGGGTATGAAACTAGCTAGGGGTTATATATCACCCTATTTTATTACAGATCCGAAGACACAGTTTGTTTTACTTAATATATATTTTGTGATCTTATCTTTACTAAGCAATTTTAATGTATAGAGGCACGCTCTATGGCACCCCATACATAACCAGCTATACACACACACACACACACACATCTTATGCTATACAAGCGTAACGGCACGCGCTTCGCGCATGATGAGTGCACGCTCTTCGCGCGTGGAATTTATAAATATAAGCAACTTAATATGTAACCAATTCAAAGAAATCTCTTAACTTACTGATAAGACATGCTGCACTTCAAAATAAATGTTGTGATATTTTCTTTTCAAAGCCAATACGCAACTGCATATATGATTGTTTATAATCCTAAATCTTTAAGAACTCCATTTTTTTGTATCCTGACTGCTAATTTGCAGCTGTCTATTGGCATGAAAGCATCCGTCTGCAGTAGGCCTGTCAGCGGTTACTTTCAGAAGCCATTTTCGGATATTAGCTATCCATATTTGCATTCAAAACCATTTTTAGATATCACATATCCTTATCTGCGTATGCTGACATATATCAGGTTAATATCCTGTCGGCTAATGATCGATAAATCGAAAAACATAAATATAAAATTTGGATCCAACATAAATCTTTTTAAATTAGTTTTAAGAAGTTAATAGGGATTAGATGCATATACTGTGAACTATTAACTAATAAATAAACGAGTGCATATATTTCATTTTTTAAAACATACATAAAATATATTATAATCTGACAGAAATCGGATGAATAATTTCGGATGTGGACGCTTATATCTGCATCCATATCCTTTTTTTGGCGATATCGGTTATTTATCCGCATTTTGGTTATGGACGTGAACGGCCTTAGCCGTGTTTGCCCTCTTAATGTTACACAATTCTGTTTGTAGTTATTTCTTTTTTAACTCCAAAAATTGATGTATAAAGTCATATTTGCATGTCTAAAGATTGGGTGTTCTTTTGTGTCTTGACTTGCATTGATTATCATATCTTTTGACAAGGTTTAAATATTTTGCCAGGCACATGCTGCATCAGCTGTCCTAAATTTCAATGAGAACTGCACACCAGATATTTTGACGCCATACTTAGAAGGAATCGTTAGCAAATTACTTGTACTATGACAGGTATATGCTCATTTTAGTTTTTTGCGTGAGGTAAGTCTGTCTTATGTTTGAAGTATAATAATGATTGTTTTTTTTCATTAGAATGGGAAGCAAATGGTGCAAGAGGGAGCCTTAACGGCTTTGGCATTAGTTGTAGATTCATCTCAGGTATCACATGGAAATGCAGTGTTGGCAAGCTATATGTCTAGGATTATTCTAATCATTTCATTGTCTCAACTGTATAGGATCACTTTCAGAAGTACTATGATGCTGTCATGCCTTACCTAAATGCTACTCTGATCAACACAAGTGACAAATCTAACCGTATGCTTTGTGCTTAATCAATGGAGAGCATCAGTCTAGTTGGCATGTCAGTGGGGATGGATAAATTTAGGGATGATGCTAAACAGGTGAGAAAAATTACATGAATTTATGTTGTTTTTTTTAGCATGATTTACATAATATTATATTTTCCCCCATCACATTAATTAATGCATGCTTTAAGGGTATAAAGTTCCATTAGTTGCCAGGTTATTGTTGTTAAGAATCTAAATGAAAGCTGCTATTCTTCCGTAAATAAACTTCACATTGTTTCTTGCTGCAGGTCATGGAAGTTCTGATGTCGCTACAAGGATCTCAAATGGAAACAGATGACCCTATTAAAAGCTATATGCTATAGGTATGTTGCCAAATTATTTACATGTACTAAAGCAGTGTAAACTGCATGCCTTTTTCCTTTTTCTAAAAGGTTCTTTGCTTATGAAAATAGTGTTGGGCTAGACTTTGCAAGCGATTAGGTCAAAATTTCTTCCTTACATGAATGTTGCCATGCCCCCATCACTCTAGTCTGGTCAGCTCAAGCCAGATGTCACCATCACCTCTGCTGATTCTGATGAAGATATTGACGAGGCAGATGATGAAAGGTATGGTTTCGAGGGAAGATATTTTGGTGCCTGTTTTTAAAGCTAGTTGATATGGATGGGTGGTGTTTGTGATACATATCTTCCAATACAGGAAGTGAAGTTTTGACCCAGTTTCTGTAAGTTGTACATGTTACTTGTAAACACTAATAAATAACCTTGTTAAGTTTATAGTATTACTAAAAACGTTCCTAAGCATAAAATAACCTGTACAGGTTATAGTCAATTAGTTGTTAATACATAAATATATGGATAGTTTACTCCGAACTTCTACCATCCCTGTATGCGCCATACATGATATTATGTGCATTGAGCTTTCCATTCATACTTTATATCTAGTATACATATGATCATCATTCACACAACCAAGTCTAATGGGGCCCTATACGACCAAAACTGTATATCTTATGATGAAAGGTTTTTAAATCAGTGTAGGTTGCCAACACCCCCAATACGTACCTCTATGGTTCCGCAAAATCTAACAGTTGAGGCATATTTGTTATTTAAATTAATAATAGATCAGATAGAGAAGCTATTTAAATTTGTAGGAATGTCATGCATTGCTCTTGTTATCCGACCCTCGATTAAATTTCCATATAAAATGGAATAAATTCTTACTGCCAATGAATTTGTTAATTGTTTTCAAAATCTAAAGGTAAAAAGAGGATAGTAGAAAATTCTGGAGATTCGTAATTTAGTGAAACAGTGGTAGTAAGCATCAACTTTATTTTGAATTTGATGGATATTAAAAGTTTGTCTCAGAGAAGATGGTTGTTCGGATAACCTTTTTCCAAATATTTCATATATACGTATGAAGTAATTAAACTTAAATAGGAAAATTTCATCTTTTTTTTTACGACTAGAAAATCAGGGTCAAGAATGTACTATAGTATAAGGTGTAGGTGTTGTTGCATGAAATGTCGTTCTGAGTAATTTCCTGCATATCACATGGCTTCTTACTAGGTGCATTCACCCAGCTGTATTTTTCACCCTAGTGGATCTTTTTGCGGTTTCAGAAAATCTAGAAACTGGTAATTTGATTGAAAAACCGTACAAACTTGTCTTTGTAATATCATATTTTTCAGGTGGGATTTGAAATTGTGATCTGTTCATGTATCAAAATTTTCAATTAAAATAATAAATATTAGACTGTTGTTGTGGCTGAGAATCAAGCTTGTGACTAAGATTAATACTTGAGTTCTTTTGTTCATTGTTACTACTTGTGCAATTTAATGTTAAACTTATAGGTTTACATACTTTTTTGCTAATGCTTTTATATATTCATGTAGGGATGGGAAGAAGGGGAAGGTATTGGCAAGGAGAAGCAAGGGATTAGAGGACATATTAGAGTTAAAAATAAACAAGACACAAAAGGTTCTTGTCTTCTCATTTACTGCAATTGTTTGGAAAAAAAGAAAGAAAGAAAAGGGCTCAGTTTAAACTTTAGCAGTACTGGCTGGCAACAAGCTACGCAGCTTTGCATACTGCAAATTAATACGCTCCCTTAAGGCTCAGCTGAAACTTTAGCAATACTGGCTCGACAACTGCAGTTATTTTATTTTTTTTGAGCAAGAACTGTGAACATTATGCTTTGTATATATTGTGTTATGTGGTTTGTATTAACTGAAGTTATGGGTTATATATTAATCGAATTATGCTTAGCGTATCTTCTTTATATACTGTTATATAGGTGTAGCGTATCTTTTTTATTGTGCACATATATCAATGGGTGCAGTGTTTTTATATATTGCATATATGATATACCGATTTTGATACGGTTAACAGCCGTATCTAATTCATTGATAGCATTGTAGGAATGAGGCATTAAACACGGTTTTAAACCGTATCAATTTAGAAATTTGAAACGGTTTTAAGCCGTATCAAAATCATAAATTGATACGGTTTTAAGCCGTATCAAAATCATAAATTGATACGGCTTAAAATCGTATCAAATTTCTAAATTGATACGGTTTTAAGCCGTATCAATTTATGATTTTGATACGGCTTAAAACCGTATCAAAGCAACAGAGACGCCATTTTTTGATACGGCTTAAAACCGTATCAAATCGATTTTGATACGGCAATGAGCACTGCCAAATTGGCATTTTTGGTGTAGTGTAGTAGTTTTGGTTTTTCAGATTTATATTCATAGGATCCTGGTTTACAGCTGGAATGATATTCGGAAAGCTCTGTATCCGTGTATCTCTTTCAGTTGTGTTATGTATTATTTTTCCGCTGCATTATAATTTGTAAATCTCTGATATTTTCCGATGTATATTATTTGTTCAGACTCTGTATATTCTTGTACTCTGGTGTAATTGTTTAATAGCAATGAAATGTTCTTCTGTTTGTGTTCTGAATTTTCGTATTCTCAGACAATCCATTCTTTCTTCTCTCTTCGGAGACCGGGGAAGTTCGGGTCGTCACAGTTTGGTATCAAAGCTTTGGTTTATAAAGCTCGAGAACAAGACATATTAGAACCGAACGAAAGAATTCATCAAAGATTGGATTAGTAATATCCAATGAGAATGACTTGTTAGAGATGGGATCAGTAGTACCCTAGATAGAGTGTGAAGAGTAGTATTTTTAAAATAAAAATGAAAACAAATTTTGTTTTGAAAATTCTAACCATTTCATACCTATTTTAATATTTATTTTATATTGATTTGGATAATCGAGTATATAAAGATTTTACATATATGCCTTGCAAACATATATTTGAAGTTTTAATATACTGGATAGATATAGAATCACACTTTAGTCACCCGGAGATGATTCTACTGATGACGTATGGCATCAGTAGTTTATTTTCGAGTTTCAAAAGTGGGATGTCTATATATTTCCAGTTGGTTGGTGTGAGAACCAAAATTAGATTGGGTTTATTGTTGTGATTTGGCGCTAAAAATATGATTTTTGACTATGTATTAAAATTATATGTTTGAAAAGTTAATCAACAAATTGATTGCTGGTTGTGTTGTATGATAATTAGTGTGACTAAATAAAAATATTGGACTAATAAAACCAATAAAAGAATGTAAGGCAAAATTGAGCCAAACCGAATCAAATTTTGAACTGTATTGAAAATGGATTGAAATTGCATACATGTACATGCATATATATTGGACAGGTCATAGCAAGGAGGCTAGAGAAGAGGAATAAAATTGTATGCCCTACAAATAGGTACATGTTTACTAATTTATTGGGTTTGGATGATTTCATGAGCCGATTGGCTAGCCGCTTGGATTTTCTTTTTGGATGATGAGGGCCCTGCGTGGCTAGTTGCGGTTTTAAATGTCTCCCCGTATGAAGGAGGTTATGGCGAAATTTTTCAAAAAATTAGGGTATTAGCAAAAAATTTGAAGAATTTGAAAATTCTTAAAAAATGAAAAGTTGAAAAATGAAAGCCAGAATGAAAGTTGAGTTGGTTGGTTAAACAACTTTTATCTCCATTCCTTTTCGAGGACGAAAAGATTTAAGTGGGGGAGATTGTAACAACCCGAAAAATGAGAACCAATTAAAAAAATTTCTTTTGGAAAATTTAATGAATTTTGAATATTTAAAATGATTTATTTTAAATAATAACGATTAGAAATTTATTTTGAATAGAATTATAACGTATAAATATATATAAATCGAAGTTAGAATATAAATATTTATTTTAATTATAAAAGGAATTGGAAATGGCGCGGTAGTTTGAAAATTCGATTTCAAATTTCAAATGAATGTACATGATTCAAAATAAACCAGATTTTGGTAAAACAAGAAATACTTGAATCTGTTTAAAATTATCTTTCCAACGAATGTGAAAAATCCATATTTCATAATGAGAATAAAAAGTTATGTCCAGTTGAAGATTCTGAATAGTCGCTATAGAATTTTATATAATATAAAGCCCTTAAAAATAGAGATTTTGCAAACGACCTCCGTTTTCAACGAGACCACTTTTCATGGATTTGGAATGTCAAATTATTGCTAGATTCCGATTTTCATAATTTTTGGAATCAATATGTGAGCGTAGTGAATTTAAACGTGTTTGGTTAATTCAGTTTAAATTTAATCGACTGGAAAATGATCGTTTTTCAAACGGTGTCCAAATTTGACGATATTAGTTTTGTTAGGACCGTATCATCAAAACATAGCCAGATTTATATTTTTGGAGTCAGTATATGGACCAGTAAATTAAAATGTACGTTAAAATCAAATTTGAACGTTAAATTAATTTATATTTTAATTTTAATGAAAACTGATCGTAACGGTCGAATTGGCTCGTTGAACATATCCCATTGTGTTCGGAATGAGGGTAATTAGCTAGGGGTGACAGTCATTGGGTCTCGTTTGGAGTTCGAACTAAAAATTTACTTTTTAGAAATTAAAATAATATTAATTATATTAATATAAATATGCTTAACCCTAACTCTCCCTTTCCACTTCAGCCCCCTTTCAAAAATTTGAAAAAGAAATTAAAAAAAAACCCGCTCATGTAACCCGTTGCCCCCTTTCCCGCTGCCTCGCCGCCGCCAGAGGCGCCGCCGCCCCTCCCCACCGCCGCGCGACCTCCGTCCCCCCTCTCTGATGTTCCTCCAGCCATCCATCCCCTCTCCAATCGAAGTCAGCCCCAAATCCTCCGCAAATCAGATCGTGCCACCACCCCCTTGACAACCTGCGACCGCCGCACCACCAGCAACACTTCCCCGACCACCCACGCCCCTCCATCGACCACTACTAACAGTCGTGGGCCCCTCCTCGACCAAAGATGTGATTTTTACGCCAAATTGTGAGTTTTTATTTCCATTTATATTTATTTATTTATGTTAATGAAAGTACGATTTTTATATACGTAGCGTTAGTATAAAAATATGGTTTTTATTTATATAGCGAATTAAAAATGTAATTTTTGCACATACGATTTAGAATTAAAGATATGATTTTCATTGAATCAAAGATATGATTTTTGAAAATATAAAAAAATATGATTTTTTCATATGAAGTAGCGATATAAAAATATGATTTTTTATATAGAAACTAGCGTTGTAAAAATCTGATTTTTATAATGTAGATTTGAAATAAAAATACGATTTTTATTATGATGTTAGCAAAATAAAAATACGATTTTTATTATAAGATAGTGAAAAGAAAATGTGATTTTTTTATATATGATAACAATATAAAAATATGATTCTTATATATGTTGTAGCGGAATAAAAATTCGATTTTTATATATATGACAGCTAGATAAAAATGCGATTTTTAAATATATAAACATCATATTAAAAATGTGATTTTTACTATGAACAGCATGAAAAAGGATTGTGTTAACATTACGGGAAAATCCAAACGGTTCAGAAATTCAGAAATGGAACTGGAGGAGTGGATCCCAAAGGCGAGAACTTCTCACTTTAATTTATTTTCTAGTTAAATATATATACTAGGATGCAGACGGTGCTTAGTAGCACCTGACACCTTTGTCTGAAACCATGGATGTTTGATTGATTTTTGATTTGATTGATTTGTTTGAAGTTGGTTTGGGAAATGAAATGAATTGATTAGATTTGGTATGTGTATAGCGCGAGCCATTATTAGGCGATGGATAAGGCTAGATCTTATTCTGGTTCTAGTATCACGTCGTTATGCTGTTGAAATTTTCTAAAAATATTAGAACAATAAAAATAACATTTTTATTGTATAAATGAACTGTAATAAATATTTTGTAGTTAAAAATATAATTTTTAACGAGTATATGAATAAAATAAATATTCATTTACAAATCGGATGATTTGTTTATATACACACATTTGACTGATATTGATTGGGACGATATAATTTATGCATCGCCCAACTGCACAAATAATAATCAGTGTTTGTTGTTTGAAAACCCCACACGGGTATTGGGATGATATTAGACATACACTAATCCCAATATTTAGTTATATGTCAATCGATAGATTGACAGACTGTTGTAAGCGTTAATTATTTATATTTAACACTTATGCAGTTGTGTAATACACTCTGGATGATGGCTGACAGTGTTTAATTATTTATATTTAACACTTATTCAGTTGTGTAATGCACTCTGGATGATGGCTGACTGTGTTTGACTATTGTTGTGTACATGTGTGTATGAAATCCATATAAATAAAATTATATTGTAATTGACTGTGTCTGATTCCAATTCGGAAAAACGAATATTTTAAATTAATGAATATTTTAAATTGTCGAATAATGAACATTTTAAAATAACAAATATTTTAAAATAATATTCAATAATAGATCAAAATATGATTTTGATGTTCGATTTGGGATGGACACAAAAATATTTAAATATATGAAGTTGTGTTGATTAGATTAACGCCCTTTAGACCTGAACGATATTTATATCAATCTTATTCATTTTTATAATGAATATTGAAACGGAAGTGATTTCAAAATCTAATTTTTTGAAAATATTATCATTCATATATTAATGATATAGAATATTCAATTTTGATTTAAAATTGAATATGAAGTTGAAATCATTTTTAAAATGAATTTAAAACGATTTATAAAATACGTTTTTAAATGGAAATTGACGAAATATATATAATATATACTATATATATTTAATGGCCTAAATAGAATGTGCAGCGCCGTGACAGTTCGCGAATTTTGACCATTGACTTTGAATTGTCATTACGGGAGATCTGACTGCCGGATTCTCCTAAAACCAAAACCGTTGGGTTCGTATCGATAAGCGCTTTCCAACAAATATAAAAGATTCGAAATCTAATGGTTGTATTTGGAATTATGTCCAAATCAAATTTGGAAAAGGTCGCTGTAAATGCTGTTCGATGACCGTTTATGGAAATCGACTGTAGGGCCTTGATAAAATTATTAAAAATATTAATAGTTTATGTAAGATCATAAGAAATGATTTGGAAATAATTGAGATGAAAAATTCCATATTTGAAAAGTGAAAAATATATTTTTATCGAAATGAACTAGTTATCAACTAGAATTATAATCCAATTATTTTTAAATAAATAAATTGGATTGAGAATGGGTTTTAATATAATCAGAATTTCCAATATATGAATTGGAATGGATTTAAATTGAAATCATCTTCGGAATATTTCGATATTTGATTTCGTGATTATACGGATAATGTGATGGAAATTTGGAAGATATATTATATATCGTTATTTCCAATACGATATTTGTTGGTTTCTGAATTTGATATTGAATATAGGCTGATATATTTCAATTCAGAGCCTGGTATTTAATATCAAATTGGATTTTGGGTTTGTCGTGAATGGTGTCTTCATTAACACTATTCTTAAACCTAGTTGAGAAAAGAATAAATCTTTTAATTAAGATTTAGTGAAGTTTTCCAATTAATTAATATTTTATTGGAATTGAATAAAAGAATTGGGTTTTGGGTTTGTCGTGAATGGTGTTTTCCGTAACAATGTTCTTAAACCCCGTGTGAAAAGAATAAATCTTTTAATTAAGATTATTAGAGTTTCTAGTTAATTAACATTTAATTGGAATAAAATGGGATGTGAATTGGGTTTATCGTGAACTGTGTTTTTAATGAAATTCGTTCTTTAACCCGATTTACATTGAAATGTGATTTGGAATTTATAAATCTTCTAATTAAGATTTAAGGGAAATTTTCCAAAGAAAAGTTTCCAATTTAATAAAATAAATTGGAATGGAATTCGATTTGGTAATAATCGAAGTGAACTTCTGCGGAGGAAGACTGTTACTATATATGCAATTTAAAAGGCTTTGCCGTTACTCCATTTATATTATCGGTTGGATATGGAAGTTTATATCGATTATATATATTGATATGTTTTCCGTGAAGATCCCATTGTTAATGGAATGTGATTTGGGGTTTATCGTGAGCTGTGTTTTAAATGACATTAGTTCTTTAACCCAGTTAAAGATAAGATTAATTTCTTAACTTTGAATAATCATTAAGCAATGATTTTTGGAGATTAAAACTGAATTAGAGTTTTAATGAATCTTTAAATAGATTAAAAGGCGAATCTGATAACTAAAATTATCAAATTCAAGAAATGATCGAGAATGGAGTACCACCAGTTTTACTCCAGGCGATAGTTAAATCTTTAATTAGATTTGAATGTGAAATGGTAATTAATTTTACCGACAACACCATGGGTATTAGATATGGAGTACTACCAGTTTTGCTCCATGAGATGAATAGGTTGGGATTAGGAAATCAAACAAATGATTACTTCGGTAAGGTTCGCTAATCCCGACTAGTTTGGAAAACCTTAATTTCGTTTACATTGTGAAAAGAACATTTGAATAAAAAATATTCTGAATTGGAATGAAGCGTATGTTGTGTTTGTGTAGCACTTGTTTATAATATACGTGGGTTATTCAGAAAGGCCGGGTTAATACTCATTCTGAATAACTGATTCGATGATAAGTGGCGATGAAGATGGTGGTTGAAGACCGGAGGTCTTCACATCGTTTGGATGGTTACCGATGTCTTGATTCGGCTGTACACCCAAGACGAGGTAGTAAGTGGTGATTGTCCAGGCGTACTTGGAGATCGACCGAATATGCGAGGACCTCTCTCCTGTATTGGATATATGGGACGAGGAATAAGGTGCCTTCGGTTTCGTTCAGACCCAGAACAGACTTGTGAATGGATGTGTGTCTGACATTGGATTTCATTCTGTGTGATTGATAGACATCAGTTGCATGGCGTGAATTGCCTGTGTGGCATGCTGAGATGAAAATGATTAAGGCTTCTATCGAAAAGAAGTGTCTTGTGGTTGATGATCAAAGCACAGCTTTAATATAGCATAGCTTCGTATATAGCATTAATTCGCGAGCCTCACACCCCGGTGTGAACCAAAAACGGGAGAGGACCTCTGGGAGGACATGCATTTCCTTCTAGCTAGGAGTGGTGTCATGGTATGGAGCCCAGAC
Source organism: Allium sativum (assembly GCA_030737875.1). Taxonomy (NCBI): domain Eukaryota; kingdom Viridiplantae; phylum Streptophyta; class Magnoliopsida; order Asparagales; family Amaryllidaceae; genus Allium; species Allium sativum. Next base: position 392,138,721 of record CM060922.1, read on the forward strand.
ATTTTTACTTATGTGGATGATGGAAAGCAAGGTGCCTCAGTTATATCAGCCACTACGGGGCCGATGGATGGTATGGTCGATATACTAACCAGATTAATGCCCCATAGGGTGGGAAACATATTGTTCAGGCATTTTAATCCACCAAGGTGGACCGGCCCTGACGATCCAAGTGTCACATGAGCTCTGATCCCGAGACACGGGCTAGAAGGTCTCGAAGCGGTAAGGACGATCCCTTGCCTTGGTTCACAGATGGAAATCCAACTTCAAATGCGCAACTTTGCGGTTTTAATTATAGAACTAGTATGGCGACATGATATATGGTACCCATGCCGTCTATGATTGATACATATATTATAGAAGTGATTTTATACTCTATGCACTTATAATAATATCAAAATGATTTGTTTTAAACATACCAAGCATGTTTGGCTATTATAAGGTAAAACTCTATCCTCCTATTTGCGTTGCATTGTGTGATGGGACCTGAGTCTTGTAATAGCTTCATTTTTCCAAAAAGCGTTGCGCTGTTTGATTTATGCACTGATATTCTTGAGAGGAAACCCGTTCCATGTTATACAGCGTGGTCCCTTGATTTACTCCATTTTAAAGCAAAGTTTTAAATAACTGTTTTAGTTCTCACACCAGTCACATGACTAACCTGGAGTTTATTGTTTTAACCTAAACTCTGGGTGCCCCTATTTTCCACATGGGCAGCTAGTAGTTTTGATTTTGCAGATTTATATTCACAGGATCCTGGTTTACAGCTGGAACGATATTCGGAAAGCTCTGTATCCGTGTATCTCTTTCAGTTGTGTTATGTATTATTTTTCCGTTGCATTATAATTTGTATATCTATGATATTTTCCGATGTATATTATTTGTTAAGAGTCTGTATATTCTTGTACTCTGATGTAAATTGTTGTAATAAGTAATGAAATATTCTTCTGTTTGTATCCTGAATTGTCGTATTCTCAGACAGTCCATTCTTTCTCTTCTCTTCGGAGACCGGGGAAGTTCGGGTCGTCCCAATTATCGTTCCCTTTTCCCAATAATTGCATGATTCATCGAAGAATTTCATTACCACGAGATGGAGCACTAGATTGCAAAGAAAGAAATCAGCAAAAGCACGTTCTATAAGTAGATCCTTGAACTCCTTGATTTCTTGGTCCTTTTTTTTAAAGAAAATTTACATAATTTTTTAATAAAATTTTCATTAATATGTAGTTATTATTTTATTCATTTTAGCAACTGATGTCATTCGAAATGTAAAGTAAATGCATTCTTCATCTCTATTGTCATCATCTAATAATTATATATATGAATTCAAGATTAACACGTACATTTTTGGGTGACCGTATTTTTTCCATATATTGTATTATTTGAAATTTATATTTAACTTAATATTACCAGTCAATATTCACCCAGCTGTGATGAAAATTTTACTTTCAAATGCTGGGGTATTGGTCCTTTGAATTACTATTATGTAATTATGCTCTGTTGTTGCAATATAGGTGGGAGTGTTAGGATTGCCTCGCAAGTTGTTAAGGAGGAATGACAGGTTGGAATTAATAGTCCGACATCATGGAATAAATTGAAGGAGTTGAGTACAAATATGAGTTGGTAGGCACGTGACATAAGGGATTCCTTTTGTTATATAGGAGTTGTGTGCCAGCTCATATGCATGCAAGGAAGGGGGACTTTGTTCCAACCGTCATTACATAATAGTGAAGAAGGTATTTTAGTTCCGGATAAGCGTTCTAATGCAAAAACAGGAGTAAGAATGAGCACCATCACAGCAATGTACCACCAAATACATCAGATATGTGTTGTGTGCAATGTCTTGCTGAATGACCTCAGCCAGAGCAACTAAGAAGCTAGCTTAAAAAATGCGTGTATTATGCATAGTTTTCATGACCGGACCTTAAGTCGAACCGTAATGTCTTAAGGTTCAAGGTTTTCACGGTCCGACCGGTCGAACCGTTAAAGCCGTGCAGTTTTTTTTTCCGATTTAAATACATATCAAATACCAGAAATGATCATTTGTAAAGCAAGTGCATAAGCTTGCGTTGATTAATTATCATTTGCAAGTTGCAATTTTGGCACTCGCTTACTTAACAGTGATAAGCTTACATTATGATGTACAAGTTGGACTTTAGTAGTTAAGTAAAAAAGCTGTCACCAGCAACTCTGTACATCATTAACCAAAGTAAGCCAAGAAATCTGACAACTGTGTTACAACAGACCATCATTAACCAGAAATTGTCATTTTTAAAATCTGTTTATGGGACGTTTCATGGTTAATGATGCCAGATTTGCCAGTTTTGTTTTACTTAATGATGATAAAAGCGAGTGGCTGTTAAGTATGTGGAGTGCAATTTTGTTGACACCCAAAAAGGGATGTCAACAAAACTTCCACCCCTGATTGGTGGAAATCAGGGGGGTCCATATGGGTCCCCCTGATTTCCACCAATCAGGGGTGGAAGTTTTGTTCACACCCCTTTTTTGGGTGTGAACAAAATTGTATTCTAATTATGTGAACTATACGGTGATAAAGCTTGGTTAATGATGTACAGGTTGGACTTTGAATTTGATTTTTTATTTTTTTATTGTCCCACACCTTAAGAGTAAAAGAAACAGTCCCAATATTCTCCACTACAATTAACTGACGTCCTGGGCAAAGCTAGTAGCAGTCATCAGCTGCTTGTTTGGGCTTGAGTTTTCAGGCCCGTGTAAACCAAAATTTTGAGTGGATCGGTTAAAATTTTCTACTGAACCGGATATTTGGCGGTTGGACCATGGTTTATACGGTTTAACAGTTAAAGCCGTCTGAGCACGGTTTTGTCACTTTCCGGGTCGGACTGGGTTGTGGTCCGCGGTTTTAATGGTTGGGCCGGCGGCTCGGTCCGGTCATGAAAACTATGGTATTATGTGGTAGATGATGGGTAAACAAAGAAACTGCAAGCATTCTATATTTGTAGCTATGTAAACAAATAAACTGCACAATGTATGTTACTCTGTTGGGTGGGACAAGATGGCAATTTCAACCCAGGGACATTGAACAGTCATGCACGTTATCAGAAGCATAAATACAATTGTGGTCCTTGGAGGCTTAAAGCCACGGGTATAGCTGGGTGCAGGCCCGGCCCTGGCCCAAGGCTACCCAGGCGGTGGCCTAGGGCCTCCAGTTTCTGATGGGCCTCAAGATTTTTAGCTTCTGTATAAAAAAGTGGCATATGGTACTAGCTTTAAAAGATAGCGTGGTCCAGTGGTAAAATAGCTTGTCTGTTCGATGATGCGCTTGAGTTCAATCCCTGGCAGGCACCCTTTTCATGCAAATTTTTTTCATTTTACCAGTTTTAGGCTTGATTTTGCCTTGGGCCTCACTTTGATCAGGGCCGGCCCTGGCTGGGTGTCCTTCAGAAGTTGGTGTTGTAAATGTGTCCTCGTATGCTGACTTACCTTAAGTTGGTGTTTCTTTGGGCATGCCCAAATATGATACATATGTGTAGGAGATAGTATGATATTAACGAATGGGAAGATAGAGGTTCTGCTGTCGTAGTTTATGAGGTGTGTACATTCCAAATGAAGCGAAAAAACACCCAACTATCATATTGTACAAAACTATTTATGTTTTTACTATTGTGGAAAATAGGCTAAAGGACAAACTTAGCAAATTTTTAGCTCAAAAGCATGAAAAGTTTGAAAGTTAGGGAGAATGACACATTTTAGTTAAAAGGGGAAAGGATAGTGAGCTCCCTGAATTTCACTTTTGTACTAAAGTGTGTCTTTCTCTCTATTTCCAAATTTTCCATACTTTTCACCGAAATATTTGCTAAGTTTGTCCTTTAAAAGAAAATACTCTTTACTGGTGGAATATAGACTGAATTTTTATTGGTGGAAAATATGGGAAACTCAAATTTTCCTTAAAAAGATTGGTAAATGATTGTCTGTATAGGTTTACTTTTACTGATTAACTTTTGCAGATGAATTTTTTTTAAACATATATGATTACTTTGGTTGATAATGTAGCTTTCTTTGACTTATGTTGAATTTGTAATCTAATTCGTTAACCCAACTGGATTTCACGCTTTAGACAATAATATATTCCCTTATATGCTATTTTGCTGACCTGACATGCGATTGAAGAAAACACAGATTAGTATGGAAGAGTTGGATATGTTGGGATATATAAGCCGATGTCCTCAGACCACCTTTTTTTGTTGCATTTACAAAATATACAAATACTTCTCTTTAAAATCTACAATTACCATTCCAGAATTAGTGATTTCACTTGCGTCATCAAAGCAATCATGCTTAAGTCGCAATTGGAATTTTGCTTCTCACTGCAATTGAGCTTAATTAACCACATGATTGTCCTGACTAGATGGGATTTCTATTCCCTATTGATTTTATTTCTCTTACAAGTGAACTGATAATAATAGGATTTGGGTTAATTTGCTTGAACCATATATTGGTATTTATTTATTTATTCTACAGCACTTTTATTTTATCGTATGTATAAATTGTAACAAGAAATAAGAGTTGTGTAATGGTAGATGTATAATTGCATGTTGAACTAAAAATGAAATCAGGTTGGAATTTATCTTCTTGATAAAGAATGTAGCAAATATGCAAAGGAAATTATTGACATGCACATTGATTAAATGCTTACAAAGCAGCAAATCCAAAACTATTATTCCTCCTATGAACCAATAATCGTACATGAGTAAATGCGTTATGACATTATATCAAATTCATAATCGAGGAGGAATTTTGATCAATATTTAATAGGTGTAGCTGTTAAATCAATTGTTTAGCATATATGAATTGATTGTAATATAACTTTATCCAAAGTAAATGTTTATTCGGATAATTGTAGTAGGCTTTCTTTTTCTAGGCTAAAAAGAATATTTCTAATAAATGTATTTGTTTAGGCATGTACAAATAGCATTCAATAAAGTAGCCTTCATTTCTTACGTTCAAAGGTTTTGGCTGTAACTTCATAAAACATCATTTGATATGGTTGGCTTAATGATTGTATTGTATGTGGGTGAGGTGTGCGTGTCATTTAATTAATTCAATAACTTCACATTTCACGACTTCGTGGCTTTATTGCTACCTATGCAGTTAATGCCCCGCTATATCATGTAGCGGAAATCTGTCGCCACGCTATTTCCAAATAGCATATGAAATAGCATTTCCGCTTTAAGCCCCGCTATATTCCGATATTCCCGATATATCCCATTATTTTAGCTACATTCCACTATTTCATATATATTTTTTACAAAAGAAATTAATTTAAAAATTACATTACACATTTTAAAATTTATAAAATTAATTTTTAATATAACTTTATAACATATATTTTCAAAATGTAAACTACTATAATATTCAATTAAATTTAATTAAGATAAATAAAAATTTACATTTATTGCTCAAAAAAAATTACATTTATTTATATATATTTGCTTATTCTTTTATTTGAAATTAAGAACGTACTAATTATAATTAAGTTGAATGTAAATTTTCCATTTATTTATCATTTATATATTTGTATAAATAATAAATACGAGTTTTATATGCTATTCTAGACGCATTCATTATATCCCGCTATTTCTTCGCTTTATCTCCGCTACAACTTTTTGCAACTCCGCCACATTGGATCCGCTGAGCGATTTAACTACACGGCATGTGCTAATGTTAGTTTCAAAGTCATTTAATTTGGCTATCAATTTAACTGTTGTGCTTGCCTTCATCATATAACACAAATAAAAATAACAAAAAAACTGTTGTCAACTTAGCAAGCATTAAATTCATTAAATATCAATATACTATAACTGATAAATAACTTTGATTCCTAAAAGAGAAGGATGGACATTTGATATATGAATATTTGTAAATAAAATTGCAGATGTATGGATAGAAAGCCAAGTCTTAATAATAAGAAAAATAAATTAATATCAATGCCCACACTACGTGCAAACAGTTACACATTTCACTCCACCATCTCAAGAACTTATTTCTTATCCCCTACCACTTCACTACACCCTAAAAACTTCTTCTAAAAATGAATAAGATTCACTTTTTAGTTGATTAACTCATCCAAATAAACTAAGTAATTTCCTCGTTTCCATATTTAACAACCGCATTTTCACTACTTCCATTCTCATTAACTGTTCAACCATTTAAATTTCCATGTACGTTATTTTTCCTATCTCATCAATTACATTGCCGAACTTGTACCGTTACCAAGTTTATTCCCCTTTCGCACCCAATTACCCAGCTCTATGACTATAATTTTTCACTCAGTATAGATTTATTTGACTACTAACGTCAACTTGCATGGACACCAACAATAATTCTACTTCATCTTATACCACCAACCATTGTTCCACTTCAACTTCGAAAATCTCTAAACGTGCAAAAGTTTGTACAATATACAACTTAAAATACTATATACTATGCAAAATTCATTTATGATTTTGATTTCCATGGACCTACATTGATACTTTGGCTTGTGGCAGCAACATCACACAAATATTTGCTAACACCATGAGGCGTGTACTCATTCTTCCTATTTACAAATGCAACTACTTTAACTCATATTAAGTACAATAAATGTCATAGTAAATATTGATGTTCTAACATTTTTTAATGTTGTGAACAACTATATGTAGGCATGTGCCAAGTTCACCATCAAACCGTTTGATTACTCAAACCTTACGTAGACAACAAGAAAAGTTGACAAAAACACAACTTCAACTAGTGAAGCTCAACATTTTTCCTCAATCATGAATCCGCTGCTTCTTCCTCAAATATTGGAAAATCACCCCAATATTTCATATATGTTCCTGGAGAAGCAAGAAAGATAGAGTGAAGAGTATAGATTTGGTCACCATACATCTAAGATAGCGAACATTACCGTGTAAGTCTACCATCACTTACATGCAGTTACTTAAATTATATAAAACGTTGTGTCATTAATTTAATATAACTTCTTTAACTCTCTTATTAGGCATTTAGAATATGACATAGACACTACATTATCAAACCGACCCATTGCTCGAAAGCGGCATAGGGAAGGAGGAGGAGTTTCAAAACTAATAGGGCAATCAAATAATATAGAAGGCCATAGTGATTATCAACCGCAACACATCAGACGTCATTTTCTAGGACCAATGAACATACCATGTCCTTTTGCAAAATTTTCACTGGATCGATGAATGTTTAAAAGATATTTTCACATGTAACCCTATTTTTGGAATATGTTGTAAATCTGGCAAGGTACAACTACCACCATTGGAATTGCCTCCACTAGAGTTCCAACAATTGTATGATGGAAATGATTTGTTATCTAATTCATTTTTAGAACATATTCAAGAGTGAAATTCTGCAAATGAATTTACAAATCTTAGGTGTAAATTAGATAATAGAACCCTTAGTGCACAAGGGATCTAGTCTTTTACAGTACATGGCGAATTATGACATAGGACCAGTGCTTTGTTACCGAATATTGATAGTCTACCTATCTATTCACAACTTAATATTTATGATCCAAAATTTACCTTGAATTTTAGATAAATAAATGACTTAGTAAGCAGATAGATATTGGAAATAATTCATTGTGTTCTTCTTAGGGACAATGACTTTACAAAATTACACTATCTAAGTGTATGATATTTTAATAAAGTCAACTGAAGCAGGTCATGATCTACCCTAATGTAATGATAAATGTGTCTACAATATGCTAACAACTGACTAAATAGTTATTATATTACCTAGAGATGCAACTCAAATATGTGGAACCAGAGATATTGTAATAAATCTGAAAGGTGTCATACGTTTGAAAAGGATCAATGGATACGATCCTACTTACCTACCCCTTCACTGTGTTCTTTTTCCAAAAGGTGATCTTGGTTGGCATATTAATCATGTGAAATGGAATCCATTTTTAAGCTGTCCTCAGAGTAAAAGATTGACTCAACAACCATAGTATAGTTATTGCCTATTCAAAAAAGAGGGTGAATATTCCATAATTTTACATGCACGTAAATTATTTCAAGAATTTGTTGTAAATTGTTAGGCATGTACTAAACAAAACCGATTACATTGGGTTGTAACTCACCAAAAAGAGATTCATAAGGAACTCTATTGTGGAATTATTGATATTGAGTTGGATGTCTTGCATCCCGGTTATGTTGGTAAACGGTTTGTCTTACCATCCGGTTATATTAGTACTCCCAAATATATGTATGAACTATATCAAGATTCTTTAGCAATAACAAGATATAACAATCTCCTAGATGTATTCTTAACAATGACTGCAAATCCAAATTGACCTAAAATTGTGCAAGCATTAAAACCAAACAAAGACCTACTGACCATCCTGAAATTATTTCTCGGATGTTTGAATTGAAACAAAGAATTTTGATAGATGAAATTTATAAAATTCATATTTTTGGTTTATTCATTATACATATGTATGCTATAGAATTCCAGTAACGGGGTTTGCCACGTATGCTTGCACTTTTTTCTAGGATCAGTAGACAAATTACAAATTGTGGATCAAGTAAATAATTTTATCTCTATAGAATTCTCTAATGAAAACAAACGTCTATTACTTTTTGAAACCATTAAAAGTGTATGGTACATGGACCATGTAAAGGAAGCATGCTTGCTCTATGTATAAAACAGCAAATGTTCAAAACATTAGCTTAGATACTGGGCTGATGATACATCAATGGATAAAGGTGACATCCAATATATCATCGACACAATGATGGTAGAGTTTTTAAAGTGAAGGGAATGCCTGTAGATAATAGAGATGTTGCTCCTTATAATCCGAAAATTTCAGAAATTTCTAATTATCATATAAGTGTTGAAGGATGTGGAAGCATACAGGTTGTAAAATATATACACAAGTTGTGATGGGTGAAGAAGATAAAATAGAGAGATACCTTGATTACAGATACATAAGCCCCCTTGAAGCAGCATGGCATATTTTTTGTTACCATATGCATGAAGAAAGATTATCAGTTACTTGTCTGCAACTTCATCGTCCTGGAATGCATCAGGTCACATCTGGTCAACAGATTCTGTGGTTGCTATCGAATTAAGAGAACAAAATTAAACACCCACTTTGATTGAGTAATTCAACTTTTACAATGCACACCTAGAAGCAATGAAAAAAACGTATTTTGCTAACTCCCTTGCAATTGGAAGAATGTATTTTGCTAGCCCGACCTCCGGCGAGCGAACTTTTCTATGACTTCTACTTTCCGTTACTAAAGGCCCAACATTTGTTCTGGATTTACGAACAATAAATGATGATGCATATGAAACATTCAAAGAAGCATGCGTAGCTAAATGCATGCCTGAAGACGAAGAAGAATAGGTTACATGCTTGGATGAGGCATCAATTATGAACACTAGATATCAACTAGGAAGGCTTTTCTATATTATTATCACTCAATGTTATCCTTTACAACCATAAAATCTTTGGAGAAATTTCGCAATGCATATATGTGATGATCTAAGTCACATCATTATATTCCATATTCCTAATCCTAAAGAATATAAAATCCGTGTCTATGGTCTACATATACTAAACCAATTACTACAAGAATCAGGAAAAAGCTTACTAGATTTTCCGATAATGCCTCTACCAACTAGAAATTGGGATGTTATGGTGCAAAATAGATTTATCAATGAACATAGACAAAAACAATTTGAAGGACAATATGTAAATATTCTTACCTTTAACGATGCCAATGTTCAACGTATGACTATATTTACATTTGTTTAAGTGGTGATGGAAAACCTTCTTATAAATGGAGTAGCTGGGACTAAAAAATAAACTTATACAACACAATTGCAGACAAATGTCGAAGCCTAGACTATATCGTTCTTAGCGTTGCTTTATCATGTATTGCTTCTTTACCACTTATAGGCAGTAGAACGACATATTCAACATTTTGCCTTCCACTTAATATATTTGAATATTCAATGTGCGGATTAAAAAACATAATATAACGCGAGCTCCTACGACAAACATGCCTCATTATATGGGATGAAGCGCCAGTGCAGCATCAATTTTGCGTTGAAACGGTTAACCGATCGTTGAAAGTTAGTCGAGATAGTGTGAAGCCATTTGGTGGAGTTACGTTCGTTTTTAAAGGACATTTTCATCAAATTTTACCATTCATCCCTAAGCGAATACGTGAAGACATGAGACTAAATTTTGAGAAGGTTGAGAGTTGTGCTTTTGCTGAATATTCAAACAAGATACTTTTTTTTATTTTGCCTATTAGTATCGTCATATTAACCTAAGGGCGCGTTTGATTTTGAACGGAATGGGATACGTGGAAGGGTTATTCTGAAGGGGTATTTGAAGGGGAATTGTTGCAAACGGGGAATGTATTTTTTTACGAAAGGGGCAAATTGGAAGGGGAAGAGTTAGTATTTTATTATTTTTGTATTTATTTATTTTTATTGTTTGTGTATGTGTGTGCTTATTGTCCAACAGAATAGTAGAATGCAGAATCCAAATTGCAGAATCGAAATTACATGATTGTAGAATATGATTTGCAGAATTTAAAATGCAAATATAAAATACAGAATACAGTGAAACTTTTTAATGCATTCCCGCGGCAACTAGTTCTTTTCATATATTGTCTCAGACGACTGCCATAGTGGATGCTGTTCCGGTTCTTTGAATGGGTTCTCGAGCTCTATTTCCGCGATTTGATATACTGTAATACTCTTCAAGATATTCCTCAGGCACTAAATCAGGGTCGTCATCATATGGCATAAAATCTGGTTCGCCAGCATTGTATTTTCTGATGTAGTTTTGAATAGCGATTGTAGCAGTAACAATTTGTACTTGAACATTATATGGATACGTCTGCATGTTACGTAAGGTGGCAAATTTTTTCTTCCAAATAACAAAAGTTCTTTCAATTGACATACGCAAACTAGAGTGATAGTAGTTGAAAATTTCATTGTCTGACTTTGGTTCATTTTGTGTATCATTAAAGTCTAGTATAAATATTTCATGGATCGATAAGGAGTTATATATCCTTCCAGTAGGGGATATCCTAAACCCACTAAATAATACTGTCCGGTAGGAGAATGAGGGAATACGGAATGCGTATGGTGAAGTATTGGTGAAATGAGATGGAGATGTATATGGACAGGGGAATGTATAGGGTGGTCAAAAAATATCTTTCGCGTCGGATGCCTCTGATGTGAAAGATACTTTTTCAATCGTTCGTCTGCAATAGGCATTTCGTTGGGCCCTACCGAAGACGCGCTGGACGCGTCTGACGCCGACACGAACATTAACTGCCCAATCCAAAAATCAAACTCTATATAAATATGCAAATGTCTAATATTATTGCATTTTTGTAATTTTCCTTCCATATAGATCGTATTAACTCCTGAAAAAAACAATGATCTATCAATGATGCACAAATGCAACAATTTTGCTAAATTAATTGACAGTATTTACCCATAACTTATTGTTGATTGATAAGTAACAACACTTTTAAAGGAGTGAGCTATTCTTTCTGCACGTAATGAAGATGTTAGCGCAATAAATTATGCAAGTCTACAAAAATGTTTGGGAAATGTTATTGTTTTACTTACTGCTGACAAGCTAGTGGAAAATGAAGAAAATGATCATTATTCAAGCGAGTTCCTAAATTCACTAGAATGTACAGGATTATCACCATTCAAATTTGAACTTAAGGCTGGATGTCCAATTATGCTACTTAGAAACATAGCTCCCAAAGAAGGTCTCTATAATGGAACAAGGCTAATAGTAGTCTGATGTGGAACTCGAATAATTAAAGCTCAAATACTTACAGGATAAAGCTGGTAATTTTGATTTCATATCCAAAATACCTCTGCAACCATCATCAGAACTAACTATAAACATTTCAAGACATCGGTTTCTTATTAAGCTCACCTAAGCATTGGCTATCAATAAAGATCAATTCGTTAAGTATGCTGGCATTGATTTACGCACTGAAGTGCTTACTATTGGACGATTATATGTTACACTGTCTAGATGCATTGCATTCAATAGAATTCCAATTTTATTACCTTCAACCACAACAACAACCACTACGAATATCGTTTACCCAAAGGTTTTATTGCGATTTTCCATGAAATGTTAGACTGAAAAACATACATTGTTGTTTACTTTAAAGTTCACTTTTACTGTATAATTTCATGTTTTTATACAATAAACTAATTATTTATTTTTTTGGTTTTCGTTTGTACTGCAAAGGATCTGGTTCAAATGTATTTTCCTTGCTACGCATAGTCATTTATATCCATTTTCTGTTCCCTCTAATTTTAATTACTGTACTAACATAAGTGTTATATCATGAAATCTTTGTGTTATTTCTTAATTGTAAGCTGATACTATCACTTTATAACAAATTACAGTTTTTTGCTATCAATATTTTATTGTCAATCAATTCTAATTTCATCTTCCTCACTAAGTGAAGCCACTCTACTTACATATTATAATGATAATTATGCTATATGAAAATTGAAATCTAAAATCTTAGCTGCATGTTTTTTGCGTTTTACCATTACAACAAATTCAAACATACTCATATTAAGCTATGTCAATTTCAAATGCATTGCATTATGGCTTATGTCAAGCAAATCTTTGATCCGTGTCATCGGCATGTGCTATATACTAGTTAAAAATTATGTACATACACAACACACATAAATAAACACAAACATACATCCATACATACATATGTATATGTGTATGTGTATATGTGTATATATATATGTATATATATATATATATGCATATCCGGTATGCATTTATATTTCTTGTGGAATTCTTTATAAGTTAATCATAAATTTATTGATTTTAAACTATTTACGGAAAAACAACATTAATAGAAAAAAAATTAAAGCTTTTATAGTATATTTTAATTCCAGGGAACAAATCTAAAACACTTTTAAAGATACTTGAATAATGTGTTGGAATACCTAATTTAAGATCTAATGCTCACAAACACACGTTTCTGTACATATATATGTACATATATGTATGTATGTATGTATGTATGTATGTATGTGTGTGTATGAGACCAATTCCAAAAAAAAAAGTGATTTGTTCCGCTACACCTTCTTAGGCTACAGCTATATCCCCTTGAATTCCAATGACTCATTTCAATTTTAATATTAATTATTTCTCTCTTAGGTTGAATTAAATAATATAGTGTAGTGGAAAGAGAGAAAGAATTAATATTAAAATCAAAATGCGCGGTTGGAATTCAAGAAAAATAAAGGTGTAGCGGAACATATATATATAAATACACACACACACACACACATATATATATATATGGGGAGAGTTCCGCTATACCTCTTATATTGCACGTGAGCTCTCCTCCTGAATCTCAACCATTCAATTCCCCCACTCATTCTCTCTCTTAGTGGTAAGAGAGAGAATGAGTAGGGGAATGAATGACTGAGATTCAGGGGGAGAGCTCACGTGCAATATAAGAGGTGTAGCGGAACGCTGCCCATATATATATATATATATATATATATATATATATATATATATATATATATATATATATATATATATGAGGAGCGTTCAATGGCACCCCAAATAATGAGCACCCCAATTGCCCCCTTCTCTCTACCTCTTATTTATTATAAATTATCCTAGTGGAAGGAGAGAGAACTAGTGGAGGGAGAGAGAAACAGAATGTGTGGTGGAAATCAGGGGGCATTTAGGTGTGTTGCACTATTTGGGGTGCCATTGAACGCTCGTCTATATATATGTGTGTGTATATATATATATATGTATATGTATAGAGGAGGGTTCCATGGCACTCCTATTTGGGAGCACCCCAAATGCACCACATTAATAGCCACATATTTATATTAAAAAAAGTTAGTAGGGGGAGAGAGAGTTAGTGGAAGGAGAGAGAAATGGAAATGTGTGGTGGAAATTAGGGAGCTAAAGAGGTGCTACACTATTTTGTGGGCTCTTGATCCTATATATATATATATATATGTATATATATATATATGTATATATATATATATATATATATATATATATGTATATATATATATGAGGCAGGTTCAATGGCACCTCAAATAGTGAGCACCCCTTTAGCCTACCACTTTTCCACCACACATTTCCTCCCTCTCTCCTTCCACTAACTTTCTCACCTCCCACTCACTTTTTTTTTAATATAAATGGATTGCTGACATTCTGGTGCAAATGGGAGGCTGAAATTCAAGGGGGCTCCCTGATTCTATCCCTATATATATATATATATATATATATATATATATATATATATAGGCATGGGTTCAATGACACTCCGAAAATGCAACACCCCTTTGGTCTCTTTGAATTCTACCACACATTTATATTATTTTAAGTTAGTGGGAGGTGAGAAAATTAGTGGAAGGAGAGGCGGAAAAAGGGGGGTCGAAGGGGTGCTCTACTGTTTGAAGTGTCATTGAACCTGCCTCATACATACATACATATATATATATATATGTATATATATAGCGTTCAATGACATCCCAAATAGTGTAGCACCCCTTTAACCTCCCTGATTTCCACCACACATTTCCGTTTCTCTCTCTTTCCACTAATTATTTCTCGCTCCACTAACTTATTTAACTATAAATACTTGACCATAAATAAGATGCAAAAGGAAGACAAAAAAATAGGGTGTCATATAACCCTCCTATATATCTTTAATAATAATAAAAATACTTCACTTTGGTGAAGCTTTTACGCAGTTCGAAACAATCCCTTCTTGCTCTTCATAACTTAACTGATGGATATTTAACTTACACGGTGATAACGTCTTTTATCAACCCAATTTCTACTCCCCACTCCTCCATATGCGGTTAGTCAAACCACTTTCTACTCCCCACTCCTCTACAACCCACTTTTATCTTATTTCCTCCCCTTTCTCACACCGTTTTCCATGTTTCCCCTCTTTTCTACATCTTTTCTTTCCCATTCCCAACTCTATACCAACTCGATCTTCCGCAGCCATCCTTCCATATCCAAACTAAAGCAGCGACCAATCTGAAGGTCACTTGAATCTAGAACAAAGCATAGATAAAGCTCAAGCCACACGCTTTACAATTATTACACCGATTAGAGGCCTAGGGTTTGTTGAATCTTTTTTCTACTCTAATTTGTATTATGTTATGATTTGTTTTCATTTAACGCTTATCTTCTTTTCATTGACATTAAATGCTCCCTTCGTTTCTTGACTTTTCAGTTATTTTTATTCACCGAACCGTTATTTCAATTTTTTAGGATTATCGGGGATGATGCGCTTGAGAGTTCAGGAATTGTAGAGGTGTAACAATTTTCGAACATCTTTGAATTATTTGATAGTTTGAATTTTAATTTATGTGTGACTCAAACTTTGATATGATCATTTGTAAGGGATTATGATGAATTCAAGGAGGAAAGCCACAACCGCTAAGCCAAAGATGATTGCAAAGAAACGGCAGAAACAAAGGCAAGTTTTCGCATACTCAAGTCAATTTGACCTTCGCTTTAGTCATATTAAATTTTGTCCATTCCAAGGATTTAGCTATTGTAGGTTTAGGTTTATTGGTGAAGATTCTGATTCACAACCCGAACAATCAGAGAAAGTTGATACAGCTTAAACTTTTAATCAATTTCAGCTCCTAATCAATGGCGATTGCTATGAGTGATGGCATGGAGGCTAATGCTAATGACGATCTGTCTTGATTTACATGTGGTAGGTATAATTTACTCCTTTTATTTATTTATTTTTATTCCTTCATATGATTACAGATAGCAGTGATAAATAAATGATCCGAGTATATGATATTCTAAATCCAGCTTTTGCTTTATCCGACTTCTTAAATAGTTTTATCACTGACCCGACGGTAGTCCTTTTCTCTTCGGACGACTTCACTCACCGACGGTAGCCCTTTTCTCTTTGGACAACTTCACTCGTCGATGGTAGCCCTTTTCTCGGTGGACGGCTTCACTCACCTATCAGTATTTTAATCCAGCTTATAGGTCGCCCCTCCTACGGCTCGAATTTCCGTCGAGCGGCTCTCAATGAAAGTACCAAATGATAGGCTCATTAGGTAAACTCTTCCTTAAAAGCTAGCTTGTAAGGGGAGGGTGCCTAATGGGCTATACTAGCCAATAGCTCCCATATTTTGAGGTATGGGACATATCATTGTGATTCCATCTTCCTAGACTTCCCCTTTCAATTCATTAATAGATGCCGCTTAAGTTATGTTTTCCTCCATCAAATTACTTTGAAGGCTTATCTTTTTAATTGCTACAGTTTACTGCAAGTTGTACTTTTGATGTTGTTTAATTAGATTTTTGAAGGTCGGGGATACTTCTATTCTTCAAATAAAATAGGTTGGTTAATTAATTTTGTATGTCATGGTCTATGTTCTTCACTTTTATGCATTAATCTGAGCTCTTATACTACTACCATAGTAAACAATGAAAGCTCCAAGATGGTTGTTATCAACAGAAACACCACTTGATTCTCTCCTAGTCGAATATCAACTTTAGTTACATCACTTCATTGGTTCACTTATACTCGAATAGAAAACTACAACTAATTTTTACTACAACCTATGCCATTTATATGTTTTTGGTTATTTTTATACACATGTTTCCATGTATTGAAGGTTATAAGGAAATGAGTAGCATTGGAAGTATAATCTCTATGGCTAACAATACTAATGGAAAGTAGCTACAGGCAGGCAAGGCTGACAATCAACTGAGTATCAAAGCATAGTGTGTTTGAACTGATAAGTGGATGCATCAGCATTGAAATGAATGGCTGCAACTGTGGCAACGAGGTAGGGGCTTCTACGATGGATGTGAGACAGTGATAACCATGTTTACCAAGTATATTGCACATTATCTTCTCACATTTGTTTTTCCATTGGATTGCTTGCTTCACGTACCTATATAAATATTTTATTCAATATATATATATATATATGTTGATTTCTTCCATTTCATAAATCACAGCAAGTGTAAGTAAAATTTTGCGACTTCTTGCATGAAGCACTACAAATAAATCAAAAGCCAATCCATTGTTGTAAGTACCAATACGGTAACTACCATTTGATTAAATTTGAATTCAACTAGGGTGAATTTTTCCAAGCAAAATTAATATAATATAAGTTAAAACGAAAAGAAAAAAATGTATGCATTATACTGTCAACTAAACTCATAACTTTGGACTGTGCTTGTATCCACATTAGCAAGTTTGATGTGTTTTATAAACCTAAATATTCTATGCCTTTTATTAACAGTATGTTAAATTTATCATTGAATATGAAATATTTTCCACTAGCTCTTATTGATGACTTTGAATCTTTGACAGTATTGGCACTCGTCTTATGGTTGATGGACTTTAGAAACTTATTGGTGCAACATTTCATGTATTAAAGTTTGATCAATGGTTTATTATGGTTATAAGTTCACTGTGACGGCCCGCCCTGCACCAGCCGGCATTTCCTCCGGAAGTGCACTGTACACATGCCCGACTAGCACGGAATGGTCGCCAAAGAAAGGAAAGAAGAGAATGAACTAATCGAAAACCCTATAGAATGTCTCACAACGCATGGAACAAAATATAATAATAATGTACTTGACATAAAACAGGTGAGACGGTGCATAAGCTGATAACTAAAACCAACATCAACATCATCATCAGAGTAGCGGAAATCCAAATACAGCTTATTACAACTTTCCAAATTACTGTCTCTAAACAAAAAAAAGGTACACCGCTAATGCCCAAAGTAGTGACCGCAGCAACACAGGGAGAATGCATTATATATATATATCATACGTGGAAGCCTACTGCTCGTCTCCGATACAGCTGCTCGTGCATACCACCTAACCTGCCACTAGTCTGCTTGAGAGAGCACCCAGAGTAATAAGAAGAGACATAAAACTCTGGGTCAGACAAAAAGTCTGGTATGAGCGATAAGCAGCTAAACAGAACAATAACAGGTATACTAAACCATACATGAACCTGGACCTGCAACCAAAGAGTTAGCACTACATACTGTACAATACTCTAAGGTGCCACTAACACGTGGTATAAAGAATACGAGATTGGTGGTGTGTATGTCATAATGAAGGCAAACAATCAATCATAACAACCATTCTCACATCTCTCACTCAATGCGTAAAGCATACGATGTCCACCACTGTCAATCACTAGACCCATCGAAGTAGTGACGGAGTTCGACTTGTACAACTACTGCTACTACCAAGCTTATCCTACGGAGTCATGACCAAATCTTTACAAATGACCCCACTTCATTGGTCTATAGCTCTTTAGTCGTACCTAGGCCACTGTGGCCCTGAATCCGTTCACGTACCCCCTACACATAGTGATCTAAAGTTACAGACATTGACATCCCCTTAGCACACGTCCCGCAGCAAAGCCCAACTCATGAAGTTCCTTCCTTGGTTCCCATCTGGATCCTGAGGTACAACTCCTCATTTGGACTTCCTTTGCATCTCGGGTTTGGGTCTACTTGGTGTTCGATCCTCCGGTTCGGTTCGCCCCCTCCTGCTTGGTTCGGTACGAATGCTCCTTTCTAGTTCAGTTCGGGTGCTCGGATGCTCATATTTGGTTTGGGTTGGAGTCCCTTATCCGGTTCGAATTGGATGCCCCTATCCGGTTCGGATCAGATGCCCCTATCTGGTTCGGATCGGATGCCCCTATCCGGTTGCTCCTATCTGAATGCTCCTATCTGGATGCTCATATCCGCATGCTCCTATCCGAATGCTCCTATCCGGATGCTCCTATCCGAATGCTCCTATCCGAATGCTCCTATCTGGTTTGCTGCAAGTTTTTCCAGCAAGCTATTTTCGCCAAACGACGGCGTTTTCAACCATTCTATCTTTTTTATGCAATCACAAAACATACCATACAGTCATAGTAACATGTATAATCATCCACAAACACTAAAACAACAATATGACATGTTTATATGGATCAAACATACCCAAAAACTCATGTTTTCCCCTTAATCATGTTTAACAACAACTAATGATAGGATTAGCAAAACTTAACCAAATTAATCCAAATTTCTATCAGAGCCCTAGAATATCATTTTAGAATTTTACAAATTTTTCTAAGCTATAATTTTGCTAATTATCACTAATCACCCCTAATTAGCCGTGATTAGTGAAAAACAATGCAAATCACTCATCTTGGCCACAAATAAAATACCAAATCTGAAATGATCCCCTGTTTGGCACTGTTCCCAATGTAACACAGCAGCTCTAACCTTGTTTTGGTGCTTTCTTTCCTCAGTTTGATGTAGTTTAAGCCAAAACTTGATTAAGAAGTGATTAGAGGTGTATTTAGATGTTGGAGACCATTGTTAGGTTGAAGAGAGGGTTTATGGCGGCTGGAAAACTGAAATGAAATGAAAACCTAACTCATTTCAGCCTCCCCGTAACCCTAATCCCGAAATGGGTTATGGACCCATTTTCTAATCACCTCATTGGCCCGGTTAAGTAGTTTTTCACCTTCTCAAACTTGTTTCAGCCATATCTCCCAAACGGTGAGTCTGTTTGGTTAATGTGACCACTCTACGGAAAGGTAAACCATCATCTGGAGCCAATGGAAGTGGTTTCAGGTCAAAACTCCTTTCCAATCAAAAGTTATGGCAAAAACAAGATCAGCTAGGGTAAAACGATCATTTAAAATTCGGCAAAAATCATGAACATGGGAAATGACCCCTATAGTCGTCTCCCAAAGTTACATGACCATACGACTTCGTATGTGAACGAAATAAATATTCCGACCTTCGATGCTTAGAATGCGGGTCGTTACACTCTCCCCCCTTAAGAAATTTCGTCCCCGAAATTCCTTAACCCAAAACATACAAAGGATCCCGCATGCCTACCAACCATATACAACAGTCAATCATGCAAAACAAACAAAATAAGCCTATCCTAGCATGCGGAAAAACTAATTTGAAGTTAAAATCTTATTTGGCGAAGAGTTCTGGATACGTCTTCCTAATGCTCTCCTCTGTCTCCCAAGTACAGTCATTCTCATTCTCGCCCCACTGAACTTTGACTAGATTCACCGCTTTCCTTCGAAGTTGCTTCGTATCGTTCCAACAATATGCATAGGCTTGCGGTTCCCAACCGCCTCGGGTTCAACTTTGATATCATCCAACTGATCAGGTGAAATAGTCACATCTGGGTTGTGCACGAACTTCCTTAACTGGGAAACATGAAATACGTTGTGAACTCCTGCCATCTTCTCTGGTAATTCAACTTTGTATGCCAAATTCCCAATTTTCTCAAGAACTGGGAATGGACCAACAAATCTTGGTGCTAACTTGCCTCTCCTGCCAAATCGTATCACGCTCTTCAACGGAGATATCTTGACAAACACCAAGTCGCCAATGGAAAATTTTAATTCTCTTCTCCTCTTATTGGCATAACTCTTCTGCCTATCTTGGGCAGCCTTCATTCGCTGTTGGATAATCTTAATCTTAGCTGAAGTTTCTCTTATCACATCGGGTCCAAGCACAAACTTCTCACCAATTTCTACCCAACACAATGGCGAGTTGCACGGTCTTCCGTACAAAGCTTCAAATGGAGCCATACCAATGTTGGTTTGATAACTATATTATATGCAAACTCTACTAGATGCAAATGGTCATCCCACGATCCACCAAAATCCAATATGCAAGCTCTCAAGAGATCTTCTAACACTCGATTCACCCTCTCTGTCTGTCCGTCGGTTTGAGGATGATACGCGGTACTGAGATGTAGTTCTGATCCTAACGCCTCTTGTAAGCTCCTCCAAAATCCACTAGTGAACAACGGATCTCGATCACTCACAATGCATTTGGGTATTCCATGAAATCTCACTACCCACTTTATATACAGTTCGGCTATCTTAGCTGTCGTTCTGTTTGACTTGACGGGTATAAACCTTGCACTCTTAGTCAATCGGTCCACAATCAGCCAAATGCTATCATGGCCCGATCTAGTCCTTGGTAACCCATCAATGAAATCCATTGACACTTGTTCCCATTTCCATTCTGGAATTTCTAATGGTTGTATCAAACCACTAGGCTTCTTTTGCTCAGCTTTAACTAGCTGGCAGTTCATGCATTTGGATATAAACTTCCCATTGTCTCTTTTCATCCCTTCCCAATAGTAGGTCTGCTTCATGTCTCCGTACATATTGTTACCACCGGGGTGTATAGTCAGTTTTGAGTGATGACATTCTCTAAGCACTTCATCTCTCATTCCATTGACATTGGGTACAACTAGTCTTCCATTCTTTCTAAGCCATCCATCTCGATCAAGCCCATACTTGTTCCTATCTTCGTCGATTACCATCTTTAACTTTGAGATGATTTCCAATAGGTTAGGATCGTTCCTCTGACTGGAACCAATCCGCTCAATCAAAGTGGATATGATCATCAAACTTGCTAACATTTCTGGATCCAATTCGCACTTTGGTCTGAAATCATACCCAGCGATGTGCTCCAGTTGCTTCCATTCAAGAAACATAGCCCCTAAACTAACATGTCTCCTACTCAATGCATCAGCTACCGCATTGCCCTTTCCTAATGTGTATGCAATATCGAAATCATAGGAAGCTAAGAATTCTAACCACCTTTGCTGTCAGAGATTTAGATCCTTTTGAGAGAAAAGATACTTTAACGATTTATGATCGGTAAACAACTCGAATCTTTCTCCCAAGAGATAATGTCTCCACATCTTCAATGCAACACGATCAATGCCAATTCCAAATCATGTGTAGGGTATCTTTTCTTATGCGGTTTTAGTTGCCGACTTGCATGAGCTACAACCCTACCTCCTTGCATCAATACAGCACCTAGTCCGGTACCACATGCATCTATATATACCGTCATTTCTTCATTCCCCTTAGGAATGACTAACACTGCTGCACATGTCAACTTTTCCTTTAGGCTCTTGAATGCATTCTCGCACCTTTCATCCCAGACGAAGGCTTGATTCTTCTTGGTCAATTGAGTCAACGGTGCTGCTATCTTGGAGAAGTCTTGGATAAACTTACGATAATATCTAGCTAATCCCAAGAAACTTCTTATGTCTGTTGCATTCTTGGGCGTAGACCAATCTTGTATCGTAGCAACCTTCGCAGAGTCCACGGCAATACCATTCTCTGAAACAACATGGCCTAAGAATCTCACTTCCCTCCTCCAGAAGTGACACTTAGAGAATTTTGCTTTCAACTGGTGTTTTCTCAACATCTCCATCACTATCCTCAAATGTTCCTTGTGTTCTTCCTCTATCCTCGAATAGACCAAAATATCATCCACGAACACAAGGACAAACTTATTCAACTGGTCTCTGAATACCCTATTCATAAGATCCACAAAGTATGCTGGGGCATTGGTCAAATGGCATGACCAACCACTCATAAAATCTAGACGGCGTCCGAAATGTCGTTTTAGCTATACTCTCAGCTTCCACTCTAAGCTGATGAAAACCTGTCACGAGATCTAACTGAGAGAATACTCCCGCGCCACTCAACTGATTAAACAAATCATTTATCTGCGGTAGAGGATACTTAATCTTCCTCGTCACTTTATTCAACTCGTGGTAGTCTACACACAAACGAAGGGAACCATCCGCCTTCGTAGCAAACACAACTAGTGCTCCCCATTCAGAAACACTCCTTCTGATAAATCCCTTCTTCAAAAGATTGCTGACTTGCACCCCGAGCTCTCGCTGCTCCCTTGGTGCCATACGACGAAGTGGCATCCCTATAGGTCTGGCATCTTTCACTAAATCAATACGGAACTCAATCTCTCGGTGTGGTGGATGCCTGGTCACTTCCTCGAAGACGTCCGGATACTAGCCAACCACGGGCAACCCTAACAACTCACTATGTGGGATGTCGAGGGAATTTAAAAAACTAGCCATTACCCCATCACCGTGTAGACCACCAAACACAACCCTCCGCCCATCATCCGCTCTAGCTGTCACCAAAAAGCCCTCACTGTCTACCACCACCCCCTATCTTTGGAGCCAATCGACTCCCAAAATAATGCCAAACCCAGTAAAGCCGAAAAAAAAGCAATCACAACCAAACATGCATCCATGACTCGATAAGACCACATTACGACAAATCATGCTAAGGTTAGTTGAACCACCAATCGGGTTCGTCACTACTAAAGGCCTATCGACAATCTCGGGCTCCAATCCCAACCTATCTACCAGGTCACTAGATATGAAAGAACTGGAAGCCCCGGTATCTAACAAAACTCTAAGAGGAACATCATAAACAGAAAGCATACCTTGAATAACTACATTCTTTCCTTTCTCCGTCGCAGTTGGGGCATTCGACGAAGGAGGAATAGCATTAAGGGCATATGCTTTCACCATCTGCTTTTCTTTAGGGGGTTGCAGACACTTGTACTTGTGATGTCCCACTTGGCCACAGTTGAAGCACTTCCTATCCGCTGGATTGGCCCGACACTCTTTGGCATAGTGGCCCTTCTTACCACAACTGAAGCGCTCAACATCTTGCTTATTCTTTTTCTTATGGCCATCCTTGGTCTGATTCTGCTTTCTCTTATTCTGAGAACCATTCTTGCCCCCACCGCTTGCTTGCGGCTTTTGCTCCTCTGCAGATGCGACCTCGGTCTTTGACTTAGGGTAAAGACTCTTTGACCTCAATGCTTTCCCCACAATCGATTCAAACGTCTCATCGATATGGTTAATAAGTCTTTCCCCCAAGTATCCATCCAAACTAGTTATGAACTTCTCATTCTTCTTCTCGGCATTATCAATAAGAGATAACCCATATTTCGACGAAGTGTCGAATTCGCAATATACTCCGAGACAGCTCTACCATTCTGCTTGAGTTCCAAGAATTTCTTAAACAGCACTGACTTCTGAGCAGCTGGAATGAACTTATCGCTAAAGCGAGCCTTAAACTGATCCCAAGTAATCTGATCCTCGGGAGTAGCTGCCTTTATAGCATTCCACCAATTCATTGCTCGTCCTTGCAGCTGACGGGATGCTAGCCTTCTCTCCATCGCATCCTCGATACCCAAATCTTCGAAGATACGCTCGCAGCTATCCAACCAATCCTGAACATCCGTAGCCGACTCCGTTCCGTTGAATGGCTTCCCACCAAGACTCATATAATCCTTATTCAGCTTGGCGAAATCGGCCCTAGGCGCTAGCACTATTGGACCACCAACATTACCAGCATTGGGAGCTGCCTTGTTCACATCCCTAAGCATCTCTCTCATGAGGTCAGTAAACATCGTCCTCATGCCAGCAGCATTCCCATTATTGGCTCCTCTACCGGCACCTCTTACGTTTCGGCTCATCGTTCAATCTGTAATGAGAAAACGATTAACCATCCTCTTTGTTGTGTCAGTGCAGTGCGACTTCATCCTTAGATATACTAATAGTATATATAGCTTTTGAAAACCAAAATAATCATAAATACGCGCTCTCATATACGTATTATCTCTCCCTTGTGTCTTTCCCTAGGTTAACTACGCAACCTAGAGCTCTGATACCAAGTGTGATAGCCCGCCCCGCACCAGCCGACATTTCCTCCGAAAGTGCGCTGTACGCATGCCCGTCTAGCACGGAACGGTCGCCAAAGAAAGGAAAGAAGAGAATGAACTAATCGGAAACCCTGTAGAATGTCTCACAGCGCATGGAACAAAATATAATAGTAATGTACTTGACATAAAACAGGTGAGACAGTGCATAAGCTGATAACTAAAACCAATATCAAAATCATCATTAGAGTAGCGGAAATCCAAATACAGCTTATTACAACTTTCCAAATTACTGTCTCTAAACAAAAGAAAGAAAGGTACACCACTAATGCCCAAAGTAGTGACCGCAGCAACACAGGGAGAATGTATATATATGTATATCATACATGGAAGCCTCATGCTCGTCTCCAGTACAGCTACTCGTGTATACCACCTAACCTGTCTCTAGTCTGCTCGAGAGAGCACCCAGAGTAATAAGAATAGACATAAAACTCTGGGTCAGACAAAAAGTCTGGTATGAGCGATAAGCAGTAAACAGAACAATAACAGGTATACTAAACCATACCTGAACCTGGACATGCAACCAAAGAGTTAGCACTACATACTGTGCAATACTCTAAGGTTCCACTAACACGTAGTATAAAAAATACGAGGGTGAGGGTGTGTATGTCATAATGAAGGCAAACAATCAAACATAGCAACCATTCTCACATCTCTCACTCAATGCATAAAGCATATGATGTCCACCACTGTCAATCACTAGACCCATCGAAGTAGTGACGGAGTTCGACTTGTACAACTACTGCTGCTACCAAGCTTATCCCATGGAGTCATGACCAAATCTTTAAAAATGACCCCACTTCATTGGTCTATAGCTCTTTAGTCGTACCTAGGCCACTGTGGCCCTGAATCCATTCACATAGTGATCTAAAGTTACAGAATCGACAACCCCTTAGCACACGTCCCACAACAAAGCCCAACTAGTGAAGTTCCCTACTTGGTTCCCATCTGGATCCTGAGGTACAACTCCTCATTTGGACTTCCTTTGCATCTCGGGTTTGGGTCTACTTGGTGTTCGATCCTCCGGTTCGGTTCGGTTCGCCCCCTCCTGCTTGGTTCGGTTCGAATGCTTCTTTCTAGTTCAGTTCGGGTGCTCGGATGCTCTTATTTGGTTCGGGTCGGAGTCCCCTATCCGGTTCGGATCGTATGCCCCTATCCGGTTCGGATCGGATGCCCCTATCCGGTTCAGATCGGATGCCCCTATCCGGTTGCTCCTATCCGAATGCTCATATCCGAATGCTCCTATCTGAATGCTCCTATCCGGATGCTCCTATCCGAATGCTCCTATCTGAATGCCCCTTTCCGGATGCTCCCATCCGGATGCTCCTATCTGGATGCTCCTATCTGGATGCCCCTATCCGGATGCTCCTATCTGAATGCTCCTATCCGAATGCTCCTATCTGAATGCTCCTATCCGGTTTGCTGCAAGTTTTTCCAGCAAGCTATTTTCACCAAACGACGGCGTTTTCAACCATTCTAACTTTTTTATGCAATCACAAAACATACCATACATTCATAGAGATATGTTTAATCATCCACAAACACTAAAACAACAATATGACATGTTTATATGGATCAAACATACCCAAAAACCCATGTTTTCCCCTTAATCATGTTTAACAACAACTAATGATAGGATTAACAAAACTTAACCAAATTAACCCAAATTTCTATCAGAGCCCAAGAATATCATTTTAGAATTCTACAAATTTTTCTAAATTTTTATGAGCTATAATTTCGCTAATTATCATAATCACCCCTAATTAGCCGTGATTAGTGAAAAACAATGCAAATCACTCACCTTGGCCACAAATAAAATACCAAATCTGAAATTATCCCCTGTTTGGCGTTGTTCCCATTTTGGTGCTTTCTTTCCTTAGTTTGATGTAGTTTAAGCCAAAACTTGATTAAGAAGTGATTAGAGGTGTATTTAAATGTTGGAGGCCATTGTTAGGTTGAAGAGAGGGTTTATGGCGGCTGGAAAACTGAAATGAAATGAAAACCTAACTCATTTCAGCCTCCTCATATCCCTAATTCCGAAATGAGTTATGGGCCCATTTACTAATCACCTCATTTGGCCCGGTTAAGCAGTTTTTCACCTTCTGAAACTTGTTTCAGCCATATCTCCCAAATGATGAGTCCGTTTGGTTAATGTGACCACTCAACGGAAAGGTAAACCATCATTCGAAGCCAATGGAAGTGGTTTCAAGTCAAAATTCCTTTCCAATCAAAAGTTATGGCCAAAACAAGATCAGCTAGGGCAAAACGGACATTTAAAAATCGGCAAAAATCATGAACATGGGAAATGACCCCAATAGCCGTCTCCCAAAGCTACATGACCATAAGATTTCGTATGTGAAAGAAATAAATATTCTATGATCCTTCGATGCATAGAATGCAGGTTGTTACATTCACTTTTTGTGTTCATTAGCCCATAATCTGAATTATTCACACAAAAAAGTTTCTTAACTACAACCAAGAGTTGCAGTGTGTATAAGCACAGCAAGTAAATGATTGCTATGTGCTATGAGGGGCGCCACGTCAAGTCACATGCAATGGAAGTATATTAAGAGATTGGTGAGAGTGCTGGGCATCTGGACTCTAATTTTTTGTTTAATCGAGAAGACGATGAGGACACTATACTAAGGATGTAATGTATCACAGATATTATGGATTTGTATTATAATATTATTTTTTTGTAATAATATTTCAGTTCTTTGTCTTTTGCTTTTATTGCTGGATTGAAGTCTGATCAAAGGAGCTCAGAAAGAAAACTATATGATTTTGATGTCAGTTTAAATCGATTGTTTTCACTATGATGATGCTTAGCTCAAGGGAACTATCATTTTGTTTTGTGTAGTCCTTGAAAACTAATATTATACAATTTGGAACGTACAAAAGAAGATGAAATGTTGCTATTTAGGCCCTTAAATAGTTGGATTGAAATGATGGGTTTCTTTTATGAACAAATCATATACACGCATATAACTTGCACCAGTGGAAACAGACGTGAATGCTGCTTGCTTTCATGCATCTTTGGCTAACTTTATCTATGCACACGTCCATCGGATGTGCTCCGTACTGGTATATATATATAAAGTAGTATTGATAAAAATTAATGGCTTACCATCATCCATGAATCAAGTAATAATCCATTTTGTAAAATAAAATAAACAGGAAAATGTGTATTACTTTTAAGTTGATAAGACCGGAGCTAAGAGCATTACCAGCAGAGTAGGGGGGTGAAATGGGAGAGAAAGGTGAGTCCACGTGCTCTAGCAGCGTTGAGACGAGGGTGGGGAGTGGTTTGAAATGACGACGCTCGCCATTTCATAAATTGGAGCGTGGTCAGGTAAACGGTTTTATGTAAACCGTTTATACATTAAACGGTTTTCATAAAACCGTTTAACGTATAAACGGTTTTATGAAAACCGTTTAACGTATAAATGGTTTACATAAAACCCTTTTGTTTTATACGGTTTTATGAGAACCGTATAAAACACAATTTTTTTTAAATCCATTTTTTAAGAGTTTGATTTTAATATATTTGAATTATTTTGTACAAAAAATCACAAATACTTAAAAGAATCAAAACCTACCTATTTTCTAGTTTAAAAAATGTATACATATTTAAAAGGAATGTAAAATAAGTTTGAATACCATATGCGCATTAGAAAAATATTTATAAATTACTTAAAATTAGTTAATTTTTTTAATAACCCACAAAACAGTACAACCAACATAGAAAACTAAAACTAGGATACAACAAACCAGAAATAGCAACCTAGAAATAACAACATTACAACCAACTTAGAAAACTAAAGGTAGGATACAACAAGCTAGAAATAGCAACATAGACTGTGTCTACATCTCGGAACTTCCTTCGTCTTCCTGATATCGTTTCTGTTGAGCCCTCAATATACGATCTTTTTTTGCTATAGAATACTGAAGGGCCTATCCAGCCAACTGAGATATATCTCTTGCTAGATACTCCTCCTCTTCCTTTTCCTTCAAATGTCTTTCATGTTTTTCTTTATAAGCAGTTCTTTGTACGAGAGCTATAGTTCTAGCGGCATCTTGCTGCAGTTGCAACTCCATGATCTGCAGCTTCTTTCCTAACGCTTTTCACGGTCTTCTTTGTTGGAGACAGATGCAAGTGATATATCACTTAACAATGAAGTTAGTTTATCACTAGACGCTACCAAATCTTTTGTTTCTTTATTTCTGAGTAGTGCTCTCTTGCTTGATTTATTCCTTCTGGCCTTGTTTCAACCCCACCATACAGCATTCCCGAATTAGGAGTCACAGGAGTATTGTTATTCCCATCCTCGTCTGCATCCATAGCACATTCAGTTGTATTTCCTAGGGATGAATCCACCAAAAGTCTAGAAGCTACATTTCTTAAGTTAGATCCTTCAGTGTCTAGATATACATCATCCGTTTCGCATAGATTGGCCCAACGTGGACAAAAGAAAGAATTTCCAATGCTTCATGAGCAATGAATTCAGTTTTACAGGTGTCACGGTAGATGTTATCGTAATCGTCCTTTAAATCTCTGAATGTTTGACCGCTTCTAAGAGAATCCCCCCTTATTGCTTTTATCCATTTGTACCTGGTACATATAGTATTCAAATTATACCATGCAGTCTTTGCGCTCTCAATTGATCTTCGTGCTACGCATTCAAGATCTCCATTGTACAAATCATTAACCCTCTGGCAGAAAAACATACCACCAGAACGGCCTTCAGCAACGACAGACGCATTTACCCATGCATTAGCTAGCACTTTATAGTTAGCTGCTTTCCATATTTTACCAGTAGTTACAGTTTTTTCCATGCCACTTTGAACATGAGTTTCTTTTGTTTTTCACTTGGTGTAAGACCGTATGACCTTGGTTTGTCCTTTGTCAGGTACTGGGGTCAGGGAAGCCACCTTTTAGTGTACGTTTTGATTAGGAAGTTGGCCATACATGTTACCGTACTGCTGAGCGAGGTTTAATCGGTAGAGATATTGACTTTGTTGGGGAGTTAGGAAAGGGGGTGGAATCATTGACAGGCCTTCAGCCTGAGATAATAAACTTGTAAAATTACCAATGTTATCATCGGTATAGCCAGAGAAATTGTTGTTGTTGTTGGAATCAGCCATTGTTGTTTATTTAGAATTGGAATTGTTTGTGAGTATGAAGAAAGCTACCATACCCCCGTATTTATGAAGACAAAGGATGCAAGTAGGCTTGATAATTACAATAAGCCATTCAATGTTCTGCAATGTGTTTTCCAATCAACTGTATAAAAAAGGGTAAGTTTAATTGCTCTGACATTGTAAAGTTGTTTAATCAAATCAACTTTAATGATTCCTTTGAATGGTGTGCTGCTTTACTTTACTCTACTCTACTTTGCCTATAAAAACCTTGGAATTTTAGTTTAACCACACACTTAGAAATGGCAAACGAAACTGGACTGCTTCAGATTACTTTGTTTTAATAAAGGCGTACATTGAAGCAGACCTACTACATATGGAAGAAGAGGTAGATCAAGATTTTTGGGCAACCCTCAATGATTTTTACAACAATCATACTAGTTGTAGAATACAGAGGCCCAACTTATCAACCAGAAGTGCTTTCTGCTTATTTAGTACTGATTTTATTAATTACCGCAAAGTAATTGATGAGGTAAAAAAGGATGGCGTCTTTCAAGAGAAACATTCGACGTATGACTCACTCTATCTTTTCAAGTATCGTTCGAACTTCGTCGACCATGAAGTGTATGGGTTATGGTACAATCATATTATACAGTTTGAGTAGTATATCGTTGTATTATGTGTCGTATTTAATATGTATCATTTGGTTTATGTAGTTGGAAATTTTGGATGTATCCGTAGATTTTAATTTCAATTTATGGCTATATTATGTGTGTTATTCAACTGAAATGACCAGTCTATGAACAGTATAAGGCATGATTCACACACATTAAAAGTCGTGCTCCAGTCACATTGAAAGTCGTGCTGGGAAGAAAGAGTTAAGGAGTTAAAGAATTACGGGCCATCCTCTTTTGAATTGGGAATATAAAGAGTTAAGGCGTTAAGGAGTTAAGGAGTTACATACAGTTTGGGCCATCCTCTTTTGAATTGGGAATATAAAGAGTTCAGGCATTAAGGAGTTAAAGAGTTACATACAGTTTGGGTCGTCCTCTTTTGAATTGGGAATATAAAGAATTAAGGCATTAAGGAGTTAAGGCGTCCTGCAGTTTCAATACAATAATCAAGTACATAAAACAATAAAATAACCGAGTACATAAAACAATACAATAGTCGAGTACATAAAACAATACAATAATCGAGTACTACGACGTTACAATAGTTCAACAAATGCATAGACTATATCTAAGAAGTACCTTTCATATGCCATAAATGTTCAACTAGGCCGTCCTGCAGTTTACTATTTACCTCCCTAGACCTAATTTTACGCAGGCGCCTAAGAAATACCTCAAGAGTCGCTGGATTTCTATCTGCAACAACAGTTGCGGTGTTATCTGGATCATATCCCAAATATGACGAAAATGTTCCTCTTTCTTCTTCAGTGATCATGTTATGCATTATGATACAAGCACACATAATGTTGCTTAAAACCTGTAGCTTAAATAATTGAACAGGGTTTTTTACAATGGCAAACCTTGCTTGGAGAACCTCGAATGCACATTCTACGTCTTTTCTCGCTGCCTCTTGCCTTTTAGCATAGTATTTTTCTTTTTCTAGTTTCAGGAGTTGAAATTGTTTTGACAAGCGTACCCCAAGAAGGATAGATGTCATCTGCTAAATAATACTCCATGTCGTACGTATTTCCTGCAATATTAAAATCACATGCAGGTGCTTTTCCGTGTGCAAGGCTCTTAAACAAATGTGATTGGTGAAGTACATTAATATCATTCATTGAGCCAGGACATACAAAAAATGCATGCCAAAACCATAGATCATGTGAAGCAACAACTTCAAGTATCATTGTCGCTTTATTGTAATGTCCAATAAATTGATCGTGTCGTGCTATAGGACAGTTTTTCCATTCCCACTGCGTACAGTCTAGGCTACCTAACATGCCGGGAAATCCTCTTTTGGCTCTTAACCTTTTCAATTTGTTGACATCGCTTTGCATTGGAGCACATATATACTCCTCACCATACAATTCAATTATGGCTACACAAAACTTTTCAAGGCTTAAGGTAATAGTACTCTCACCCATTCGGACAACCTCATCAAACGCATATGGAGCTATTACATAAGCTATTACACGTAATGCACCTATAATTTTTTGGTACTGCGAACATCCTAAGGTACCAGCACTATTACGTTTTTGAACAAAATAATTATCATGTTCAACAACTCCATTGAAAATGTGCATAAACATATTCTTGCTCATACGAAAACGGTGTCGAAAGTCGTCAGGACCATACGTACAGGAGGTGTTGAAATAATCTTTAAGTAATCTTGAAGTACCTCCTTTATGATCTCGCATCCTCCATTTGTCTACACGACCGTACATACTGCCTCCTCGAGTACCACTAGATGATCCTTCCGTTAGAAAATGTTGTTTAATCTTTAATTGTTGAATGGTTACAGCTTGCATCATAATCTCTAACACATCGCATTTGGTCGAGCTATCCGAAGAAAACTGAAGAAATTTTGTATGCCCCAACAAATCATCGCCTTCGTCGGAATCATAGTCAGTATCATCCAGACCGTTTTGGCTATAGTAATTTGAATCTTCAGTTTGCACATCTGATTCGTAAATATCCTCGTCGTTGTAGACATTATGAGACATTTTTGTGTTGTGAAGCTAAATGTGCATACCAGAAGTGGTTTCATAGCTTCTTCAATTCGCAGTTACCACGGCTATATAAAGAATAATGTATAAAAATATATTGGTTAATGGCTATAAATTCAAACAGAATTATAATATTCTGCAACAGTTATAAATTTGAACTGTATTTTACTATTTAGCAACGATTATTAGTTTAAACTATTTCTGAATATTCGGCAACGACTTTATTTATACGTGTTATATTCTAATATTTCAAAACGACTCTATATATATATATTATATTTTAATTTTTATTTAATTTTTGTACCATTAACTATATTTTGGCCTTTCGACCACATTTTATAAAATTATGAAAAAAAATTAAAAAGGTTTTCTGATAACCCTTTTAGTTAAATTGTTTTCTGAGAACCGTTTAACCCATAAACGGTTTTCGGAAAATCGTTTACGGTAAAAAAAAAAAAAACAATGGAGCGTCCCCCCACCGACGCTGGATCGGTGGAGGGAATCCACGCTCTGAAATGCAAATTCACGCTCTAATATTCAAGAGCTGCTGGGAATGCTCTAACGTTGTAGACAATAATCTAATATGAATCATTTTACTAATATATTTATCCATTACTTCGACAAGAAAATGGGAAGATAGCATTGCTGATGTGGATGTTGCAGAGAACGGTATTACAAATTAATGCAACAACGTTGAAAACTAACTTTTTATTCCACCTCCAACTCCCGGTACCCGCTGTGCTTACTGTGTTGCTCCAAAGAAACATCCTTTTTTCTAACCGCACATAGCAAATCGTCCCCTGCGTTCTTCGTCCCAAAACCACATGTCCATTACCTTCCAATTTAGGATACCTAAATACGAACTGCAACTTCTCGAATCTTTCTACTTTACTCTTTCACTTTATCCTCCTTATTCCAACTGTCTATTCATTTTCTACTGTTTGCGGTTCATCACCAATGCTGCTATTTTAGTCAACAATGTAATTCTGCTTTATTTTTTGATCAGAAATTTTGATTATTACCATCAGCCCAAGGACATGATTACTACCTTCATATTTGTGGATGAAGCATATACGTCAATAGTATTATTTGTATTTTGATGTATTCCCCTATTTGATGCACAAATTGCAGTTAAATTTCAATGTTTTATTCCGTTTTTATCTTTTAAAAAAACCTCATCACGAATTTTATAACTTAATGTTATGATTTGCGATATTTATCACATGGATATTGAAGATCAAGATATTTTAGGATTTTTTATTTTGTGCAAATTTTAAGGAGAGAAAGATATATTTTGTGCAAGTTTCAAGGAGAGAGATTTATTTTGTGCAAGTTTTGAGGAGGATATTTCAGGATATTTTCAGATCTGGAGGATATTTAGGATCTAGAGGAAATTTCGGGAATTTCCATATACTTTCTATTTGCCTATATAAGCATGTCATTAGGAATAGATTTATTTGCACTTTTGAGGGAGAAAAACTTGTTTTTTTTTTTAAGGATTGAGAAATCTTCTCAATTTTAGGTCTTTCTTTGTAATAAATTGGTGGAATAATAACGGTTTGTTTGGAGGATTTTTTTCGTTATTGTTATCTTCTTCTCTCTTTCAAAAAATCTAATTGTGTGGTGATGTTGTGGAAACCCTAACAATTGGTATCAGAGCCTTCTACATAATTTTTTTGAAGAGGGTTTGAATATGGATAAAATAATTATTGAAAAGCTTAATGGAAGAAATTAGGGATTATGGAGGGCAAAGATGGAAGATTTCCTTTATCTTAATGATCTTCATCAATGTGAAACCCCTAAACCCCGTACTGAAGGTGACAAGGGTAATCATTGGAATATAACACAGAAACAGATAATAGCAGAACAGAATAAATAAATACACCAGATAATGCACAAATAATACACTGAATAAACGTAATCATCAGAGTTACACAGTATACATGATCATACTTAGTACAAACACAGTTCAGCTATACATAAATGTCTACAGCGGAAACAAACATAATATGTACAATAGGAGCTGAACAACATAAAATAGATAAATGATAGAATCCATCTTCAGCTCCAGCTATCCGGATAAAGCCAGCTAAAACCTGAATACAAGGCTGCCCGTGTAGAAAAAGGGGCACCCGAGTTTGAAAGTGAAACAAACTACGAGTCAGTCATGGGACTGATATGCGAAATCTACTCAACGCATTCAAAATATGGCTAATCACAGGACCACGCCACTTTTGTGGAATGGGTTTGCTCCATTGGATTGCCGGTGCTTTAAAACAAATCATTCTTTTAAACATCGCAATGGTTTTTATAAAAATGAAGCCATTATAAGACTCAGTTCCCATCACACAATGCAACGCAAATCGGAGGATAGAGTTTTACTTTATAATGGCCAAAATATGCTTGATACGAATAAAATAAAAGCATTTGATATTATTACTAGTGTTTATATGTTTTCAAAAACAATTTCACATCATAACTATCAATCATAGACAACATGGGTACCATATATCATGTCGCCATATGTATATACAATCAAAACCGCTCGGTGTCGTATTTGGAAATTGGATTTCCATCATGAACCAAGGCAAAAGATAGTCCTTACCGAATTCGAGACTGCCTAGTCCGAGCCTCAGGCAAGTACTCCGTCAAGCCTTTGGATCGTCTGGGCCGGTCCACCGATGTGGATTAAAATTCCTGAACACTGCGTTTCCCCGCCCTTTGGGGCGTAAGTGAGCCAACGTATGACTCCATCGGTCCCGGATCGACCGATCTAACTGAGGCGCCTCGCAACAGCAACAACCACATAAGTCAAACTCGTTAGGGCGTGTAAAACCACTGGCGTCACTTCTAGCTAGGGAGAAATGCAGGCCCTCCCTGAGGTCCTTTCTCCCGTTTCTGGTTCATACCGGGGAGTGAGGCTCCCGATTTCACGTTATACACAAAGCTACGCCACACAGGCGGTGCTTTGATCATCACCACAAGACTTTGCTTTTCAACAGAAGCCCTGATCACTGCATCTTAGCATGCCACACAGGCAATTCACACCGTGCAACTAATGGCTATCAATCGCACAGAATAAATTCCAATGTCAGACACACTGTCCATTTGCAAGTCCGTTCCGGGTCTGAACGAAACCGGAGGCACTATATACCTCGCAAACCCATCGATCACCACGTACGTCTGGACGATCACCACTCATTATCCATATTTCGGGATGCCTCCCAATCAGGTTCTCGGTTACCATCCCAAACAAAGTGAAGATCTCCGGTCTTCGACCACCGTCTTCATCTTCGATTTCTTATCGTCGATTCAGATATTCAGAATGGGATAAACCCGGTCTTTCTGAGTAACTCACGTATATAACAAACAAGTGATACACAAACACTACTACGCATCATTTCAATTCATTAGTCACTAACCGTCAAACAGTAAGAGAACGATTTCCCAAATATTAACCCCGAAGGCTGAAACCAACATCAGATCAAAATCCAGGAAACCATTCGACTTAGCTAACCTTCAGTTAATTTCTAAATTTCACATCCATATCATTTATAATGTTTTATAACGATTTATCGCTATTTTTATTTATTTTAAAATAGCCAATTTATTCAAACGACGCTTCGGGCCATAACGCGGCCGTGGCACTGTTTTTCTTCAGATTTGATTTACACATATCTGAAAATCTAACCGTTGGATCTTCACAAAATTTACATCATTAGAAAGATCTTCTCAAAACGAATCCAAGGTTCCAGTTTCGGGAAAATCCGACGGTCGGATCTCCCGGTATAATCGTTTGAAGTTTCGATTTCAAAATACGAACTACAGCGTCGTTATTCGATTTAAAATAATTATATATATATAATCGATTCTGGCGCTATTTTTCTTCTGATTTGAATTAAACTTTCCAAACAATCCAACCGTTGGATTTTTACAAAGTTGGTGCCGTTGGAAAGATATTTCCAAAGCGAACCCAATGGTTGCGGTTTCGGGAAAATCCGATGGTCGGATCTCCCGCACTAATCGTTTGAAATCACGGTTTCAAAATACGAACTGCAGCTTCGTTTTTCGATATATTTCAATTCTATTTATATACATATCGATTCTTCGATTTCAAAACCATATGAATTTCATACATTTGATAAAAACTATATTTTTATCTAACTGTCTTCTATTTCAACACTTCACTATTTTTAACAATTCATGTATATAATAAAAATGTGATTTTTAATGTAAAACAATTTATTTCAAACTCTACTATTTTATATAGTTAATATACATGATAAAAATAGGATTTTTATTATAAAACAGTTTATTTCGAAACAAGATTATTTTATATATCTCATATTGATGATAAAAATGGGATTTTTATTATAAAACAATTTCTTTCAAAATATGAATACCATTCAACACATGAATTTCAATTCAACGAATGAATATCGATTCAACACATGAAGGTTTTCTATAGTTTATATATATAGATAAAAAGGTGATTTTTATATTTAAAACACGAATACCATTCAACACATGAATTTCTATTCAACGAATGAATTTCGATTCAACACATGAAAGCTTTCTATAGTTTGTATATATATATATATATATATATATATATATAAAGGTGATTTTTATATTTAAAACACGAATACCATTCAACACATGAATTTCAATTCAACGAATGAATTTCGATTCAACACATGAAGGTTTTCTATAGTTTGTATATATATATATATAAAGGTGATTTTATATTTAAAACACGAATACCATTCAACACATGAATTTCTATTCAACGAATGAATTACGATTCAACACATGAAGGTTTTCTATTCAACGAATAAATATAGTTTCAACAAATGAAAATTATTCTAACACATGAATATTAT
This sequence comes from Allium sativum, assembly GCA_030737875.1. NCBI lineage: Eukaryota > Viridiplantae > Streptophyta > Magnoliopsida > Asparagales > Amaryllidaceae > Allium > Allium sativum. Next base: position 392,176,086 of record CM060922.1, read on the forward strand.
TCAAAATTTCGGCAGCATAACGGCAGGGTAGTTAAAACCGGGACTGTCCCTAGTACGGCTCCTCGCTCTACCTTAAAACCTCGCGGTTTTTGACAATGGGGATTCATGCATCTAGTTCGCATGTAGGCGGCATGTATATTTATTTCATTTCCACAAACTAATCCTATGTGGTTTCAACCAAATATTTCTCAACCACAAACGGGTATTTTTCAACCACAATCAATCAATATCAACCACAAACAATTCCAATCAACCATTCGCTATCAATCAATTTTCACACCAATCACAACCAATAAATATCGTCCATGGTTTGTGGACGAGGGGCGTGTATATATATATATATATATATATATATATATATAAGTATATTTATATATAGTATTTCACTTCTATTTCAACACATATATAATTTTTACAACGCATATACAACTTATACATCGAACGTACAACTTATACAACGCTTATACAAGAGGTGTACAACGCTTATATAACTCATACATCGATTATATAATTTATACATCATCGTTTTCCATATCGTTTATAAATTAGAAATCTCACATTGGGTTCCACTCCACCAAAAATAGCAGGAGGCTCAGAAAAATATGCGGTCTCTTCTAGAATTAGAGGACGTCCACACGGGCACGATGTTTCCTGTTTCATCGAATTTCGTCAACACACGAAAAATATATGATTTTTCAAAGTTTGCAACGGTTTGAAGGTGTTAAAACAGTTCAAAATAAACAAGGTCGTACCTCAGCTGTTTCCTTCAAAACTAGGTTTGGATTTTTCTTCGAATCCGTGTAGCTATTCGTCGATCAGCCTTCGCAGCGTCGAAGGGGGAGGAGAGGCGCGCCTGCGCCTGAAGGGGGAGGCGTTCGATCTCCTGTGGCAGGCGGGACGGCGGCGAAAACACCCGAATTTCTCGAGCTCGATTCTCCCAAACCACTCAATGAAAAAATCCAAACTATGTATGGATTTGAAGATCTTCTCGAGCTCTACAAATTTTCCAACTGGAGTGTTTGATTTTGGTGCGTGGATCGATCAGAAAATGGACGGGAAGATTTGGAGGGTTTTCCAACTTCGATCGTGTTACGGGGAGAGAGAAAGCGGATTTTTTTTTTATAAAAATCTGATTGGCCGGTATTTATATTAATTCGAAAAATAGGGTTTTCGCACACGAACTCCAATCCAAACCCAATGACTGTCGTCCCTAGCGTTTTACCCTCATTCCGAACACAATGGGATATGTTTCGTAGGCCCATTCGACTATTTCAATCAGTTTTCCTTCAATTTAAAATATATAACATTCAATATTTAATTTGAACGTACATTTCAATTTGTCAGGGCCACAAACTGATTCAAAAAATTCCAGAAAAATAAATCTAGCTATGTTTTGATGATACGGTCCCAAAAAAACTAGTTTCGTCGAATTCTGAGACCGTTTGCAAAAAGGCCCATTTCTGGTCGATCCAATTTAACTATAATTGACCAAAACACATTTTCCTTTGCCACGCTCACATGCTAGCTTCAAAAATTATGAAATTTGAAACCTAGCAATAACTTCCCATCCCGGATCCAACAAAAGTGGTTTCGTCGAATTCCGAGGTCGTATGCAAAGTGGCCATTTTCATGGGCTATATAAATTCCATAGCGACCTTTCTGAAAATTCATTTGGCCATAACTTTTGCTTTCCGCTTTGAAACTTCGATTTTTCAGATTCGTTAGAAAGGTATTCACCAACAGATTTAAATATTTTTGGTTTCACTCAAATCCGTTTTGTTTTGCACCCAGTACAGTTAGTCGAAGTTTGAATTCAAATTTTGAAACTACCGCGCCATTTCAAGCCTTGTTTATAATTAGAATTAATTATATTCCTTTTCAATTGTCGATTCAAACTCAGTTTTCATCTTTACTATTTAAAATATTTATTTTAAATATTTAAAATCCACTATTTTAGCCAATTCAAAAATTTTAAATTGATTCAGATTTTCCGGGTCGTTACAATCTCCTCCACTTAAAACTTTTCGTCCCCGAAAAGGAACAAAGTCGAAAGTGGTTTGATTAATCAACTCTACGTTCAATCTGGCTTCCATCCTCTAACTTTTCAGTTTCTGAGAAATTTCAAATTCTTCAAAAATTTGGCTAACACCCAGAATTTTCGAAAAATTTCGCCATAACCTCTACGGGGAGAGGTTTAAAAATTTATTGGGCCGTATTAGGTATCCAATAAATCCTAATAAGCATACACAAATTTATAGTGATATATTCTGGTTTTTACGGGGGAGCGTGTATAGATAATAACTCCAGAGAATAAATTCTCGTCACCCTGTCAAAGCCTGAGGGAGTGTGTATTTTAATTGCTCCAGAGGATAAATCCTCGTCACCTCGTCCCGTGTGGGAAATAAATAATCCATGTGCCGTATCTAATAACTAGAGAGACGTGATTATTGTCAACTCCAGACCCGTGTGGGTTTTTTTATTAATCTGGCAATTTTATCGTTACAATTTAAATAGTCCATATCAGTCATCAGTTCAACCTGTAAAATATAGTCCTCGCCATACAAGTCTCTTGCTCGTATGGTAAATCTTCCATCTCGTCACACAAGCTCCAAATGCCTATGTAGTATATGATGAAATATGCCTATCTTCAGAAGTATGCCATGTAATGTAGTTCAAAATTAATTGTTACTATCCTATGGCGACACTTATTATTACACACAGAATAACCAGCACTCCGCATCCAATGGCATTCACAGGAGTTGATATAATAATATTTCGCATCCAACTCATTAAGGTTTACCTATTTGTCGGGCACGCAAATAAAATCTTTACTCAACAGCTATCCAATTACCTGTTCAAACATATATAATGCACATGTATATTTTTCTATTTATTTTCTAATCAATTCTACATGTGATTTAATCGAATAAATTCTACCATTCATTCTATTATTGATTAAATTAACTATCGTTCCAATAATTTTAATTAATCAAATCTACAATCACACAATTCAAACAACAAGCAATTTGTTTTTAACTTTTCAAAAATATACTAATCAATTTCTATATTCCTTTAAAATCATTCAGACTATAGAATTAAAAGTGCACATGCATGGAAAGAAAATAACAACAGAGTAGAGAACTAATTGGTAATGCAAAGTATGGTAGATGTACCTTGCACCGGGGTCAATCAGAGATATCCACTCGGCATCTAGGATAGGCTTTCTGAATGCTCTCCTCAGTTTCCCAAGTACAATCTCGCGGATCTCCACTCCATTGCACTTTGACTAAGTGAACTTTCTTGTTCCTCAGCTCTTTGGTTTCTTTGCCGATAATGTGACGGCCCGCCCCGCACCAACCGACATTTACTCCAATTGTGCGCTGTACACATGTCCAATTGGCATGGGACGGTCGCCAAAGAAGAGAAAGAAAGAAGGTGAACCAAATAAAGAACCTGTAATATGTCTCACAGCGCATGGAATAAAATATAATAACCAACATATACTTGACATAAAACAGATGAGACAGTGCATAAGCTGAAAATCAGAACTAAACATCACAGCAGCGGAAATCCAAAAGTACAGCTTATTACAACTTTCAAACTGTCTCAAATATAAACAAAATAGGTATGCTACTAATGCCCAAAGTAGATACCGATCACGACACAGGGAGAATAACTATATATCATACGTGGAGCCTCCTGCTCGTCTTCAGTCCATCTACCAAGCGCACTACCAGCTATCCCTGCCTCTAGTCTGCTCGTGTGAGCACCCAGAGTAATAAGAAGAAACATAAAACTCTGGGTCAGACATTTGTCTGGTATGAGTGGTAGCAAGCATAAACAGAATAGTAACAGGTATACTAAGTCATACCTGAACCTGGACCTGCAACCAAAGAGTTAGTACTACACGGTACAACACTCTATGATGTCACAAACACATAATATAAGTATACGGGGGTGGGGATGTGTGTGTCAAACAATCAAGCATAGCAACCATCCTCGCATCTCTCACTCAGTGCGTAAAGCATACGACATCCACTTCTTCGATCACTAGAGCACTTTGCTCAAACGACAGAACTCGACTTTGTACGACTATGTACATTCCTACTACCACCAACGCCATACCTATGGGATCACGCCCAACGTTTCCATGACCCCACTCCATTGGTAGGTAGCTCCCTAGTCGCACCATATCCAAAGCCCGAGTTTGTCTCTCTACCTCCAACACCTAGTGATCCAAAGTCATAGACATCGACAACTCCTTAGCACACGTCCCGCAGCAAAGCCCAATCACGAAGTGAACTCATTGGTTCCCGTCTGGATCCTGAGCTCGAACTTCCACTTGAACTACCTTTGCATTTCGGGTTATGGATCTTCATTGGATCGGTTCGGATTCCTTTCATCTTCATTGGGATCGTGGTCTTCATCGTCTCGGTTCGTGACTGCTACCTCGGGTCGGATCGGAGTGCACCATCGATTCGTGGCTTCCAGTCCCATCTGGATCGGATCGGGGTCCTTCATGGTACACTAGATCGGTTCGTGGCTTCCAGTCCCATCTGGATCGGATCGGGTTCTCCACCACGCCGCGGCTCGGGTCACGCCTCTTGGTCATAGCTCCAAGCCCTTCGCCCTCCTTCAAGTCTCCGGTTCGTTGTCCTCAAGGTGATCAAATCGGATCGTGTCGCTATCACTCCAGGCGGGTCGGGTCGGAGTCTTCAATCACCAAGCCTTGAATCGCGACTTCTCGGATCGGTTCGGATCCTTCAGCTCGTGGCGCAGCTTGCTTCGCTATAACGATCCGGTCGATTCGTGGTGAAGGGAAATGGGCGGTTCGGATCGGGTAGGGGGCGATCCGATCCGATTTCCTGCACCGATTCCTGCAACCTTCCAGCAAGTGTTTATACGCCTCTCGACGGCGTTTTCGACCATTCTAACTATTGAAACCAATCACAAAGCATGTCATAGTGTCATAGAAATACATACAAGTGACCTCAAACACCAAAACAACAACATGATATGATAAAATGGATCAAACATAGCCAAAACCCCATGTTTTTCCCTTAAGCATATGTGAGCATAACTAATGGTATGATTAGCAAAACTTAACCAAATTAACCCAAACTCATATCAGAGGTCTAAAACATCGTTTATGATTTTATAAACATTTTTCCAGAATTTATTTTCCTTTAAAAACGCTGATTAGCACTAATCACCCCAACTTAGCCATAATTAGTGCAAAAAGCAAGCTAATCACTCACCTTAGCCACAAAACAACTAAGATCTGAAATAATTCTCTGATTTGATGCGAATCCCAATGCTAACAGCAGCTCCAAGGTTGATTAGGTGAAGATCTTCTTTGATTAGGAGTTGCTAAGCCAAATCCTTGACCAAGAGATGATTTGGAGGTGATCTAGAGGTTGGAGGCCATTTTTAGGGATCCTTGGTGATAAGTGGAGGCTAGAAAACTGAAATGGAATGATTCTCCATCTCATCTCAGCCCTCCCATAACCCTAATCCCGAAATGGGTTATGGGCCTACTCACTAATCACCCGATTTGGCCCGGTTAAGCAGTCTTTCACCCTCCAAACCTTGTTTCAGCCATATCTCCCAAACGGTAAGTCCGTTTGGCTATTATGACCACTCTACGGAAAGAGAAACCATCAAACGAATCTAATGGAAGTGGTTTCAGGTCAAAATTCTTTCCCTATCAAAAGTTATGGCCAAAACAGTACTGACTAGGGGCAAAATGGTCATTTAAAAATCAACAAAAATCATGAACAGGGGAAATGACTCTAATAGATGTTTCCCAAAGTTACATGACCATACAACTTCACATGGGAAAGAAATAAATATTCTACAATCCTATGATGTGTAGAACACGGGTCGTTACACTCTTCCCCCCTTAAGAAATTTCGCCCCCGAAATTCCCTAATCAAAACACACACAAGGGTCCCGCATGCCTATCAATCATAAAACAACCATCAAACATGCAAAACAAGTCTATCCTAGCATGCGGAATAACTAAATCGCAAAGTAAATCTTACCAGGCAAAGAGTTCTGGATAAGCCTTTCTGATGCTTTCCTCTGTCTCCCATGCACAATCATTTTCGTCCTCGCCCCACTGAACTTTGACTAGCTTCACCGACTTTCTTCGAAGTTGCTTCGTATCATGCCCCACAATACGAATCGGCTTGCGGTTCTCAACCGCCTCAGGTTCTACTTCGAAGTCCTCTAACTGATCAGGTGAAATAGTCACATTTGAGTCGTGAACGAACTTCCTTAGTTGGGAAACATGAAACACATTGTGAACTCCTGCCATTTTCTCTGGTAAGCCAACTCTATACGCCAAATTCCCAACTTCCTCGAGAACTTGGAAAGGACCCACAAATCTTGGTGCCAACTTGCCTCTCCTGCCAAATCGTATCACGCTTTTCAACGGAGAGATCTTGACAAACACCAAGTCACCAACGGAGAATTTCAAGTCTCTTCTTCTCTTATCAGCATAACTCTTCTGCCTATCTTGAGCAGCTTTCATTCGTTGCTGAATGATCTTGATCTTATCGGAAGTTTCTCTCACCACATCTGGTCCAAGCACAAACTTCTCGCCAGTCTCTATCCAACATGATGGTGAGTTGCACGGTCTTCCGTACAAAGCTTCATATGGAGCCATACCAATACTGGATTGGTAGCTATTATTATATGCAAACTCCACTAGATGCAAATGGTCATCCCATGATCCACCAAAATCCAATATACAAGCTCTCAAGAGATCTTCCAATATACGATTCACCCTCTCCGTCTGACCGTCGGTCTGAGGATGATATGCGGTACTGAGATGTAATCCTGACCCTAGAGCCTCTTGTAAGCTCTTCCAAAACCCACTAGTGAACAACGGGTCTCGGTCACTCACAATGCTTTTGGGTACTCCATGAAATCTCACTTCCCACTTCATATACAATTCTGCTAACTTGGCTGCCGTTCTGGTCGATTTGACTGGTATAAATCTTGCACTCTTGGTCAGTCGATCCACAATTACCCAAATGCTATCATGTCCCGATCTAGTCCTCGGTAAACCATTGATAAAATCCATCGAAACTTGTTCCCATTTCCATTCGGGAATTTCTAATGGTTGCAACAACCCACTAGGCTTCTTCTGCTCGGCTTTAACTAGCTGACAATTCATGCATTTGGATATAAACTTCCCAACGTCTCTTTTCATCCCTTCCCAGTAGTAAGTCTGTCTCATGTCTCTATACATCTTATTACCACCGGGATGTATAGTCAGTTTTGAGTGATGACATTCTCTAAGCACTTCATCTCTCAAACCATTCACGTTGGGCACAACTAGTCTTCCATTCTTCCGAAGCCATCCATCTCGATCAAGCCCATACACATTCATCTCCTCTTCGATACCCATCTCTAACTTGGAGATGATTTCTAGTAGGTTAGGATCGTTCCTTTGGCTAGAACCAATCCGCTCTATCAAAGTGGGTCTGATCGTCAAACTAGCTAGCATAACTGGATCCAATTCACACCTTGGTCTGAAATCAAACCCCGCGATATACTCCAGCTGCTTCCATTCAAGAAACATTGCCCCTAAGCTGGCATGTCTCCTACTCAAGGCATCGGCTACCGCATTACCCTTCCCAGGTGTATACGCGATGTCAAAATCATACGAAGCCAAGAACTCTAACCATCTCTGCTGACGGAGATTCAAATCTTTCTGAGAGAAGAGATACTTTAACGATTTATGGTCGGTAAACAGCTCAAATCTTTCTCCCAAGAGGTAATGTCTCCACATCTTCAGCGCGAATACAATCGCTGCCAATTCCAAATCATGGGTAGGATACTTCTTCTCATGTGGCTTTAGCTGTCGACTAGCATAAGCTACAACCCTACCTCCTTGCATCAATACCGCACCCAGTCCGGTACCACAAGCATCTGTATATACCGTCATCTTTTCATTTCCCTTAGGAATGACCAACACTGGCGCACGCGTCAACTTTTCCTTTAGACTCTTGAATGCTTTTTCACACCCTCCGTCCCAAACGAAGGCTTGATTCTTCTTAGTCAACTGAGTCAACGGTGCCGCTGTCTTGGAGAAGTCTTTGATAAACTTACGATAATATCCAGCTAACCCCAAGAAACTTCTTACATCTGTTGCATTCTTGGGCGTAGACCAATCTTGTACCGTAGCCACCTTTGCAGGGTCCACGGCAATACCATTCTCTGAAACAACATGGCCCAAGAATCTCACTTCTCTCCTCCAGAAGTGACACTTAGAAAACTTCGCTTTCAATTGGTGTCTTCTCAACACCTCCAACACAATTCTCAAATGTTCCTTGTGTTCCTCTTCTGTCCTCGAGTAAACAAGGATATCGTCTACGAACACAAGAACAAACTTATTCAATTGGTCTCTGAATACTCTATTCATAAGATCCACGAAGTATGCTGGTGCGTTGGTCAACCCGAATGGCATGACCAACCACTCATAAAACCCAGACGGCGTCCTAAATGCCGTTTTAGCTATACTATCAGCTGCTACACGGAGCTGATGAAATCCTGTCGCGAGGTCCAACTGGGAGAACACTCTCGCTCCTTCCAGTTGATCAAACAAATCATCTATCCGTGGTAGAGGATACTTATTCTTCCTCGTCACCTTATTTAACTCGCGATAGTCCACACACAATCGAAGGGAACCATCTGCCTTAGTAGCAAACACAACTGGTGCTCCCCACTCGGAAACACTTCTTCTAATAAATCCCTTCTTCAAAAGATCGCTAACTTGCACCTCGAGCTCTCGCTGTTCTCGTGGTGCCATACGACGAAGTGGCATCACTATAGGTCTGGCATCTTTCACTAAATCAATACGAAACTCAATCTCTCGGTGTGGTGGAAGTCCGGTCACTTCCTCGAAGATGTCCGGGTACTGGCCAACCACGGGCAAACCTGATAACTCATCATGCGGAATGTCGAGGGAATTTACGAAACTAGCCATTACCCTATCACAGGGTAGATTACCAAACACTACCCTCCGCCCATCATCCGCCCTAACTGTCACCAAAAAGCCCTCACAGTCTACCACCACCCCGTATCTTTGGAGCCAATCGACTCCCAAAATAATGCCATACCCAGTAAAGCCCAAAACAAAGCAATCACAAACAAACATACATCCATGACTCGATAAGACCACATTACGACAGATCATACTGAGGTTTGTTGAACCACCAATCGGGTTCGTCACATCTAATGGTCTATCGACTAACTCGGGTTCCAATCCCAACCTATCTACCAGGTCACTAGATATGAAGGAATGGGAAGCCCCGGTATCGAACAAAACTCTAACAGGAAGATCATAAATGGAAAGCATACCTTGAATGACGACTCCCTTTCCTTTCTCCGCCGCAGTTGGGGCATTCGACGAAGAAGGAACAACATTGATGGCATATGCTTTCACAATCTGATTCTCCTTCAGAGGTTGCGGGCACTTATCCTTAAAATGTCCCTCCTGGCCACAGTTAAAGCACTTCTTTCCCACTGTCTTGGCCCTACATTCCCTTGCGTAATGGCCCTTCTTTCCACATTTGAAGCACTCGACTTCTTTCCTGCTTTTCTTCTGGCCATCCTTAGCTTGGTTCTGCTTCCTCTTATTCTGAGAGTTATTCTTGCCTCCACCGCTTGCTTGCGGCTTTGGCTCTTCAGCAGATGCAGCAACAACCCCAGTCTTCGGCTTAGGGTAAAGACTTTCTGACCTCAAAGCTTTTCCCACAATCGACTCAAACGTCTCATCGATGTGATTAATCAGCCTCTCCCCTAAGTATTCATCCAAACCAGTGATGAACTTCTCATTTTTCTTTTCGGGAGTATCGATTAGAGATAAACCATACTTCGACAAAGTGTCGAACTCAGCAACATAATCCGATACTGCCCTTCCATTCTGCTTAAGCTCCAAGAACTTCCTAAACAATTCCGACTTCTGGGCAGCTGGGATATACTTGTCGCTAAAGCGAGCTTTAAACTGATCCCAAGTAACTTGATCTTCTGGTGTTGCTGCCCTAATAGCATTCCACCAATTCATCGCTCGTCCTTGCAGCTGACGAGACGCTAGCCTTCTCTTCATCGCATCCTCGATACCCAAGTCATCGAAGATCCGATCACAGCTATCCAACCAATCCTGAACATCCGTGGCCGACTCTGTCCCGTGAAACGGCTTTCCACCAAGATTAGTGTAATCCTTACTCAACTTGGCGAAATCGACCCTAGGCGCTTGCACAACTGGGCCACCACCAACTCCGGGATTAGGAACTGCCCCTTGCACTTCTCTAAGCATGTCTCTCATGAGGTCGGTAAACATCGCCCTCATGTCAGCGGCATTTCCATTATTGGCCCCTCTACCAGTACCTCTCACATATCGGCTCATCGTCAATCTGTAAAAGGAAAACGATTAACGACCCCATAGTGGTACTAGTGCAATGCAACTTCATCTTTATACTACTAATAGTATATATACACATAGCTTTTGAAAACCAAAGTAGTCACAAATACGCGCTCTCATATACGTACTAACTCTCCCTAGTGTCTTTCCCTAGGTTAACTACGCAACCTAGAGCTCTGATACCAAGTGTGACGGCCCGCCCCGCACCAACCGACATTTACTCCAATTGTGCGCTGTACACATGTCCAATTGGCATGGGACGGTCGCCAAAGAAGAGAAAGAAAGAAGGTGAACCAAATAAAGAACCTGTAATATGTCTCACAGCGCATGGAATAAAATATAATAACCAACATATACTTGACATAAAACAGATGAGACAGTGCATAAGCTGAAAATCAGAACTAAACATCACAGCAGCGGAAATCCAAAAGTACAGCTTATTACAACTTTCAAACTGTCTCAAATATAAACAAAATAGGTATGCTACTAATGCCCAAAGTAGATACCGATCACGACACAGGGAGAATAACTATATATCATACGTGGAGCCTCCTGCTCGTCTTCAGTCCATCTACCAAGCGCACTACCAGCTATCCCTGCCTCTAGTCTGCTCGTGTGAGCACCCAGAGTAATAAGAAGAAACATAAAACTCTGGGTCAGACATTTGTCTGGTATGAGTGGTAGCAAGCATAAACAGAATAGTAACAGGTATACTAAGTCATACCTGAACCTGGACCTGCAACCAAAGAGTTAGTACTACACGGTACAACACTCTATGATGTCACAAACACATAATATAAGTATACGGGGGTGGGGATGTGTGTGTCAAACAATCAAGCATAGCAACCATCCTCGCATCTCTCACTCAGTGCGTAAAGCATACGACATCCACTTCTTCGATCACTAGAGCACTTTGCTCAAACGACAGAACTCGACTTTGTACGACTATGTACATTCCTACTACCACCAACGCCATACCTATGGGATCACGCCCAACGTTTCCATGACCCCACTCCATTGGTAGGTAGCTCCCTAGTCGCACCATATCCAAAGCCCGAGTTTGTCTCTCTACCTCCAACACCTAGTGATCCAAAGTCATAGACATCGACAACTCCTTAGCACACGTCCCGCAGCAAAGCCCAATCACGAAGTGAACTCATTGGTTCCCGTCTGGATCCTGAGCTCGAACTTCCACTTGAACTACCTTTGCATTTCGGGTTATGGATCTTCATTGGATCGGTTCGGATTCCTTTCATCTTCATTGAGATCGTGGTCTTCATCGTCTCGGTTCGTGACTGCTACCTCGGGTCGGATCGGAGTGCACCATCGATTCGTGGCTTCCAGTCCCATCTGGATCGGATCGGGGTCCTTCATGGTACACTGGATCGGTTCGTGGCTTCCAGTCCCATCTGGATCGGATCGGGTTCTCCACCACGCCGCGGCTCGGGTCACGCCTCTTGGTCATAGCTCCAAGCCCTTCGCCCTCCTTCAAGTCTCCGGTTCGTTGTCCTCAAGGTGGTCAAATCGGATCGTGTCGCTATCACTCCAGGCGGGTCGGGTCGGAGTCTTCAATCACCAAGCCTTGAATCACGACTTCTCGGATCGGTTCGGATCCTTCAGCTCGTGGCGCAGCTTGCTTCGCTATAACGATCCGGTCGGTTCGTGGTGAAGGGAAATGGGCGGTTCGGATCGGGTAGGGGGCGATCCGATCCGATTTCCTGCACCGATTCCTGCAACCTTCCAGCAAGTGTTTATACGCCTCTCGACGGCGTTTTCGACCATTCTAACTATTGAAACCAGTCACAAAGCATGTCATAGTGTCATAGCAATACATACAAGTGACCTCAAACACCAAAACAACAACATGATATGATAAAATGGATCAAACATAGCCAAAACCCCATGTTTTTCCCTTAAGCATATGTGAGCATAACTAATGGTATGATTAGCAAAACTTAACCAAATTAACCCAAACTCATATCAGAGGTCTAAAACATCGTTTATGATTTTATAAACATTTTTCCAGAATTTATTTTCCTTTAAAAACGCTGATTAGCACTAATCACCCCAACTTAGCCATAATTAGTGCAAAAAGCAAGCTAATCACTCACCTTAGCCACAAAACAACTAAGATCTGAAATAATTCTCTGATTTGATGCGAATCCCAATGCTAACAGCAGCTCCAAGGTTGATTAGGTGAAGATCTTCTTTGATTAGGAGTTGCTAAGCCAAATCCTTGACCAAGAGATGATTTGGAGGTGATCTAGAGGTTGGAGGCCATTTTTAGGGATCCTTGGTGATAAGTGGAGGCTAGAAAACTGAAATGGAATGATTCTCCATCTCATCTCAGCCCTCCCATAACCCTAATCCCGAAATGGGTTATGGGCCTACTCACTAATCACCCGATTTGGCCCGGTTAAGCAGTCTTTCACCCTCCAAACCTTGTTTCAGCCATATCTCCCAAACGGTAAGTCCGTTTGGCTATTATGACCACTCTACGGAAAGAGAAACCATCAAACGAATCTAATGGAAGTGGTTTCAGGTCAAAATTCCTTCCCTATCAAAAGTTATGGCCAAAACAGTACTGACTAGGGGCAAAATGGTCATTTAAAAATCAACAAAAATCATGAACAGGGAAAATGACTCTAATAGATGTTTCCCAAAGTTACATGACCATACAACTTCACACGGGAAAGAAATAAATATTCTACAATCCTATGATGTGTAGAACACGGGTCGTTACAGATAATCTTTAGCGGCTCTCTTCTCACAGCTAATTCTGGAGTAATTTCAATATCTTGTTGAGCTGCTTCTTCCACGATCAAGTCTGGATCATGAACGTGCTTTCGAAGTTGAGATATGTGAAATACATCATGAACTCCAGGCAACCAATCAGGCAATTTAACTCTATAAGCGAGTGTTCCGATCCGTTCAAGAATAGGAAACGGACCAATGAATTTGGGCGCCAACTTCCCAGTTTTACCGAACCGGATAACTCCTCTCATCGGCGATACTTTCAAATATACATAGTCGCCAACCGCAAATGATATATCTCTTCTTCTCCTATCGGCATAGCTCTTGTGTCGGCTTTGAGCGACGAGTAATCGCTTCTTAATAAAGTCGACTTTGTCGGCAGCTTCTTGGATCATATCAGGCCCTAACACGAGTCTATTACCAGGTTCGACCCAACAAGCAGGGGATCGGCACGGTCTACCATACAATGTTTCGAATGGTGACATTGTCAAGCTCGCCTGGTAGCTGTTGTTATAAGAGAATTCAGCCAAATGCAGATGGTCTTCCCATGATCCACCGAAATCAAGAACACAAGCCCGCAATAGATCTTCTAAAATACGATTCACCCTCTCAGTCTAACCATCCGTCTGAGGATGATAAGCGGTGCTCAAGTTCAGCTTCGTTCCCAGCTCTACATGAAATGCCTCCCAGAATTTACTAGTAAATATTGTATCTCTATCACTGACTATACTGAGCGGCACTCCATGTAGTCTAACTATTTCCTTGAAATATATCTGCGCCAGATTCTGAGCAGTTCTGTTTGATCTGACAGGTATGAAATGGGCGGTCTTCGTGAAGTGATCTACGATCACCCAAATACTGTCATTTCCTTTTCTGGTTCTGGGCAAACCATCTATGAAGTCCATGGAAATATGTTCCTACTTCCAACCAGGAACGTCTAGCGGTTGCAATAATCCAGCTAGTTTTTGTTGGTCGCTTTTGACTAGCTGGCAAGTAGGGCATCGACTAACATATAAAGAAATGTCCCTCTTCATCGACTTCCACCAGAAAGTGCGTTTGATGTCATTATACATTTTGCTTACTCCCGGATGGATACTAAGTTTTGACTTGTGGCATTCATCCAGTACTTCCTTTCGGAGCTCAGCAATGTTAGGAACACAAATTCGACCTTTCAGCCTTAGAATCGCCTCATTATCAACTTGAAAACTCAAGGGTTCGCCTTGTTGAATTATCTCTCTGATCTTCTGAATGAAGTGATCATCCTTCTAAAGAGCAGATATTTTATCTATCAATGAAGTCGTGATAATAAAACTGGCAATCATTTCATTCTTTCGGCTTAACGCATCGGCCACGACATTGGCTTTCCCTGGAGTGTATATAATCTCAAAATCGTATGCTGCAAGGAACTCTAGCCAACATTGCTGCCTCAGATTCAAGTCTTTCTGGGTGAATAGATACTTTAACGACTGGTGATCTGTAAACAGTTCAAATCTCTCACCCAGAAGATAGTGTCTCCATATTTTCAAGGCGAATACTATAGCCAATAACTCAAGATCATGAGTTACGTAGTTTTTCTCATGCGGCTTTAACTGACGGCTAGCATACGCAATCACTTGACCTCTTTGCATTAACACTGCACCAAGGCCTTCTCTAGAAGCATCTGTCCAGACTTTCAAATCCTGATTGCCATTGATAATGGTTAACACTGGAGCAGTCGTTAATCTTAACTTTAACTCTTCAAAAGCCTCCTCACTTTCTGGAGTCCATTTGAATTTAGAGTGCTTCTTTGTAAGCTTCGTTAAGTGACCAGAAATCTTCGAAAAGTTTTTAATGAACTTCCGGTAATAACTAGCCAATCCGAGAAAACTGCGGACTTCTGTAGGAGTACTAGGCTGTTTCCAGTTTTGAATAGCCGTGGTTTTACTTGGATCCACAGCAATTCCTTCTTTTGATACGACATGGCCTAGAAATTTCACTTCATCTTGCCAGAATATACATTTGGATAGTTTGGCTTTTAAAACATCCCTTCTGAGGATTTCCAGAACCTGTTCCAAATGTTTTTCATGTTCGGCTTTTGATTTAGAGAAGATTAGACTATCATCAATAAGAACCAGAACAAATTTATTCAGGACTCCTCTGAACACTCTATTCATCAAATCGATGAAGTATGCTGGAGCGTTACATAAGCCGAACGGCATTACTAACCACTCATAGAATAAGTTTGGACCTCTGAATGCTGTCATAGGAAGACATTCTTCGACAATTCGAAGCTGATGGAAGCCTGTAGCTAGGTCCATCCTTGAAAACACTTGTGCTCCATTCAGACGATCCAATAAATCATCGATTCGTGGCAATGGATATTTATTCTTTATGGTCTGCTTGTTCAAATCATGATAATACACACATAGTCATAGAGTACCGTCAGATTTTGGGACAAACACCACTGATGCTCCCCAATCAGAGAAACTAGGCCTGATCAGACCCTTCCATACTAGCTGTTGTGTTTGATTGTCAAGTTCTTCTTTCTCTTTCAAGGACATTCTTCGAATAGCGTGAACTACCGGCCTTGCATTCGGAATCAAAGCAATCTTGAAATCTATGTCTCTCTGCGGAGGTAAGCGAACAACTTCTTCGAACACATCCGCATAGTTCTTGACGACAGGAATGTCTTTGATGAGGTCAGGAATATTCTCTGTGACTTCAGGGATATTTTCTATTTGAACAGGAGAAACATCCAAAGCTGCCCAGAAGTCTTTTCTATTAGCATTCTGACCTTCATAGGGAATGGTTATATAATCACCTTATTTAATCTTCGCCTTAACGACTCTTCGGCGCATTTAACCTCAGCTTCATACTTGGTCAACCAGTCTAACCCCAAGATAAGATCAAACTCTGTAAAATTCATGACAACCGTGATGGTAGGGAACCGATAATGAGAAAAGGAAACCGGCACTCCACAAACCCAACTGAGATCAATGGAACCCCCAACCGGATTCTGGACAGTCATTGGTTCCTTGAGCTTCTTCAAATTCAAATCCAGTTTCTTAGCTGCATTCTTTGCAACAAAGCTTCGCGACGCTCCTGTATCAAACAGTACTTTAACTGGAATATCTTTGACAGTTAGCGTGCCTTCTAAAACATCCGGCCTTTCCAGAACATCTGAGGGCCCACAAGTTTCTGCTATTTCATTTATACATACTGCTTCAGGTTCCTTTGAGAGTTGGCACTTCCATGCGATATGACCTGCTTGATGACACTCATGGCATGTCCTTTCACCATGTGGGTTCTTTTTCTTAGTAGATTTGGATTCATTCTTCTTCTGTTTCTTTAAAGATTTACATTTTCTGGACAAATGGACCTTCTGATTATAGTTAAGGCATATGGCAGCCGTTATCGGTTCTTTCCCAGATTTAGCCCTTTTTCTCTTGGCACTGGGCTTCTTACTGACCTCAGGACTATCAGTCACAGACTCCACTTGGTTACTCGAACTAACTTCCTCTTCGTCGTGCAACATACCTTTCTTATGGAGATCTTCATACTGATAAGCAATGTATATCATTTCAGAAAAGGGGAGCTTCACATTCCTCATCACACTATTCTGATATTTTCTTTGCAGGCCATGAATAAATCTCAGATTCTTCCTCTTTGGATCTTGAATCAGATGAGGAGAAAAGTGAGAAAGTTCGTTGAATTTCTTATGATATTCGGGAATGGTCATATCTCCTTGTATCAGATAAGAAAATTCATCACATAATCGCTCGGTTGCTTCGGGAGGAGTAATTCTTTCTAGGAAAATCACTTTGAATCTATCCCAGGTGATATCACCTTCTTGATTATCTTTAATAACCGAATCCCACCAAAACAAAGCTTCTTCTTTGAGTGCCCAAGACGCCAGTAATCTTTTCTGATCATCTCTCAGCTTTAAACCCTCAAAGATTTTCTCTGCAGAACGGATCCAAGCTTGTGTTTCCATAATGGACTCCTTGCCTAAGAATGGCGATCCACCCAGATTTCGAAATCTCTTGAATAGAACTTCTATATCTAATTCTGGCTGTGGGTGCACAACTGGCTCATTAGCTGGTTGAGCCATACGATTATTTCTTCTGTTCCTGTCACTCATTTTCTAGTGCGTCTGCAATTAGCAGACAAAGTGTCAGGTCAACAGAAAAGATATTGCAAAACATAGAGACAAATACTTCAATGTAAATGTGTCTACTGGGGCGTATTTCATTCTGCTTTACTTATACTAGGATATTACTGATCCTATCTGTATAGAGTTACCCGTCCTAGAACACTACTGGTTCTATTTCTGACGAATGCGTTCATATGTTATATCCAAGAACTAAGCTTAACCAAAGCTCTGATACCACGTTGTGACACCCCCAAACCCCGTACTGACGGTGGCAAGGGTAATCCTTGGAATATAACACAGAAACAGATAATAGCAGAACAGAATTAAATAAATACACCAGATAATGCACAAATAATACACTGAATAAACGTAATCATCAGAGTTACACAGTATACAGGATCATACTTAGTACAAATACAGTTCAGCTATACATAAATGTCTACAGCGGAAACAAACATAATATGTACAATAGGAGCTGAACAGCATAAAATAGATAAATGATAGAATCCATCTTTAGCTCCAGCTATCCGGATAAAGCCAGCTAAAACCTGAATACAAGGCTGCCCGTGTAGAAACAGGGGCACCCGAGTTTGAAAGTGAAACAAACTACGAGTCAGTCATGGGACTGGTATGAGAAATCTACTCAACGCATTTAAAATATGGCTAATCACAGGACCACGCCACTTTCGTGGAACGGGTTTACTCCATTGGATTGCTAGTGCTTTAAGACAAATCATTCTTTTAAACATCGCAATGCTTTTTATAAAAATGAAGCCATTATAAGACTCAGTTCCCATCACACAATGCAACGCAAACTGGAGGATAGAGTTTTACCTTATAATAGCCAAAGTATGATTGATACGAATAAAACAAAAGCATTTGATATTATTACTAGTGTTTATATGTTTTCAAAAACAATTTCACATCATAACTATCAATCATAGACGGCATGGGTACCATATATCATGTCGCCATATGTATATACAATCAAAACCGCACGGTGTCGTATTTGGAAATTGGATTTCCATCATGAACCAAGGCAAAAGATAGTCCTTAACGAATTCGAGACTGCCTAGCCCGAGCCTCAGGCAAGTACGTTGTCAAGCCTTTAGATCGTTAGGGCCGGACCACCGATGTGGATTAAAATTCCTGAACACTGCGTTTCCCCGCCCTTTGGGGCGTAAGTGAGCCAACGTATGACTCCATCGGTCCCGGATCGACCGATCTAACCGAGGCGCCTCGCAACAGCAACAACCACATAAGTCAAACTCGTCAGGGCGTGTAAAACCACTGACGCCACTTCTAGCTAGGGAGAAACGTAGGCCCTCCCTGAGGTCCTTTCTCCCGTTTCTGGTTCGTACCGGGATGTGAGGCTCGCGATTTCACGTTATACACAAAGCTACGCCACACAGGCGGTGCTTTGATCATCACCACAAGACTTTGCTTTTCAACAGAAGCCCTGATCACTGCATCTTAGCATGCCACACAGGCAATTCACACCGTGCAACTGATGGCTATCAATCACACAGAATAAATTCCAATGTCAGACACACTGTCCATTTGCAAGTCCGTTCTGGGTCTGAACGAAACTGGAGGCACTATATACCTCGCAAACCCATCGATCACCACGTACGTCTGGACGATCACCACTCATTATCCATATTTCGGGATGCCTCCCAATCAGGACCTCGGTTACCATCCCAAACGAAGTGAAGATCTCCGGTCTTCGACCACCGTCTTCCTCTTCGATTTCTTATCGTTGATTCAGTTATTCAGAATGGGATAAACCTAATCTTTCTGAGTAACTCGCGTATATAATAAACAAGTGCTACACAAACACTACTACGCATCATTTCAATGCATTAGTCACTAACCGTCAATCAGTAAGAGAACGATTTCCCAAATATTAACCCCGAAGGCCGAAACCAACATCAGATCAAAATCCAGGAAACCATTCGACTTAGCTAACCTTCAGTTAATTTCTAAATTTCACATCCATATCGTTTATAATGTTTTATAACGATTTATCGCTATTTTTATTTATTTTAAAATAGCCAATTTATTCAAACAACGCTTCGGGCCATAACGCGGCCGTGGCGCTGTTTTTCTTCAGATTTGATTTACACATATCTGAAAATCTAACCGTTGGATCTTCACAAAATTTACATCATTAGAAAGATCTTCTCAAAACGAATCCAACGGTTTCAGTTTCGGGAAAATCCGACGGTCGGATCTCCCGGTATAATCGTTTGAAGTTTTGATTTCAAAATACGAACTGCAGCGTCGTTATTCGATTTAATATAATTATATTTATATATATATATAATCGATTCTGACGCTGTTTTTCTTCAGATTTGAATTAAACATTCCAGACAATCCAACCGTTGGATTTTTACAAAGTTGGTGCCGTTGGAAAGATATTTCCAAAGCGAACCCAACGGTTGCGGTTTCGAGAAAATCCGATGGTCGGATCTCCCGCACTAATCGTTTGAAATCACGGTTTCAAAATACAAACTGCAGCTTCGTTTTTCGATATATTTCAATTCTGTTTATATATATATATCGATTCTTCGATTTCAAAACCATATGAATTTCATACATTTGATAAAAACTATATTTTTATCTAACTGTCTTCTATTTCAACACTTCACTATTTTTAACAATTCATGTATATAATAAAAATGTGATTTTTAATGCAAAACAATTTATTTCAAACTCTACTATTTTATATAGTTAATATATGTGATAAAAATAGGATTTTTATTATAAAACAATTTATTTCATAACAAGATTATTTTATATATCTCATATTGATGATAAAAATGGGATTTTTATTATAAAACAATTTCTTTCAAAATATGAATACCATTCAACACATGAATTTCAATTCAACGAATGAATATCAATTCAACACATGAAGGTTTTCTATAGTTTATATATATAGATAAAAAGGTGATTTTTATATTTAAAACACGAATACCATTCAACACATGAATTTCTATTCAACGAATGAATTTCGATTCAACACATGAAAGCTTTCTATAGTTTGTATATATATATATATATATAAAAAGGTGATTTTTATATTTAAAACACGAATACCATTCAACACATGAATTTCAATTCAACGAATGAATTTCGATTCAACACATGAAGGTTTTCTATAGTTTGTATATATATATATATATATATATATATATATATATAAAGGTGATTTTATATTTAAAACACGAATACCATTCAACACATGAATTTCTATTCAACGAATGAATTACGATTCAACACATGAAGGTTTTCTATTCAACGAATAAATATAGTTTCAACAAATGAAAATTATTCTAACACATGAATATTATTCAAAATTTCGGCAGCATAACGGCAGGGTAGTTAAAACCGGGACTGTCCGTAGTACGGCTCCTCGCTCTACCTTAAAACCTCGCGGTTTTTGACAATGGGGATTCATGCATCTAGTTCGCATGTAGGCGGCATGTATATTTATTTCATTTCCACAAACTAATCCTATGTGGTTTCAACCAAATATTTCTCAACCACAAACGGGTATTTTTCAACCACAATCAATCAATATCAACCACAAACAATTCCAATCAACCATTCGCTATCAATCAATTTTCACACCAATCACAACCAATAAATATCGTCCATGGTTTGTGGACGAGGGGCGTGTATATATATATATATATATATATATATATATATATATATATATATAAGTATATTTATATGTAGTATTTCACTTCTATTTCAACACATATATAATTTTTACAACGCATATACAACTTATACATCGAACGTACAACTTATACAACGCTTATACAAGAGGTGTACAACGCTTATATAACTCATACATCGATTATATAATTTATACATCATCGTTTTCCATATCGTTTATAAATTAGAAATCTCACATTGGGTTCCACTCCACCAAAAATAGCAGGAGGCTCAGAAAAATATGCGGTCTCTTCTAGAATTAGAGGACGTCCACACGGGCACGATGTTTCCTGTTTCATCGAATTTCGTCAACACACGAAAAATATATGATTTTTCAAAGTTTGCAACGGTTTGAAGGTGTTAAAACAGTTCAAAATAAACAAGGTCGTACCTCAGCTGTTTCCTTCAAAACTAGGTTTGGATTTTTCTTCGAATCCGTGTAGCTATTCGTCGATCAGCCTTCGCAGCGTCGAAGGGGGAGGAGAGGCGCGCCTGCGCCTGAAGGGGAGAGGCGTTCGATCTCCTGTGGCAGGCGGGACGGCGGCGAAAACACCCGAATTTCTCGAGCTCGATTCTCCCAAACCACTCAATGAAAAAATCCAAACTATGTATGGATTTGAAGATCTTCTCGAGCTCTACAAATTTTCCAATTGGAGTGTTTGATTTTGGTGCGTGGATCGATCAGAAAATGGACGGGAAGATTTGGAGGGTTTTCCAACTTCGATCGTGTTACGGGGAGAGAGAAAGCGGATTTTTTTTTTATAAAAATCTGATTGGCCGGTATTTATATTAATTCGAAAAATAGGGTTTTCGCACACGAACTCCAATCCAAACCCAATGACTGTCGTCCCTAGCGTTTTACCCTCATTCCGAACACAATGGGATATGTTTCGTAGGCCCATTCGACTATTTCAATCAGTTTTCCTTCAATTTAAAATATATAACATTCAATATTTAATTTGAACGTACATTTCAATTTGTCAGGGCCACAAACTGATTCGAAAAATTCCAGAAAAATAAATCTAGCTATGTTTTGACGATACGGTCCCAACAAAACTAGTTTCGTCGAATTCTGAGACCGTTTGCAAAAAGGCCCATTTCTGGTCGATCCAATTTAACTATAATTGACCAAAACACATTTTCCTTTGCCACGCTCACATGCTAGCTTCAAAAATTATGAAATTTGAAACCTAGTAATAACTTCACATCCCGGATCCAACAAAAGTGGTTTCGTCGAATTCCGAGGTCGTATGCAAAATGGCCATTTTCACGGGCTATATAAATTCCATAGCGACCTTTCTGAAAATTCATTTGGCCATAACTTTTGCTTTCCGCGATGAAACTTCGATTTTTCAGATTCGTTAGAAAGGTATTCACCAACAGATTTAAATATTTTTGGTTTCACTCAAATCGGTTTTTTTTCCCCCGGTACAGTCAGTTGAAGTTTGAATTCAAATTTTGAAACTACCGCGCCATTTCAGGCCTTGTTTATAATTAGAATTAATTATATTCCTTTTCAATTGTCGATTCAAACTCAGTTTCCATCTTTACTATTTAAAATATTTATTTTAAATATTTAAAATCTACTATTTTAGCCAATTCAAAAATTTTAAATTGGTTCAGATTTTCCGGGTCGTTACAATCAACCACTGGAGAATAATGGGGAAAAACCTAGCAATCTATCCGAAACAAAATGGGAGACTTTGGATAGGAAGGCTGCTGCGTCTATTCGATGTTTTTTGGATAATTCAGTATTTCATATTGTTGCTAATGAAACATCTGCTTATGAAATTTAGAAGAAATTGGAAGGGGTTTATGCGAAGAACTCCGCAACAAACAAGGCTCTTCTTATGAGAAGATTGGTAAATCTGAAGCTTAAGGAAGGTGAATCAATTGGGGAGCATCTTAATAATTTTCAGAAAATTGTGAATCAATTGGCTGCCATGAATTTCAAAGTGGATGAAGAAACACAAACTTTAATGATGATGAGTTCATTGCCAGAAAGTTGGGAAACACTTGTGGTTGTGTTGAATAACTCAAATTCGGATGGCGTTGTTTCAATGGGGTCCGTGGTTTGTAGCTTGTTTAATGAAGAGATGCGGAGGATGAGCCTTAAGGAAGGAAAAGATAAGGAGGAAACAGAAATTGAAACTCCAATTGAAAAAGCCTTTATTTCAAGGAGGGATAATCAACGAAATATGGAAAGACAATCGAATAGATCGGACATGAGAAAGGAATATGTTTGTTTTTACTGTGACAAACCCGGTCATCAACTGATATTTTGTCACAAGCTTAAAAGGGATAAGGAGAAGATGAAGACATTGGAAGAAAAGATTGATGAACAAAATAACAACGGTAATGAGGTGAATTTTGGTGTGGAGATTGAAGGAAATATTTTATGTGTTAATAAAATCGAAAGCAAAGATTGGATACTTGATTCGGGGGCTTGTTTTCACGTATGCCATCAAAAGGAAGCATTTGTTGATTATGAAGAACAAATTAGTACAGTGGAATCTGCCGACGGTCGAGATTTGCATGTTAAAGATATAGGTTCAGTTCGATTGAAGATGTATGATGGAAGGTTGGTGAAGCTAACGGGAGTTAGGTACATCCCAGAAATTAAGAAGAATCTAGCTTCAATTGGACAGTTGGAACAAAAAGGTTGCAATTTCTCGACTAGAGGTGGAGTTACAAGAGTTTGGAGGGGTAACAAGGAGCTTCTGTGCGCAAAACGGGAAAATAATAACATATATAAATTGCTTGGAAAAATGGTGGAGAATATTATGAGTTCTCAAATTGGATTAGGAGAGGCGAGTTCATCTGAATCAAGGTGGAGCCATCACCGTAAAGCCACAAAGTCTACATGGAAGTCATTGTGGTATTACAAGCAATTTTGAGATCTTTTATGTGGTGCATCTCATTAGGGAAATGCATAATTTGAAGATGGTTTTTAGATTTGTTGAGTGTTGGAGTGATTTCATATCAAGGTGGAGTGGTATGATTTGTGATATTTATCACATGGATATTGAAGATCGAGATATTATAGGATTTTTTATTTTGTACAAATTTTAAGGAGAATGATATATTTTGTGCAAGTTTCAAGGAGAGAGATTTATTTTGTGCAAGTTTTGAGGAGGATATTTCAGGATATTTTCAGATCTGGAGGATATTTAGGATCTAGAGAAAATTTCGGGAATTTCCATATACTTTCTATTTGCCTATATAAGCATGTCATTAGAGATAGATTTATTTGCACTTTTGAGGGGAGTTTGTTTTTTTTTTTTTTTTTTTTTTTTTTTTAGAGATTGAGATATCTTCTCAATTTTAGGTCTTTTATTGTAAAAAATTGGTGGAATAATAATGGTTTGTTTGGAGGAATTTGTTTGTTATTGTTATTTTCTTCTCTCTTTCAAAATCTAATTGTGTGGTGATCTTGTGGAACCTCTAACACTTAATATATTTGGTGGAAGCATATATGGCGAGATATAGGCATGTATTTGGAGTACACTGATGTTTTGTGCTCCTGAATTTCTACATGAACTAAAACTATAAATTGATGGTTTAATAACCTTTTCAATATTTTTCCATTACTACCTACAGTGTCAAAAAACAACCCTATTTTGGTGTCTCCATTTTGTAGCAGTAACAGAATCCAAGTAATACATCTCGTATGTGCAACAAATAAAGTCTATGACCGTGGAATGTCTAATCAAATTTGGATAATGTACTTTCAGGTACTTTCATGGAATTCCATTTGAAGTTATTACCACTGAGATGTGATTGAGTACATTATAATGTAGTTACTTGCTTATTCATATGAGGAATGAATTTCTTAGTCATATTTGTTTAAAGTTCAAATCTTTTTCCTGACATTCCATAAAATTGTGATATTCTTTTCTTTCTATTCCATCTTTTCTCAGTTGGAATTCTAACTGCTATTTTGGGAAAATATGACACTTTAATTTGTTTTCTTGCTACTTCAATATTGTTTTATCTCATCTGCAAGTGAAATCGCTTATAACTTATGACATGTGTTGTATGTATGTCTGGTTTTTTATATATTTCTTCACCCTTTTGCTAAGGAAATCTATAATCCGTTTTTCAATGTTCTCAACCTCACCCTGACCCTCCCTTCCTGATGCTTCATTTTTCAACCCACCATGTGTATTGCGCTCTCACTGACCGTGTGCCATTTTATGCTTTCTACCTGATTAACTTTGCTTTGCTTACACTCCAAAGTCTAGCCTCCTCCTCTGACGGTTGCTTATGACATGTGTTGTATGTATCTTTTGACGGTTGCTGCAGCTAAGCTGCTAAGGTAATGTAGGTACTTTTAGATTTGGGCAAATAAGATGGAAAATATATACATGTACAAAAACATTAAAAAAACCAGAAGATCGTTACTTCATTACAAAAATATATTCTCCCGCCTGAGGCTGTATAGCTCTAAAGAATTCACATCAATGTTATATTTCATTTTCAGCCTGTCCTCGTTCACTTTCCACCACAGTCTAGCCTCCTCCTCCAAAAACATATTTTTGCTGCATAAATTTAACATTCAAGTAATAAGTGAATAGATGATAGAATCAAAGAGACGCAACCAGAATAAACTAACCTCAGTTCCACTCGCACTAATTCCTGAGAACCATCTGGCATACGATTTAACGTCACAGTAACTCCAGGCTCATCTTCAACTTGTACAGACATTACTTTTACATCATCTTCTTCCTTAGTTGTAGGGCTAGTGGATTCCTCCTCAACACTTGAGTCGGATAGTTTGTGAAAATCTTATCCTTTTGGGGCCTCCTGTAATAAAAATCATGCAGGTATTTTCAATTTGTGCATATAAAATATAGAAATGCTTCATTTGCATCCAGGTAAGAAATGAATAAATTACAGAATCAAAGAAACACAGTCAAAATAAACCTACTATAGTTCCACCGTGCACTAGTTCTTGAGCACCATATAGCATATAATTTAACATCGCGGTAACTCCGGGCTCATCTTCAACTTGTACAGGCATTATTTCTACATTATCTTCTTCCTTACCTGTAGGGCTACTGGATTCCTCCTCAACACTTGAGTCGGATAGTTTGTGAAAATCTTATCCTTTTAGCAGTTGCTGTAATAAAAATCATGCAGGTTTTTCAACTTGTGCATATATAAAATAAAAATATATATAGAAATGCAAACAGATTAAAAAAAATTACTTCATCAGAAACAAAATTCACCTGACAGAGGCTGTATAAGATATTGAGATCCCCATAGTTATCATCCCACCACCTTTTGGCTTCCAATCTATTAAAATGCTCCGGATTTGGAAAAAAATAATAATAATAACAATACCACATAAGTTCGTTTGCATAAAATAACAGATTTAGATGATTCCAAGTCTAAATAAGAGAAACAAAAGAATTATTATTTCACCTGAAATGAATTTTTAGTAGCCGGTTACCCCTCTTGGGTAATGTTTGTAGTAACATAAAAACTCCATCATCAGGCTTGGCTTGCCATAGTCTTTCATCGTCTTCATTTATCATCTTCTCATTGCCATTATATACGGCTTCTTTCTTCTCAATTATCTTCTCATAGTCTTTGTTTACAGTCTTTGTTTACAGTTCCACTTTTCACAATGACATTCTTTTGCTTTTTTGACTTCCTTTTTTAGCACGTTCAAAGGTTTGAGGAAGAATTGAGAATAGTATAAAAGTGATGAGTGCTTAGAGCGATAGGTACAACCGTACAAGTATATAATGGTACTTTTGATTAATTAAAGAGATAATATTGAAACAGATTTTTTTTTCCTTAATTAATTCTTTTGTTTTAAATCGTTTATAAACAAGTATAGCATGGAAAATTTTTTTTTTCCCTAACTAATTAAT
Source organism: Allium sativum (assembly GCA_030737875.1). NCBI lineage: Eukaryota > Viridiplantae > Streptophyta > Magnoliopsida > Asparagales > Amaryllidaceae > Allium > Allium sativum. The sequence continues at coordinate 392,203,018 of CM060922.1, forward strand.
TAATGAGATAATATACCTATTTTGTTGAACTTCCTATTTTGTTTTAAATATGCTAGTTGAACGTATCGTTTGACAGTACTAGTTGAACGTCAAAAAATTTGATGCATGGTTTATTTTTAACAACCTATTCAAAATACCATTCTTATATTATTCTTGGGCTAGTTCCATACTATTCTTCTTAGACGTTATTTCCTTACTAGGATGTAATGAATAAATGTGTATAATTTTAGGAAAATGCTTCCTATTTGATTAGTAGGATAATTTTTCACTTGAGTTTTGCTACTATACTAAAGTTTCCTCTTATGAAGATACAAGAATAGTGTTTGGCAAGTTTGGTGAAATTCAAGGGATTATAAGGTAATAGATTTCTTTTTTCTTCTTGCTTTAGGCTTTTAAAAAGGAAGACTTTTCCTAAGTTTGGATCTAACTCGAAATTTATTGGGAAAATATCAGAAAGTGCCACTTTTTACTTGCCTATTATTAATGTGCAACAAATAAATTTTTGATTTGTTCCTGTGCAAATTAAACGTGCGCAAGTATATTTGGGAAAAAATTGATACACGGATTTTAAAAGTATGCCTGTGCAAAAATATCGGACAGAAGGCTTATTTTATAATAATTTTCACATGATGTCTTATATTTAAATAAGTATTTTTCAAGTGGCCTAGAAGAAAATTTGTCATATTCAGTAAGATATTTATAATTGAAAAAGTAAGGAAATAGAACAATTGATAATATAAATGAGCCTAATTAATAATTTCTCTTCCGTAATCAATTTTCAAACTACATTTGCATTTGTATAAATGAATTATTGGTAAAACTTCAGAAGTTATGGCATGGTAAGGTAACATTAAACTATCTGTGATTACTTCAATGTTAGCATCAACTCCAAAAGAAATCATATGTCATCCATATCTACTAAAACACTCAACAATAAATAATAACGTACATGCTAGTATAACCGCATAATGGTGGGAAAACCGACTTTGTAATATTACATCTTGATTTACTTTCCATATAATGAAAAAAATACATTTCCATATTGTTGTTTTTTATATATGGACATATTGAAAATTTCATCCAAGTACCCTATCATTTGTTCATTCATAATTAATAGTTATGACAAATTTGCACATGCAATTCAAAAGTGATAATAGAAAATAAGCATCATAATTTTGGCTTTAAAGGCAAGGCTATAAGGCTGCAATTAATGTGAAATAACTTTACATATGAAATGAATGTTCCTGGACAACTTCTTGCATGACATATATGGATATAAATAAGGTAAACAATAACCATGCCCCATTAGGGAAAATGTTGAGATTTATAAAATTAACCAGATAGCTACTCTTGAGTTCCACCTATTTTCTTTGAAGTAATAACAAATTATGTAATCAAAATATTTTTTCCTATTACGGATAGATATCATATTATTCTTAATAAAAACCCATATAATAATTAATTAGTATCTTATATTGTAGGCTAATAAGCGGAGACCCGTGCACTGCACGGAAGCATAAAGCACGCTGGAGCATAACTAAAAGCAAGAAAAATATTTGAGCATGATATTAGAAAATGAGACCTTAAAACATAATAGTGAAGTATTTTTTAAACGCTCAGTAGTTTTAGTTTGGAAGTATTTCATAACCATCTGATATATTTGCTTAAATTTTAGAAGAAAAATATCGGTATATTTAAATTACACCGATTATTTTTAGTGTTGCCTTAATTGAAATTTCAAGTTTCATGATAAAACCTTTGAATAAATATATATAATTCGTATCAAATTTTATTACTTTAAAGTTTATTTTATTTACTAATATTTAATTTGAGTTCGATTTCGAAAAAATAAAAAATGAATTATAGAAGAAAACTACAAATATTGCCTAAGTTAAATGGAATCTGTATTCCATTTAAGATTAATTGCGATAAAAGAAATAAAAAGTCAAGAATATTAAGCTATACATATATATATATATATATATATATTAAAAGAAATAATAAATGGTAATAAATTAAAGTTAGTATATACTTGATCGTTAATTAGATTAGAAAAAAGTTACGAAATAAAGGAAAATGAAACTGACGAAAATTATTTACATTAATTAACATTAACGTTAAAACTGGTCATAAATGCACATAAAGAAAGAAAATACAAGGAACTGATATATAAGGCTTGTCATGATTATTCAATAGACATTGTAATTAATGCATCATTCAATGAAGGACAAAATTGGTATTGTAAAAAAGCTTCTGACGGACACAAGTTTTCGAAAGCTCGGTAAAATTAAGAAAAACCGACAAAGTTGGTTTGACAAAAGAAATAAATCTATATCTACCAAAATAAATCTAGCTATATGTTTACAATAAACATAAATGAAGTAGCAAATACAACTAAATATAAAAATAAAATATCTAATCAATTATATTCATCCAACCAAGCACCGTAACAATATTTGCAATGTCAATATCTTATATATATGATTTTACTGGTTCATTTCTCTTTTAAACAATTATTATTCTCATTATTATATCCAAATTTCTATTTACATTCGATTATTTTTATCGTTTCACATTGATTTTTTTTTTTAGTTTCATTTACACTTCGCTTTGCTCACATTCACCTAATCGTAATCGATTTACATTCAACATTCATTTCAAGTTTTTGGTTAATTATAGTCCAAATCACATAAAATTTTCAATTTACCATCAATTTCATTTATCATTTGATTTGTTTACATTCATATAACCAAATCCACTTCCATTTGAATGTTCATTCTCATTAACCTTCAATATCCAAGTTTCATTGATTGGTGTAATATACAATTACAAATCCATATTAGCACTTTTAACTTCTTGATATTTTGGTAAGTTTTACTATGCAACAGGATGTAACATAGTATCATTCAATATGTCTATTTCAATTAGTATAACATATTCAACCATTTAAGTTCATTCCCATACCATATCAATTCTCTATGTCATTTTCTCATTCCATTAATTTATTTCTTTAACAAGTTCATTTTTCTTATTATAAATTTCAGAAGTGTCTAAAATTTCAAGTTTTATTCAGTTCATTAATTATTTTAGAACTTAAGAATTCATCTTCGGGTTCATTTCCAAATCAACTTTAAAATAATATATATATTATATCCTTACATAAAACCATACTATAAATGATTTAAATGAAATTCAACTTCGTAAAATATAGTATGAAAGTTCTAAGTGGTCTCCCCACTAAGAATCTTGAAAATAAACGTTGATGATGTGTTCACTCATCACAGAAATCATTTCCAAAGACAAGATGGGGTATACACTTATTTCTAAAATTCCTTTGAAAACAATTTCAATATGAAACAACTTTTTAAAAATATAATGACATTATTCCAAAACCATTTGCAAATCAATACTCCCAAAGCATCCGAATTTGAATCCTCGATTCCATATTCAAGTTCATCTTATTTCATTATCAATTAATTTTCAATATTTCACTTTTACTTAAAATCATTCAATAGTCAATAGTTTAGTTATACTGACTAATTAAATAAATGTAATAGGTTTTCAAAATAACTCCTTATATATTAAGTGAATATTAGCCGTACGTCCCTAGAAAGTATGAAAATGTAAATGGCACCCAGTGACAGTTTTAAATATAAAGCGGGTCCCTATCTCTGGGGTTACGTGTTTTGGAAAAAAAAGGTGCTGTCAAGTAAAAATATATTCTAAAATCTGGTAATATTCCTAGAAGACCACAAAAACAAAAAAATTTGCATGCATATGTGCAAGTATTCACAATAGTTTCACACATATATGCAACTATTGTAGAAACTATTTCCATTGAAAATCTAGACCAACTTGCATGCAGATGTGCAACTATTTAAAATACTTGCACACATGCATGAAAGTTTTGCATGAAAAAGACTGAAATTTTGCCTGTAGATTGTTGCACACACGTGTGCAACTTTTCTGTTTTATTGCATGCTTGAATGCAAATAAACGTGAACTGTTTTGCATGGCTATGAATTATTGCACACTTTTATGCTAAAATTCTGCAATACTTGCACAGATGTATGCGAGAAACCAACAAAGATGCATAACAAAAATACTTGCACAGGTGTATGCAAGAAAATCCAAATTTGTGGATACTATTATGCATTTAACTGCAATTTCGTTGTTTTTCTGCTTTTGATGTGTTTTTCGGTGGTTTTTTGATCTTTTTTTTTTTTTTTTTTGCGTTTACATGTTTTATTTAAATACAAATTTACATGATTTTTTTTATGACCTATTTTCGAAAAATAGGAACCTAATTTACAATAAGTTTAGGACCGGATGTGAGCCTAATTTTGAAACTTATTAGGGGCCTATCAAACACACCCTATATATAAAATATAATCTAAAACAATATTGCGTCGATCAGTTCTGTTCGAGTGTTTTAGAAACCCCTATTGATGCATTGGCGTCCCAAGTACAGACCAAAATTCATAAACACTCAATGGAACAAATTAACACAATACAGAACCATTTTTATATCAAATTACAAGTACGCTTTCTCATATACACTCAAACTCATTCTAGTGTATTACTTCCCTATCTCTAATCCGTTAATCCCAAATAGAGCCAAGGTTTTGGCTAAACCACAACTCTGATACCAACTGTAACGACCATGATTTTTGGTCATTCAAATCGACAAAATTCCATAAATGTTGACCTAAACAAATCCAAAAATACAGAAAGTTATTGGGATTAATATAAGAAAAAGAAGAAAGAAGGAAATTATTACAGAATATCATAGCGGAATGATAATATATAATAAGTAACAGTTCATGAAGCTGTTTAAACATACATTTGATTATACTTTACAACAATTATCAGAGTGAAATATCATAAAACATACCAATATTTGCAGTGGAATAATAATAATATGTATGTTCGACTCCATCTTCATCTTTGTAAGGATGTCTTCAATAATTGAAAATTCAGGCTGACTCGAGCGCTAATGAAAAGACAAAAATACTCGGATCAGAACTAAAATATTTTCATATCAATCAAATCAAGACCATGTAATAATATGAGTTTCATGGCATCAGAGGTGCTTACGGTAATCCACATCTCCTATGCAATGTGTTTGTGAGTGTAATAACTTTAGTGATGTTACAGGAATTTCCATCTCATAAGGATTCCTCAAATTAGGTTCTATATAATACAATACGCTATTATAATAGGGTCAACGGAAAATATAAAATATGACAATAGCGTAAGAGGGATTACATTTTTACCCTTACACTGTTTATACATTGTCGTAAACATTGCATATAAAACACCAGTAAGCCGTCTGTGGATAGAGATGCACCGCTAACAACAACGCTAAATCAAAATCGTAGGGGCTCGATCAGGATGAATATGATAAGGCATCGAGGCAATACCCATCAGTAGGGTTCTACCGGATTGCGGACCCAGGCTGGTCGTAACACACAGCCGCAACTACCACCCACCCTAGACAATACTCCTAAATTAAAGGAGCTCAAATCAGTCACAAAGTAATATATATGGTATCGAAGAAGCATGTCTGCTAAGAGTAGCTAACTCACATTGGTCCGGGTATGGCTCCTGTTTTAGTCATTTCAATTATGACCCGAAGGTCAAGGCTATCCATCATCATTCTCTTTCTTCAAATCCAGTTATCGCCTCCAAATCATCCTACTTTATTCTGGACTCTCCACCATGTACACAGTTGTTAAAGTGTTTTCGGTATTGGCAGAGAGTACGACAATATCTTATCCCGGTCTCTTTAACAACCAAACATTTACATTTCTCACACCAATTGGTTCTTTTACATTTCAAAAGGATTCACACTTTGTATCAAAATATCAGATTTTCTTTGAAATCATTTCAATAGTCAAGATATAATAATTTTCATTCTAAAATCCTCATTTAAACCAACCTAAAATCTCTTTAACTATTCCAATTCTAAAATATTTTGTATATTAAAAAGTTGAAAAATATGTTAAAATGGTTTAGATATATACATGAAATAATTTGAAACAAATAGTTACAATAATAAAAGTTTATATAAATTGTTTGAATTTAAAATAGGAATATTAGAGAAGTTTATAAAGTAAATAATTGATTTTTAGAGTAGTTTATCTGAAATAGTTATATATATATATATATGAATTGAAAAATAATATAGTTTTTAAAGTAAATAGTTATTTAGGAAATAGTTATTTAGAAAACAGTTATCTATAAAGTTAGTTTATACAGTGGTTTTAAAATATTATAGTTCGAATTAGAATTGTTTCTTCAAATTTCTCTTAGCTTTAAGCCATATTTAAAATTTCACCAAATCAACTCAATTTAAATATTTCAATTCGATTCAACTCACATTTCAATTGAGATAGTTTGATTCCAATATTTACAGTTTAACTTGAAATTTTCATTTGGAATCATTACAATGTATGGCAAATCTCGAGTTTATGTTAGAGAATGGAGTTTTGATGACAACAACCTTATTTCAATTATCATTGATTATAAAATATATACTAACATCTTTATCTAGAATATATATACACACACATGTGTAGAGCTTGTATACAAGAATTAATACTGAAGACTGTACAGTTTAAGAGCTTTTAAAGATTCAGAATTCAGAGTAGATTCAAGACTTGTGAGCAATCAAGATTTCAAGAGTTCAAGAATAATATATTTATAGAGTCTAGATTTTGTAAGACTCTAAATAGCACTTCAGGTTCAAATTCAAATTCTGAATTTTCAATTCTTTCCTCAATCCCTTCTATTTTGTTTTCCTATTTTATTCTCAGTCATCTATATTTTGTTTTTATACTTGTTTCCATTTTTATTCTTCTTTGTTTTTCAAACTTAAATTTTTATATATACTTTATTTACATTTTATATAGTTTAAAACCTTGTAATTTTATAAATATATTTATATAGTTTAAAAATATGTTTTCATATGTATTTCTACCATATAATATTGATTTACAACATTAGAATTTTACTCAAGAATTTCCAGAATTAATTTTATATCAAAATTTTTGAAAAATGCTTTGAAAATGAAATTTACACATGAGTATGTCGACATAGCAAAATATGTATGTCGACATATAATAGCTATTTTTCTAAATTTGAAGGGAAGGGTCTTTTTACTATTTGAAATGCTTCAGAACCGTTGCAACCCTTCATTCTCTGTAAAAAGAGGTTAAAACCGAATTTTCTAACATCTCTTCTTCTCCATCTTCATCCCCTTTCATCCTATCACTATTCTTCTTCATTTTTATGGTTTTTACACTTATACTCTGCCGAATTCACTTCTGAATTGATCAAACTTCTTCTCTCTACACTCTCTACTCTCTGAATCAAGTGCTATTGAAGAGTTATAGGGCTGTTTTGTAATTGCTTGGGTTGAAAGACCCTGTTTGTAAGTTAAAGAGTAATCGGTTTATCCTTGTAGCCATGAAATCAAGGAACAGGAGTCGGTGCCCTTGTTGAGCTTGTGAAATCAAGGGATAGGAGTCGGTGTCTCCTTGTTGTGCCGTGAAATCAAGGAGGTTGTATTTGGCTATTTGAAAATAGTAAAAAAAACTCTGCACAATCCAGCATTGGGCGGGACTGGACGTAGGGGTGATCCGAACCAGTATAAAATCCGGTGTGTTCTTTCCTTTTCTGCACTTTTATCTTTGTTTATTTTGCATCTGTGTTTGAATCTATGTATATGGTTGTGTTTGTGGTGTTTGATTCATCTCATAGTTCTCTCTAGTTTTTAGTTTTGTTTAAAGTCTTACAAACACTATTCAACCCTCCCCTCTAGTGTTTGCTTTGCCTGAACGATCCATTCCGCAGTCCCTAACAGTTTATAGTTCAAACATTACTTTAAATCAGGTTAATTTAAAGTAAGTTTCAAAGATGGATAATTATTTAAATTTTTAAAACAATTCAATTTCAATATTCAATTCATGTCAAAATCTAACCTTTTAGCTTCGGCTCAACATTAAATAATTTCATTTACTTTTGAATTCAAAGAATTTAAGGTTCAAATTCAAAGGAAACAATTTATAAAACATTATTTATATTACTTTTAAGACATAATTCAAATTCAAGATTTTAAACAAATTTATTCAACCAATCGGTGTTCGAAAATAATTTTCTATACTCTAGCCAAGTGATACTTAAAATTTAATTTTAGCATTTAGCGAAAGGAAATATACCGTTTCAATCCAAACAAGGGTCATAAGTATTTATCATTTCAACCTACATCTTAATTCATTTTAATGACTAATCCTGAGTTTATTTGATGACCGCAACATCTTGGGTAAACGGTTGGGAATAACCAATATAAACAAACAATTCAACATCAATATGTTAAACATATTAATTCAAGACCATCCATCAAATCAGTGCATCCAAACAATTTAATATCAAATCAATTTACTTGTTGTCGGGTGTCGAGTTAAACTAGTAATTAAACGTCAAATTTAACTAATAGTTATATTAAATTACAGTATTGAAGCAATTTAACATAAAAATGCAATTTAAACCGCCAAACATCAATCAATACAATCATATCACAAAATGAATTTAATTCACTTAATAATTGAATATTTTAGTTAGGTGTGAGTGGGTTTAATCACTCCTTTGATTTCAAACGCGTTTGTAATCCGAAATGGATCCAAATTTCAATGGTCTCAGAATCAGTCCACGATAGCTCTATGTTGTCCGAAATTTCGATGTGATCCCAACTAATCCAACAATCTGAGTTCGTATGGAAAAGTTATTCATGTTTTATCATTTCAAATTCAAATTATATAAAACAAATAAAAACTACCTCATCCACTCACACCATACCACATCAGCACTTCTTCTTAGCCTTTTCCGTCATGCGCATTTCATGCTGCAACAACAACAACCCATAACTGTCGTTTTTGTTCACCAACAGTTCCTCCCTCAGCACCCCGGAGCCCGATCGGAACATATCATGACTACCGCCTTTGAAAACCTCACCCACGACCAGAAATCCGGTCGCCGTGGTCTACTCTAGCTTCCCCAGCATCCAGGAAACCTCATGCGTTCCCGGCACAGTTCTGGCAATTTTTTACATTGTTATATACGATCCACCATATGGATGCGGAGACGAGATCGAGAGCTACGATTCTCTATTTGGAACTTTTCAATTTAGTTGAACGGATTAGGAGAAATTAATGATTTAAGTTACAAAGATCCATGGCCATCGAAATGAATGACCGCTCAAAAATTTATTAGTGTTCGAGAATGAATAAAGTAACATTATTTTCATCTTTTTGCGTGTATCTAAACCAAAAATGGGACTATGTCCAAACTAGGCCTGCTTATAGCCTACCTATAGGTTTTAAGGCCTTCTGAACGCAATGGGACTAGTGGCAAAGCCCAATTCCATCATCTACAGCAGTTACACTTAAAATGTCGTTATTCTAATTAAATTGTACACCAAATTTATATGCTTTTTAAATTCGTGCAATTAAACGATAAGTCCGATGGCTATCAAATTTAAAATTATAAATAAATTACAATTCCGGATCTGGTGAAACTAATTTCATTGAATTCCGAGATCATTTGCAAAAATTGCTATTTTAACATGTTCATTAATATAAAAAATATTCATTTTTCGTTTGTTCACCTTTAAATTGAATTCAAAGGTTTATAAATTCTATTCAAATCAAAATAGAATTCATATAAATTTATAAATCAACAACCATTTATTGTGAATTCAAGATTCATTATTTACAAATTCAAATTTTATTTCAATTATTAATTACACCAATCAATTCCATTAAAATATATCAGTATTACATTCCAGCCTTCAATATTTATTTATATAAACATATCACCAACTTATTTGCAATCATTATAAGTCACAATCGTCAAAATATGTTAAGTTTAATTACTTGAACAATTTACTTAAGTTTCCACCATATATTTATGCAATCTGAATCATTAAAGTTTAAAAATAAATTTATTGACTCAATTGAATTCAAATAATTTGATATTAAATTTCAATCCTCAATAATTACAATACAAACCAAACTATAACTATATTCTCAATCCATGATGTTAATTACATTTCTAATTAGTTGACATTCATTATACAAACAACGAACCTATATTATTACTATATTCAATGCATTAAAAATTTCAATATATAAGGAATCCCAAAATTAGTTAATCCATTATGTATTGTAAATTCAATATTAACCTCAAATTTCAACATAAGTAATTTATCAAACATAAATCATTATCATATATAGCTAATGTAATTCATTGTTTAACAGGTCAAGTTGAGTTCATACCCTATCAATTTACGACATAGATCACAAATTTTAATATATATACCAAAATTGCTCAAAATCATATTAACTTTAACATTTCAAATTGTCATAAAAATTCAGGTTGTTACACATTACCTCCCAATCATTCATCCCCTGAAACTGGATTGATTTCTATATTGAAATGCAAAAAAGACACTATGAAGATTTAAGAGAGCACGAACGTTAACAGGAAGTAATTTGCAGACAGGAGAGGGAAGAAAGATGACGAGAACAAAGACATAGTCGACAATAAAGAGTAATTCAAGACATCAGCAAGACACAATCGTCACACAAGAAAACAAACAGTAAGTTGACTCACCTATTATTATTTGTGATTGTGGATATGCAGTTGTTGAAGATGTTATTATAAGAGGAAATAATGTTGGTCGTCGTTATTTCAGATGTCACGCCTTCCCTAGAGAATGTGTCTTTTGGCATTGGATTGACGAACCATTTTGTCAATGGGCCATTGATTACACAAACGAATTATAGTATCAACTAACAATGTTGCAATATCAATCTGTTGGGCGGCAAAATGAACTTAGCAAACTACACCATCAGCTTCATGGTTTAAAGATTAGAAGGTAAAACTAAACTATTTAGTAGTTACTGCTTCAGTATTATCGGTACTGATATTTACTTATGTATTTGTACTAGCAGTTGTTGTGGATGTTAACGATGTATTCCATCGTATTGGTATTCCTAGTAATGCTACTTGTTTTCTCAATATCAATACTGATATTTTCTTATGTAACGTTTAATCAAATTGCAATATGGAACTAAATTATGAGCTTTAAAATTAGACCGCATATTTTTAATATGAGAATTACAGTTCATATTTTAAGTTCATATTTTAAATTAGGCCGCATACTTATAACTAATGGAAAGTTCAAGAAAACTTTAGAATGTGAGAATATTTACTTGTGCATTTATGAAATGTTCAAGCTCATTTATGAAATGCACATATATGAAATGTGCAAAGAATAATTGACATATACCTCATATAAAAAACAAGGGCTTGAGTAGATGTCTGAAGAAGATTTGTGATTGCATGTATATCGGTTCTTAAGATAGCCACTTTTGTTCGAAAACCAAATATTTCCTCGTCCAACACGGTGTTGATGGTAGCCTCATTCTTCAGGGATGTGTTTGCCCATTACCAAAGAACTCTCAGTTCCTCGGGCAGTTTAGGAAGTAGTGTGTCGAGGTCTTCATCCTCTGGCTCATTGTGATCATTTTTCCTCCTCTTCTTCTTGATAACATCAGACTTAATAGCCTCAGGCACTGTGTTGAGGTCATCATCCTTTGGCTCATCATAATCATTTTTTCTCCTCTTCTTCTTAACAACATCACACTTAACAACCTCTAATTTGTGCAAAAAACAGTCAACTTGTGTGGACAATCAAATATTAAATAAAAAAATGTTTATGTAAAAAACTTTTGAATTAACCTTATGAAACAAAGTTGTCTGTTTAATATTCCTCGATCATCTACAAATGATTACTATAAACTTTTTGCTTCTGTTATGCATTTTATATTCGACTGAACAACAATTTTCACAATAATTTGATTGAAGTTTCATTTTCAAATTATAGATACTGAAATTACCTTCTTAGTTACCGCATTGGAGGTCAAATTTCTCGGCCAAGCAATATATGTACCACCAAGTGCATCTTGCACTGTCATAGGTGCACCCTTGACAGGAATTGGTAGCAAGGCATCGGGAACAATAGCTTTAGTGATGGTTTTCTTTTACAAGCGGAACGCCATGGATCTTCTAGGTTATGGTGTCGACATTGATTTCAACGACGGTTCCATATACAATGACAGTACCTACACAATCAACTGCGAGTGCGAACTCCGCATTGTTGTTGCCAAATACGGGTTCTTTCATCTTGCACCAAAAATATTATGTATTATAAAATGTTATCATAGTTAATCAATTTAACATCATCAATGAAATTAGGGTAGCAGGTGCTTACCAATGTTGATGACTTAACATTTTACTCAATAACCACTGGTAATACTTTCTTTGGCATTCCCTTCTTCACATCTTGCTTCTTTACATACTCGCAGTCATCAGTTGCCTTCTCCAAACCCTCCTAGGAACAACTGCCATGTGTAGATAGTTTGGATGAATAAGCCATCTGCTACGCCTCCAATCTTTTATTCTGTCTGCTTCAATTTTTCCTCAAACTAAGCCTGTTGCTTACCCATTTCTTCCTTCTTCTCACTTTCCCACTTAGCTTTTTCCTCTTCCATGAACTTCCAAAGGCTTGTTGGGGTCATACTTAAATTTGTTGATGATCTTTCCTTTTGAAGTTTTATTGGCAAATTGAAGTAAGTGTAACAACCCGGAAAATCAGAACCAATTTAAAATTTTTAATTTTTCTATTTTAGTGGATTTTGAATATTTAAAATAAATTATTTTAAATAATAACGACAAAAAATTTGTTTAGATCGAAGTTATAGTGAATATAATTTATTTTAATTATAAAACAAGGCCTGAGGCACGGTAGTTTAAAATTTTGAATTCGAACTTTGACTGACTGTATAGGATGCAAAATAAAATGGATTTTAGTGAAACAAAAAATATTTAAATCTATTTAAGAATATCTTTCTAACGAATCTGAAAAATTGAAATTTCATAGCGGGAATCAAAAGTTATGGCTAAATGAATTTTCAGAAAGGTCGCTATGGAATTAATATATTCCATGAAAATAGACGTTTTGCAAACGGCCTCCGTTTTCGACGAAACCACTTTTGTTGGATCTGGAATGTCAATTTATTGCTAGGTTTCAAATTCCATAATTTTTGGAGTTAATATGTGAGCGTTGTAAAAGAAAATGTGTTTGGTTGATTTTAGTCAAATTGGATCGACCAGAAAATGACCATTTTTCAAACGGTCTCCAAATTTGACGAAACTAGTTTTTTTTTGGACTGTATCATCCAAACATAGCTAGATTTCTTTTTCTAGAATTTTTGGAATCAGTATGTGACCCCAGCAAATTGAAATGTACATTCAAATCCATATTTGAATGTTTTATATTTTAATTTGATGAATAACTGACTGAAACAGTCGAATGGGCCTACAAAACATATTCCATTGTGTCCGGAATGGGGGTATTTAGCTAGGAATAATAGTTGTTGGGTCTGAATTGGAGTTCGTATGAACGGATGGTTTTTTTTGGAAATTAAAGAATTAAATATATGAATAAAATAAATGGGCCAATCATATTTCATCTTCCATTCTCTCTCCCTGACTGACGGAAATAGCTTCCAGCCTTCTCTCCTCGTTTCCTCTCAAACTACTCATTAAAATCAAGTGCCCAGTTAAACTTTCTGTAGATCTCTCCATCCTCTTTAAATCCATATAACGATTGGATTTTTTTCATGCCCTGTAGCGTTCGAATAGAGCTCGGGAAGTCCCGAACTTCCAACTGCCGTCGCCGACACCAAAGACCATTGAAGTGGGCCCTACTTCAGACGCACGTGCACCCTCCCTTTCCCTTCGACGCTGCATAGCCCGATCCTCGCATCGCTTCACGGTTTGGGTGAAAAATCCAAACCTAGTTTGGAACCATTTGCTGAAAGGTACGACCTTTGTTTATTTTAACTGATTTCGACAAATAAAAGCGTTGCAAACTTATAAAAATCATATCTTTTTGATATATGGTCGAAATTCAATGAAACAAGAGACATTGGACTCATGTGGATATCTTCTACATTCTAGAAGAGACCGAAGAATTTTTGGAGCTTCCTACAATTTTTGAAGGAGTGGAACCCAATGTGAGATTTCTAAATTCAAAACGATATGGAATGGCAATGTATAAATTATAAAATCGATGTATAAGTTATATAACCGTTGTACACCTCATGTATAAGCATTGTATAAATTATATGTGCGATGTATAAGTTATATATGCGTTGTAAACATTATATGTGCGTTGAATGATAATGAAATGAAATCAAAATATATTTATTACGTATATATATACACACATACACACTCCCCCTCGCCTCGTCCACAGACCATGGACGATATCTATTGGTTGTGATTGTTTGGATTTTGGTTGACGTGAAATTTGGTTGGTAAATGCGAATGGTTAATAATGATTGTTTGTGGTTGAAACAAAATTGGAATTGTTTGTGGAAAAAATCCATTGGGATATGAAAATGAATCGAAGTATTTAGATTATAAGGATAAGCCCCTTAGGGAACGCTGCGAGGCATAAGGTAGTGTGAGGAGCCATACTCAGGACGGTGCCGGTTTTAAACCCCTTGCCGTTATGCTGCCGAAATTTTCTGAAATATTCATGTGTTTGATTTATATTCATATGTTGAAATATATTCATGTGTTGGAAAAATATTCATATGACGAATAATTTGTTTGAAAGATAAAAATAACATTTTTATCATGTATATGAAGTATATAAAATATTCGTGTTTGAAATAAATTGTTTTAACAATAAAAATCACATTTTTATTATATATATGAATCAATAAAAATATCCATGTTCGAAATAAATTCTTTTAACAATAAAAATCACATTTTATTATATATATGAAGTGTTAAAAATAGTCATGCATTGAAATAAATTTTTGTTGGATAAAAATATTATTTTTATCAAATATGTGAAATGAAAATGGTTTAGAAATCGAAGAACGGATTATATATATATAATTAAAATAAAATGAACAACGACGCTATAGTTCGTATTTTGAAATCGAGATTTTAAACGATTATTATGGGAGATCCGACCATCGGATTTTCCCAAAACAGAAATCGTTGGGTCCGCTTTGAAAATATCTTTCCAACGATACCAAATTTGTAAAGATCCAATGGTTAGATTGTGAGAAATGTTTAATTCGAATCTGAATAAAAACAGCGCCAAAATGGATTATATTTATATATACAAAAATAATTAAAGTAAAATGAATAACGACGCTGCAGTTCATATTTTGAAATCGTAACTTTAAACGATTGTACCGGGAGATCCAACCGTCGGATTTTCCCAAAACTGGGACCTTGGATCTGTTTTGAAAAGATCTTTCCAATGATATAAAATTTGTAAAGATCCAACGGTTAGATTTTTAGATATGTGTAAATCAATGTTGAAGAAAAACAGCGCCACGGCCGCGTTATGGCCTGAAGCGTCGTTTGAATAAATTGGCTATTTTTAAATAAATAAAAATAGAAATAAATCATTATAAAATATTATAAATGATATGGAATGGAAATAAACCGAATTTACTCGATTTATTGGATATTTGGTGGTTGAATGTGTTTGACGTGAAAATTACATTAATGAACTGAATTATGGATGTCAAATAATTTAACCATGGAAATTAATTGATTTGAATTCTAAATATACGTGAATTATTTGAAAAGGCCGAGTTAAATCTCATTTCAAATAACTGGTCGACGATTAGAAGTCGAAGATATGAAGACGGTTCAAGACCGATGATATTCACATCGAATGTATGGCTACTGATGCCTTTGATGAGAGTTGCTGCCCTGAAGGGGTTACAGTGGTGATTGTCCGGACATACTTGTTGATCGTTCGGATGTGCAAGGACCTCTCTCCTATATTGGACATATAGAACAAGGAATAAGGTGCCTCCAGTTTTGTTCAGACCCAGAACGGGTTTGTAAATGGACTGTGTGTCCGACATTGGATTTCATTCTGTGTGATTGATGTATGTCAGTTGCATAGCGTGAATTTCCTGTGTGGCATGTTGAGATGCAGTGATCAAGACTTTTGTTGAAAAGAAGAGTCTTGTGGTTGATGATCAAAGCATGGCTTTAAATAGCATAGCTTTGTGTATGGCGTTGATTCGCGGGCCTTACACCCCGGTATGAATCAGAAACTGGAGAGGACTTTAAGGAGGACATGCGTTTCCTTCTAGCTAGGAGTTGTGTCAGCGTTTTGCAAGTCCTGGCGTTTTACTTATATGGATGATGGAAAACGAGGCGCCTCGGTTATATCGGTCGTTTCGGGGCTGATAGTTTGGTCGGGATATGACCAGTTTACACCCCATAGGGCGGGGAAACGCAGTGTTCAGGCCTTTTAATCCACTCTGTGTGGACCGGCCCTGACGATCCAAGGGCTCACCTGTGTCTGGGTCCTGAGACATGGGCTAGATTGTCTCGAAGCGGTAAGGACGATCCCTTGCCTTGGTTCATGATGGAAATCCAATTTCCAAATACGACATCACGCGGTTTTGATTGTAAACCTATATATGGCGACAAGATATATGGTTCTCATGCCGTCTATGATTGATACTTATGATTGAAACTGTTTTTGAAACATATAAACATTAGCAATAATACCAAATGATTTGTTTTATTCGTACCAAACATATTTTGGCCATTATAATGTAAAATTCTATCCTCCGCCTTGCGTTACACTGTGTGATGGGACCTGAGTCTTATAATGGCTTCATTTTTGTAAAAGCATTGCGTTGTTTAAATGATTTACTTATTTTAAACACGGGCAATCCAACATAGTAAACCCGTTCCACGTTAGTGCTGTGGTCCGATGATTGGCTTTATTGTAAAATAAGTTAAGTAGATTTCTCATACCAGTCCCATGACTGACTCGTAATTTGTTTCACTTGCAAACTCGGGTACCCCTATTTCTACACGGGCAGCCTTGTATTCAGGTTTTAGCAGGCTCTCTCTGGATAGCTATGGAGTTGAAGATGGATTCTATCACTTCTTTCTTTTTATGTTGTTCAGCTCCTGTTATGTATATTATGTTTGATTCTACTGTAGACATTTTATATAAAGCTGAACTGTATTTTGTAGTAAGTATAATCCTGTTATAATTTGTAAATCTGATGATTATTTTTATCCAGTGTATTCTGTTGTACATTATCTAGTGTATTTATATATTTATGTTCTGTTGTTTTCTGTTTATGTGTTATATTCCAAAGATTACCCTTGCCGCCATGGAACGGGGGTTTGGGGTTGTCACAGTAAGCCTCAGGCTTGACAAAGGCACCAACACCTCGTATCCTATCGGGATACTCAAGGGTCCCCAAAGCCATTGTCAGAACATCATTAGGTCCATTTACCTCAAAGGATCCAGAATCAACTTCGTTAGCTAATGTCTCTTGACAACAAAATCAAATATATTGGATTCATCTACTTTTATTTCAATAAATGCAAAGTAAAAATTAGGTTAAAAAAATTAATTACACTTACAATTTTTTTTGGCAACGGCGTGTGTTTCTAGGTCCTTGAAGTCTTCCCTCTTGTCCTAACGTGCCTTTAACCACATAATACCATAGGACAGTTCTTTTTCAGGAATGGTTTGCAACTGCATACATAAATATAGAACATTTATCAATCCATTAAAACAAAACTAACAAATTACATTTATCAGTCCATTCAGAGGCGTACCTATATAAGGCCTAGTGGGGGCCGCTGCCCCTAGTGAGTTTTGGCTTTTTATTTCTTCCTATTCTTGTAAGATTTTTTTTTTCAATTTGTTATGAGTCCTACTTGCCCGATAAGGCATTTTACACATACTGCATTCACTGATCTTGTAGTATCTACTGAAGTTGCCTTTAGAATTATAAATTATTATTTTTAGAAAATACCTTACTATCAGTTATTGTCCACACGATCTCTAAATTCAATCGTACAAACTTAGCAAAACTCTAATTTCATTTTCAATTAGTACAGAGAGGTTTCGCAGTGTATACTCTTCATCTAACAACCTTGCGTATATGTATGCTTGAATGGTAAAATATAATTCAAAATTATAGCTAAAATAAGAACAAATTATATTATCATGGAACTACCAATTTTTAATGTGCAAAGCACGGATCTCTAATTATAAGTGTAATTATATAAAGCTTATAACATGATAAAGCCATTAGAGAAAACAAATTCATCATTCTCACTTCTCAAATGAAGAGCAATTAGAAGCTTTCAATCCTATTATACAAAGAGAACTCTTTAGATCTGAAAAATAAAACATTCTCAACAATATTTTTTAAGTTCCCACAATCTTGCCAAATAAATAATAAGTTGATTTGCTTTGAAATTGAAAACTCTAAAATTTATTAATTTTATATGAAATTGTTTCAATGATGATTCCATATTTGAACTGATCAGCCAATTATTTTCATGATTGATTTCATTACTACAAAACAAATTTTGGCCCAAGTTATTGTTGAATAATTAAACTTGGTATTTTCTTAGCAAAATTATAACTCAAGGTAATTTTTTATTGGTTTTAAGAATTGCTTTGTAAAGAATGTGATAATAATATGTATATAACATGTAATACTTTTCGTGTTTAAGTTGAATATTAATATGTGTTTTCTATGGCCAAACTTGGTTTAGTTTTTGCTATGAAAATATTTTTTTTAGATTCGCCTCCAGTGATTGAAATCTCTACGTACACCACTGAGTCCATTTATATGATATCACATAGTTGTGCAAGAAACACTGACCAGTTCTTGCATCAGATTAGCGTATCCTTTATGTGCCATCCGACAAGGGTACATATTTCCTTTCGATTTTTCTATTTGGGCATTGCAAACTTCCTACGTATTACACACATACGTATACAAATTTCACACAAAATACACACAGAAGAGTTAATTTAAATTTACATAAAATTAATATTAAAGTTAATTTGATTTTTTTATTAGAGTTAGTTTAAATTTTATATTAAAGTTAATTTAAATTTTATATTACAGTTAATTTAAATTTATATAAAGTTAATATTAAAGTTAATTTAAATTTACATAAAGTTAATATGAAAGTTAATTTAAGTTTTATATTGAAGTTAATTTAAATTTATATAAAGTTAATATTAAATCGCAGGTGTACCAAAAATTCTTCTGTAATCTGCTGAGCAACTAAAACATCGTTGTTGCCCTTCTGAATGAACCGATAATCATCTGGAGGGAACTCCAACATCTGGGGTGAGTCCAAATAGTGTACCACGTACTTGTTGACTAGTCTGCTCTTAAACTCTCTCCATTTATTCTCCGTTGATGTTATAATAAGTTTTTGCATTCTGTTGGCACCGCAAATGTTTTCTACATGTATATGAACAAATTAACATAATAATATGTTTATATTTGCTAAGATTATACAAGTAACAAGTCGACAGATCATTTACCTGTACATAAGAAAATATATTGTTCTTCTCGTATGCAGGAACAAGTCTCCAAACAATAATAGCTATTGAGATCATTATTCATGCTTGCACCCCACTGTAGGATTGCATCCATGTTGCAGCCCTGCCAATTGGTTCCCCTCTGCCACTGAATTCAACCTTCCATCTCTTTCCCTTAACAACTCGCTTGTTAATGCGGTTTATCGTCACTATTCCTTGCTTCAGCAATTGCAATCCACCAGTTACATTTTGTGCTTCATCCTCAACCAATTTTCACTTTCCATGATTGTTACCACTTGAAACTAACTTGGATATTGTTGCCATAATATTCTTGGATGTTTCCACAACACTCTTCGATGTGGAACTACCAACCTTCTTCTTTATTGTCTTTTCTAGTTTTTTTTAGCTTTGAACTTTATGGCATGAAAGTGAAGCTTCACTTGTTAGAACTTTATGGTGTGAGTGTGAACATGAAGGTGAAGCTTCACTTGTTGAACTTTACGAGGTGAAGATGAGCATGAAGGCAAAGCTACATCTTTTGGAACTTTATGACATAAAGGTGAACGAGAAGATGAAGCTTTGCTTGTTAGAACTTTATGGCGTGAAGGTGAGCGTGAAGTGAATCTGTAGTTGTCTTTTTCCGAGCCATAACCTGGAAATAAGAATTAAATTAGACATAAGTAATCCACACAATATATTTTAATCAAAAAACATATATTTTAAAGAAACAAAGCATTTATGTTAATGCAACAAAGTACACAAATAGTAAAGTAATCTACTAAGTATTCAAATTTGATCAAGCATATTGAAGAACACAAACTCAACGCAGCTTGAGAAAATAATCCCCCAAGCAAGAACACAAATTCAAATCTCACAGACATTTATTTCCTCGTTTACAGCTCGCTTATAATTTCTATGTTAATCGCTAATAATGTCATCAAAAGTCTCCACTGATGGCATTACGGCATTAAATGGTCACTGCTTCATTTCAATATTTTCCAGTTCCTCATCTTCGTCTCGGCACCTTGGTAGTTTCTGTCAAGGCATCGTACAACCACTAACCATAGAGGATCCAGCGGGTCTTGTATGTAAAAAAAAATTGTTGCGCATGTGCACCCAAGACAAAAGAAACATTCAAATGTCCTATCCTATTCAGATTGGCCAAAGTAAACCCTAGTTCATCTATTTTGATGCCCATACCACTCTCAACCCAGTCACATTTTAATATAGGTACACTAAAATTGTAGTCGTTCATCTCCCAAATCTGTGTAATCACCCGTAAAAGTCCTATCCTTTGTTGTGGGGTTTTTATCCTTAGCATTAGCTACTAGCATTACACCTGCTTGTAGAAATA
This sequence comes from Allium sativum, assembly GCA_030737875.1. NCBI lineage: Eukaryota > Viridiplantae > Streptophyta > Magnoliopsida > Asparagales > Amaryllidaceae > Allium > Allium sativum. Next base: position 392,223,870 of record CM060922.1, read on the forward strand.
CTCCATTGTTCTGAGCTGATTGAATGTCATCATGCTCTTTGATATTGAAAAACATTCCATCAACGATGTATGCACCAAAGGTAGGCACTTGATGGTTTGGACCTCTCGAATCCACCTTAATTCTTCTAAAAATTTGTTTCCAGTAATGGCAAGTTCATCTGATACCTGGAAGAAAAATTCAAAAAAATGCATTAGCTTTCAGTTTTAAAAAAATGCATTAGCTTTTACTTCAAAAAGTGAAAGAATAAGTTCATCTAATACCTGCACGAACAACGCATTAGCTTTCAATTCAAAAAAAAATACAAGTTGGAAGCACTACGTTAAGTCATCGTTAAATCGACAACTTACACTTTTCTTTAACTATGTCGCAAATGTCTTCTTCTGTTTATTCTTCAGCCATTTCTCTAATTTGGTTGGTTTCCTAAACTTTTTCCAGCCTCATTATCTCCAAGTGTTCACTGCATCAAAATAAATTCAAACAAGTTAGCCATGTAAAAAATGTAATATAATCTACATATTCAAAAAATAATATATAGTTAAGTAACATAAGCCTTACGCAAAGTAGGGCCTTGCATCCTCCATGTTATGCAATATACAGAGATGTACTTGATCAAATTCCTTTCCGTGAACTGCTAAGTATAACATTACTGATTTTCCTTTATTTGCAAGATGGATATCCGATCTGCAACTTTGTGGGATTCCAACAATACTAGGATTGTCAAGCAAGCGTTCAGCACAAAATTCAACAGCCTCTTCAACTATGTAACATTCTGCTATGCACCCCTCCAGATGACTGTGACTTTTCACGCATCCTTTAAATACCTTCATATATTGTTCAAAGGGGAACATCCATAAGAAGAAAAAACCGGGCCATATAGCTCTACTTATCTCACAAGATGAACAACCAAACGAATCATAATTTCAAGGGGGAGTATTTCTTAAGCAAGCAAATTGTAACTACTAGGATAACTTGCATTTTTTCCAATTTTGATGGATCAATCACTTTGGCATATGTTGCCTTGAAGAATAGGCAGAATCGTATGATTGTTATACCTTACCGGCTTCTAGAACAATCATAATGCAACAAGGGGAAGAAATTGCAATACGATGTGATAGTCATGCGTCTTAAGACCAGTAAGTTTTAAATCATGAATAGAGACAAGATTCCTAATGTTAAATGAAAAATTTATTGGCACAATCATGTTAAAGAAAGAGTTGCAAACAATTTTCTTTTCTTTTGCAAGAAGGATCCAACTAGTCATAGGCAATTCCGAACTTTTGTCACCATCGTTAGCTACCAAATCATTCCTAATGCCCATGACGCACATGTCTAATCGAGAAGTACCCCATCTTTTGTCTTCACTAGAACATTCAACAAGGTACCAAGAATGGCCTTAGCGCAGTTCTTGTCTACATGCATCACATTAAGCATATGTCGAACCGCAATATATGGCCAATACTCTAGCTAGAAAAAAACAGACTTCTTCCAAATGGGTTTGAATTGGTCTTCACAACCCATCACTGAAGGAGGATCTACCTTTTTTCCTAACATACAATTCAGATTGTCCGCTCTTGCTAACATTTCTTTACCTATTAACAAAGCAGGATCCATGTCCTTCTCTACTTTGTTGTCAAAAGCTTTTTTCTGCTTCCAGTGAGGATGATCTCATGGTAAGAACCTTTGATGACTCATGAACGAAATTTTCCTACCATGCTTCATGTATCTTGTTTTTATCTTATGATGCATATTGGACAAGCATGATAACCCTTCGCAACGCTATTAGACACGTTCCCGTAAACAGGAAAGTCATTAGTAGTCCAAAGAAGTGCTGCTCTCAACATGAAGTATTCACCTTTTGGTGCATCATATACTCCATCAACACTCTCCCACAATAACTTAAGATCATCTACTAAGGGTTGAAGATATATCTCGATAGCATTACATGGCTATTTTGGTCCACAAATTAATAACATCAGCATCATAAACTTGCTCTTCATACACAGCGATGAAGGAAGATTATACGTGACAATCATAGCCAACAAGAATTCTTGTTACAATGGCTGCCGAAGGGATTAAATCCATTAGATGATAGTGCTAGTGTGAGATTCCTCAACACATTGCTAAATTATGGCCATTTGTTGTCTATTAAATTCCAAGTTCGGGAATCAACTGGATGTCGTAGCATTCCATCTTTCTTTCTACTATGGTCATGCCATTTAAGATTCTTTGATGTATTTGCTGACTGATACATCCATTTCAATCTTGGAATTAGTGGAAAGTACCACAAAACCTTAGCAAGAACACTTGTCAATTCTTTTTTCTCCTTCCTCATTAACCTGCGTGAAAAGCGGTGAATGTGGCGGCGAACGCTAGCTGCATGCTGCCCTCTATACAACATGCGATCATAAGGACAAGCACGAATTTTTTCATATTTCATTCCTAATGCATCGAGACTTTTTCTAACTTCATACAAGGAGTATGGAACCAAATTATCTTCTGTAAGAAAAACCCAAATCAGCAATAACATATCTGTAAAATAGCTATCAGTCATGTTATGCTTGTTTCAAATTGAAAATCTAAATCAAAGCGTTCAACTTAGTGGTCTTCGTACAATCAAGGCAAAGTGGTTTATCACCATCCTCTACATACTTTAAAAACTCATTAGAGTTGTTTGATATATGTTCGTCTTCACATTCCTCATCATCCCACACATCACCATGACATTCCCCATCTTCACTTTTAGATTCTTCTCCACTATTATGCTCAGACCCAACTATATTTTGTTCTCTATGACACTTCCAATGCCAATAACTCTCACTAATGCATTCAAATAAATATGGTGTCAAGGATGTGTAAATCGGATCTTAAGGAAGAATCAACACTAGAGGGGGTGAATAGTGTTTATGATGAATTTATATAAATATGAATTACTATATTAATCATACAATGATTATCACACCAGAAATGATCACAAACACAGAAACAATAATAGACACAAAAATTAGTAAATATAAAATGCAGAAAAGGAAAGAATATACTGGATTTTATACTGGTTCGAATTTCTCTTACGTCCAGTCCCATGTAACGCTGGATTGCAAAGAGTTTTATTATTATCAATATCCAAGTACAACACCCTTAATTTCACAGCTACAAGGTTAACACCGATTCCATCACCTTTGATTTCACGGGTATACGGTTAACACCGATCCCATTCCGGGATTTCAGGGCTACAAGGAACACACGCTTTCCAAACAATTACTACAAACCTAGAACTCTTCAATAGCACTTCAAATAGAGAGTAGTTGATAGAGATTGAGAAGAGAAAGAGGATGATATAAATTTTGTTGAAATCGGCAGAGTATAAGTGTAGAAATCAAGAAATTTATGTACAATAATGGTGGCATAAGATAGGATGATAATGGAGAAGAAGAAGTGATTAAAAATTCGAAATTGACCCCTTTTTATAGTGTCCCAAAGGTTGAAATGTTTCTGAAATGTTTCAAATAACGAAAAGACACTTCCTTTGAAAATAGAAAAAATGACAGTTATATGTCGACATGCTCATATATGTATGCCGACATATGCATGTTGTTTTTAAATTTAAAATCATTTTTCGAGTGTTAAAACCAATATATAATTTCTGGAAATTATTGAATCAAAACTAGTTTTTAAAAGAAGTTTTCTAAAGTGTAAAAACATACAAAAATAGGATATAAACATATTTATAAAATTATATGATATAAGACAATAAAACTATATACATATATATATATATATATATTATAAACATATTATAATAAAACTTTATAAACTATAAATATATATATTTGAAATCATAATAATTTGAAATCAATTTAGAAAAGTAGTTTGAAATAACTTGAAAATCAAAATTTGAATTTTGAAACCAGAGTTTGAAATTTGAAAAACAGAATTTTAAAATGGAATGCTATTTAGAGTCTTACATATAAAAGAGATTCAATTACTATATTTTCTCAAGCACTTTGAAATCTTGATACTCATGAGTCTTGAATCTCCTTTTGAATTCTAAATCTCTTGGAACTCTAAAACTGTACACTCTTCAGTATTTAAATCTTGTATACAAGCCCTGTGTATATATATGTATATATATTCTAGATTAAGATGTTAATATATATTTTATAATCAATTAATAATGATAAATGAAATAAGGTTGTTGTCATCAAAACTCCATTCTCCAACAATCTCCCCCTTTTTGATGATAACAACCTTGATTTATAAAATATTCGTACCTTTTAATACCTGTTGATATGATGTTCCCCCTTTCACCATGAATCCTACATACTTCCCCTTAAACTAAGCCTAACTAATCCTTATTTTATATTTTTTTTCCCCTTTATCATCAACAAAAAGTGACTCTAATTATACTCTCCATAGATTTATACCATAAACAACTCTAACATCTATTCTAAGATTAAAATACTAATTCTATATAATTTATATTGTGTTATACTCCTCCTAAAACTATGCTATAATACTAGTCCTAATTACTTATTCTATAATCCTAAATTTATAGTATAAAATAGGGAAGTATTGTACATAAACATTGTATTATATAGTTCAAACAATGTTTTACAAACCAAACATTACACGCAAAAATAAATTAAAATGTCAATGAATACATGGATTATACATATTACATCGTATTTATGAGAAATATAACATTTAATGATTCTTAACGATTAGGAATTTGTGAATTCGGCAATGTAGATAATGGAGACTAAATTCCCCGCTTTTCTCAACTACATCCCCTTCTCTACCGAAGCATACTTTGCCTACACATATGACTTGGTCGTCTTTCTCCATGCCTTCAGTTTGTGCTTCTTCCTCCTCCTCTTCAACCATTTCTTCCTCTTCCTCTTCTTCCTCTTCCTCTATTTGATTATCATCTTTAATGATAATCGAATTATTGTGGTTATCCGTAACAACTTTGCCGATTTCTCGTGATTCTTCCTTGTTTCTTATGCTCTTGATTCATCCTTATGTGTAAAACTTGGATTTCAGTAAGAATTTGTAGAACATACTTCATGGATTCCTCTAATTTCATTATACGAGCAAGCTAGTTCACTGAAACGGACCTTCGAATGGTCCGCAGATGAATTAAGATTGATTTGATTGTTATTACTAATGGAGGCCATTGTTTAATTTGGTTTAGAATTTTTTCAGAAATGAAATAAGAAGATGAAGAAGAAAATTTGAAATAAGGAGTTCACATAGATGTTGTAACTAACTTTTGGTGGAAATTAATTTTGAAAATCTAGCAGTTATATGTCGACATACCACTTTGCACATGTCGACATATGTGTCTTTTTATTTTTATTTTTAATTTTATGATTTTTGTTATATTTTATATTATACTTACGTATTTAATTATTCTATTTCACTAAAGAACAAATGCCTAATTCTCTTCTAAATTTAGTAAATGTTGCTTCATTTAAAGGTTTTGTTAATATATCTTCTATTTGTTTTTCTGTTCCTATGAACTCAAGTGAAATTTTGTCTTTACGTTATCTCTTAGAAAATGATGTTGTATATCAATATGTTTAGTTCTTTGGATTTTTAGATATATTTATAGCGCTTGTATTATCGCAGTATATTGGTGATTTATTTATTTTTAATCCAAAATCATTTAGATTTTGTTGCATATATATTACTTGTGAACAAGCCAAAGTAACAAATATATATATTTTGCTTCAGTTGTTGACAAGGATACTATATTTTTCTTTTTACTAAACCAAGAAACCAGTGAATGTCCTAAGAAATGACATGTTCCACTAGTGCCTTTACGATCGGATTACATCTCGCAAAATCAACGTCACAATAAGAGAAAAATATCAAATAAATCATCCTTAGGATGAAATAATCCAAAATCTAATGTATGTTTTCATATATTAGCATAAGTTTTAAGGCTTTCAAATGTGTTCCCTTAGATTGTGATTGATATCTTTCACAGAGACATAAACTATGCATTATATCTGGTCTTCTAGCGGTTACATATAATAGTGATCCTATCGTATCTCTTTATAATTTGTTATCAACGTCTTTTGACGTATCATCTTTACTTAGAGCAATATTAGTTGTCACTGGTGTTGGTCTCCCGTTAGTTGTTGTTCAATTATATTTATCAATTAAATCTCTTACATATTTTTCTTGATTAACAAATATTCCATTCTTTAATTGATGGATTTGTAAGCTAAGAAGAGTATGAGTTCACCCATGTGACTCATCTCGAATTCTTGGGTAAAAATATATGAGAATTCATTATTATTCATTTGATTATTGGTTGATCCAAATATTATATCGTCAACTTATATTTGAACTAATTGAATATAGTTTTAATTTCTTTTAATAAAAAGTGTATTATCTATTTTACCAATCTCAAAGTTAGATTGTAATAAATAATTTCTTAATTTGTCATACCAATCTCTAGGAGCTTGTTTTAGTCCATATAGTGCTTTCTTTAATTTATATACGTGGTTTGGAAAATTTTCATCTTCAAAAAAGGTGGCTGCTCTACATACACGTCTTCTTTAACATATCCGTTGAGGAAGGTACTTTTAACATCCATTTGATATATTTTGAAATTAGTATGATTAGCGAATGCTAATAAAATTCTAATTGCCTCTATTCTTGTTACGGGGACAAAGGTTTCATCATAATCTATTCCCTCTTCTTGACTATAACCTTGTGCAAATAATCGTGCTTTATTTCTTATGATCTCACTGTGTTCATTCATTTTATTTCTATAAACCCATTTAGTTTCTATTACAATTTTATCCTCTGGTCTGGGAACAAGTTGCCATACATCATTCCTGGTAAATTGATTCAATTCTTCTTGCATAGCAAGGATCCACGAATCATCAGATGATGCTTCCTTTGGATTCTTAGGTTCGATAGTTGAAATAAAAGCTGAATTACTCATATTATTTATGTAATGTCCCGCATTTTATCGGTTTATATTTGAATATTTAAATCAGTTTATATATTGTATTCGTAATATAAGTGGATTTATATATAAATTAAAACGAGGTTAAGCGTATAAAAATAATTATTAAATATAAACGAGCTCATAATGACGCTGCAGTTCGTAATTTAACGTTCTGAACTTCAACCGAGTATACCGAACCCGTTATTAGTTGGATTTTTTCAAAACAAGAACCATTGGAGTCTGTTTGATTATATTTCGTTAGCGGAAGTGAAAAATGGAAATTTCGTCGTATAGATTGCAAGATATGTCCAAATCAAATATTCAAATAGTCGTTGTAGAATCGCTTATCGACCGTAATGGTTTATTTGATATAACTAGACATCGGTTTCGAATTTAGACAAGGTTCTTTTGAGGCGTAGTGATAATTTAAATTTTAGAATTTTACTGTAATTTTTAATTAATTAAATACGCAACTTTTTATTTGGAATATTGTGCACCCTATATCAATATTTTGGGGTTTCAAAATATGAGTTAACCTACCGATATTATTACATTTTTTGGATCGTGGCACATTGCTGGTCACAACTGTATTTTTATTTTTGTCCGTAACAGTCCGTATATGGACGGAATTTCATATAACAAGTTGTGCTAAACGTTGTAACTTAAAACAGTTCATTTATATTTAATACCCAGTAGCTTCTACACTTCTAAATACTCAATGCTTATCACTTCATCACGTAATATGGCGCGTAGCCAATTCCTTCATATTTAAGCAAACCGGCATCTTATTTTCTTGGCAAACTAAATTTAATATGTAATATCTCTCTTCACATTTAATGTACTGCATTGTTTCTCACTGTATTGTCGCCATCCTACCTTGATGTTTTGCGCCTCCCTCCATCGTAGTTATGTCCTTTCGCTGTCATGATTCACATCAGCTTTTCGTCCTTCCGTTCCTTAGCTGATAATGAAACAAACTGGAAAAAAATACATATACTATAGTTGTCTTGATTGCCAAGGAATTGTACCACTTTTTTTCCCTTCTACAAACGTAACAAAGTATGTCATTCGAATAGATGGAAAAGAAAGAAAAGAAAAAAAAACTGTAGCATGTATTTAAAAGCTTACCTACTCTACTTCTGCTAGCTGCGCTATAACATACCATTTTTCCTTAGCCATGAAGGAAAGTTCATATTCACGCAAACAAGGGAGGTGTTTCTGGCCCGGTGTAAATCCTTTTCCGTGGACACCAAGGAACTGCTAGCTATATAAACACACTTTCCTTAGCTCTTTTCGTTCCAAAAAGAAACCGAAACCCAGATTCCATTCTTCACTGTAAATCACTAAATATATATGTGAATTTCGAGTGGCTCGGCAACCATTTTAGTCGCTGGTTTTCAATTGCAAAGGTGTTAAACTTGCAGGGAGAAGTGTGGAGTTTAGTCGCGTTTTACTTATATATATACTGGTGGGTCAGTTTCCAGTATGGAGAGGAGAATGCGGTCATGGCACTTGAGTTTGAAAGGAGCTGTGAGAAAACTAATGCATGGTAGTACGGTGGTGCGTTCAGGAAGAGAAAGCGTTCGGGCGAGATGAAGTGTGAATGCATGCGGTTGGGTTTAAAAGTTCTAGAAGGAAGAGAAGCATTGATTTTTGGTTTTTGGAAGAAGTGATACTGGTGTAATGGAAATGTGTTGGAACGTGATTGTATGGTGTTGGGGTAGGAGACGTGTGGGTTGAAGCTGTTGTCTGGCGGGTTAAAATCTGGAGTTGGAAACATCTAACGGTGAATACAAGGAGGAAGATGGATGCTTGCATGGACTGTGTACTTCATTAGGCGGTTCCCTGTAGCTTTCAAGAGAAAGGACGGGAGGTTCCAAGAATTGGTGAAGGCCATGAAGTGGTGATAAACGTGTGTTGATGTACTGTGCATTAATATGTGGGGCTACGCTGTTCATATGGGTTTGTGGACAGAAACATAACATGGATCCTATAGCGTGAGGCCAGAAAAGAATATAAGGTGATGCCGTTTATTTCTCAGCTCAAGTGCATGCGAATTGTGTGAAGGGTTTTCTGCCAAAAGAATGTGATGCGGAGGGGGAAATGTTTCGAACTGGGAGCTAGGAAAGCATGAGGACTGCTTTGTGGTTGCCGTGAACATTGGAAGAGAACCAAGAAACATGAGAGCTGTAATGGCTTCCGATATATAAAAAAAATACAAGAGGAGGGGGACTGAAACACTTAAAACGTGAAAAGGGGAGGGAGTCTCTAGCGGATTTGTGTGATGAAGGTCGTGAGCAGGGAGGTCAAATGCATGGGTAAAAGGGAAACCGTGAAGACAAGGTGATAGGCTGATGGGAGATATATGCGAGAGGGAATACGTGAGTTCATGGGGGACATATGCTGAGCGTGTAGAAGCTGTTGTAGGAAGAATGATTTGAAGTGATACTGCAAGAGGAGATGGCCACGCTTTGGAAAAGAGGTGTTGTTCGGATCTCGTACTGTTCACGGTTGGTTTTGGAATCCTGGAGCGGAAAAGGTGAGTAAATTCACTAACTCTGTTCTATTTTAAAATATTATAATTATATTTTAAATATTGGTTGAACGTTGTGTGATGGTCGCTTCGGTAGATTACAATTAAATTGGTTGAATTATATATTGTTGCATATATACACATCATTGGTTGGACTGATTCCATCGATTATAATATCTCCTAGTATGGAATCAGTGTTAATTGTTGACTAACATTGGTGGATGCAGGAAACCGGTTGGAGGAATCCAACCAGATTCCTCAATATTTATATGTACTGTTTGTTTTATATAGATGCATTGTTTGAACCCAAATGACTTTTGAAACCTTGTGTTGATATTAGCATTGAATGAAAATTCAAACGTTATTTTGATTTAATCAATAAATGATATCGATTATGAAAGTGGCAACAACCAACCATAAATGTATCATTTGTTTTAACCGCTATTGTTTTGCCAAAATCCCACCGTGTGTGAAGTACGTGTTTCACCATACTTACTAAATGATTTGGTAAAGTGGATTCTTATATTAATAAGATTAATAAGTAAGTAGGCGGAGATTAACTTGATGATTAATAACAAGTATTTATTTTTTTAAGAACAATTAAATGAGATATTTAAAAATAGATTATGGTTGATTTCATATTAAGTAAGATTAGCTAGAATCGATTATGGTTTATTTAATAGTAAATGAGATTATTTAGAAATAAATTATTATTTTTATAGTAATCGATACAAGTGAAATTATTTGGATTAATTTATTCAAAATGAAAAGATTTGTTAGAATTGATTAGTGGGTTAATCATGGCTAAATATTTACCAAGCAAATTGTTTTGATCAATAACTGGTTATTTAATTAAATTAGATTGGGCTGATTAATCTAATGTAATAAATTAACGAATAGTTAATTTAGTTTAAATAAGATTTTAAAGTATAAGGGATTTGTCTAAAGAAGACAAGGCGAAGAGGAATGTTTAATAAGGGATTTGTCTAAGAAAGACGAAGCGGAGAGAAATGTTAAAAAAATGGATTTGTATAAGCAAATGTAAATAACCGAGTTTTCAAAATAAAGATATGGCGTCATAAAACCATATTTAAAATATAGCAAGAAGCACGTTTACTGATTTTAAAAGTATAAGGGGTTAGAGTTACAAACTTATATCTATTCTAAGGTAAGAACGTCGTCGATCAAGGTCTGAGAGGTAATTAAAATACCCCAACTTGAACGGCTTCACAATTATCGAGGGATGGTATTTGTTTTGTAACGAAAAGAGATGTCAAAATTTTTGTAACGAAAAGAGATGTCAAGATTTTTGTAACGAAAAGAGATATCAAGATTTTTGTAACGGTAAGAGATGTCAAAGATCAGTATAAGGTGGAATATAGCAGCGTATTTCAAGTATTTGAACTATAGCGATAAAACAACGCTGTTGACTAGGCTTAAGCGTGACTGTTATGTCGAGATTTGTTATAAAAGGGGAATATCACAGCGTATGACGAGTTTTGAACTATAACGTTAAATTAACGTTGTTGGCTAAGCTTAAGCATGATTTTTATATAGCACCACTCCCTAGGGAATGTAAACAGTTTGTTTTGAAATCCACTTATTCTAAAGTAATAAGTAACGATGATTGTCTAAAGAAATATAAGAACGAGTAGTGGAGAATCGTTTCAGAAAACGATGACATCATTTTGATGTTTGAAATATGATTAGAGTTAAATAACACTATTAGAAATGGGAACTATAATTCGACGATGATGAATGTTAAATAAAAGTGCCCATGGTTGTGTGATGATAATTATACATTTGATTGGATGTTTGTTTTTACTTCGATAGTTAAATAACCGACTATCGAAGTGTTTGACCATCGTTGTCAATACGGAGAGACCGGTTGGATATATTATCGAAAACCACTCCGTATAGGCATAAGCGCTTCGAATTTGATTATGCTGAAGAAAATTGAAGACGGAGTGAAATGCAAGGGTCGTCCTGTTTCAGAATGGTGTTTTCTGTTTGTCCAGTCCCAGGACAACTTGTATGGACGAATGTCTGACAGAGTATTCCTAACGGTCACATAAGACGATCTTTTCAAAGTATTACGTCTGGTGGCGGAGGAATTCGTTTCTCTTAGCTTTTATACCCGTAATATTTTTGGGTAGATCAACTAGTGATTTGAAGGGTTTGATGATGTGGCATTCAAAGTGTATGGTGGCCAGATGTTTTAAAAGATAGACGTAGCCTCAAGCTTCACAACCGGGAAATGACAAAAATCGGGCAGGCAGCATGGCTATGTGGGTCGCTCCCATTAGGGTGTATAATCACCTATCTAGAGAAATTCCTTTTGTTTCTAAATCTATCGATTCTGCCCATTCGGGAACGGTGGTTTGAGCCCAACCGTTGGTGATATACATTCGATACACTCAATCGAAATGAGTGGTCGGTCATGTGTGGGCCGGGTTGTAAGACGTTCTTGTTGAACCCAGTGTATTCGCCTCTAGAGATACATCATCGGAAGGTGGTCCCATACCTTGTCATAGTTGGAATCCAATCTCCAATAAGCGCCCTGCGGTTTTTGATTTTATACTATGTATGTAGAGCGTGAGATGCAAGCGTTATGCTATTTGGTTATTTACTTGATTAGACATTATTATAATATCACTGGATTTTGATATCAAAATATTTTGGGTTATAGTAAGGTAAAAACCGTTCATGTTTATGTGTGGGCTGGTCTTACTATTATCCTTTTTGTTTCAAAAAGGATTTTCAAAGTTAAACCGAATGGTTGGAGTTTACTCACACCAGTCCCATGACTGACCCAGAGTTTATTTTGTTTGTTTTTCCCTAAACTCTTGGGTGCCCAAATTTGTACGGGCAGTCAAGCGTTTCAGGCTTTACAGATGCACTTGGAGGAGCTTGAAGCAGGAATCTTCAATGTTGGTTATTTAGAGTTATCTCCGCTGTATGAAATGTTATGTTGTACTCTGATATGGTATGTATATACAAATCAGATTTGTATATCAAAGTTATGTTATATAATATATTTTATTCGTTACGCTGTGAGATTCGTGTTTACTCTGATTCTACTCAGTTGTGTTCACCTACTTCTTCTTCTTCTATTCTATTAGTTCTATCTTATCTTTCTCATCCTCTTATTTCTTTCTATTAATGATCCGGTATTTTCGATGTCTGAACAGTCGACGCTGGGTTTTGTGTCGATTTTCGGAGTCGAAAATCCCGTGGTCATTACAGTGGTATCAGAGCATAAGGTTAAGTGATTACCTTGGCTCTGTGGTGTGACTCAATAGAGATGAGGTCAGTAGTACCTTAGATTGAGTTTGAGTGTATCTATATGAGCGCGTATTTGTAAATTGATATAAAAAGCATTTTATATTGTGTTGATTGATCTGGTGAGTGGTATATAAATTCCAGATCGACGCGTTTAGCTGACGAGGTCGATAGGGCTTTATAAACGCTTGGAAAGAGAAATTCGACGTAGTATTGTTTTAAAAGCTGGGTGAATAAAATAATTTTACCCAAATTATATTTTGATATAAAAAGAAGTATATATCTTAATATTATTATAATACGTAGGATGTGTGATCATTATTATTATCATACTTGAAGTGGTTATGTAAATAACCAATCGAAATTCACGTAAGTATAAAATACAAATCCGATGAATTGAATCTAAAGAAACTCCAGAATTGGAGTTAAAACTATGGTAATTTGGAAAAAGTTCGTAAATGAATTTCGAATTAAATATATGGAATTTTAAGATCCTGGGGAAATTTTGAAATATTATCCAAGTTTCGAAAAGATATTTTTGAAATAAATTTCAAATAAAAGTATTTGAATATGAGTTTTGAAAGTGATATAGTATTGAACTCACTTTGATCGCTGGAAAATAATTCCGATGATGAACCGCGGCATCATCGGTGTTCGTTTTCGAGTTTCTAAGTGACGGATTACTACCAAAGATTTTGTTTTGAAATAAGTTGTTCAGAAATTCAAATGTTTTGAATTGCTATGTTATGAATATATATGATTTCAAACTGATTTGAAATGAAAACCCTAGGAACTTGAATTCTGAAATTTAAAATTTACTTATGAAGTAAATAAACAGAGAATTTAAATAAGTCAAATAAAAGTGGAGTTGAATCAAAGCCAAGTAAGGGGAAAACGTACTAGAATAAGGATTTGACTTGGCAAAATAGTTGAGTTGTGAATTGAGATTAGGAATGGAACCGAACTTGGTTTGGAAATTTGATTATTTGGAATTGGAATTGAACTGGAGTTTGAAAAAGAAATTTGAGTTGGGATGTAAGAGAATTATTGATTGAGAATAAACTGACTGGAGATCAGTTGGAGATGCATTTGGGTATGCTGAATGGATTGTAAATGGAAACGAGAAAGTTGGATGCCCGATAAAGGGAGAAGGCCAGAGTGGCGTGTGGTAATAGTACCAAATGAACCGTGCAACAGAGAGACTGATGAAATTCTCTGAAAATTAAAGTGTTAGAAAATTTTCCGAATTTTGAAAATTTTCGTTACAAAGAAGGGAATTAATATTTTGATCAGTTCAGTTGAAACTAAAATTATGAAGTAAACCAAAAGGATTTTTTTTACCTGTTTACAACAGAGATTGTAGCATTTTCCCATCTTAGCAATTTCGAGGACGAAATTATTTTAAGGGGGAAGGAATGTAATGTCCCGCATTTTATCGGTTTATATTTGAATATTTAAATCAGTTTAAATATTGTATTCGTAGTATAAGTGGATTTATATATTAATTAAAACGAGGTTAAGCGTATAAAAATAAATATTAAATATAAACGAGCTCATAATGACGCTGCAGTTCGTAATTTAACGTTCTGAACTTCAACTGAGTATACCGAGCCCGTTATTAGTTGGATTTTTTCAAAACAAGAACCGTTGGAGTCTGTTTGATTATATTTCGTTAGCGGAAGTGAAAAATGGAAACTTCGTCGTATAGATTGCAAGATATGTCCAAATCAAATATTCAAATAGTCGCTGTAGAATCGCTTATCGACCGTAATGGTTTATTTGATATAACTAGACATCGGTTTCGAATTTAGACAAGGTTCTTTTGAGGCGTAGTGATAATTTAATTTTTAGAATTTTACTGTAATTTTTAATTAATTAAATACGCAACTTTTTATTTGGAATATTGTGCACCCTATATCAATATTTTGGGGTTTCAAAATATGAGTTAACCTACCGATATTATTACATTTTTGGGATCGTGGCACATTGTTGGTCACAACTGTATTTTTATTTTTGTCCGTAACAGTCCGTATATGGATGGAATTTCATATAACAAGTTGTGCTAAACGTTGTAACTTAAAACAGTTCATTTATATTTAATACCCAATAGCTTCTACACTTCTAAATACTCAATGCTTATCACTTCATCACGTGATATGGCGCGTAGCCAATTCCTTCATATTTAAGCAAACCGACATCTTATTTTCTTGGCAAACTAAATTTAATATGTAATATCTCTCTTCACATTTAATGTACTGCATTGTTTCTCACTGTATTGTCGCCATCCTACCTTGATGTTTTGCGCCTCCCTCCATTGTAGTTATGTCCTTTCGCTGTCATGATTCACATCAGCTTTTCGTCCTTTCGTTCCTTAGCTGATAATGAAACAAACTGGAAAAAAATACATATACTATAGTTGTCTTGATTGCCAAGGAATTGTACCACTTTTTTTTCCTTCTACAAACGTAACAAAGTCTGTCATTCGAATAGATGGAAAAGAAAGAAAAGAAAAAAAAACTGTAGCATGTATTTAAAAGCTTACCTACTCTACTTCTGCTAGCTGCGCTATAACGTACCATTTTTCCTTAGCCATGAAGGAAAGTTCATATTCACGCAAACAAGGGAGGTGTTTCTGGCCCGGTGTAAATCCTTTTCCGTGGACACCAAGGAACTGCTAGCTATATAAACACACTTTCCTTAGCTCTTTTCGTTACAAGAAGAACCACATTCCATTCTTCACTGTAAATCACTAAATATATATGTGAATTTCGAGTGGCTCGGCAACCATTTTAGTCGCTGGTTTTCAATTGCAAAGGGGTTAAACTTGCAGGGAGAAGTGTGGAGTTTAGTCGCGTTTTACTTATATATATACTGGTGGGTCAGTTTCCAGTATGGAGAGGAGAATGCGGTCATGGCACTTGAGTTTGAAAGGAGCTGTGAGAAAACTAACGCATGGTAGTACGGTGGTGCGTTCAGCAAGAGAAAGCGTTCGGGCGAGATGAAGTGTGAATGCATGCGGTTGGGTTTAAAAGTTCCAGAAGGAAGAGAAGCATTGATTTTTGGTTTTTGGAAGAAGTGATACTGGTGTAATGGAAATGTGTTGGAACGTGATTGTATGGTGTTGGGGTAGGAGACGTGTGGGTTGAAGCTGTTGTCTGGCGGGTTAAAATCTGGAGTTGGAAACATCTAACGGTGAATACAAGGAGGAAGATGGATGCTTGCATGGACTGTGTACTTCATTAGGCGGTTCCCTGTAGCTTTCAAGAGAAAGGACGGGAGGTTCCAAGAATTGGTGAAGGCCATGAAGTGGTGATAAACGTGTGTTGACGTACTGTGCATTAATATGTGGGGCTACGCTGTTCATATGGGTTTGTGGACATAAACATAACATGGATCCTATAACGTGAGGCCAGAAAAGAATATAAGGTGATGCCGTTTATTTCTCAGATCAAGTGCATGCGAATTGTGTGAAGGGTTTTCTGCCAAAAGAATGTGATGCGGAGGGGGAAATGTTTCGAACTGGGAGCTAGGAAAGCATGAGGACTGCTTTGTGGTTGCCGTGAACATTGGAAGAGAACCAAGAAACATGAGAGCTGTAATGGCTTCCGATATAAAAAAAATACAAGAGGAGGGGGACTGAAACACTTAAAACATGAAAAGGGGAGGGAGTCTCTAGCGAATTTGTGTGATGAAGGTCGTGAGCAGGGAGGTCAAACGCATGGGTAAAAGGGAAACCGTGAAGACAAGGTGATAGGCTGATGGGAGATATATGCGAGAGGGAATACGTGAGTTCATGGGGGACATATGCTGAGCGTGTAGAAGCTGTTGTGGGAAGAATGATTTGAAGTGATACTGCAAGAGGAGATGGCCACGCTTTGGAAAAGAGGTGTTGTTCGGATCTCGTACTGTTCACGGTTGGTTTTGGAATCCTGGAGCGTAAAAGGTGAGTAAATTCACTAACTCTGTTCTATTTTAAAATATTATAATTATATTTTAAATATTGGTTGAACGTTGTGTGATGGTCGCTTCGGTAGATTACAATTAAATTGGTTGAATTATATATCGTTGCATATATACACATCATTGGTTGGACTGATTCCATCGATTATAATATCTCCTGGTATGGAATCAGTGTTAATTGTTGACTAACATCGGTGGATGCAGGAAACCGGTTGGAGGAATCCAACCGGATTCCTCAATATTTATATGTACTGTTTGTTTTATATAGATGCATTGTTTGAACCCAAATGACTTTTGAAACCTTGTGTTGATATTAGCATTGAATGAAAATTCAAACGTTATTTTGATTTAATCAATAGATGATATCGATTAAGAAAGTGGCAACAACCAACCATAAATGTATCATTTGTTTTAACCGCTATTGTTTTGCCAAAATCCCACCGTGTGCGAAGCACGTGTTTCACCATACTTACTAAATGATTTGGTAAAGTTGATTCTTATATTAATAAGATTAATAAGTAAGTAGGCGGAGATTAACTTGATGATTAATAATAAGTATTTATTTTTTTAAGAACAATTAAATGAGATATTTAAAAATAGATTATGGTTGATTTCATATTAAGTAAGATTAGTTAGAATCGATTATGGTTTATTTAATAGTAAATGAGATTATTTAGAAATAAATTTTTTTTTATAGTAATCGATACAAGTGAAATTATTTGGATTAATTTATTCAAAATGAAAAGATTTGTTAGAATTGATTAGTGAGTTAATCATGGCTAAATATTTACCAAGCAAACTGTTTTGATCAATAATTGGTTATTTAATTAAATTAGATTGGGCTTATTAATCTAATGTAATAAATTAACGAATAGTTAATTTAGTTTAAATAAGATTTTAAAGTATAAGGGATTTGTCTAAAGAAGACAAGGCGAAGAGGAATGTTTAATAAGGGATTTGTCTAAGAAAGACGAAGCGGAGAGAAATGTTAAAAAAATGGATTTGTATAAGCAAATGTAAATAACCGAGTTTTCAAAATAAAGATATGGCGTCATAAAACCATATTTAAAATATAGCAAGAAGCACGTTTACTGATTTTAAAAGTATAAGGGGTTAGAGTTACAAACTTATATCTATTCTAAGGTAAGAACGTCGTCGATCAAGGTCTGAGAGGTAATTAAAATACCCCAACTTGAACGGCTTCACAATTATCGAGGGATGGTATTTGTTTTGTAACGAAAAGAGATGTCAAAATTTTTGTAACGAAAAGAGATGTCAAGATTTTTGTAACGAAAAGAGATATCAAGATTTTTGTAACGGTAAGAGATGTCAAAGATCAGTATAAGGTGGAATATAGCAGCGTATTTCAAGTATTTGAACTATAGCGATAAAACAACGCTGTTGACTAGGCTTAAGCGTGACTGTTATGTCGAGATTTGTTATAAAAGGGGAATATCACAGCGTATGACGAGTTTTGAACTATAACGTTAAATTAACGCTATTGGCTAAGCTTAAGCATGATTTTTATATAGCACCACTCCCTAGGGAATGTAAACAGTTTGTTTTGAAATCCACTTATTCTAAAGTAATAAGTAACGATGATTGTCTAAAGAAATATAAGAACGAGTAGTGGAGAATCGTTTCAGAAAACGATGACATCATTTTGATGTTTGAAATATGATTAGAGTTAAATAACACTATTAGAAATGGGAACTATAATTCGACGATGATGAATGTTAAATAAAAGTGCCCATGGTTGTGTGATGATAATTATACATTTGATTGGATGTTTGTTTTTACTTCGATAGTTAAATAACCGACTATCGAAGTGTTTGACCATCGTTGTCAATACGGAGAGACCGGTTGGATATATTATCGAAAACCACTCCGTATAGGCATAAGCGCTGCGAATTTGATTATGCTGAAGAAAATTGAAGACGGAGTGAAATGCAAGGGTCGTCCTGTTTCAGAATGGTGTTTTCTGTTTGTCCAGTCCCAGGACAACTTGTATGGACGAATGTCTGACAGAGTATTCCTAACGGTCATATAAGACGATCTTTTCAAAGTATTACGTCTGGTGGCGGAGGAATTCCTTTCTCTTAGCTTTTATACCCGTAATATTTTTGGGTAGATCAACTAGTGATTTGAAGGGTTTGATGATGTGGCATTCAAAGTGTATGGTGGCCAGATGTTTTAAAAGATAGACGTAGCCTCAAGCTTCACAACCGGTAAATGACAAAAATCGGGCAGGCAGCATGGCTATGTGGGTCGCTCCCATTAGGGTGTATAATCACCTATCTAGAGAAATTCCTTTTGTTTCTAAATCTATCGATTCTGCCCATTCGGGAACGGTGGTTTGAGCCCAACCGTTGGTGGTATACATTCGATACACTCAAGCGAAATGAGTGGTCGGTCATGTGTGGGCCGGGTTGCAAGACGTTCTTGTTGAACCCAGTGTATTCGCCTCTAGAGATACATCATCGGAAGGTGGTCCCATACCTTGTCATAGTTGGAATCCAATCTCCAATAAGCGCCCTGCGGTTTTTGATTTTATACTATGTATGTAGAGCGTGAGATGCAAGCGTTCTGCTATTTGGTTATTTACTTGATTAGACATTATTATAATATCACTGGATTTTGATATCAAAATATTTTGGGTTATAGTAAGGTAAAAACCGTCCGTGTTTATGGGTGGGCTGGTCTTACTATTATCCTTTTTGTTTCAAAAAGGATTTTCAAAGTTAAACCGAATGGTTGGAGTTTACTCACACCAGTCCCATGACTGACCCAGAGTTTATTTTGTTTGTTTTTCCCTAAACTCTTGGGTGCCCAAATTTGTACGGGCAGTCAAGTGTTTCAGGCTTTACAGATGCACTTGGAGGAGCTTGAAGCAGGAATCTTTAATGTTGGTTATTTAGAGTTATCTCCGTTGTATGAAATGTTATGTTGTACTCTGATATGGTATGTATATACAAATCAGATTTGTATATCAAAGTTATGTTATATAATATATTTTATTCGTTCCGCTGTGAGATTCGTGTTTACTCTGATTCTACTCAGTTGTGTTCTCCTACTTCTTCTTCTTCTATTCTATTAGTTCTATCTTATCTTTCTCATCCTCTTATTTCTTTCTATTAATGATCCGGTATTTTCGATGTCTGAACAGTCGACGCTGGGTTTTGTGTCGGTTTTCGGAGTCGAAAATCCCGTGGTCGTTACAATTTAATTGGTTTCTAGTTCTAATAACAGATTCAATATCTCCTCAGATATTTTCTATAGGGTGAGCTCTTAGTAATCTAATTCTTTTATTTTTTTTTGATTAGTTTCACTATTCGTTTCATCGATCTCATTTTCACTTTCATCTTCGTTATGTTTTGTTATGTTTTTATAATTTTCGTCAAAGGATACATTTAATGTTTCTTCCGTGGTAGGTTCTTAAATTAAAAACTCTATATGCTATCTGAGAATCCAATAAATATTCCTTTATCAGATATAGAATCAAATTTGTCTAAGTTTTCTTTAGTATTAAGAATAAAACATTTACTTCCAAATATTTTAAAATATGATACTTTTGGTGTCTTATTATATAAAAGTTCATATGGTGTTTTATGAGTTAAGGGTCTTATTAAAATTCTATTTAAAATATAAAAAGCTGTTGCAACTTCTTCAGCCCCAAAAATCCTTGGTAAATTACTATCTGGTAACATAGTTCTAGCACATTCTTGAATTGATCTATTTTTACGTTCAACTACTCCATTTTTTGAGGGGTTCTGGGGAAGGAAAAATTATGGTTTATCCTCATTTTTCAAAATTTTCATTTTCGAACTCTCCACCGTGGCCACTATGTATTGTTTTGATTTTTAAAGATAATAAATTTTGAATTCTTTTGGAAAAGGTTTTAACTGATCAAAAGCATCACTTTTATTTTTAAGAAACAAAGTCCAAGTAAATCTAGAAAAATCATCAATTATTACATAAACATATCTATTATGTTTTATTGATTGGGTATGGGATGGGCCAAAAATATCCATGTGAATTAATTGTAATGGTTTTGAGGCTGTAATTTCCTCTTTTGATTTAAATGAACCTCTTTTCAATTTTTCCAAATTGATAAATATCACATAAATTATTCACATTAAATTTCATTTTGAGTAATCCCCTAATTGAATCTTCCTATAAAAGTGTTTGAAATTTATACGACTGAATGTATTATGCCAAATCCAAGGTCAATTGTACCATAAGACATAAATTATCGTTGGAGATTTTCATACATTAATATATATATATATATATATATATTTCTTTCCATCTCCTCAAATATTTTTTT
Source organism: Allium sativum (assembly GCA_030737875.1). Taxonomy (NCBI): domain Eukaryota; kingdom Viridiplantae; phylum Streptophyta; class Magnoliopsida; order Asparagales; family Amaryllidaceae; genus Allium; species Allium sativum. Next base: position 392,244,937 of record CM060922.1, read on the forward strand.
TGAATTCCTATCTTCTATAAAGCATTTATCTTTTTCAAAATTATTTTTATAGCTTCTATCGCAAAGTTGACTTATACTTAGAAGGTTCTGTTTTAAATTCCTAAATAGTAATACATAAGAAATCTAGGGGTTTCAGAATTACCGACATTGTTGATGCCAACTATATATCCTTTAGAGCTATCTCTGAAGTTGACCATCCACCATCTTCATACACTAGGCTATTCAGTACTTATAGTTTTACCATCATACGTCTTGAACATCCACTTTCCAATATCTATTTGTCCTTTTTGATCTCCATCATTTGTCCATCAGAATTTGAATTTTCAACAGCCATGTAACACATCTTTTCAGAATCAAGATTTCCAATAACCATGCAACATACCTTTTCATATATTGGACAACAATTCAGTAGATCACTTGATTTTTCAACATAATTAGATGCAAACTCTTCTAACATTGATGCATTGCATCAAGTTAGACTAATGTTATAAATCATTTCAAAATTTGCCATTTAATATTTTCAAAATTCAGATGATGAACTTTTGAAAACCTGTGCTTTAATACTAATTGTTAAGGATGCAGAATGCGGATTTTAAGGCAGAATCAACACTAAAGGGGTGTGAATTGTATTTATGAGGAATATATAGAAATCATAAATTAACTTGAATTACTATATGAATCATGCAATGATTATCACACCGGAGATGGTCACAAACACAGAAACAATCACTGACGCATAAATAAGTAAATATAAAATGCAGAAAAGGAAAGAACATACTGGATTTAATACTGGTTCGGATTACTCCTACGTCCAGTCTCATGTAATGCTGGATTGCGCATAGTTTTATTATTATCAATATCCAAGTACAACACCCTTGATTTCATGGTACAAGGTTAACGCTTATTCGACCACCCTTGATTTCACGGCTACAAGGTTAACACTGCTCCCTTTCCTTGATTTCAAGGCTACAAGGAACACACCATTCCCAAACAATTACAACAGACCTATAACTCTTCAATAGAACTTCAAATAGAGAGTAGTTGATAGAGATTGAGAAGAGAAATAGAATGATATTAATTTTGTTGAAATCTGCAGAATACAAGTGTAGAAATCAAGAAATTTATGTACAGTAATGGTGGTATAGGATAGTATGACAATGGAGAAGAAGAAGTGATTAAAAATTCGAAATTGACCCTTTTTATAGTGTCCCAAAGGTTGAAACTTTTCAAATAATGAAACGACACTTTCTCTGAAAATCGAAAAAAATGACAATTATATGTCGACATGCTCATATATGTATGTTATATATATATATATATATATATATATATATATGAAATCATAATAATTTGAAATCAATTAGAAAAGTAGTTTGAAATAACGTGAAATCGGAATTTGAATTTTGAAACCAGAGTTTGAAATTTGGAAAACAGAATTTGAAAATGGAGTGCTATTCAGAGTCTTACATATAACTAAACCCAATTACTATATTTTCTAGAGCTCTTTGAAATACTTATATTTTGATACCCATGAGTCTTGAATCTCCTTTGGAATTCTGAATCTCTTAGAACTCTAAAAGTGTACAGTCTTCTGTATTTAAATCCTGTATACAGGTCCTACATATATATATATATATATATATATATATATATATATATATATATATTCTAGATAAAGGTGTTAATATATATATTTTATAATCAATTAATAATGATAATTGAAATAAGGTTGTAGTCATCAAAACTCCATTCTCTAACATATGGTCCCTAATAACTGAAATGGAGAATCCACATGCGTTGCAACATTTCAAGCATGGACACATGACGTTATTTTTATCCATAGAATTATCTAATGCAAACTCAAAGAATGACGTTAATCCCTTTTCAAATTTATATGAACGTCTATCCGCCTGCATCCTTGACTTATCCATCAACAAATAAAACAAAATGAACTAAGTTTATTGTTATCCTATAACTGAGATTATCCACCTAAAATTAAACAAAATGAACACGTTTATCATTTTTTCAGAGAAATTGAAAACCATAATGACAAATAGATACAATATGTAGAAACTAATCAAACCACTATATTTTAGTACAAACCAATTTTTATTCAACACAAACTGACGCATGGTAGTAGAGTTGAAACCACTGAATAAAAACCAAAATCAGTGAGTAGCCTAACCAACAAGAAGAAAAACAATAACAGAGCACAATTGTAATAAGAACTATAACCAAATTTCCCAACAATAGAACAACTAATAATAACTGATAACAATCACCAAATTCTCATTATAATTCCATAAACAAAACACAAGAGAATTGAGGTTTACCTTACTATCGCATAGATTAGGGTTTCGCTGTTGAATCGTCAACATTAGGGTTCAACTGGGTTTTGAGATAGAGATATTAGCAGAAGAGAGAAAGAGGGAAACAATAATAAGAAGAAAAAGAAGAAGAGGGAAAATATAACGGTGAGTAGAAAAGTAAAGTATAATATGGATCTGAATATGTAATATTTCACAACCCCAACAAACAACAGAAATGATAAAAAATTGAGGTGGAAGCAGACCGAAAAGTAATTTTTTTGACTACTTCAAACTACAGATAAATATCGTCTGAATACAAAATTAAAATATGAAAAGGAAAAGTCAAACTATTGACCAATTTTTAAAAGGAAAGCAAACTTCTTTGGAGCCAAATCTGAATATTTTATAACTCTAGCCAAACAACAACAAAATTATGGTTTGAAATCATATCTAAAATATGTGAGGAAAATAAAACACATTTTAGAGGGAAAAACATTTGTGTGAAGCCAAATCTTATTTTTTTTATAACTGCAATCAAACAATATATAAAATTTTGTTTGAATGTCATGCACGCAATATTCAAATGATTTCATGGGCTTTGCTAGACAGCAACTGATTTCTCCTCATGTTGTACAAAAAAGTTGGATAACAAAGAATCTATTTTATGTTATGTGATCGTTGTTGTCTGATTCAATTTGTGGCGTAGTGTATTAGCTTTTCAAATTTGTGAGTTAATTTTTATGGAAAAAAAAAAGCTGAAGATCCCTATTTTCTAGTATTTATAAGAAGTCCTTGTAGAAATGGTTATGAAAATAGGGTTCCTAATTTTTAAATAGTAGAACACACATGTTACATGCACTTTTCCAATAAAAAATGCATGGGTAGTTAAATATTTATAAAAAAATTATAAATCCGGTAATTTTGATAAATTTCACTTACTTACAAAAAGTTACCTAGATGAAAAGTATTATTTTTATGAACATTTTTTAGTTTTAAAAATTTGGAAACATAATTAAATCCCAATTTAACTTGCACTTTATATTAGAAAACTGCAAGCTAGTTGGGGCTTTGTAATAAAAAAAATATGAACCTTATTTACATATTCAATGCTATAAAGATTTTTCTTATAATTACATCAAAAATAGATATCAAATGTTCAAACCCCCTTTTTAGAAATCCTTATATTAATAGAATTAACATAGCCTAGGTTCGAAACCCGAAATTGTAACACCCCAGGTCCATTAATGTCACTCACAAAGGGAATGCATTAACTTTCATGGAGCATTTTAAGTGTGTATAGAACAGAAACTTAACAACAAGACAGATGTAAATAGTACTAAAACTTTAAAAGTTTATTTCATTGCAGCGGAAAATACATAAGTTTGATTACATCATCAAAACCAGAGTCAAAGTACATAATATCCATCTTGACCAACTCAAAGTACATAAATTGAAAGACATAACCCCAGTACAAAATAGCCATAAATAAGAGAGGCCGAACTTTACTTCAGCGATCCAAGCAACTTCTGAAAGCAGAGATATAGCTATCCAAAATCAAGCTCCACTGGTGCTAGTTCCAACCTGAGCGCCGGGGGGGGGGGGGGGGGACAAGGAAGAAAGGAGGAGGAAACAAAGGGGGTTAGACATAAAGCCTGGCGAGTGCGATAACTTTAACAATACAATTACCAAAATAACTAGGCTAAGGCATAAGTTGGAAAATAAGGAAATGACTGTGAACAATTGAGTATGACAGAGCAAACTAGGAAACAAGATGAACAAAGATAAAGTTAAAGGCGCACTTAAACCACTATAAGATAATTACTATACTGCACCACCACTAGTCCCCCTAAGGTTGATCCCGCCTATAGAACTTAATAATGATAATGGTACTTTCGTGCACCCCTAGTTGCCTTCATAGGTGCCGTCTGCCCCTATCTCCACTAGGTGTACCCACTACCCCCATGCGATCGGCTCCCTAACTCGTAGATATCCGTGCTGGCCCCATAGTGGGGTGTATCACTCCCCAAAGTGGCAACTCGATACCACCAACAATGCACGGCTTATACCTACATGATGCAACAACGTCTTACCTACCAGCCCGGGTCCACACACGCATATGAACCCATTGGACTTGCGTTGCCACCGCTAACCCAGTTTAGCCTGTTTCAGTCAAGCCCAGTATGCGTGTCCCGTCCTCGACTTGGGTCGAGCCCACAAAGATACGTATGGGTTACTGGTTGAAACGAGCCCCCATTACTTGACACAAGCTATCCACCTAAGCTTGGTCCCCTCTATTACACCCCACTTAACCCTCTTCTTATTCATGTTTACTTACATGTTTCAATTTTGGTTAAGTGTTTCTAATCGTATTTCAAATGTCATCCAAGGCACCCACTAAATTCCACATGCCACCCAAGGCACCAACTTAACCCCCTCATGTCCTACTACATGTTTATCTGGTTAAGTGTTTCTTAACTCATTAAGACTGTAACCTCATAAAGACCTCGTACATTAGACTGGCATTTGTGGCAGCTGGATTTGTTGGGCGGGTCCGGGCAGTCTTACACCATAAACGAGCCTAACCTCGTGTCTTTACAATTGTTACGTATTTAATTTATGCCTAAGACCTCCCACATTAGACTGACATTTGTGGCAGCTGGATTTGCCGGGCGATTCCGGGCAGTCTTACACCACAAAAGAGCCTAACCTCATGTCTTAGATGATTAATTACTCTTAATTAATCATTCCCCAATTTGAATTACTTTCCCTATTCAAATTATCAATCAATTCCAAATTTAACTATGGCCATAATTGACTCAATTATGTCCATCCATTTATGGTATGCAAAATCATACCAATTTTCATCACAAATTTATTTTATGCCATTTGAGGCATTTATGCAAATTCTTAATATTAAATCTTTTTAATATTATCCCATTACCCCACGTCGCACGTTCGTTCGTTTAACGTAAAATATATGTTAGACTCGAATAGTCTAACTCATGGAATAAAGAGAAAACATCACAACATACATATAGATAAAACTAGATCTAAACATAAGGGGTGAACTTGCATGTGTGAATGATGTTCTACATCTAAAACTTGCATAGGCCAAAGTTACAACTTGCATAAAACTACATATGTCATAGATCCAAATCTAAAGGTGTAAACTTGTTTAGGTAATGGTCACAACTTGCATAAATCATGTATGTCATGGATCTACATCTAAAGGTGTAAACTTGCATAGGCAATAACCACAAACTTGCATAATATGATTCATATTCCAAACTCATATATTTATATAAACTTGCATATGTGATTTATGCAACATAACAATGGTGTAAACTTACGTCTTAAACTTGTAAACTAGCATGTAGAATTGAGCATAGAACTCACATATGTCATGGCCTAACTTTAGATCAAATTTTCACATAAACTAGATGTCATGAAACATGTAGGGTTACATATAATTTTCCCCAACTTGCATATGATTCATGTCTAAATCAAAATCTAAACTTGCATACATACATATGATTTATCATATGAATCAACATAACCAAACTAGCATATGAACAACATGATGATTTGATTATACATAAGCTAATCATAGAATTACAACATAGATGATAGCATCATAACTTTACAACATAGATGATAACATCATAACATAACATCATAGAATTTACAACATATATGATAACATCACAATTTTACAACATAATTATAACATGCGGTCAATAATTCACATCATATCCATATAATCCACATCATAACTTAATCCAATTAAATTGCTAATTATTTTATTAAAGAAATCGAACTCACAACTCAAAGAAGGTCTTGAGCTCTGAATTCTGAGTTCTGAAGTTGTATTAGCTTTCCTTTGAAGAAGATTCGTTGTTAGAGTTGAATTGAATTGAATTTGATTTGCTTTCTTCCTCTCTAATTGGTGGCGGCTATTCTGAGTTGCTAGGTGACGGCATGGAGGCTATGAATCTAATTTTAATTTGATTTTAGGGTTTGAATCTTCATGTCTTTTTATAAAGTTTAGGATTAGTTTAGGCCGTCCGATCAACCCAGAATTAATCCCAGCCAATTGGAGCAGATCAGAAACCCTAATGAGTCAGCACACAGTCACAAACAGGTCATCAATCAATTCTGCCAGGGGGGAGGGGGGCAGGTCGACCCTATGGTCGACCTGGTCAGGGTAGGTCGACCCTATGGTCGACCTGGCCCTGGCGGGAATTTTCCCGCCTAGCCTGTTTGACTCTGAAATCTGAATTTTCCGAAATCTGTTTTGAATTTTCCGAAACTTCCGATGGCCATAACTTCTTCATACGAAGTCCAATTTTCGCAAACTCGGACTCTATCTCAACCAGAATTCCGAGATGGACAAATGGCGCAACCCGTTTCCCTTAATTCTCATATATGAGATTAGTTATTCTTTAATTTGTTATTATAGTGTTAATAGAAATACGGGGTGTTACATTCTCCCCTCCTTAAAGGATTTCGCCCCCGAAATCTCCAAGTTAAGGAGAATACATATACTAACATCCAAACAACCATCTACTCAACTATCAAACACAGGCATCCATTGTCCTTATAAAATTCTTAATGCTGTATGAACATATGCAAGAAGTGTGTGTATATGTTCTCTATCTAATGCAAAATCAGACGGTCTACTGATTCAGTTGACCTCCTTAATGCAAACCATGATAGTGCCATGCGTCCATTATGTATGCGAAAGAATCCTATTGTTACATATTATTTCTACATGTGTGCACAACCATTCACCAAAATGCAACATCCATATGATAACACAACCATTATACATCCATTAACTTAAATACGCACACACATTTATTTGCAATATGCAATATGAAGTGACTGAGCCGATCTAGTGCCTAAAGTGTGTATATGCATCCACGAGCAACCACTAGCAAACACTTGCATCCACATGCATCCATCATACATAACATGTCTCAAACACATGTTTCAACCATAGGATTACCCTATCTAAAGGTCAAAGATACTAGCGAGAGGACATACTAAGATAAGATAAGTACAAGCCAAGCGATAAAGAAGAAATTAAAAGACATACCCTCGAAAAGAAAAGGGTACAACGAACGCATCTTCTCTTCTGTCTCCCAAGTAGCGTTACTCTCGTCATCTCCCCATTGCACTTTGACTAGTTTGACCTCTCGATTTCTCAACTTCTTAATCTGCGACCCAAGAATGCACGTAGGAGCCCGTCGAATCGTTGCATCATGCTCTATCTCCACCTCTCTAAGCAAGCTCGGCTCTACCACTTCCGCGGTCTCGTGCAGGCACTTCCTCAAATGTGATACATGGAATACGTCGTGTACACCACTAAGTCTCTCGGGCAACTCCACTCTATACGTCATCTGTCCAATCCTCTCCATAATAGGAAACGACCCTACGAACCTTGATGCTAACTTCCCAACGGACCCAAAGCGAACGACGTTCCGTAATGGAGACACCTTGACAAAGACCATGTCCCCAATATCAAACTCAAGATTTGTCCTCCTCTTGTCCGCAGAAGATTTCTGCCTATCTTGCGCCGTCTTCATCCTCCTTCGAATCAAATCGATCTTTTCCGAAGTCTCTCTAATCATATCAGGCCCAAGCAAGATCTTATCCATAGACTCCCACCAACATGTAGGCGAACGACACGGTCGTCCATAAGGAGCCTCGAACGGTGCCATGCAAATGCTAGACTGAAAGCTATTATTATATGTGAACTCCACCAACGGAAGATGTTCCTCCCATGTACCTCCGAAGTCTAAGACACACAACTTCAATAGGTCCTCTAGAATACGATTCACCCTCTCGGTCTGGCCGTCCGTCTGAGGATGATATGCGGTGCTCAAACTTAACTGAGTCCCTACCGCCTCTTGCAAGCTCTTCCAAAATTCGCTAGTGAAGATAGGATCGCGGTCGCTCACTATGCTAGAAGGAACACCGTGCAAACGAACTATTTCTCGAATGTACACGGAGGCTAACCATGGAGCAGTCCTCTTACTCTTTACGGGAATGAAATGGGCGCTCTTAGTAAGTCTATCTACCACGACCCAAGTCCCCGTATTACCCTTCCTCGATCTCGGTAACCCGTCAGTGAAGTCCATCGAAACACTTTCCCACTTCCATTGTAGGACCTCCAAATGGTGAAGCAACCCACCGTGCTTCTTTTGCTCTGCTTTTACTTGTTGGCACACCAAGCATCTAGTGACAAACTCAGCCACATCCCTCTTCATGCCGGTCCAAAAGTAAACTCGTCTCATGTCCATGTACATCTTGTCCCTGCCGGGATGGATGGTCATCTTTGAACGATGTGCATCATCAAGAATGGTCTTCCTCAGATTCTCGTCCCGTGGTACACAAAGTCTACCATCCCTACGTAACTAACCCTTATCATCTAGGGTATACCTACGGAGATGGCTCGATGACTCCCCTCTTTTGAGCTTCTCTACTAACTCAACCAACTGTGGGTCATCTCGTTGTGCCTCACCAATCTGTCCCAAAAGCGTAGGTATGACCTCCAAGGATGCTAGCAAACCGGGTACAAAGTCAACGGAAGGTCTAAAGTCAAACGTAGAGATGAACTCTAAGCTTCGCCGCTCAACAAACAACGGACTCAAGGACAACCTTTTCCTACTTAAGGCGTATGCCACCACGTTACCCTTGCCAGGGGTATATGCTATCTCGAAGTCGTAGGATGCTAAGAATTCCATCCACCTTTGCTGCCTTAAGTTCAAGTCCTTCAGAGAAAATAAGTATTTTAGCGATTTATGGTCAGTGAACAATTCGAATTTCTCGTCAAGATGATAATGGCGCCAAGACTTAAGCACAAAAACAATAGCGGCCAACTCTAGGTCATGTGTAGGGTAATTTCTCTCATGCACTCTCAACTGCCTTCGATCATAGGCTATTACCCTTCCCTCTTGCATTAAGGCCGCACCTAGTCCTAACCCACAAGCATCGGTATAAACGGTAAATGGCTTACTCCCATCTGGCCACACTAAGACTGGGTATGTGGTCAAAGCTTTCATTAAACGTTGGAACGCATCATCACAATCTACGTCCCATGTGAACACTAAGTTCTTCTTCGTCAAGCGTGTTAATGGGGCTGATATCTTTGCGAAGTCTTTGATAAACTTCCTATAGTAGCCAGCCAACCCTAAGAAACTCCTCACCTCGGTAGCATTTTTAGGAACCTTCCAATCTTGGATGGCCACTACCTTCGCGGGATCCACAGCTATCCCTTATTTGGAAACCACATGCCCTAAGAATCGCACTTCCTTCCTCCAAAAGTGACATTTAGAAAATTTAGCTTTAAGGCTATGCACTCAAAGAGTCTCCAACACTTCCCTAAGATGTAGGGCATGCTCTTCCTCGGTCTTAGAAAAGATCAAGATGTCGTCCACAAAGACTACCACGAATTTATTAAGGTACTCCCTAAACACCCTACTCATCAAGTCAACAAAGTATGCAGGGGCGTTTGTCAAACCGAAGGGCATCACAAGCCACTCGAAGAAACTGTCTGGAGTCCTAAAGGCAGTCTTGTCTATGCTATCCTCAGCCACTCTCAACTGATGGAAACCCGTGGCTAAGTCCAGCTGCGAAAACACTGAGGTGCCAACTAACTGATCGAAGAGATCATCAATCCTCGGCAGTGGGTGCCTATTCTTCTTAGTGAGTTTATTAAGTTCTCTATAGTCTACACAAAGTCTAAAGGACCCATCTGCCTTCGTGGCAAATACTACTGGAGCACCCCCCACTCCGATATACTACGTCTAATGAACCCCTTCTCAAGCAACTCCTTCACTTGCTTACTGAGTTCTCTTCTCTCTCGTGGAGCCATGTGGCGCACTGGCAATGCAACTGGCTTTGCATTATCGACTAGATATATTCGAAAGTCTATCTCACGTTTTGGGGGTAAACCCCTCACCTCATCGAAGACATCAACATATTCACGGACTATACGAAAAGAATGTAAATCATCATCGGATGCGTCAAGGGATTCTAGGTAGCTAAGCATTACTGGACCTCTAGGGTCACAAGAAATATCAAGGGTCTTTCAACAAGGAGTCAACAATCTAACTACCCTTCTTTCACAATCTAGGATGGCCCCATATCTAGTTAGCCAATCCATACATAGAATCAAGCCGTAGCCCATGAAACCAAGAACAAAGGCGTTGCATTCAAACTCAACGCTCAAGATACACACCCTCAAATCCCGACAAATCATAGAAAGATGGGTCGAACCACTAATACGATTTGAGACTACTAAGGGATCTGTAACTAGACTAGTATCTAGGTGCAGTGTTTCAACTAATGATGTAGAGATAAACGAATGTGAGGCACCAGAATCGAATAAAGCACAGATAGGATGATCGAATAGAAAAACTAAACTTTCAATGGAAATTGCTCTACCTCGTTCTTGCAGCGGTGGGACCATGAGAGCCTGAACTTGTCCCCTTGCCTGCCCTGGTGCCATAAGAGCCTGCACCTGTCCTTCCGAGGTAGACCCTGCTCTCTGCCCTTTCTTTGGGTAGTCCTTAATCAGATGTCCCGCTTCGCCACAGTGGAAATAGCCAGTCTTCTTTTTCTTCCTTCAATCTTTGCTTAGATGGCCTGGTGTCCCACAGTTAAAGCATCTCTTCTTCCCCTTACCATTGTTGCCTTTTCCACCTTTCTTGTTCTATTGTTGCTGTTGCGGTTTCTTTTGATCCCTTTTCTTCTCGGGTGCTTTATTAGCATTGGCGCCCTTCTCCTCTTCATGCATAAGCGCCATGTCAACTAGTCTCTCAAAGGTAGCTCCCATGGGAATGTGGGTCATAGCTAACCCATGAAGCGGCTCGTTTAAACCCTTAACAAATCTCAGGGCCTCCTTCTCTGGTGTATTCACCAAGTTCAAGCCAAATCTCGCCAATTGATTGAACTTGTTGACGTATTCTTTCACTGATAGATTCCCTTGCTTCAACGCCAAAAATCTTTCCATATATAAATTATCTTCAGCCCGTGAGAGAAACTTTGCTTCAAACCTCCGCCTGAAATCTGGCCATGTATCAACTGGACGTTCTCCATTAGCGACCTCCCACCAAAACGAGACCTCATCCTTCATTAGCCATGCAGCTAACTGGACCTTTCTTCCATCTTCCACTTCAAAGATTCCAAACAATTCTTCCACCTCCTTTAGCTAATTACGAGCTTCAACAAATGTCTCCGTCCCGTGAAAAGGTTTTCCACCCATTGCTCGAAAGTCCTTACATATCTTAGCAAAAGTATCGACACGAGGAGGAGGAGGGGGAGGAGGAGGAGGATTTGCTGGACCTGTGGTGGTGGCACTAGTCTCTAAATTCCTCCTAAACCATCTTGGTATCGGTATCCCCTCGGGTATCTCGGGAATTATAGACATGCTGAAACAAAAAAGGAAAGATTCAATACAAAAGAACCGAAGGAAAGATATATGGCTCTTGGGGTTATGCTTTCTAAACTAAGCTTTTCTCTTGAAAATACTTTCCTTAAAACATACTTTTGAAGGTACTTCGTTATAAAAATGTTTTTGAAAAACAGCTTTTCAAAATTCATATCTGTTCTGGTAACCTTCAACTCTGATACCACGTGTAACACCCCACGTCCATTAATGTCACTCACAAAGGGAATGCATTAACTTTCATGGAGCATTTTAAGTGTGTATAGAATAGAAACTTAACAACAAGACAGATATAAATAGTACTAAAACTTTATTTCATTGTAGCAGAAAATACATAAGTTTGATTACATCATCAAAACCAGAGTCAAAGTACATAATATCCATCTTGACCAACTCAAAGTACATAAATTGAAAGACATAACCCTAGTACAAAATAGCCATAAATAAGAGAGGCTGAACTTTACTTCAGCGATCCAAGAAACTTCTGAAAGCAGAGATACAGCTATCCAAAATCAAGCTCCACAGGTGCTAGTTCCAACCTGAGCACCTGGGGGAGGAAAGGAAGAAAAGAGGAGGAAACAAAGGGGGTCAAACATAAAGTCTGGCGAGTGCGATAACTTTAACAATACAATTACCAAAATAACTAGGCTAAGGCATAAGTTGGAAAATAAGAAAATGACTGTGAACAATTGAGTATGACAGAGAAAACTAGGAAACAAGATGAACAAAGATAACGTTAAAGGCACACCTAAACCACTATAAGATAATTATTATACTGCACCACCACTAGTCCCCCTAAGGTTGATCCTGCCTACAGAACTTAATAATGATAATGGTACTTTCGTGCACCTCTAGTTGCCTTCATAGGGGTCGCCTGCCCCTATCTCCACTAGGTGTACCCACTACCCCCATGCGATCGGCTCCCTAACTCATAGATACCTGTGCTGGCCCCACAGTGGGGTGTATCACTCCCCAAAGTGGCAACCCGATACCACCAACAATGCACGACTTATACCTACACGATGCAACAACGTCTTACCTACCAGCCCAGGTCCACACACTAATATGAACCCGTTGGACTTGCGTTGCCACCACTAACCCGGTTTGGCCTCTTACAGTCAAGCCCAGTATGCATGTCCCGTCCTCGACTTGGGTCGAGCCCACAAAGATACGTATGGGTTACTGGTTGAAACGGGCCCCTATTACTTGACACAAGCTATCCACCTAAGCTTGGTCCCCTCTAGTACACCCCACTTAACCCTCTTCTTATTCATGTTTACTTACATGTTTCAATTTTGGTTAAGTGTTTCTAATCGTATTTCAAATGCCACCTAAGGCACCCACTAAATTCCACATGCCACCCCAGGCACCCACTTAACCCCCTCATGTCCCACTACATGTTTATCAGGTTAAGTGTTTCTTAATTCATTAAGACCGTAACCTCATAAAGACCTCCCACATTAGACTGGCATTTGTGGCAGCTAGATTTGTCGGGCGGGTCTGGGCAGTCTTATACCACAAACGAGCCTAACCTCGTGTCTTTGCAATTGTTACGTATTTAATTTATGTCTAAGACCTCCCACATTAGACTGGCATTTGTGGCAGCTGGATTTGTCGGGTGGTTCCGGGCAGTCTTACACCACAAAAGAGCCTAACCTCATGTCTTAGACGATTAATTACTCCTAATTATTCATTCCCCAATTTGAATTACATTCCTTATTCAAATTATCAATCAATTTCAAATTTAACTATGGCCATAATTAACTCAATTATGTCCATCCATTTATGGTATGCAAAATCATACCAATTTTCATCACAAATTTATTTTATGCCATTTAAGGCATTTATGCCAATTCTTAATATTAAATCTTTTTAATATTATCCCATTACCCCACGTTGTACGTTCGTTCGTTTAACGTAAAATATACGTTAGACTCGAATAGTCTAACTCATGGAATAAAGAGAAAACATCACAACATACATATAGATAAAACTAGATCTAAACATAAGGGGTGAACTTGCATGTGTGAATGATGTTCTACATCTAAAACTTGCATAGGCCAAAGTTACAACTTGCATAAAACTACATATGTCATAGATCCAAATCTAAAGGTGTAAACTTGTTTAGGTAATGGTCACAACATGCATAAATCATGTATGTCATGGATCTACATCTAAAGGCGTAAACTTGCATAGGCAATAACCACAAACTTGCATAACATGATTCATATTCCAAACTCGTATATTTATATAAACTTGCATATGTGATTTATGCAACATAACAATGGTGTAAACTTACATCTTAAACATGTAAACTAGCATGTAGAATTGAGCATAGAACTCACACATGTCATAGCCTAACTTTAGATCAAATTTTCACATAAACTAGATGTCATGAAACATGTAAGGTTACGTATAATTTTCCCCAACTTGCATATGATTCATGTTTGAATCAAAATCTAAACTTGCATACATACATATGATTTTTCATATGTATCAACATAACTAAACTAGCATATGAACAACATGATGATTTGATTATACATAAGCCAATCATAGAATTACAACATAGATGATAGCATCATAACTTTACAACATAGATGATAACATCACAGCATAACATCATAGAATTTACAACATACATGGTAACATCACAATTTTACAACATAATTATAACATGCGGTCAATAATTCACATCATATCCATATAATCCACATCATAACTTAATCCAATTAAATTGCTAATTATTTTATTAAAGAAATCGAACTCACAACTCAAAGAAGGTCTTGAGTTCTGAGTTCTGAAGTTGTATTAGCTTTCCTTTGAAGAAGATTTGTTGTTAGAGTTGAATAGAATTGAATTTGATTTGCTTTCTTCCTCTCTAATTGGTGGCGGCTATTCTGAGTTGCTAGGTGGCGGCATGGAGGCCATGAGTCTAATTTTAATTTGATTTTAGGGTTTGAGTCTTCATGTCTTTTTATAGAGTTTAGGATTAGTTTAGGCCGTCCGATCAACCCAGAATTAATCCCAGCCAATCAGAGCAGATCAGAAACCCTAAGGAGTCAGCACACAGTCACAAACAGGTCATCAATCAAATATGCCCGGGGGGGAGGGGGGCAGGTCGACCCTATGGTCGACCTGGTCAGGGTAGGTCGACCCCCAGGTCGACCCTATGGTTGACCTGGCCTGGCAGGAATTTTCCCGCCTAGCCTGTTTGACCCTGAAATTTGAATTTTCCGAAATCTGTTTTGAATTTTCTGAAACTTCTGATGGCCATAACTTCTTCATGCGAAGTCCAATTCACGCAAACTCGGACTCTATCTCAACCAGAATTCCGAGATGAACACAATGGCGCAACCGGTTTCCCTTAATTCTCACATATGAGATTAGTTATTCTTTAATTTGTTATTATAGTGTTAACATAAATACGGGGTGTTACAGAAATGGCATGCCAAGAGCTTACCATGTGCATACGCTAAGATCAACCACTTATGTAGTGCTCGCAGACTGGGCTAGTTGCACTAGGGTGGGTTTTATGACTCTGGTCGGTTTCCCTCCTATCAAAAAAAAAAGAATTAAGAGAAAATATTTACCCAAATTGATTCCTCATATTTTTAAACAAGAACCCACATATGTTTTTCGTCTCTAATGATAGAAAAATAGTTAATGGTATATAGTATTCACCTAGCTAAAGTTTAACATATTTAATGTAAATTAGATTGTTGTTTGTTTTTCTCCATTTATTTGCACCTATGTCTTTATCTTTCTCAAGAAATTATAATTAGCTTTATGTTAATATTTCTTTTTCTAATATCTCCCCATGTATAAAATTATAATCTCTATGGTTATGTTGATCAAAGAAATGAAAATAAGATCGGCTATTATTACTAATGTTTCAGTTTTAGTTAAGAGATGATCATTTTCTATTTACACTCTTCAAACTTTAAAATTGGTGTAAGGGTTTCCCCGATGTATGTATTTCATACTTATCCACAATTTTTAGCCAATTATTTTTTCTTTTAACCTGCAGTTTACATTAATTTCAATCATATAGTTTTATTTCTCACATTCATTGTCAAATATCTAAGGAAACATCAAATTCAAATCCAAATTAAATTCAATTTTAAAACATGTAAATTTTCGGAGTGGCTTAAGTAAATTCAAAACTTAAAAAATAATTATATTCAATTTAAAAACAAGTAAATTTTGTAAGGGGTAACTGAATTCAAATTTTCAAAAATACATCTCCAAATCAAAGTACTTACAATGATAGAAACCCAAAGAGTAAAATTGAAACTTTGGTGAAGAATGTATGGACATTAATTCGATTTAGAGTTGTCCACAACCGAATTAACATGTAAAACATTAGGATTAAAAATATTACCTATTTGTTTATTAAGCAAAATCTATGTTACGAATGTTTACTTGGGTAGATTTAATCATGTTCATTGTCTTTAGGAATTTTATCTGTAGATATGTTTTGTGGTTTGATTGTTGATTTGAGTAGAGACTAAATAAGAATACTAGTGATGATTAATGGAAACTTAGGTCACAAATGAAATAAATAAATTGGCCAACTTGCTGTATTTTTACATAAAATGGTTATTTTCGTAAGTGCCTCCTGTGGATTTAAAAAAAAAGACTCTCTCTTGACCAAAAGTGGAGTATTAGTAATAATCCCTGTAAGTTTGTGGTCAAACATAACCCTAAACCTAAACCCTAACCTCATAACCCTAAAACTACGGTGCCGTCATATTGTTCATCTACAAGCTAGCCTAGCCTCCTTCTTCTCCAAACTAGAAAATCAAATCCAAACTAGAAATCGATTAAAAGAACTTCAAATCAAAAGTCTACATCAAAGGATTAGCTTAACAAATTCAGAAATCAGATCCCAGAATACAAGATCCGTCCTTTTTCTGTAAGTTCAGTTATTATTCCGATTTAAACACCTAATAGAAATCATGACTGTAATAATCGAATTTAGAACTATGCCTAATTCTAATTCATGTGTTCCTTTTGTCAAATCTGAATTGCCTATGCCTATGAGACTATTGTGATTAATGTAATGACACCTATCATACCAATAGGACTGTTGTGACTGACATAATGAAACCTATCATGCCTACGAGACTGTTGCGATTGACATAATGGAACCTATCATGCCTATGAGACTGTTGGGATTGATATGATGGAACTTATCATGTTGTACATCCTATGCCTATGAGACTATTGTGATTGATATAATGGGACTTATCATGTTGTACATCAAAATTAGTGATTCTCTTAAGTCCAATCCTATCTAATCTTTATAACTATGGTGTAAATTTCTTAGCTTTCCCACACTTATTATTAATGTACAACATGCCTGCTGAAACATGATTCTTGAATTGGGTATACCATTACATGCCTATTTTTCCTTATGTCAATTCTTATGCTCCTTCTTTATTTTTCCTTTTTTTAAATATTCTTTTATGAATCCCAAGTTCATTCGGAACTTAGATTGAATCTCGTCTTATGTGCGATTATAATGCAGGAAAATTGGATATAATTTAATTGAGTAAATTTTGGCATAGCATGTGAATGTGGCATAAAAATTGTACTGACTACACTTGGGAAATATTGACATAAAACTTGGACACATATGACAAATATGTAAAATGGATAAAACTGAACATGCCTAACCCGAGGTTAGATTGAGTTGCGGTGTAAGACTGCCCGGAACTGCCCGGCACATCCAGCGACTGCAACAATATAGATCTAATGTGAGAGGTTATCACATTAAGCCCAAAAACCCGAGGTTAGATTGAGTTGCAGTTTAAGACTGCCTGGAACCGCCCGGCACATCCAGCGACCGCAACAATATAGATCTAACGTGAGAGGTTGGTGCTTTAATGAATGAATTAAAGCTAAGGAACAGACAGGCTAAGAATGGTAGGGTTAAGTTAATTAAGGCAACACTTAACCAATAAAACATGTTAGCTAAACAAATGGGTGGGGTTAGGTAAATGTGAGAACACTTAACCGTTATAACATGTTGATTAGGAAACCCTAGCAACGAGGACCTATTTCAACAATAACCCACATAGATGTATCACGGTACCCTGAATTAGGCAGGGTGGGGCACGATTACTGGGCTGATTATAATCCATCAAAATAGCGGTGGGTGGTGCAGCAGTGTAGGTTCCGACGGAGAATGGGCGTGCATGTACTCTGGAGTGGATAAAGCAGGCACTGGGAATCAGTAGTATACACTTTGCATCTTGAATTTGTGTCGGGTTGCCACCACAGGAATTGATACACCCTATGGTGGGACCAACACAGGTATCTACAGTCAAGCGGGGCCAAATGACACAAGTAAGAAATGCATGCGATTAGAAGCTAGTTGGAAAAGGGATCACTTTGTTATGAACACATGATGGTAGTCGAAATATTCGTTAGTAGGTGCCGAGAAAAGGAAATGAGTGCGATAGTATATTCAGTTTATCTTGCCTTATCTTATTTTATCTTATTGATATGGTACTGTCCTATATTTAGTTTATTCATGTCATGACCCTTTTACCTGTTTACATGCTGAATAATCATAGGACTTACCAGGATTATGTCTGACCTGTTTTCTTTTGCCTTCTTTTCTTCAGTCCCCCCCCCCCCCCGGGTCCGTAGGGAGGGAATACTTCAGGTTAGTGCAGACCTAAAATAATTTCCGTTTTCCACTATTTATATGTCTATCTTGTAAATTGTCTGTGCCTTTTACCTAAAATGCTTCACCAAAGTTAATGCATTCCCTTTGTGAGTGACCTTAACGGAGGTAGGATGTTTCACTTGGTATTAGAGCGATGGTTTACCAAATCAAACAAAAGTTTTTGAAAAACTATTTTTTTCAAAAATAAATTTAAAGAAGCATTTTTCAATTAAAAATGTTGTTTTGTTTTAAAGGCATAATCCCCATAGCCAAATGCACTATCTTTCTATCCTTTGTTTTCAACCTTTTCTTTTCATTTTAGCATGTCTAGAGATCTCAATCTTCTTGAGGGCGTACCGATACCTGGTTGGTTCAGAAGGTATCTGGACCTAGGGCTAATGGCGCAGGCCCAGCAAATGTTCCTCCTCCCCCAGCTGTAGTCGTTCCTCCTCCGCGTGTGAATGCTTTCTCGAAGATATGTAGAGACTTTCGAGCTGTGGGTGGAAAGAACTTTAATGGGACTGAGTCATTTGTGGAAGCAATAAACTGGCTCAAGAAAACAGAAGATTTGTTTGTTATCTTCGAAGTGGAAGATAGGAAGAAGATACAATTGGTTGTATGGTTACTTAAGGTTGAAGCCTATTACTGGTGGGAAGTTACTAATGCTGAGAGACTAGTTGAAACTTGGGAGGATTTCAGAAGGAGATTTGAAATGAAGTTCCTCTCGCAAGCTGAGCGAAGCCTACAAATGGAGAAGTTCTTAGCGCTCAAATAGGGAAGCCTATCGGTTAAGGAATACGTCAACCAATTCAACCAGCTGGCTAGATTCGGACTGGAGTTAGTAAACACTCCACATAAAATGGCTCTCCATTTCGTGAAAGGGTTGAACGAGCCACTACACAGCCTAGCTGTGTCCCATATACCTATGGGCGCGACTTTTGAGAGACTGGTGGACATAGCACTGTTACAGGAGGAAGACAAGAATGGCAAGAAAGAGGAAAAGGTGGAAGAACCTCTAGACATGAAAGTGGAGGGATCGTAGAATAAGAAGACGGATTCTAAGAAAGGCGGGAAGAATAACAAACCCCGTGACAAGAGGAACTTTAAATTTTGTGGCATACCTGGACATCTAATTAAAGACTGCAGGAAGAAGAAGAGGAAGATGGGTGGTTGCTTTCAATGCGGCGAGACAGGACATATGGCCAAGGATTGCCCAAAAAGGCAAGGGCAAAGGACTGGATCTACTTCTGGAGGGCAGATTCACGCTCTCATGGTACCTCCGCAAGAAAGAGGTAGAAATATTTCTGTTGAGAGTTTAGTTTATCTTTCTGATCATCCTGTTCGTATTCTTTTTTATTATGGTGCATCGCACTCTTTTATATCTACTGCTTTAGTTGAGTCTCTGCACCTAGATACCAGTATAGTAGAGGATCTCATGGTTGTTTCAAATCCAATTGGGGGTTCGGCCTATTTATCAATGATTTGTTTGGATTTGGAAATTTCTATACTAAGCGTTGGGTTTATATGTAATGCTTATGTTTTGGGTTTCACGGGCTATGTGTTAATTCTAGGCATGGATTGGTTATCCAGTAATGGTGCCATCCTCGGTTGTGAAAAAAGAGTGGTTAGACTTATGACTCGCCTCGGAAACACTCTTGAAATCTCTTGTAATCCCATGAATTATGTTATGCTTAGCTACCTAGAATCTCTTGATGCGTCTGTCGAAAACTTGCAATCTGTTAGAGTAGTCCGTGAATACTCGGATGTCTTTGAAGAGGTGAAGGGTTTGCCTCCAAAGTGAGATATAGACTTCCTCATATACCTTGTTGATAATTCAAAACCTGATGCTTTACCCGTTAGACGTATGGCTCCAAGGGAAAGGAAAGAGCTCAGCAAGCAAGTTAAAGAGTTGCTTGAAAAGGGGTTCATAAGGCGGAGTATTTCTGAATGGGGTGCTCCAGTGGTTTTTGCATCCAAAGCGGATGGTTCACTTCGCCTGTATTTGGACTATAGGGAGCTAAACAAGCTGACCAAGAAGAATAGGCACCCACTTCCTAGAATAGACGACTTGTTCGACCAGCTCGTGGGTGCCTCGGTTTTCTCCGAACTAGATTTGGCCACCGGATTTCATCAGCTAAGAGTGGCTGAAAACAGCATAGATAAGACCACGTTTAGGACCCCAGATGGTTTCTTCGAATGGTTTGTCATGCCTTTTGGCGTGACTAACGCACCCGCCTACTTCGTGGACTTGATGAGTAGGGTGTTCAGAGAATTCCTTAATAAATTCGTAGTGGTCTTCGTGGATGACATTTTGATTTTCTCAAAAAGTGAGGAAGAACATGCTTTGCATTTAAGGGAAGTTATGGATACTCTTCGTGCACACAACTGAAAGCAAAATTCTCCAAATGCCATTTTGGAGAGAAGAAGTAAGGTTTCTTGGACATATTATGATTGATGGTGCAAGATTGGAAGATTCCATGGAATGCAACCAAAGAACGAAGTTTTCTCGGGCTAGCGGGCTTCTACAGAAAGTTCATTAAGGACTTTGCGAAGATCTCAGCCCCACTTACTAGGTTAACAAAGAAGAACCTAACTTTTGCCTGGGATTTGGATTGTGATGTTGCTTTCCAATGATTGAAAAGGGCTCTAACAACAAGCCCGGTTTTGACATTGCCTGATGGGAGTAAGATGTTTATGGTGTACACAGAAGCATGCGATACCGGACTAGGCGCTGTCTTAATGCTAGAAGGCAAGGTAGTTTGTTATGGGGAAGGAAGTTGAAGGTACATGAGAAAAACTACCCAACTCATGATTTAGAGTTAGCTGTCATTGTTTTCACTCTTAAGTCATGGCATCGTTACCTACTAGGAGAAAGGTTTGAATTGTTTACTAACCATAAATCGTTAAAGTACCTTTTCTCATAGAAAGATCTTAACTTAAGACAACAGAGGTGGATGGAATTTCTTGCCTCATACTATTTTGAGATTTCTTATACCCCTGGTAATGGCAATGTGGTAGCGGACGCCTTAAGTAGGAAAAAGCTGACCTTAAGTCCTCTCTTTGTAGAAAGGCAAAGCTTGGAGTACATGGCAAACTTTGACTTTAGACCCTCCTTTGAATTTGTACCTGGTTTGTTAGCTTCGCTAGAGGTGCGGCATACTCTTTTGGACTCAATAGGAACCACGCAACGTGAAGACCCTCAGCTAGTAGATGTGATGGATAAGCTAATTAGAGGTGAGACTTCTACTCACCTGAATAGATACTCCATCGATGACAAGGTTTGGTTGAGACGGGATGGAAGACTATGCGTCCCACAAGCAAGGGATTTGGTGAAAATCGTTCTCGAAGAAGCACATCATTCTAAGTTGACCATACACTCAGGTGGGGACAAGATGCATAAATATATAAAAAGGGTTTTCTTTTGGAATGGCATGAAGAAGGATATAGCTGATTTTGTCTCTAAATGCTTGATATGCCAGCAAGTCAAGGCAAAGCAGAAGAAGCCTGGTGGTCTGCTTCATCCTCTAGAGGTCCCACAATGGAAATGGGATAGCATATCGATGGACTTTATTGATGGGTTGCCTAGGTCAAGAAGGAGGAATACTAGTATTTGGGTAATAGTAGACAGGCTCACTAAAAGCGCTCACTTTATACCTGTTAAGAGTAGGAGGACTGCCTCATTGTTAGCATCCATTTATCTTGAAGAGGTAGTTCGACTGCATGGAATACCCTCTAGCATAGTAAGTGATCGAGATCCTATCTTTATGAGTGATTTTTGGAAGTGTTTGCAAGAGGCTGTAGGCACACAGCTATGCTTAAGCACTGCCTATCACCCTCAAACCGATGGTCAGATGGAAAGGGTGAAAAGAGTATTTGAAGATCTCTTGAGATTGTGCATTCTTGATTTTGGGGGAACATGGGAGGATCACCTTCCTTTGGTGGAGTTCGCCTACAACAATAGCTAACAAGCCACTATAAGCATGGCACCCTTTGAGGCCTTGTATGGGAGACCATGCCGATCACCAACTTGTTGGTGGGAGTCTATAGACAAGCTAGTACTTGGGCCTGACATGATCAGAGAAACTTCAGAGAAGGTGGACTTGATACGAAAATAAATGAAGACAACACAAGACAGACAGAAGTCCTACGCTGATAAAAGAAGGACCGACCTTGAATTTGAGGTTGGAGACAAAAATTTTCTTAAAGTATCTCCTTTGAAGAACGTCGTTTGCTTTGGGTCCGTAGGAAAATTGGCACCAAGATTTGTAGGGTCATTTCCTATCGTTGAGAGGATTGGGAAGATGGCTCATAAAGTAGAGACGCACGAAAGATTGGCTGGAGTACATAATGTCTTTCATGTCTCTCATCTACGAAAGTGCTTACATGAGTCTGCGGAAGTTGTGGAGCCAAGCATACTAGAGGAAATAGAAGTGGAACGAGAAGCAACAGTGAGAAGAGTTCCAACTCGTATCTTGGGTACAGAAGTTAAAAAGCTACGCAATCATGAGTTCAAGCTAGTTAAAGTACAGTGGAGTGACGCTGAAGGAGATGTGACTTGGGTGACTGAAGACAGGATACGCGCATCCTACCCTTTTCTTTTTTGAGGGTACATCCTTGATCTCTTTTTCCATAAATTTATGCATGCTTGTATCTATTTCTTAAGTATATCTCTTCGGTCCTATTCTTGATCCTTAGGTAGAAACCAATGAATGTAAACATGTATTTGAAACATGTTATGATTGATGGTTGCAAGTGGTTGCTCGTTGATGCATATACACACACACACACACGGTACTAGATAGGCTCGGTCACTTTCATATTGCATATGCATATATGTATTTATATATGGATTGAAACCTGATATGTTATCATGTGGATGTTGCATTTGTATGAATGATTGTGCACTCATGTAGAAGTTACAAAATATGATTAGGAATAATTGCATACATTATGGACTCATAGCACCGACATGATTCGCATTAAGGAGGTCAACTGAATCAGTAGACCGCCTTATTTTGCATTAGATAAGGGCATATACACACACTATGCATATGATCATGAAAGCATTAGAAATCTTTTTAAGTACAATGGATGCCTATGATTGATGGTTTAGTAGATGGATGTTGGATGTTAGGATACATTCTTCTTAACTTAGAGATTTCGGGGACGAAATCCTTTAAGGAAGGGAGAATATAACACCCCGTATTTTCTATGAATATTAAATTAACAAATTTAAGAACACTTAATTTTTAGAAGAAGAATTGGGTGAAACAGGTTACGCCATTGCGTTCGTCTCGGAATTTTTCTTGAGATAGAGTCCGAGTTTGCATAAATCGGGCTACGTATGAAGAAGTTATGGAGTTCAGAAGATTTCAAGTTTAAATAGAAATTAAATTAAAATAATAATTAAGGGCAAAACTGTTCAAAATTAGAAATTCGGTCAGAGCGGGCTGAGTGGGAAATTTCCCACTTAGAGGTATCCACCCCTCCTAGGGGAGTCGACATAGGTGTCGACCCCCTTATTGGGGTGTCGACATAGGTGTCGACCCCCCTATAGGGAGTCGACCCCTTTGAGATCCAATTCCTGTGACAAATTTTTATAACCCTGAGCTGATGTGGCCTTCTCTGATTGGCCTGATGACAAATTCTGAGGTATTAAGGCTTATGTTTCATGTTGTGGTTGGCTGGATGACACATCTCTTTGGTTTGGATGGCTCTGATTTCTCCTAGACTAATCTAAAGGGTATAATTAATCCTAGACATCTATTTATACGTAGCTAAACCTAAACCCAAACCTCATAACCCTAAAACTATGGTACCGCCATGCTGTTCATCTATAAGCTAGCTTAGCCTCCTTCATCTTCTCCCAACTAGAATATCAAATCCAAACTAGAAATCGATTAGAAGAACTTCAAATCAAAGTCTACATCAAAGGATTAGCTTAACAAATTCAAAAATCAGATCCTAGAATACAAGATTCGTCCTTTTCTGTAAGTTCAGTTATTATTCCGATTTAAACACCTAATAGAAATCATGACTATAATAATCGGATTTAGAACTATGACTAATTCTAATTCATGCTTACCCTTTTGTCAAATCTGAATTGCCTATGCCTATGAGACTATTGTTGTAACGACCCGCATTCTACGCATCATAGGATCGTAGAATATTTATTTCTGTCACATACGAAGTCGTATGGTCATGTAACTTTGGGAGACGACTATTGGGGTCATTTCCCATGTTCATGATTTTTCCCGATTTTTAAATGACCATTTTACCCCTAGTTGGCACTGTTTTGGCCATAACTTTTGACTGGAAAGGAATTTTGACCTGAAACCACTTCCATTGGCTTCGGATGATGGTTTCTCTTTCCGTAGAGTGGTCACATTAGCCAAACGGACTCACCGTTTGGGAGATATGGCTGAAACAAGTTTCAGATGGTGAAAAACAGCTTAATTGGGCTTAACCGGGTGATTAGCAGCTAGGCCCAGAGGGAAATTTCGGGTTTAGAGGTATAGGAGGACTGATTAGGGTTAGGTTATCACTTTCATTTCAGTTTTGAGCCGCCACAAACCTTCTTGAGACCTTAGTGATGGCTTCCATCCTCTAAAACCATCCCAAAACACATTTTTAGTGAAGATTAAGCCTAAACTACATCAAAACAAGGCCAAATAGCAACAAAGCAAGGTTGGAGCTGCTGCTATACATAGGAATTCGACCCAAACAGAGAATATTTCAGATTTGGTGTTTTATTTTGTGGCCAAGGTGAGTGATTTGCATAGTTTTTGCACTAATTACGGTAATTAGGGGTAATTAGTGAAGATTAGAGAATTTATACGTAAATAAATTCTGGAAAAATTTCTAAATTCTAAAATAATGTTTTAAGGCTCTGTTAGAAATTTGGGTTAATTTCGATGTGTTTTGCTAATTGTATGCTTAAACATGATTAAGAGGGATTAAGGGAAAATGAGGGGTTCTAGCTATGTTTGATCCATTTTAATCCATCAAATTGTTGTTATGGTGTTGCAATTGATGTTATATGTTGCTATGACAGTTTGACATGAATTGTGATTGATTAGAATAGTTAGATTGGTCGAAGACGCCGTCGTATGGCGCAAAACAGTCGCTGGAAAGTCAGTGCAGGAAAGTACCTAAACCGGATCGGATCGGATGGGAGGCCCGAACCGAACCGTTGTGAAGCCGTCCCTACGAACCGCTTGTGGTGATGGAGACCGATCCGAACCACCTGGAAGCTTGCGAATTGATAGCCATGGAGGATCACAAGTTGGAGCATACTATCCGAACCGACCCGCTCACACCACCCGACCCGATCCGCCTCTCGTGAGCACGAGCTACTCCGACCCGAACCGATGGGTGACGATTGGATTCGAAGACCGACCCGATCCGCCAGGAGTGGCCACGACCGATCCGAACCGCCACGAGATGAGGGCCACGAACCGAACCGATGGCAAAGAAGGGATCCGAACCGAACCGATGGCAAAGAGGGGAACCGAACCGATCTGGTGATGACAGAAACCCGAGATGCAAAGGAAGCCCAAATGAGAAGTTAGAGCTCAAGATTCAGATGAAAATCAACGAGTTCGCTTCATGGTTGGGTTTTGCTGCGGGGCGCGTGCTAAGGAGTTATCGATGTCTATAGCTTTGTACCACTATGGTAGGAGGTACAAAGACGGATTCAGGGCCATTATGACATAGGTAGAACCAAGGGCTACAACCAATGAAATGGGTCATTGAGATGTTTGGTCATGACTCCAAGTGTTTGGCTTGGTCATAGCAGGGCTTCTACAAGTCGGGATTCGTCGTTACCTCAATTTGTCTAGTGTTCCAAAGTGGTAGATATCGTATGCTTTACGCACTGAGTGAGAGATGTGAGGATGGTTGCTATGGTTGATTTGTTTGCTATCATTATGACATGCACACCCCACCCCCGTATTCTTACACTATTTATTATGGCACCTTGGAGTATTGTACGGTACGTGGTACTAACTCTTTGGTTGCAGGTCCAGGTTCAGGTATGGTTTAGTATACCTGTTATTATTCTGTTTAGATGCTTATCGCTCATACCAGGCTTTATGTCTGACCCAGAGTTTTATGTCTCCTCTTATTACTCTGGGTGCTCACACGAGCAGACTAGAGACAGGTTAGCTGGTGATGCACGGGTAGATGATCCGGGAGACGAGCAGGAGGCTTCCACGTAATATACATAGTATTCTCCCTGTATTGTTGAAGATCACTACTTGGGCATTAGTGGTGTATCTTCTACTTTAGCTTTCTTTTGTTTAGAGATAGTAAATTTGGAAAATTGTAATAAGCTGTATTTGAATTTCCGCTGCTCTGATGATGGATGTTGATTTTAGTTATCAGCTTATGCACTGTCTCACCTGTTTTATGTCAAGTATGTTATTATTATATTTTATTCCATGCGCTGTGAGACATTCTACAGGTTCCTTGATTAGTTCATTCTCTTCTTTCCTTTCTTCTGACGACCGTCCCGTGCTAGTCGGGCATGTGTACAGCGCACTTTCGGAGGAAATGCAGGCTGGTGCGGGGCGAGCCGTCACACTTGGTATCAGAGCTCTAGGTTGCGTAGTTAACCTAGGGAAGTTATCAGGGAGAGATAATATACGTATACGAGAGGGCGTATTTGTGATTACTTTGGTTTTTAAAAGCTATATATATATATACTATTACCAGTATAAGGATGAAGTCGTACTGCACTAGCACCACTATGGAGTCGTTAATCGTTTCCTTTTTCAGATTGACGATGAGCCGATATACTAGAGGTGCTGGTAGGGGAGCCAATAATGGGAATGCTGCTGACATGAGGACGATGTTTACTGACCTCATGAGAGAGATGCTTAGAGATGTACAGAGGGCAGCTCCCAATGGTGGAAATGGTGGTGGTCCAATAGTGCAGGCGCCAAGAGTCGACTTCGCCAAGCTGAATAAGGATTATACTAGCCTTGGTGGGAAGCCGTTCCACGGAACGGAGTCGGCCACGGATGTTCAGGATTGGTTGGACGGTTGCGAACGTATCTTCGAGGATTTGGTTATCGAGGATGCAATGAAGAGAAAGCTAGCGTCCCGTCAGCTGCAAGGGCGGGCAATGAATTGGTGGAATGCTATAAAGGCAGCTACCCCCGAAGATCAGATTACTTGGGAGCAGTTTAAAGCTCGCTTTAGCGAGAAGTTCATTCCAGCTGCTCAGAAGTCAGTACTATTTAAGAAATTCTTGGAGCTCAAGAAGAATGGCAGAGCTGTCTCGGAGTACATTGCTGAATTCGACACTTTGTCAAAGTACGGGTTATCTCTTATTGATACTGCCGAGAAAAAGAATGAGAAATTCATAACTGGGTTAGATCAGTACTTAGGGGAAAGGCTTATTAACCACATCGATGAGACGTTTGAGTCGATTGTGGGAAAAGCATTAAGATCAGAGAGTCTCTACCCTAAGCCGAAGACTGAGGTTGCATCTGCAGATGAGCCAAAGCCACAAGCAAGTGGTGGAGGCAAGAGTGGTTCTCAGAATAAGAGAAAGCAGAACCAAGCTAAGGATGGCCAGAAGAAAAAGAATAAGCAAGATGTTGAGTGCTTCAGCTGTGGTAAGAAGGGCCATTATGCTAGTAATTGTCGGGCCAAGCCAGCGGATAGGAAGTGCTTCAACTGTGGCCAAATGGGACATCACAAGGGCAAGTGTCCACAGCCCCCTAAGGAAAAGCAAATGGTGAAAGCCTACGCTCTTAATGCTATTCCTTCTTCGTCGAATGCCCCAACAGCGGCGGAGAAGGGAAAGAATGTCGTCATTCAAGGTATGCTTTCTGTTTATGATGTTCCTGTTAGAGTTTTGTTTGATACCGGAGCTTCCAGTTCTTTCATATCTAGTGACCTGGTAGATAGGTTGGGATTGGAACCCGAGATTGTCGATAGACCTTTAGTAGTGACAAATCCGATTGGTGGTTCTACTAGCCTTAGCATGATTTGTCGTAATGTGGTCTTATCGAGTCATGGATGCATGTTTGTTTGCGATTGCTTTGTTTTGGGCTTTACTGGGTTTGGCATTATTTTGGGAGTAGATTGGCTCCAAAGATACGGGGTGGTGGTAGACTGTGAGGGCTTGTTGGTGACAGCTAGAGCGGATGATGGGCGGAGGATAGTGTTTGGTGGTCTACCCAGTAAGGGGGTATTGGCTAGTTTTCTAAACTCCCTCGACATTCCGCATAGTGAGTTGTCAGGTTTGCCCGTGGTTGGCCAGTATCCGGATGTTTTCGAAGAAGCGACCGGACTTCCACCACACCGAGAGATTGAGTTTCGCATTGATTTGGTTAAAGATGCCAGGCCTATAGTGATGCCACTTCGTCGTATGGCACCAAGAGAGCAGCGAGAGCTCGAGGTGCAAGTCAGCGATCTTTTGAAGAAGGGATTTATCAGAGGGAGTGTTTCTAAATGGGGAGCACCAGTTGTGTTTGCTACCAAGCCGGATGGTTCCCTTCGTTTGTGTGTAGACTACCGCGGGTTGAATAAAGTGACGAGGAAGAACAAGTATCCTCTACCGCGGATAGATGATTTGTTCGATCAGTTGAGTGGCGCGAGAGTATTTTCTCAGTTGGATCTCGCGACAGGTTTTCATCAGCTTAGAGTGGAAGCTGAGAGTATAGCTAAAACGGCATTTCGGACGCCATCTGGATTTTATGAGTGGTTGGTCATGCCATTCGGGCTGACCAATGCCCCAGCATATTTTGTGGATCTTATGAATAGGGTATTCAGAGATCAGTTGAATAAGTCTGTCCTTGTGTTCGTTGATGATATTTTGGTCTATTCGAGGACAGAGGAAGAACACAAGGAACATTTAAGAGTAGTGATGGAGGTGTTGAGAAAACACCAATTGAAAGCAAAGTTTCCTAAGTGTCACTTCTGGAAGAGGGAAGTGAGGTTCTTGGGCCATGTTGTATCAGAGAATGGTATTGCCGTGGACCCGGCAAAGGTGGCTACGGTACAGGATTGGCCTACGCCCAAGAATGCAACAGATGTAAGAAGTTTCTTGGGATTAGCTGGATATTATCGTAAGTTTATCCAAGGTTTCTCCAAGACAGCAGCACCATTGACCCAGTTGACCAAGAAGAATCAAGCTTTTGTCTGGGATGAAAGGTGCGAGAATGCATTCAAAAGTCTAAAGGACAAGTTGACAAGCGCACCAGTGTTAGTCATTCCTAAGGGGGATGAAGAGATGACGGTATACACGGATGCCTGTGGTACCGGACTGGGTGCTGTATTGATGCAAGGCGGTAGGGTTGTAGCTTACGCAAGTCGGCAATTGAAACCGCACGAGAGAAGATACCCTACCCATGATTTAGAATTGGCAGCGATCGTGTTCGCGTTAAAGATATGGAGACACTATCTCTTGGGAGAAAGATTTGAGTTGTTTACAGATCATAAGTCGTTAAAGTATCTCTTCTCTCAGAAAGATCTGAATCTCCGTCAGCAGAGATGGTTAGAGTCCTTAGCTTCCTATGATTTTGACATCGCATACACACCGGGAAAGGGCAATGCGGTGGCTGATGCATTGAGTAGAAGACATGCCAGCTTAGGGGCTATGTTCCTTGAATGGAAGCAACTGGAGTTTATCGCGAGGTTTGATTTCAGACCAAAGTGTGAATTGGATCCAGAAATGTTAGCAAGTTTGACGATCAGACCCACTTTGATTGAACGGATCGGCTCTAGTCAGAGGGATGATCCTAACCTATTGGAAATCATCTCCAAGTTAGAGATGTGTATCGATGAGGAGATGAACAAGTATGGGCTTGATCGAGAGGGATGGCTTAGAAAGAATGGAAAGCTTGTTGTACCCAATGTCAATGGATTGAGGGATGAAGTGCTTAGGGAATGTCATCACTGAAAACTGACTATACATCCCGGTGGTAATAAGATGTATCGAGACATGAGACAGACTTACTACTGGGAAGGGATGAAAAGGGATATTGGGAAGTTTATATCCAAATGCATGAATTGCCAGCTAGTTAAAGCCGAACAAAAGAAGCCTAGTGGGTTGTTGCAATCATTAGAAATTCCCGAATAGAAATGGGAGCAAGTCTCGATGGATTTCATCGATGGTTTACCAAGGACTAGATCGGGACATGATAGCATTTGGGTGATTGTGGATCGATTGACTAAAAGTGCAAGGTTTACACCAGTCAAATCGACCAGAACGGCAGCTAAGTTAGCAGAATTGTATATGAAGTGGGTAGTGAGATTTCATGGAGTACCTAAAAGCATTGTGAGCGACCGAGACCCGTTGTTCACTAGTGGGTTTTGGAAGAGCTTACAAGAGGCTCTAGGGTCAGAGTTACATCTCAGTACCGCATATCATCCTCAGACCGACGGTCAGACGGAGAGGGTGAACCGTATTTTGGAAGATCTCTTAAGAGCATGTATATTGAATTTTGGTGGATCATGGGATGACCATTTGCATCTAGTAGAGTTTGCATATAATAATAGTTACCAATCCAGTATCAGTATGGCCCCATATGAAGCTTTGTACAGAAGACCGTGCAACTCACCATCATGTTGGATAGAGACTGGCGAGAAGTTTGTGCTTGGACCAGATGTGGTGAGAGAAACGTCGGATAAGATCAAGATCATTCAACAACGAATGAAAGCTGCTCAAGATAGGCAGAAGAGTTATGCCGATAAGAGGAGAAGGGATTTGAAATTCTCCGTTGGTGACTTGGTGTTTGTCAAGATTTCTCCGTTGAAGAGCGTAATACGATTTGGCAGGAGAGGCAAGTTGGCACCAAGATTTATTGGCCCATTCCCTGTTCTCGAGCTAGTCGGGAATTTGGCATACAGAATTGACTTACCAGAGAAGATGACGGGAGTTCACAACGTATTTCATGTTTCCCAACTAAGGAAGTTCGTTCACGACTCAGATATGACTATTTCACCTGATCAGTTAGAGGACTTCGAAGTAGAACCCGAGGCGGTTGGGAACCGCAAGCCGGCCCGTATTGTCGAGCACGACATGAAGCAACTTCGAAGGAAGGCGGTGAAGCTAGTCAAGGTTCAGTGGGGCGAGGACGAGAATGATTGTACTTGGGAGACGGAGGAGAACATTAGGAAGACTTATCCGGAACTCTTTGCCTGGTAAGATTTTGACTTAGATTCAGTTTTCTGCATGCTAGGGTAGGCTTGTTTGTTTGTTTTGCATGTATGATTGTTGTATATGGCTGTTAGGCATGCGGAATCTTTTGTATGTTTTGGGTTAAGGAATTTCGGGGACGAAATTTCTTAAGGGGGGGAGAGTGTAACGACCCGCATTCTACGCATCATAGGATCGTAGAATATTTATTTCTGTCACATACGAAGTCGTATGGTCATGTAACTTTGGGAGACGACTATTGGGGTCATTTCCCATGTTCATGATTTTTCCCGATTTTTAAATGACCATTTTACCCCTAGTTGGCACTGTTTTGGCCATAACTTTTGACTGGAAAGGAATTTTGACCTGAAACCACTTCCATTGGCTCCGGATGATGGTTTTTCTTTCCGTAGAGTGGTCACATTAGCCAAACGGACTCACCGTTTGGGAGATATGGCTGAAACAAGTTTCAGATGGTGAAAAACAGCTTAATTGGGCTTAACCGGGTGATTAGCAGCTAGGCCCAGAGGGGAATTTCGGGTTTAGAGGTATAGGAGGACTGATTAGGGTTAGGTTATCACTTTCATTTCAGTTTTGAGCCGCCACAAACCTTCTTGAGACCTTAGTGATGGCTTCCATCCTCTAAAACCATCCCAAAACACATTTTTAGTGAAGATTAAGCCTAAACTACATCAAAACAAGGCCAAATAGCAACAAAGCAAGGTTGGAGCTGCTGCTATACATAGGAATTCGACCCAAACAGAGAATATTTCAGATTTGGTGTTTTATTTTGTGGCCAAGGTGAGTGATTTGCATAGTTTTTGCACTAATTACGGTAATTAGGGGTAATTAGTGAAGATTAGAGAATTTATACGTAAATAAATTCTGGAAAAATTTCTAAATTCTAAAATAATGTTTTAAGGCTCTGTTAGAAATTTGGGTTAATTTCGATGTGTTTTGCTAATTGTATGCTTAAACATGATTAAGAGGGATTAAGGGAAAATGAGGGGTTCTAGCTATGTTTGATCCATTTTAATCCATCAAATTGTTGTTATGGTGTTGCAATTGATGTTATATGTTGCTATGACAGTTTGACATGAATTGTGATTGATTAGAATAGTTAGATTGGTCGAAGACGCCGTCGTATGGCGCAAAACAGTCGCTGGAAAGTCAGTGCAGGAAAGTACCTAAACCGGATCGGATCGGATGGGAGGCCCGAACCGAACCGTTGTGAAGCCGTCCCTACGAACCGCTTGTGGTGATGGAGACCGATCCGAACCACCTGGAAGCTTGCGAATTGATAGCCATGGAGGATCACAAGTTGGAGCATACTATCCGAACCGACCCGCTCACACCACCCGACCCGATCCGCCTCTCGTGAGCACGAGCTACTCCGACCCGAACCGATGGGTGACGATTGGATTCGAAGACCGACCCGATCCGCCAGGAGTGGCCACGACCGATCCGAACAGCCACGAGATGAGGGCCACGAACCGAACCGATGGCAAAGAAGGGATCCGAACCGAACCGATGGCAAAGAAGGGAACCGAACCGATCCGGTGATGACAGAAACCCGAGATGCAAAGGAAGCCCAAATGAGAAGTTAGAGCTCAAGATTCAGATGGAAATCAACGAGTTCGCTTCATGGTTGGGTTTTGCTGCGGGGCGCGTGCTAAGGAGTTATCGATGTCTATAGCTTTGGACCACTATGGTAGGAGGTACAAAGACGGATTCAGGGCCATTATGACATAGGTAGAACCAAGGGCTACAACCAATGAAATGGGTCATTGAGATGTTTGGTCATGACTCCAAGTGTTTGGCTTGGTCATAGCAGGGCTTCTACAAGTTGGGATTCGTCGTTACCTCAATTTGTCTAGTGTTCCAAAGTGGTAGATATCGTATGCTTTACGCACTGAGTGAGAGATGTGAGGATGGTTGCTATGGTTGATTTGTTTGCTATCATTATGACATGCACACCCCACCCCCGTATTCTTACACTATTTATTATGGCACCTTGGAGTATTGTACGGTACGTGGTACTAACTCTTTGGTTGCAGGTCCAGGTTCAGGTATGGTTTAGTATACCTGTTATTATTCTGTTTAGATGCTTATCGCTCATACCAGGCTTTATGTCTGACCCAGAGTTTTATGTCTCCTCTTATTACTCTGGGTGCTCACACGAGCAGACTAGAGACAGGTTAGCTGGTGATGCACGGGTAGATGATCCGGGAGACGAGCAGGAGGCTTCCACGTAATATACATAGTATTCTCCCTGTATTGTTGAAGATCACTACTTGGGCATTAGTGGTGTATCTTCTACTTTAGCTTTCTTTTGTTTAGAGACAGTAAATTTGGAAAATTGTAATAAGCTGTATTTGAATTTCCGCTGCTCTGATGATGGATGTTGATTTTAGTTATCAGCTTATGCACTGTCTCACCTGTTTTATGTCAAGTATGTTATTATTATATTTTATTCCATGCGATGTGAGACATTCTACAGGTTCCTTGATTAGTTCATTCTCTTCTTTCCTTTCTTCTGACGACCGTCCCGTGCTAGTCGGGCATGTGTACAGCGCACTTTCGGAGGAAATGCAGGCTGGTGCGGGGCGAGCCGTCACAATTGTGATTGATGTAATGACACCTATCATACCTATGGGACTGTTGTGACTGGCATAATGAAACCTATCATGCCTATGAGACTGTTGCGATTGACATAATGGAACCTATCATGCCTATGAAACTGTTGTTATTGATATGATGGAACTTATCATGTTGTACATCCTATGCCTATGAGACTATTATGATTGATATAATGGGACTTATCATGTCGTACATCAAAATTAGTGATTCTCTTAAGTCCAATCCTATCTAATCTTTATACATATGGTGTAAATTGCTTAGCTTGCCCACACTTATTATTAATGTACAACATGCCTGTTGAAACATGATTCTTGAATTGGGTATACCTTTACATGCCTATTTTTCCTTATGTCAATTCTTATGCTCCTGCTCTATTTTTCCTTTTTTATATTTTCTTTTGTGAATACTAAGTTCATTTGGAACTTAGATCGAATCTCGTTGTATGTGCGATTATAACGCGGGAAAATTGGGTATAATTTGATTGAGTAAATTTTGGCATAGCATGTGAATGTGGCATAAAACTTGTACTGACTCACTTGGTAAATATTGACATAAAACTTGGACACATATGACAAATATGTAAAATGGCTAAAGATGAGCATGCCTAACCCGAGGTTAGATTGAGTTGTCGTGTAAGACTGCCCGGCACATCCAGTGACCGCAACAATATAGATCTAATGTGAGAGGTTAGCGCACTAAGCCCAAAAACCCGAGGTTAGATTGAGTTGCAGTGTAAGACTGTCTGGAACTGCCCGGCACATCCAGCGACCACAACAATATAGATCTAATGAGAGAGGTTCGTGCTTTGATGAATGAATTAAAGCTAAGGAACAAACAGGCTAAGAATGGTAGGGTTAAGTTAATTAAGGAAACACTTAACCAATACAACATGTTAGTTAAACAGATGGGTGGGGTTAGGTATATGTGAGAACACTTAACTGTTATAACATGTTGATTAGGCAACCCTAGTAACGGGGACCCATTTCTGCAGTAACCCACTTAGATGTATCACGGTACCCTGAACTAGGCAGGGTGAGGCACGATTACTGGGCTGATTATAAGCGGTCAAAATAGTGGTGGGTGGTGCAGCAGTGTAGGTTCCGGCGGAGTATGGACGTGCACGTACTCCAGATTGGATAAAGCAGGCACTGGGCTTCAATAGTATACACTGTGCATCTTGAATTTGTGTCGGGTTGCCACCATAGGAATTAATACACCCTATGGTGGGACCAACACAGGTATCTATAGTCAAGCGGGGCCGAATGACACAAGTAAGAAATGCATGCGAGTAGAAGCCGATCGGAAAAGGGATCACTTTGTTATGAACACATGATGGTAGTCAAAACATTCGTTAGTAGGTGCAGAGAAAAGGAAATTAGTGCGATAGTATATTCAATTTGTCTTGCCTTACCTTATTGTTATGGTATCGTCCTATATTCAGTTTATTCATGTCATGATCCTTTTACCTGTTTACATGCTGAATAATCACTGGACTTACCAGGCTTATGTCTGACCCGTTTTCTTTCGCCTTCTTTTCTTCCGTCCCCCTCCCCTCCCAGGTCCGCAGGGAGGGAATACTTCAGCTTAGTGCAGACCTTTTCCAGCTTGAAGAAAGTAGATGTATTGCTTGGATTTTCTTTTCTTGGGCTATGGCTGTGGTTACACTTTCATTGAGGATATATGCTGCTTTACTACTGTTTTATGCTTCTTTATGTACTTGGAGTTTTAAATCAAGACAGATGTTTTATTGTAATAATTTAGAAGTTGGTTTTTGAGACAATGCTTGTAATGTCTTGACTGAACCACGCTATTTATGAAATAATTTCCGTTTTCCACTGTTTATATGTTTGTCTTGTAAATTGTCTCTGCCTTTAACCTAAAATGATTCACCAAAGTTAATGCATTCCCTTTTGTGGGTGACCTTAACGGAGGTGGGGTGTTTCACTTTTAGCATGCCATTCTAGGTTTCGAACTCGCATCATTGTTACCTCGACACAAGTCCTTAACCGCTGAGCTAATGTTGCAGACTATTATAGAGTTATTAATCTAACCCTATCATATCATGAATTTCATTGCTTGTAGGCACTATGATATTTCAAGACATACTTGTCGATAAACTAGTTCCTTGAAGATTTTAGATTATGGACTACATTTTTGCAAAAAAATGGAATAAACCCATGATTTCATTATAAAACTCGTGCTTTGAGGAATATAAAATCGAATAATGTTGAGAAGTGATATAGTTCATCAAGAATTCATAGAAAAAAGTCTTGGCTTCCCTCATGTACCTTGCGTCAATGATATTTTCAATGATATTTTTGCCGTGTTGGATCCCTCTTTGATTTCAAAAAATTCTGGAACCTTGTTATTCTTATATTAGAAAAATACACATTCTCCAGATACAATCAGTTGTATATGCACAAATAAACATATCTATACATATATAACGTACACATAAACAAATGTACTAGTTCATGTCCACTAAGTAGCCGATGAAATATGGCTAGTTTCAAAATTTTCACCCTAACTAGATCTTTATGAGTAACTAGTTAGCATTCAAATCAAGTCTAGAATTAAATTAATGTTTTTTGAGCAAACAGATGTGTAGCGTGACACTACCCAGCAGATTAATTTATATAATATATATAATACAATTTAACCAGTTGACAAGCCCAATTGGTGGCCAAAAGTACATCAGTAGAAAGCATTTACAGAGTTCATCATATCACAGATTATACTTAAATACAAGAGCATCCAGAATTAACAGCAGAACATAGTTACAATAGCAAACCAGAAGCAGCAAAAGCAAATTAAACGAGTTTGTGACTGGTACTGGTACTTCCAACAGATTCAACCGAACTTTGAGCTTGTGGTAGAGCAAATCTAAAAGGAGCAGCACTTGTTCCTACCAAATGCGAAAAATGTTATCAATACGCCTGCTAACTCCCACGACATTGTATGTTTTCCTATTAAAAACCATATATCAACAATAAATCGCAAGAAAAACATCGAGATTGTAATTATCTATGACATACTTCTAATGATCAAATAATGATGTTATAACTGGAATGAAACCTAGCAGATGAATGCTTGAAGCAACCCAAATTGGAAAAGTGAAGTTATAGTCAAAGAAAAGGTGAGGACTAGATTCTTCATGCATATATCACATAATACAAACATGTGTTATGTGATAAGTGACGGGAATGAGACACCATTAAAAGAAAAGAATTCTAGGTGATAAGTGACACTTCCAAAGCCTGGAAAAAGAGAAATCCTGACCAGAATGGTTCAAGAAATGGTAGCAAGGTGCAACCGAGAAGCCTTTCAATGGATACAAGGCCCATATATAACGATCAGAAGAGTTGGAAATCTGAGTATGAAGAAGTAAGTTGGTAACAGGTAGGAGATCCAAGAAGGCAGGAACATCAAACAAGGAATTAGGAAGAAGACCAATTGGGATATGGCCCAAAATGACTTCTACAGAAAGGCCCAATTGTGGAAGAAGGGAGAAAATAGCATGAAACAAACGAGATAATGGGAACTGGCCATGCCAAATATCTTGCCAGAAAAGGCAATTAACTTCATTGCCCAAGGTAACATGAAAAAGATTTCTGATACGAGGAATAGTAGAAAGAATTCCAAACAAAAAAGGGGAAGCTCTTGCATTGGGAGGGAAATAGAGAACAAAATGAGGATTAAAGGATAAGTGACGGGCTAAGATCCAGTCCCTCCAAATGTAATTGCCAGGAGAAACAAGACGCTGAATCCATTCAGAAAGTAATGCTGAATTAAAATGGGATAAATTAGTAACACCAAGCCCACCTTGATTACAATGTAAACATATTGTGCGCCAATTTATTATTCGCTTTATCTTACCACCATTCCAGAGAAAGGAACTTTTGATTGAATCAATTTTGTTAATAACCTAACAAGAAAGTTTATGGACTGATATGTAGTAGGTGGGAATAGATGAAAGAACAGATTTAACAGGAACCAAATGACCCATCGATGAAAGGAAGATAGCCTTTCATGTAGCAAGTCTACATTCCATCTTATTAATGCGAGGAAACCAATCTGTTTTAATAAGTTTTGTTGGTCTAAGAGGAATGCCAAGATATTTTACAGGAAAACCAACAATCGGACAATTGAGAATGGATGAAACAAGGGTACGAAGGTGAGTTGAATTACCAAGCATAATAATAGAACTCTTACTGAAGTTGATTGAAAGTCCAGATATAAGTTCAAAAGTGTACAAAAGAACTTTAAGACAATGAACGTATTTAGGATCAGGTGATGAGAAGATGATGGTGTCATCAGGAAGCTGCAATTGTGATACAACCGTATTTGAATTAGGGAGACTAATTCCCGCTAATAAGTCATTAGCAATTACTTTCTTAACCATTTGATTGAACACATCAGCAATAAGCACAAAAATAAGTGGGGATAAAGGGTCCCCTTGTCTTAAACCACGTTTCAAGTTGGAAAGCCCACCAGACTTTCCATTAAGAAAAACAGAAGAAAAACTAGTAAAGAGAATACTTTCGATCCATGTACACCATTTTTCGAAGAAACCTCGTTGCTTTATTAAATCAAGAATGAATGACCAACTAATAGAATCAAAGGCTTTTGAAAAATCAAATTTTAGAAGAATGCCTGGTGTGGAAGTGAAATCACAAAAAAAGACAACTTCCTGAGTGGAAGCAATTCAGTCTAAAATATTACGACCAAGAATAAAGGCTGATTGCTCAGGCCCAACCAATGGTGCAATGATAGCTTAGAGACGATTAGCAAGAACTTTGGTGATTATTTTGAAGGTGGTATTAAGGAGGCTGATGGGTCTAAAAGATGTTAAAGTGTTGGCTCCGGAGGTTTTATGTAGGAGAATGATATTAGCACAATTGATTCTAGCAATGGATCATGTTGAAACTCCAAACACATATCTGAAATATCTTGTTTAACCATGGCCCAGAGATCCTTAAAGAAAATGGGCCCAAAACCATCAGGCCCAGGGGCTTTATCATCTTCCATTTCATTAAATGCTGCCCAAATTTTTTTTTCAGTAAATGATTTATGTTTTTAATGTTTCATTTTAACTTTAAGTGTTTTCTCGTTTATAGTTTCATGTTTAATGAGTAATAGCATTTACGATGTGAACGACGGGTTCTTTTTTTAATGACTTATGGATTGTATAAATAAACCTTAGCGGTTTTGTTTGTATCTTGATATGTTGTCGAATGTAACAAATGTAACCATTCCAACTATTAATACCTGGATTTTTAGCCATTTAATTTGAACATTTAAAATTTGTTTTAAATGTTGAATTGGGAATATATATTGATTTTTATATGGAGTTTATGATTTAATTAGCTATACGACTTAGTTTCGAATGTATCAAATTATCGTAATACGAAAACAAAGAATAACAGAATTCTAAGTTAAAAAATGAACCGAAACGATTCTAAAAATTGATATAAATTATATATATATGATAATAAAAATTTATTTTCAATGGATGTAATCGTTTTGAAATCAATTTATATTTTATCGATTTAATTTAATGCATAGAAATAGCTAATTTTCAAACGACCTCAGATTTCAACGAAACTAATTGTATAAAATTCGTAATGATTAATTATTGAAAGATTTATAATTTTAGGTCAATTGAAGTTACCATGTGATCGTGTGTAATATAAATGTGTATCGATTTACGTTTTGAAATTTAAATAGGCGTTTTTCAAATGGTCTTGGAATTCGACAAAATAAATTTCATCGGGTTCAGAATGTTAAACTACAGTTGGATGTCAAGTTTCATCTCGACTGGAGCTTGTATGTGATCATACGAATTTAAAACGTCAAAATAATAATAATGCGTTATGATTAAAAAAATAAAAAAATAAAATCTGTACCTATATAAACTTCCTAACGCGAGCTTACACTTCTCCATTTCATTCTCCAGTCAACGAAACAAATGAGCCGCCATTGTTAATTCATTCAGAAATTCATATAAAATCAGATCTTCATTGAAATCAAACAAAATTTGATTCATTAAACTCCCCTAATCTTTAGCTTCACATGGGTTATATTTTTGTTGGCTCGATCTTGTTTGTCAAGCTCAATCTTGGCACAACATTAGCTAGGTTTCTTCTTTTAGGAAAGTATAGTCTTCGATTGGAAAGATGGATATTATATTTGAGGTCGTAGGTGAATTTAGCATCAACCTTAAAATTTTGGGTTTTCATATAAATTTAGACTACAACTTTTTACCGTAGTCGTGAGTCATAGGGGAAGTCGTGTTTTACTAGGTGGTTACGAGTTGGAGTTTATGGTGTTTAGGTGATAGACTTTGCAAAGGAGAAGACGAAGATAAAATTGATTTCAATTTTTGTGCAGTGGAGAGAGGGTTGGCCCTTTACATAAGCTAGTATTGCAGCCACTTAGGGAAAGAAGAAAGAGAGGGAACCATTTGGATCTATTGATTATAGAGGGAAAAATAAATCGATCCAATCACGAAACTGAACTAATAACAAAATCGACCGTAAAAACTATGAATTAGCTAACGTTGATAATCCATCTCAAGACAACGGCGATCCAATTCGGATTCTCCAACTCCAAGCAGGCAATGGTTAAAAGAAAGGCAGTTGGCAGTTATAAAAGTTTCAATTGAACCTGAAAGACAAAGCCGAACTACGGTGCGAGGGAAGGACAAGGATCTTAGGTAAGTAATTCACTAATTTGGGATTTTAGAAAATTGGGTGTTAGGTTTTGAATTTAATTGTATCTCCAGTTAATTTTCCTACGCCGTTCTTTGACGCCTTGGTAACAGCTTCCCTTCATGCCTATCGATTTCATAGATCCAGTTAATTGTCCCTCCTCACTTTAATTTTTTTATTTATAAATCAGTTCAGCATTAGCTTCATTTCGCTCAGTTTTAGCAAAGATCCAAACAATGATCTGTGCTGCAAATTACATTATTTTATTTGAATATTTTTTATTTACTGGTTAACAATTGAGGGTTGTTTATAGAAAACTGAAATTTATTATTTCATATCAAATGCTAATTTTGGGATTTTTTTATAGCCATACTCTCTGTTGGCTGGCAATGAATATCAAAATTTGATCTGTGTTTGTATCAAAATAATGTCAATGGCCTTCAGATATTTCTCCATGGTATATTGTTGTCTGCACTCATTTGCATCTGTGTAAAACAATATTATTATCATCATATTTGGAGAATTTCCTATTTGGATTTTGTGTTTAATATATGGTTGTACATGGTATAATAGTTTACTATTGAGCTTGAAATGTGAAAATCTAAAACGAAATAATGACCAGAAATCTATGCTGAAATGAATTGGTGAATTGCTAAGGCTGAATTGATATGCAAATCCATTTTTCTTTTATTTTTTAATTTCAGGCTTGTAGCTATATATCAATTTGAAGGTTATACTACGAATAAAGTTTTTTTTTCCTTTATCGTTATTTTTAAATATTATATATTATTTTGATGTAATACATTTGCTTTTTTGTTAAAGAAACTCATTTTTTGTTTTTTTTCTTTAGTCGCTAAAAGTCCTAGGACTAGCCCTGAGTGCATAGGAAGAGAGGGAGGAGGGAAATTGGCAATGTTGGTTTCAGAACACTTCAGTAAGCGGCCTG
Source organism: Allium sativum (assembly GCA_030737875.1). Lineage (NCBI taxonomy): Eukaryota > Viridiplantae > Streptophyta > Magnoliopsida > Asparagales > Amaryllidaceae > Allium > Allium sativum. The sequence continues at coordinate 392,286,828 of CM060922.1, forward strand.
AGATTTGTGAAAGGGAGGGAGAAGGATTAATAATTAAATTAGGGTAATTAAGGTTGTTAACGACGTTTCATTTTATATAAGCAGATTCAAACTTGTAATATTGCAATTCTTTCAATCGTGATCCGAATTGAACGTGGAAAGAAATTAAGGTTGGGTTCATATGAGGCGAATACTATGCGTACGAGCTGGTTTGGAGGGATTCAGACCTAATTGGACTTTTATGTAATTTCAAATGCTAGTTTGAAATTATATAAATTGACCTGAAATCGTCGGTCGAAAATCAAGTGTGAGTCGAATCTCACGCTTTCTGAAATACCGTGATGTGGTAAAATTCGTATAATTATAATATTTACCGTTGTTATATTCATTATGTGTTTGGATGTTTTGGATGATTATCGTTTGATTGTTGATTGCCGATGTTTATATTTCTGTCATCTTAAATGCAAGATTAAAATTTCTATTTTACATACACTTGTAATTATAATATGATGTTATGAGCTGTGATGTAGAAAAAAAATATTGGAGGGATCTAACAGGATTCCTCAAATTTTAGATGTTACTCGATTTCATATTTTTTTACATATGTATTGTTTAACCCAAGTAACATTAAATTTGTGTGGATGTCAATTGTTGAATTGAGATTCAACATTTGGTATGTTATTAATCAAATAGAAGTACTGATTAAGTGATTAGCAGCAGATAGCCTAAAATTCATCTTTTTAAGACGTTGATTCGCCGTCAAGTGAATTGACGAAGTTGAAGTTATAAATTTTATATTTATAACTAAAGCAAGGTTTTAAATTATAATTTATATAAATTAGAAATTTTATAAATAATGAATAGTTTGTAACAAGGTTTGTATAAAGTATTATAAAAGGATTTATATAGCAAGTTCTTATGTTTTTAATAAGTTTTATAAGCAACGAAGTCAGAAATTAACCTAAAAGTTAATAGTTTGAGATAATTGTTTTTAAGAAAACAATTGATTATGATATTGTTAAATTAATTATATTATATAATTAATTTAGGGAGAAGAATCAGTTGAAACCAATTAAAAGTTAACTTTGTTTAAGGTTGACTAAGTCAACTATTTAATTTGAAATTGGTCATTAGACTAATTTGTTTTCAATTAATTAAATAAATGTAGTTTTAACAAACAGTAGTTTGAACTTAATAAGATTTCTTAAAAGTTTATTAATCATTTAATTAATGGTGTTTAAAGATAATTATCGAGTTGTTTATTATTAATGAAGTTCGTCATTATTCTACTAAGATTTTAAAAGAGATTAGCTGTTTTGTTTTGTTTATGGTTGAAGTAAACTACTCTTATTTTAGTTAATTTTGAAGTTAATTATTATTTTAATTAATAATAATTAAAGTGATTACTTTTTAATTGGAATTCACTTTAAAAAGTAATCGAGTTTGTAATGAGATTTAGTTGAGTTTTGTAAAGAGTTTTATAAAGGGATTTTATAATAAATCCAAGTTTTACAAATAAGGTTTATATAAGAGATTTAGAGCTAATGTGAAGTGTTTACTTAATAATTAAATTAAATAAATTGATTGGAATTGAAAGAAGATTTCAAAAATGCAAAGTAAGGTTATTTAATGGATTTGTGTAAAGGATTTGATAATTCAATTCTTGTAATAAATACAAGATTGTAAATGATTTTTATTAAAGAGGATTAAGCTTAAGGGTTGTGTTTAACTAAAAGTTAATTAAATAAACAAATTTCGTAAACGTAATTATAATTGGAAGTAGATTTTGCAAATTCAAGAAATGTCATTTTAAAAACGTATTTTAAATTGAATAGTAGATAAGACTTATGATATTTTAATTAATATCAATTTTTAAGCTACAAACTTTTACCTATCTTAAGATAAGAACGTTGTCGAATCAAGGTCTGAAAGGTGAATAAAATACCCTAGATTGAACGAATTCATTACTATCCAAGGAATGGTACTAGTTTGAAATAGCAGCGTTGTTGGAATTTTTTTTTTTTTTTAGAATTTGTTCAGAAGGAAAACCGATCGGAGTCATAAAACCATTCCCGGTGCACCTAACCCGGTCTGTGAGCGAAATAAAAATTATTTCAATAAGAAAGATTTGCAACTTTATTTTGCAAGGTTCAGAAATTTAAATAAAACTATTTGCTTTTATAGTAGAAAATGTATCACTTAACTTTGTTAGGCCCAGATATGCAGTGTGATTATATGTATACCATTCGGTTAAGTATATAGTACTATTTTCTAAGTAATTGAAATAGTATGATTTATGTGAACACTAATTCCAATTAGTAAGTAAATGGAAAGGGTTTTCGAAGTAGTGAAAACAAGAGGTTATACTGGTTTGAAATGGAAGTAGATATTGGAAATTTAATTATTATTTCCATGAGTGAAATTTAAGCTTTAATCGACAAAATTTTGAAGTTAAATAAAAACTGTTTAGGTTTATATAACAAACAATGTGTCGCAGGACATGATTTTGGCCTATATAAGATTTGGTGATTAGATTTATACCAATTGGCTATATATATAGCAATATTTCCGAAGTAAAGGAAATAAAGAAGGGTTTTGTGAATACGTTTATTCTTAGGATATAAAACTATGGTTATCGTTTTCGAAGTAACGGAAACAAGCGAGACTTGTGAATATACTTATTCAGTTGAGATAAGTATATGGAATCGATTTTTAAGAATCGATGAAATGACTTTAATTAGAAGGGTCTGAGCTGCGCATGTACTTGACCATACTATTTTGATTTAATATTTAAAGAACCGACTATCAATAAATTCCCTTTGAATTTTAATGTGTTAGTTCCAGGTGACAGAGATGGGAACTGGACCAAAAACCACTTCGAATCAACTGTGTTCTAAAACTAATTTTCAAGGGTTCCTATGCGTATTAAGATGATTTGAAGGCGTAGATCTTTAGAGCGAAAATGGGTACTTGCTGATGTCTCTGGTTAACTTCCAGGATTGAATGTAGCAGTAACCCCTACATTTTGGTTTTACTTGATGTAAGGACTTCTTGTTACTAATCCTAGGGATTTTCCCAACAGTATTTAGTAAAAGTGTACCTTCGCTTTGTCCTCATCGTGGACAACTTGTGTGGACAAATGTCTGACAGTGTGTTTCCTAGAATCACGTTTGTTGGTTTTTGCAAATATGCCGAGTATGGGGGCGTAGAAGGCAACTTCTTTTAGCTTAACACCTAGAGTATGTTTGTGCAAATCAATTAGTGATTGGTAGATCTAACAGTGTGGCTGTTAAAGTTGAATGCAATATTTCCAAAAAGTTAATCGTGACTTCAAGTCTCATCAACCACGAAATGACTAAAATCGGACAGGAAAGAGGGCTATATATGTAGGCTATACCTATTAGGGTATATCATCACATGATCTAGAGAAAAATATTGTCCCTTTTACTCTGCTTCAGAATAGTATGGCTACTATTCCCAACCATGGTGGTAATGTATTCGGTACACTCAAATTGAATGCGTGGTCGGTTCTCTGTGGCCAGTTTGCAAGATGTTCTTGTTGAACTCTTGTGTTTTATCTTTAGAGAACACTAATCAGGAGGTAGTTACTTACCTAGTCATATATGGAAAGCCAAACTCCAATATATGCCATACAGTTTTAGATGTTAACCAACCATGTCGAAAGGTAATATGAAAGCTTTTCGGCTATATTCCTATTTTATTTGTGGATTTTTAGATATAATTATAATATCATTAGATTTTATAATAAAAAGTGATTTAGTTATTGTAAGTGAAAAACACGTGTCATGTTTGTGTGTGGTCGTGTCTTATGAGAGTTCCATTGTTTAAAGGATTTTCTCAAATTAAGCAAGTTGTTTGTGATATAAGCTTTATCCCCATAAGTATTCCAGACTGATCCGGGTGATTTTGCTTTCTCAAAATGTGCCTAAGTCAAAACCAAGTATATTTTCCAGGTTGCATTAGGTTTTTCTTGGAGCATTAGAAGACGAGCCAAAATCGAGACGTATTCCCGTATTTTCTAGTATCAATTCATTTCCAGCGTGTGTTGTATTAACCAGATTTTATGGTCATTTTGGTGTTATCAGATTGGGTAATCATATGTATATATATATATAGTTTTCTTTTTGTGTAAAGAGTATTTATATATTATATTTTATTTGTTAAGTTGTGAGATTCTACTCTACTCTGATTCTATGGGGTTGGTGTTCTTCTTCTTCTTATATTCTATTATTTCTTTCTTTCTTTTTTCTCATCATCTAACTTCTTTCCCCTAACTATCCGTTTTGATGTGCTTTTCAAGTTTGAAATGTATGGTTGAATGCCATCCTAAACCGTACAGAAAAAGTTGAGTCGTTACTAGTGGTATCAGAGCTGAAGGTAAAGTAATAACCTTGGCTATGTGGTGTAACTCAATAGGGATGGAGTTAGTAATACCCTAGATTTAGTTTAAGTGTATATGTATAAATATGAGAGAGGTACTTATTAGTTTTACAAAATTGTTTTATATTGCGTTGATTGATTTATTGAGTAATTTATGGATTCTGGTCGATATAGGATGTACAATTGTATCGATAGGTGTTTCTAAACACTTGAATAGAGCAATTCGTTACAGTATTGTTTTAAAATTGGTAAATAAAATAATTTTACATAAAATTATATTTTTTATATAAAGGAATAGTTTTTTGAAGTTATTATCGTATATGGATGTGTTGTGTTATTATTATAATCAAATGAGATTATAATATTGAGATGACTATATATAACCAAATATAATTTGTAGAAGAATGGAATATAAAAATGATCTATATTAAAATTGGACTCACACCAGAATTGAGAATTTAAATTTCGGATGTTTAGGAAACATTTTCTAAAGTATTATAAAGAAATATAACATTATTTTGAAGGGATTTTTGAATAAGAACCGTTTTAAATGGCTTTTGAAAATGATAAAGCACTGACCTCACTTTGGTCACTGGGAAATAGTATTGATGACGACGATCGCATCATCAATATTCATTTTCGAGTTTCTAGGTGATGGATTGCTATCGTAATAAAATTTACTAATGAAAATTTGTTTGAGGAAAAAACAAGTTTGAAAAATCCAATTTTTTAATTTTCAAATGGTAATAAATATACGCATACATATATTTATATTATTTTAAAAGAATTTGAAGTAAAAACCGAGAATTTGAATTCTAAAATTTAAATTTAACTTGTGCTAGTTAAATAGGTTGAAATGATAAAAGTCAATGGAAAGGATTAAAATTTAACTTAAGGTAAGTTAAATAAAATTTAGTTGGATTAGAAATAGTATCGAATGGAATACAAAAATTGATTTGTAAATAGTTTTATAACTTAATTATGAATTTTGATGGAATATTCGATGATTTTGAACAGTCAAAAATTTCAAGTTAGATTTGAAAACCCAAATTAATTTATATTGAAATATAAGAGAATAGAGTTGAAATTTATTAACTGAATGAAGTTGAACTTATAAATTCAATTCAATTAAAAATGAGCTCCCCACATTGTGGTAGTTCATAATTTTACATTTTGAAGTTGAAACGGATATATAAGACTTAATATAAGTCGGAATTCTTTAAAACAAGAAACTTCCAGATCTATTAAATTAAAAAAATTTAATGGAAGAGAAAATCAAGATTTCATGAGTTATGTCAAATCAAATTTCCAAAAAAATCTCGGTGTGGTTGTTCATAAACTATAACGATTTATCAGGTAAAATGGAAACTTCACCAAATTAATTTATGAATTGATTTATAAGTAAATGACATGAATCAGGTTGTCATTTAATATAAACCAAACCAATAAAATTGTGTGAAACCATATAAAGTAAACAAATAGGTTTAAAACCAATTTGAAATGAATATGGATTGAATGCAAGAATATTGGTTGTGAATTATTTAAAACTAAATGAAATGGTGTATAGTTCGATCAAAATAAATAATTTAATGTTAGACTCCTGAGGTTGGTTATAAATATATCTGTATGGCACGTAGAACACGGAAATTATATGTTTTATTCAAATTAAAAGAATGAATATTATTTAAACTTTATGTTATGAGACTTATGTATTTAAATATAGTAAGTACATGTACATGGAGCCATTATCTTAATTTTTCTTGCGTGAATCACATAAATATTAAGTGAACTTGCTTAATAACGTTTATATAAGGTATGCCTACGCAAAAATCCAAAATAGGACATATGCACTGTTATAAATTGTGTTTTCCGACCTTGTGGTTCGATGTATATATACTTATCTCTCTTGTTATTGTAACATCCCGAAATTTTAATGATTTAATAGTTAATTAATTTAATGATTTGAATATTGATTCGACAATTTAAATGATCTGAATTCAAGTAATTTTGATTATTTAATTAATATATTAATGGGATGATGATATTATTTCCGAAATAGTCAGAAATAGCTGAATTGGCAATATTGTGTAAAATTGATAATTTAAGAAATTTAATTAAAATTAATATTCAAGTTATAATAATGAATATAGTATTTAAATGACAGTTAAACGTATTAATTTTAATATAATTATAATCGAGCTCGTATCATCATGGTAGTTCGTAATTTAACGTTTTGAACTTCAAATGATTTTACAGGATTCGTTATAAGTCGGATTTTCTCGAAACAAGAAGCATTCTAATTTATCGAATAATATTTTTCAAATGGAAGTGAAAATCGGGATTTCGTATTACAGATTGTAAATTATGTCCAAATCAAATTTCCGAATAGTCATTATGGCATCGTTTATAAGCCATAACGATTTATTTAATATAATTAAATATTGTTTTCGAATTTGAACATGATTTTTGAGATGTATTCTTAATATGATTTATAGAATTTTACTGAAAATTTTAATTTTGGAAAATAAGCCACTTTTCGTTTAATGTATTTTATACCGTATATCAGCATTTTGTCATTTCATATAATAAGTTAACTTGTCTATTTTATTATATTTTTGGAATCGTGGTGCATTGCTCGACACAACGGTATTTTTATTTATGTCCATAGCAGTTCATATGTGAATGGAGTTTTATATAACTAACTCTAAAAAAAAAACCATGTTTACTATCCCGGTATATATCTGTTTTGTATTAGAATTTCTGTAACACCCCACGTCCATTAATGTCACTCACAAAGGGAATGCATTAACTTCCATGGAGGTTTTAAGTGAATACAGAACAGAAAAATTACAACAAGACAGATAATAAGTAGTACTTGGAAATCTAAAACTTTATTTCATTGCAGCGGAAATTAAACATGTTTGTTACATTATAAAACCATAAATCAGAGTCAAGTACCATATCCATCTTGATAAAACAAAATACATAATCCCATTACATAAATAGCCATTAAAGAAGATAACAAGCTGGACTTTACTTCAACGGTCCAAGCTTTCCAAAAGAGAGATAAAGCAATCCAATCAAACTCCGCTAGAGCTGGGCCCACCCTGAGGACCTGGAGGAGGGAAAGATAGAAATGGAGGGGGTCAGACATAAAGTCTAGCGAGTATGATAATTCTAACAATACTATTATCAAAATAATTAGACTGAGGCACAAGCTGGAAAATAAGGAAATGTCTATGAACTATTGGGTATGGAAGAGCAGATAAAGATAACATTAAAGGCACACCTAATTACTAACGAATAATTACTACACTGCACCACACCAGTCACCCTAAAGGTTGATCCCACTCACCGAACTTAGAAATTATATAAATAGCTTTGTGTACCCCTAGCTGACTACATAGGTGCCGCCTGCCCCTATCTCCGCTAAGTGTACCCCACTACCCACTTGCTTCACTTAGAAATTATATATATAGCTTTGTGTACCCCTAGCTGACTACATAGGTGCCGCCTGCCCCTATCTCCGCTAGGTGTACCCCACTACCCACTTTCGATCGGCTCCCTACTCGTAGATACCCGTGTTGGCCCCACAGTGGGGTGTATCACTCCCCTAAAGTGGCAACCCGATACAACTTGAGGATGCACGGCTTATACCTACACGATGCAACAACGTCTTACCTACCAGTCCGGGTCCACACACGCATATGAAATCCGTTGGACTTGCGTTGCTACCGCTACCCCGTTTGGCCTCTTATAGTCAAGCCCAGTATGCGTGTCCCGTCCTCGACTTGGGTCGAGCCCACAAAGATACGTTTGGGTTACTGGTTGAAATGGACCCCCACAAGCTATCCACCTAAGCTTGTCCCCACTAGTATATCCCACTTAACCCTCTTCTTAGTCATGTTCATTCACATGTGTGTTTGGTTAAGTCTTACTAATCGTATTTCAAATGCCACTAAAGGCACTCACTAGATTTCTCATGCCACCCAAGGCACCTACTTAACCCCCATGTCCCACCTTACATGTTTATCTGGTTAAGTATTTCTTAATTCATTCAGGCCATAACCTCATAAAGACCTCTCACATTAGACTGGCATTTATGGCAGCTGGATTTGTCGGGCGGGTCCGGGCAGTCTTACACCATAAAAGAGTGTAACCTCGTGTCTTTACAACTGTTATGCTTTAATTTGGGCCTAGGACCTCTCACATTGGGCTAACATTTGTGACTACTGGATTTGCCGGTCGGGTCTGGGCAGGTTTACATCACAAACGAGTCCAACCTCGTGTCCTAAGCATTGATTAACACTTATAATCATTTATCCCAGTTTTAAATATATACCTATTCAAATCATTAATTAATTCCAATTTTAATGATGTCCATAATTGACTCAATTATGGGCATCCACTTACGGTATGCAAAATCATATCAATTGCACCCCAATTTCTTCATATTAAATCCTTAATATTACCCCTACCCCACGTTATACGTTCGCTTATTCAACGCAAAATATACGTTAGACTCGAATAGTCTAACTCATAGCACAAAGATAAATTATCACAACATATAGCCAAATAAAATAGATCTAATCATAATAGGGGTGAAACTTGCATAAAACTACACATGTCATGGATCTAAAGGTGTCAACTTGTTTGGTTAAATGTCACAACTTACGTAATATGATCATAACCCAAGTTCGTGTATAAACTTGCATATGTGGTTTATGCAACATAATGATGGTGTAAACTAGCATCTAACCCATAGAATTCACACATGTCATAGCATAATTCTAGATCTAAATAGATGTCATAGAATATGTGAGATTATACATACTAATCAATCTAAACTGGCATAGGTACATGTGATTTATCATGTGAATCATCATAGCCCAAATATATATAATCAACATCATGATTTGATCAAGCATAAGCTAACTACAACATAGATAATAACATCATGACTTTGTAGCATCGCAACTTAGCATAGAAAATTACAACATATATATGATATCATCATTACATAACATAGGATTTACAACATACATGATAGCATAAGATTTACAACAACATATATGACAATTCACATCATTTTCTTATGATCCATATCACAACTTAATCTAATTAGTTTGCTAATAATCTTATTAAAATCATCATACTCACAATTAGAAAAGAAAGAGAGTCTTGATTTGCTTTAGAGTTGAGCAGAATTAGAGTTTTGATTAGTTTTCTTCCTTCTTAGTTGGCGGCGGCTACACTGAGTTCCATGGCGATGGCATGACGGCGGCTATTTTATTTTTCATGTGAATTTAGAGTGAGAGACTACCTAGGTATATATAGAGTTTAGGATTTATTTAGACCTTCAGATCAACTCAGAACTAACATGAACCGTTAAATTAGCCAACTCAGCCCAAAAGACACATCAGCAGCTCAAGATTGGGCTCAGCCAAAACCTGGCCGACTGGACCAGGTCGACACCCAAGTCGACTGCGCAGTCGACCTGGTCCTGGGGGTGTCAACTGCCCAGTCGACTCCCCAGTCGACCTGGGTGCTGGGCGGGAAATTTCCCGCCTGGCCTGTTTGGCTTCGAATTTTGAATTTTGAATTTTTAAATTTTCCTGCGAGCTGTTTTGAATTTTCTGAAACTTCTGATGGCCATAACTTCTTCATACGAAGTCCAATTCACGCAAACTCGGACTCTATTTCAACCAGAATTCCGAGACGAACACAATGGCGCAACCCATTTCCCACAATTCTCACGTATGAGATTAGTTATTCTTTAATTTGTGAATATTAATATTAACAGAATTACGGGGTGTTACAATTTCCTAGTCCTATTTTATCACTTTATATCCAAATAGGCTACTACCGTCCGTTTATTACCAAAATTCATGAGAAAGGAACAAATCTTCAAGGTATTTTCGAATCAAACTGAACCCTAAATCTAATGTCACACCTAAGCTATGCAGCCAAAGTCCACACATGCCTATCGATTCCCTAATACTTCATGGCTAAGCAACAATGTAGACCTACCAGCTACCCTAAAGTTCCCTAAACTGTGTGTGACAAGGTTCTAAAGATCTATAAACAAAAAGGGCGGTGGTCTTCATTCTTTTATGGTTTAAGGGGGTAAACAAAGAAAAAAAATGGTGGATTGTGGATCTTTTAAAAAAATATTTCACCTCAAATACCCAACTAAAGATCCCAAAACCAACACTATAGAATTCGTATTGACATAAACTTTAACCCCATATAAGTTTTGTCAAGTTCGGCAACAATTTGGGTCATGGAATTTGGTGCAGTGTGTGGTCTTGATCATTGAAGGCGAGGCACATATGTGTGCAAAGATTGTGTGAGTGGTGGAGTTAGGGATGTATAGGCATGAAGAGTAGAAGCGTTGCATAGGGACATATAAGAGAAGTGGCGTAGGCATGCAAAAGGAGTGATATTGGAGTTGGGGTGGTTATGGAGTCAAGCTCATAAAGTGGAAAACAATGTCGATCTTGCGTGCTGAAGTAGTAAAGTGGAGGTGAAGAAATGAGGCACGAGCTTCGAGCTGTAGGAAGGGTGTGGAGGAGATCAAGAAGAGGTGTTAACGGTGATACTGGTTTTAAATTTTCAAATGTTGGGGAAAGGGGACATGAGGTTAGAGGGAATTGAAGTGGTGGAGCTTTTTTTTGGGTTAGCAGTTTACTGAAGTGGAGCATTTAGGAACGGGGAAGTGTTTTATTTTTCGAAATGGTGAAGTATTATTACTGGAGCTTGCGGCCATTTTTATTTTTGGGTGATGGAGCAGAATACTTTTGGGAAGAAAGGAACTATGTGAAAGTGGGCTTGGGTTGCGGGCGTGGGCATTAAAGTAATATAGGCCCATGGGAAAATATGGAGCCCAAATAAAAAGAATATATATATATATGTAATGGAGAAAAGAAGATTGCGGGTATTTGATGAGTGGAGCATTATTCAAATTGGAACGATAGGAAGGAACTTTGTACAAGGAGCCATGCGGTTTTAAACGGGTTGAAGTACGTTTGGGCGGGTGCAGATATAAAACTAAGTTTAACTTAAATTAGCACATTAACATATAAATGTAATATCATGTACGTACATGATCAAAAATTCGAACGGTCTAATTCGTTGGAACAATACGTAGGCAGACTACGCTATGGACTTAGTTCGGAACCATTTGGAGCTTATTAGAAACTATGGCAGTATAAAACGTGTGATATGAATCAACCAACGTTAATCGTTAATCAACGAGTGATGATTAAGGTGAGTAAAGTCACTAACTCTGTTCAGTTTCATAATTTTATAAACATTTTTTAATATTGATAATTAGTGATTGAATGTTTGTGTGATGGTTGTTTGGATAATTGGCTAATAAATTGGTTGAAATAGTATACACAGTTATGTATATAAATCATTGATTAAGTATCGATTTCGTTTATTAGTATACCTCGTATTGATATGAAATAAGTATTATGTATGTTGATTAACATCTATGGATGCAGAGAAACAGGTTGGAGGGACCCAACTAGATTCCTCAACAATTATATGGTTGTTTTTTATATATTGCATTATATAATGTGACCAAAAATTGGTGATTGATTATTATGTGATTTGGATGTTTAAATAACATCGAACCTGAAATAAATAGGTATTTAAATACTAAAAATTATGTTTGAATATATCGGGAAATAGTTTGGATTTTAAAAGGGAAAATCTATTTTTAATTAGAAATTGAATTCGAATTGGGCTAGAGGTATAAAATAACTTGTTTTTAATTAGAAATTGAATTCCGATTGGGTTTTACAAATATATTGGGTATGGTGGCAGAGAAGGCAACTTCTTTTAGCCAAACACCCAAAGTATATTAGTGAAAATCAATTAGTGATTGGCAGATCAGACAATGTGACATTCAAAGTTGAATATGGCATTTATGAAAAGGTAATCGTGATCTTAAGCCTCATAAGCCTGGAAACGACTGAAATCGGACATACATCAGGGCTATGTAGGTCATGCCCATTAGGGTATATCATCACCTTATTTACAGGAATCAGTTGTCCCTTTTTGTATGCTTCGGAATGGTATGGTTGCTGACACCAACCGTGGTGGTGATATATTTGGTACACTAAAGTCGAATGAGTGGCCAGCTTTATATGGTCGACTCGCAAGATGTTCTTATTGAACCCTTTGTTTTCTCTAGAGAACCCGATCAGGAGGTAGTTCCTTACTTAATCATATATGAAAATCCGAACTCCAATACGAGCCGTACTGTTATGGATGTAAACCAACCATGTCGAAAGTTGGAATGCAAGCTTTTTGGCTATATTCCTATTTTATTAGTGGATTTTTAGATATTATTATAATATCATTGGATTTTATAATAAAAAGTGATTTGGTTATCGTAAGGGAAAAACACATTCTATATTTATGTGTGGTCGTGTTTTACGAAAGTTCCATTCTTTTAAAGGATTTTTCCAAAATTAAGCAACTTGATTGTTATATGAGCTTTATCACTGAAAGTATTCTAGACTGATCTGGATGATTTTGCATTCCTCAAAATATGCTCAGGTCAAACCGAATATATTTTCCAAGTTTCATTAGGTTTTGCTTGGAGCTTTAGGAGAGGTTCCAGAGTCGAGACGTATTCCCGTATTTTCTGGTCTTAATTTATTTCCATTGTGTTTGTTGTATTAATCAGATTTTATAATCACTTTGATGTGTACTCTGATTGTGTAATCATACATATACACTATTTTCTTTTTGGGTAAAGAGTATTGATTTATAATCACTTATCTCGCTATCTAGATGCAATTTGATGGATTCTTTCCCATTATTATCTCGTTATCATATATATATATATATATTTCACTATTCAAACAAGAAGAAATTGGTTGGAAACAAAGAGCCAAATCCAAATGGAGTAATGAAGGGGATAAATACTCAGCATACTTTCGTCGAATTGCAAATGGAAGACGAAGAGAAACTTATATTTTAGAAATTTCTCATGAAGGCCAACCTTATACAAATCAAGCTGACATTCTTTAGCCTTTTTCCACTTTTTATCACTCAATCCTTGGTAGCGCACCATCTGCTCTTCCAGCTATTGATTCGAACTCATTATACCCTAATCCTGCCACTATTTCCATCGATCAACTTTTTTTAGAAAGTGAGATTTGGGCTGCTCTAAACGAAATGCATGATGATAAAGCCCCAGACCCAGATGGTTTTGGGCCTTCATTTTTTAAATCTTTGTGGGCTGATATACTGGAAATGCATGGGGAATTTTACGATAATCCTAATCTCATTTCCAGGTTAAATTATGCAAACATTGTCGTTCTTCCCAAATCTGCTGAAGCAAATTCTCTCTCCTCTTTTCGTTCTATCAGTTTGCTCAATACCACCTTCAAAATCATCACTAAAAGCCTTGCTAATCGTCTTCAGTCTGTTATCTCTTCTCTCATCGGCTTTGAACAATCCTCTTTCATTCACGTACGTAACATTCTCGATTGTATTGCAGCTACACAAGAGGTAATCTTCTTTTGTCATCATTCTTCTACTCCAGGTGTCCTTCTTAAATTAGATTTTTCTAAAGCCTATGATTCTTTCAATTGGGAATTCATTATGCAGTTGTTAAAACATAGAGGTTTTTCTCAAAAATGGTGCAATTGGATCGAATGTCTTTTAAAGACCAATTACTTATCCATTTCTATCAATGGTAGCACTGGAGGTTTAATTAAATCAACTAAAGAATTACGACAAGGAGATCCCCTATCCCCTCTTATTTTTGTGCTCAATGCAGATGTGTTTAATCAAATGGTAAAAAGGGAAATCACTAATAATTTCTTTGATGGTATTCATCTTCCGAATTTAACTCTATCAATTTCAAATCTTCAGTTTGCAGATGATACTATCATCTTTTCATCTCCAGGTCCCAAACACATTCATTGTCTGAAGGTTATTTTATATGTCTTTGACCTCATCTCAGGTCTTTCAATTAATTTTTCTAAGAGTTCCATAATTATGTTAGGCAAATCTGATAATTTGGGGACGATTATTTCTTCCTTTCTTAAAAGTCCTATTGGTAGCTTCCTAATTGTTTATTTGTGTTCCTCTTAGACCCACTAAACTTCTTATAGCTGATTGGTTTCCACTTATCCATAAGATTGAAAAGAGATTCTCCTCATGGAAAGCTAATTCTCTTTCTTCAGCTTGTCGGCTAGTGTTGGTTAAATCTGTATTATCTACTATCCCAACTTATTGGATGTCATTTCATAAACTCCCTAAATGGGTAATTTCTAAAATTGATTTAGTCAGAAGTGCATTTTTATGGAATGGGAATAGCGTTAAAAGATTGGTTAACTGGAAAACTGTATGTTTACATCCAGATCAGGGGGGCTTGGGCATAGTTAATCTCTGGAATTTCAGTATTTCTTTACTATCAAAATGGTTATGGCGTATTGTCACTCCAGGTGCTTTCATTTGGAAAGAATGGATTCTTTCCCATTATTATTCTAATAATCCTCATTTTGTCATTCATTTTCCTCCATCTGTTAAACACTCTTCTTTCCAGTCTAGTGTCATTTCAGCTATTCCTCGTTTTAAAAACCTGATGCATGTTAAGCTTGGCAATGGTGAATCTTTTTATTTTATTTAGATATTTGGCATGATCAGTTTCCTCTTTCCCATGTTTTTCCTTCTCTTTTTCCTTTAGTTTCTCATGTATGCACTTCTGTTGCTAATTCTTTTAAAAATGGTCCTTTTAGCCTTTGCCCTTCTTCTTTATTTGATGTGCAAGTTTTTCTTAACCTTCTGGATATCTCCATCATCTTCTTCAAATTCAATTTTCTGAAGATTCTGATAGATATGTTTGGTCATTACCGCCCAGATGTGGCTTTTCTGTTGCATCCTTTTATCAATACCTCAACTATTCAGGGAGATCTTTCTCATTTGCTCGATAGTGGAAAATTCGATTGCCACACAGAGTTCTTTTCTTTTAGTGGTGTCTTATTCATGGAAGAGTTAACACTCGAGCAAGATTACATAGCTTAATTTGGTAACCTGTAGCTAGGTCCACCCTAGAGAATACTTGTGCTTCATTCAAGCGGTCCAACAGATCATCAATACACGGCAGTGGATATTTATTTTTTAGCGTTTGCTTATTGAGGTCACGGTAGTCCACACATAGTCTGAGGGTACCGTCTGACTTTGGGACAAACACCACTGCTGCACCACAATTTGAGAAGTTAGGCCTGATCAGACACTTCCACAAAAGCTGTTTAGTTTGATTGCTCAGATCCTCTTTTTCTTTCAGTGTCATTCTCCGAATAGGATGCACGACAGGCCTTGCATTAGGAACCAAGTCAATCCTGAAGTCGATTTCTCTGGGCGGAGGTAAGCTATCAACTTTTTCAAACACGTTCGTTTAATCTCTGACAACATAAATTTCCTCAATAGAAGCAGGAGTAACTTCTAGAGAAGACCAGAATTATTTCCTATCTGTGGCTGAGCCGTGGCATGGTATAGCAATAATATCTTCGAATTTGATTTTAGTGTTGACTATTCTTTTAGCGCATAGTACCTCAGCCTCATACTTTGTTAGCCAATCCATTCCAAGTATGATATCATACCCGGAGAAATTCAAGACGATCAAATTAAAAGGGAACTGAAATAGGAATAAGAAACAGGCACTCTACAATACTGATCGAGAATAAGTGAACCTCCTATCGGACTATGGGCTCTAATCAATTCTTTAAGTTTTCTCGGGTTCAGTTTTAAATTTTTAATCGTATCATTAGAAATGAAACTTGCGATGCACCAGTGTCAAACAATACTGTAATAGGAATGTTCTTAATAGTAAGAGTACCTCCTAAAACATCGGGTTTACCTGCTCCCTTAGAAGAAGCTGGTGCAACCGCTCCATCGTATTCATGAGCCACTTGAGAATTCTTCAGCAACGGGCAGTTTGGCTTGATGTGCCCCTTCTTATGACAATTGTCGCACTCCCTCTTATCCTGAGAACTCTAACTAGGCCCAGACTCATTTATCCTTGGCCTCTTTGGAGCTCGACATTTATAGTCGAAGTGTCCCATCTTCTGACAATTAAAGCATCTCACCTTGGCCTTCTTATTTCCTTAGGGCTTGGCAGCTGAAGAGTTGTTCGCCTCTGGTTTCTTGTCAGCTTGCTTCCTCTTGTCATTATTCTGATTCTTCTCCCGATCTTGCTGTGAATTTCTGTCATTGTTTTCATATCGAAAAGCCATCTCGATCACCTCATTAAATGGGAGCTTAATCTGTGCCGTGACTCTGTTCAGATATTTCCTGGAGAGACCATTAATGAATCTTTTGTTCTTCTAGACTGGGTCCCGAATTAATTCTGGAGCATAGCGTGAGAGCTCTTCAAACTTCCGCACATACTCTGAAACAGTCATATCTCCTTGCTGCAAGTTGGCAAATCGATCGTGGAGACGCTCTACTTCCTGCGGAGGGATAAACTTCTCGTTGAAGAGTTCCTTAAATTTGGCCCAAGACATGTCAGCCTCATTATTTCCAATTATCACAGTATCCCACCAATTTTCAGCCTCGTCCTTTAATAGCTACGATGCCAAAAAAACGCTTGCGGTGGTCTTCTAATTCCAGCCCTCTAAATATTTTCTCGCAATTTTTGAGCCATGCTTGTGCTTCTATCACTGTCTCCCTCCCAGTGAATGACACGCCTCCTAAATTCCTGAACTTCTTGGCTACCTTATCCAGGTCAAAAGGCTATGGGTGTGGAGGTGGTGGTGTTACAGCCTCGGGAGTGGGCTGCCTCTGAGCAGTGGGGGTCTCATCTCTTACTGGTCCTCTGGCCCCACCTCTGCCTCGGGCTCTTGCTCTCGCTCTAGTGCCCATTTTTCGGTTAGTTCTGTACCATCAAGAAAAGAGTCAAACTAACAAAAATGATAGTTTTAAAGGAAATGTTAAAAGCAGAGACATATGGAAAGATGATAATGATGTAATGACTGATTAATATGTGCTATTCTGCTGTGCTCATTCTAGGACATTACTAATTCTATCTCTAATGAGCTACTCGCCTTAGAATACTGCGGATTCTATCTAGACGAATTGTTTTAAATATGTTATACTCTGAAGCTAAGGTTAACCCTTTGCTCTGATACCAAATGTGATAACCCCAAACTTCCATAGTACGAAAGCAAGGATAATCATTGGAATATAACATAATTACAACAATAGCAGATCTCAGATAATAGCATAACACATAAATCATTGCAGCAGAAATAGAAATGTCATCAACAACACAACATCATAACATCAGAGTAGCACAGTTACAGGATACAACTTAGCAAATAGAAGTCTCAGAAAAAAAAACAAGTCTAAAACTCCATCAAGTACATCATAAATAAAGGATGTCTAGATGTCTCAAAGAAGACATAAAAAGATAAAAATGATCTTCATCTTCAGCCCATAAGCATGCTCGAATTGAGCATATATGGATAAATACATGAACCTGTCAATTGGTTGTCCGTGTGAAAAAGAGGGCACCTGAGTTTGCAAAGTGAAACAAACTACGAGTCATCATGGGACTGGTATGAGAAATCCTTCCTAACTTATCTAACAATATGGCTAATCACAGGACCACGCCGCTAACGCAGAACGGGTTTACTTCATTGGATTGCCAGTGCATAAGTTTAATAAATTTTTATTTAAAATAACGCATGCTTTTTAGAAAAATGAAATCATTATAAAACTCAAGTCCCATCACACAATGCAACGCAAACCGGAGGATAGAGTTTTACCTTATAATGATCACACATGCTTGATACATAGAAAATAATATTCTAATATTATTATTAGTGTCTAATCATTTTTAAAATACTTCAAAGTAAACGTATCAATCATACACGGCATAGTACCCCATCCCACTATGTCGCTATATATAGGTTTACAATCAAAACCGTAATGTCGTATTCGAAATTGGGTTTCCGTCATGAGTCAAGGCTACGGACGATCTCCTTACTAATTTGAGACACTCTAGCAATGTCTCAGGATCCCCCGCAGTGAACCCTTGGATCCTGCAGGGCCGGTCCACAAATACACCTTAGTGGATTAGTTATGCCTGAACACACGTTTCCCGGTCCTATTGAACCTATAATTTGGTCACTATCGACCATAAATATGAGGTACCTCATAATCCATCAACCACATAAGTAAAATGTCAGGGCTTGCAAAACCCTGATACCACTTGTAACAACCCGTATTTTCAATAACCTGTTATAACATAAATGGAGGCAGAATTAAACTGTAAAATCTGAATCAAGCGAAACGGGCTATGCCATTGCGTTCGTCTCGGAAAAATACGCGAAATAGAGTCCGAGTTTTCGAAAATCAGAGTCCGTATGACCAAGATATGGCCTCGCGAAGTTTCACGAAAAATTCCCAAATTAAAGTATACTTAATTAAGTGAAATGGGTTGCGCAGAGAAATATATATATATTGATATATATATATATATATATAATTGAAAATTAAATAAATAAATATGCAAAAATGTTCAAAACAGCGAATTGGGAGAGGGGAATAACCGAACCGGCCGATTTTTGAGGTCGACCCGAGCCCGCTGGGTCGACTAGGGGTTAATCCAGGGTGTTTGGCTGTCAACCCATGGGCCGATTCGTTCAAATGCAGATTTTGCATTTGGATGGTTCTCATGGTTCATCTTTAATCTAAAGGCCCTAGATGGTTCCTACACTTGACTTCTTCCCCAAGACATGCTTTGATGGCTTGGATTGAATCTAGGTTTAATCCTATGGCCTAAAACACTTGCCTAATCTATAAATAAGACCCTAACCTATCCTAAATCCTCATTATTCATTCATGCAACTAAACTATGGCAAAATTTTACCTCTCATGGCCTCCACTCTCTTCATAAAATTTCTAAATGGTTTCTATGAGAGATTTTCCATGCATACAAGTGTTTTCAAGCTTGTATGAGTGTCATTAGCTTGCATTCAAGTCAAGTTTCTATCTTTGCATCATAAAGCAAGGGTTTTGATCATTTTGGCTCAAGGGTTTTTATGTTAGAGATTGCATTTTGGGTCTATTTGATTGCATAAGGGCTTTGTCATATCTTTTGTGCCTTCATAGCAATGTAAGCCCTTTCCCTAATCTTAGATATTAACTATGAAGTTAAATGTTCATGTTGCAAGTTTGGGTTTGATCATTGAGTATGATACATGCTATCATGTCATGCAAGTTTATGAAGTCATTATCTTGATCTTGTGAGCTAAAAGCTACAACCTTTATGTTGAAATGTTGCATTAGGCAACATGAGAACCCTCATAACCTTTATGTCAACTTGCATATGAAGTCATAACCCTTATATGATGATATATGCGAGTTACTAGTCATCATTCCATATCTTTTGTCACCATGATTCGCTTATGTGCCAAGTTTGGGTTTATGCATGTTTTGAGGCTTAAGAATGTAACATGCAAGTTAATGAACACATTTGTGCCTCATTTGCCACCATGATTAACTTGTGGCTTAATATCCATTTTTGTCATGCCTTTGCCAAGTCTTTTCTTTTAATCCATTACGTTGTCGCGAACGTATATGCGAGTTTAAAAGCGTTGGGTTATGTTATGGGTAATTTCTAATGACATGAAAATACAACTTGAAAACATGACTTGAAATATAACATGGAAGTTGACATGTAAGTATGCATAAAAACATAAGCTTGGGAATTTACCTATTAAGTTAGGTCTACCCTTTGGGAATTTACCTATTAAGTTAGGTCTACCCAAATGCTTGAAAACTTGTAACATGTTTTGGGAAACATGATGGACATGACACTTAGATAATATAAGTGTGGCCAACTCGAGGTTGGGTTGAGTTTGCAACGTAAAACTACCCGGAACCGACCGGCCTAACTAGTAGTTGCAAACAATAGGACCCAATGTGAGAAGTTGGTCATGTTGTGCTTGAACCCGAGGTTAGACCAAGTTGTGGTGTAAAGCTACCCGGAGCCGACCGGCTTAACTAGTAACCACAACAAAGTCTAATGTGAGAGGTGAAGGTGCATTAAGTAATTAATGCCACATGATAGGGTTAAGTTAATTTGATTAATGACTCTTAACCAAATATGACATGGACAAATGGGTTAAGTAATTTGATTAGGCTAATGATACTTAACAAAACATGACAAGGTTGGGTAGGTTAAGTAACTTGATTTGCCTAATGACACTTAACCATTTTTATATGACTAGTGGATGGGGTTAAGTTAACCAACACTTAATCAATCCAACGCGATAACTTGGTAAGGTTAAGTAAGTTTTCTTAATGACGCTTAACCGAAAAATACGGTTAACGAATGGGGTTAAGATTAGACTCAACTAGTCTAAACATGGAAATCGGATGGGGTTAAGTTAGCCTAGACTTAATTAATCCCACTTGGTAGTTTAATGGGGTTAAGTTAAACACTTAACTAATCTAAACATGATGAATTGATGTGGTTAAGTGACCTATACTTATCCAATCTAACTCGTTAATTTATTGTAGTTAAGTTAACCAATACTTAACCAATATAACGTGAAAACATGATAAGGCTAAGTCACGAATCGCTTGAATACACTTGACCGATTTGACTAAGTAAATTGATAGGGTCAAGTTAATATATACTTAACCAATCTAGAATGATAATTGGACGAGGTTAAGTCGTGAATTGCTTAATATACTTAACCAACTTGAGCATGGTTTGTAGGGTTAAGCCTTGAACTTGGATACTTAGCCAATTTTGACAGGATTTGTAGACGGGTTAAGTCATGAACTTAAGTGACACTTAATCCATTATGTAAACCCTAGTTCTGAGGATTAGGTGGATAACCGTAGTTAACAAGGATAACGGGAACAATGCTAAGTGGTAAACCTTAGTTGAAGAATAACTAAGTAATGATTCTTAGTCAAGGAAATTTAGACCAGTTCATAGATAGATGAGTAACCTGATACGGTAGCTCATCGTTTAAGTATACGAGTAGTAGCAAGTATCTGATTTAGATAAAGGCTCCAGCGAACTGGGTAACGAAGCAGCGGCTTCGGGGAACGTGAGGATATTCTTGGTATCCCTCTATGAGCTGCCAGGTGATTATACTAGGCTCATGAGAGGTTAAGGTCTGCGTTAGAAGAACCAAGAGTATGCCTTGGTTGCTATACGAGCGACCTAAAGACGGGGATGGATAGGGGATAGTCGACGATACACGGTCGTACCCTAGATAGCATTTCGTCAGGCTACCTACCATCTTTGGTCAAGCGTGTACGTACGGAAAGGCAGAGAACACCCAAAAGACCATAATTGCTATCTAATTATGGTTGCGGTAAGGCTTGGATGTGGGTTGGCCAGTGTTGTGTTCTCATACAGGATTTATCCTGTCTTGTCTTTCACTAGTTGAGGGAGTGGTCTCGTGGGACCATAGCCACGTATAAGAAAAACAGACCTTAGCATCTGCATCGGTAGATAAATCGAAAGCTCTCGACCGAGTCCTGTATTTCTTGATTTGCCCTGTGACAGGACTCGGATGGCACGATGTGATACATGTGCATACAGTCATGGAAAAGCGATTCATGATGAATGCGTGGGAAAAAGGGCGCGGTTGGCGGTTAGCGTAATCCCTAGTGGCCCTAGGTGGTTGAACCCAAACCGAGATACGAAAACGTGCAATAGGTAAGCATAATCCCTAGCAGCCCTAGGTAGCATAAGTCCTAGTTGTACAAACAATAATTCATGTTGGAAGACCCTAGCTAGGTTTAGGGTAACAGTCCAAACCGATCTTAAGGATCATGGAACTATGTTAAAGTAATATAGAATCTCATGGGAAAGCCCGTATGGTCTACGGCAAGGGACTGAACATTTACATGGAATAAAACATACAAGTTGAGTAACCTATATATGCGATATATTAGGTTGACATGGACCATTACACGACTTTTGAGTGAGGGTCATTCTTGGTTAACACATGACACGGTGGGGATACTAGTACGGTAGGTGCAGAGCTAAAATACAGGATAGATATCACGGGGCGTTATACGTGACAGATATTTTGGGGATATTATACTTGATAGAAACCTGACGATGTGATACCTTGTTTTATCTTGACATCGTAATTTATCATGACACCTTAGTTTATCTGAGTTCAGTAGTTCATCCTGTTATTTTGATTTAGCTTATCTATCTTGTTATCATGCTTATGTTCATCTCAGTTTCTCATGTCAGTTAACTTTACTAATTTTTATGCTAATAGTAGATAGGGCTTACTCAGTCTTTTTGACTGACCCGTTTTGTTTCGCCTCTTTTCTTCCGTTTCCCCCCCAGGTTACAGGGAGGAAATACTGTTGTTTAGTTCGGACTTCTTCTGCTTGAAGGTCATCATGGATGGCTTGGACTTTTCTTGGCTAATGGCTACTTTACTGTTTTTACTTGGGGAATAATTTATGAAAATGTCTTTATGCTTCTTTACTATTGCAAGACAGGTTTTGATGTACTCTGATGTAAAAGGCTTTAGACCTTATTTATTCATGTTATGAAAGTTTGATTTTTCTTCCGCTATTTTATATGTTCTGTCTTGTGATATTTCTGTGCATGTTTACCAACAATGCCCCTCTAAAGCTAGTGCATTCCTTTGCGAGTGACCCTAGCGGAGGCGGGGTGTTACACGTGGTATCAGAGCAGAAGGTTACCAGACTGGGCAAAAGTTTTTAAAGACCTTCTGAAAACTATTTGAAAAAAAACCGTTTACAAAGAAGCATTTTTCAAGAAAATTTTCTTTTAAAAGAAAAAGGCTATTCCCCAAAGGCCATTAGCACTATCCTTGTTTCCTTAATTGAGTCTCTTTTCCTTACTTTCCTCCATCTGTAGTCACAGTAGTTTTAACTGCGACTAGTCTTTTCTACCTACGAAAGTGCTTTCCATACGATGGAGGTGGTTCTCGAGAGACTAGTGGCCGCGTTATAAGAAAGGATCGTGAGAAAGAAGGATAAAGGATACGAGCTTAAGGATGAGCAACTTGTTGGTATGGCTTAGTCCTCAAAGGAGGGAGAAAGATGAACAATGAAACCCATGACGAGAGAGCACCTTTGGCATGGTAAAATGGGGCGGATAGTTAAGTATTATGGGACAAGGACAAGATCATCGGGAGGGCAGTAGTATGCTCTCATTTCTAGAGTACCTCGGAAGGAGGGTAACGATCTTGTTAAAGGTTTAGCTTTTCTTCTCTATCATCCCGTTAGGACTTCGTTGTTCGTATCATTTAAGTCTGCTTCGATAGTTGAGTCTCTGCACCTTAAGTACTAGCGTAATAGAGAATCCCATTTTTGTCTCAAAGTCCTATTGGAGAATCAGTCCATTTATACATGACTTGTTTGGATTTGGGAATGTCTATGCCAAGTGTTGAGTTTGGAAATAATGCTTATGTTTATAAGCTATGGATGGATTCTAGGGATGAAGTGGTTATCCAGTAGGGGGTGCCACTCTCGGTTTTGATAGGAGGGTAGTTAGACCTTTTGACTAGCCTTGGTAATGCCCTCGAAGTATCGGGTAACCTTTTTGAGGTTCTGTCATGACTAGTTACTTAGAATCCCTTGATGCCTTTATTGGAAATTTGAAGCCCGATCGAGTGGTGTTCGCCAATAAGACGGATGGTTTACTTCATTTATGCATGGGTTATAGAGATCACCCTAGTAAGTGCGCATGATAACCTGATTGACATCTGTTTACTTTCAAGAGAAAGTTCTTCTACATGGAATGCCTTATAGTATATAAACGAGATCCAAGATTCACTAGTGAATTTTGGAAAGCTTGCATGAGATCATGAGTACGCAGTCATGTTTGTGTCAAGTATTCTAGGAAAAGGATAAGTGCAAGTGGAACGAGAGGCGACGAAGAAATGAGTTCCAGCTCATGTTATGGAAACAGGAATAAGAAGCTACAAAATCGCGAAGTTAAAAGACGACTTTGATGGTCAAAGACTAGATACGCGCATGATATCTCTTTTTGGGAGTATATCCTTGATCCCTGTTTTCTGTAGAGCTTACTTGTAGGCTATCTTTTGTGGACATCCTCTCGGTCCTATTCTCCGTTACAAACCCTGTAAGGAGTTTGTCCTGTTTATCTTCTCGACCCTGTTTCAGGGAATTCTAGGTAGAACCCTATGGATGTAAACATGTATTTGAAACATGTTATGATTGATATGGTTGCAAGTGGTTGCTCGTGGATGCGCGAATACACATTAGATACTAGCTCGACTCGGTCACATTTCATATTGCATATGCACGAGTATTTATACTTGTTTATGGATGAAATCGAATGTATTATCATGCGGTTGTTGCATATGAATGAATGATTGTGCACGCATATAGTATCTATATGACTAGGACTATTTGCATACATGTTGGATTCATGACACTATACATATTTTCCATTAGAAAGATTATTCAGGCCTGATCATTAGCATTAGCTAAGGAACATGTACACACACGTTTTGCATATATTCATACAGCATTAGAAATCATCTAAGGACAATGGTTGCTTGTGGATGATGTTTTGAGTAGATGGATGATGGATGGTAGGATATGTTCTTCCTAACTTGGAGATTTCGGGGACGAAATCCTAAAAGGTGGGGAGAATGTAACAACCCGTATTTTCAATAACCTGTTATAACATAAATGGAGGCAGAATTAAACTGTAAAATCTGAATCAAGGGAAACGGGCTATGCCATTGCGTTCGTCTCGGAAAAATACGCGAAATAGAGTCCGAGTTTTCGAAAATCGGAGTCTGTATGACCAAGATATGGCCTCGCGAAGTTTCACGAAAAATTCCCAAATTAAAGTATACTTAATTAAGTGAAATGGGTTGCGCAGAGAAATATATATATATATTGATATATATATATATAATTGAAAATTAAATAAATAAATATGCAAAAATGTTCAAAACAGCGAATTGGGAGAGGGGAATAACCGAACCGGCCGATTTTTGAGGTCGACCCGAGCCCGCTGGGTCGACTAGGGGTTAATCCAGGGTGTTTGGCTGTCAACCCGTGGGCCGATTCGCTCAAATGCAGATTTTGCATTTGGATGGTTCTCATGGTTCATCTTTAATCTAAAGGCCCTAGATGGTTCCTACACTTGACTTCTTCCCCAAGACATGCTTTGATGGCTTGGATTGAATCTAGGTTTAATCCTATGGCCTAAAACACTTGCCTAATCTATAAATAAGACCCTAACCTATCCTAAATCCTCATTATTCATTCATGCAACTAAACTATGGCAAAATTTTACCTCTCATGGCCTCCACTCTCTTCATAAAATTTCTAAATGGTTTCTATGAGAGATTTTCCATGCATACAAGTGTTTTCAAGCTTGTATGAGTGTCATTAGCTTGCATTCAAGTCAAGTTTCTATCTTTGCATCATAAAGCAAGGGTTTTGATCATTTTGGCTCAAGGGTTTTTATGTTAGAGCTTGCATTTTGGGTCTATTTGATTGCATAAGGGCTTTGTCATATCTTTTGTGCCTTCATAGCAATGTAAGCCCTTTCCCTACTCTTAGATATTAACTATGAAGTTAAATGTTCATGTTGCAAGTTTGGGTTTGATCATTGAGTATGATACATGCTATCATGTCATGCAAGTTTATGAAGTCATTATCTTGATCTTGTGAGCTAAAAGCTACAACCTTTATGTTGAAATGTTGCATTAGGCAACATGAGAACCCTCATAACCTTTATGTCAACTTGCATATGAAGTCATAACCCTTATATGATGATATATGCGAGTTACTAGTCATCATTCCATATCTTTTGTCACCATGATTCGCTTATGTGCCAAGTTTGGGTTTATGCATGTTTTGAGGCTTAAGAATGTAACATGCAAGTTAATGAACACATTTGTGCCTCATTTGCCACCATGATTAACTTGTGGCTTAATATCCATTTTTGTCATGCCTTTGCCAAGTCTCTTCTTTTAATCCATTACGTTGTCGCGAACGTATATGCGAGTTTAAAAGCGTTGGGTTATGTTATGGGTAATTTCTAATGACATGAAAATACAACTTGAAAACATGACTTGAAATATAACATGGAAGTTGACATGTAAGTATGCATAAAAACATAAGCTTGGGAATTTACCTATTAAGTTAGGTCTACCCTTTGGGAATTTACCTATTAAGTTAGGTCTACCCAAATGCTTGAAAACTTGTAACATGTTTTGGGAAACATGATGGACATGACACTTAGATAATATAAGTGTGGCCAACTCGAGGTTGGGTTGAGTTTGCAACGTAAAACTACCCGGAACCGACCGGCCTAACTAGTAGTTGCAAACAATAGGACCCAATGTGAGAAGTTGGTCATGTTGTGCTTGAACCCGAGGTTAGACCAAGTTGTGGTGTAAAGCTACCCGGAGCCGACCGGCTTAACTAGTAACCACAACAAAGTCTAATGTGAGAGGTGAAGGTGCATTAAGTAATTAACGCCACATGATAGGGTTAAGTTAATTTGATTAATGACTCTTAACCAAATATGACATGGACAAATGGGTTAAGTAATTTGATTAGGCTAATGATACTTAACAAAACATGACAAGGTTGGGTAGGTTAAGTAACTTGATTTGCCTAATGACACTTAACCATTTTTATATGACTAGTGGATGGGGTTAAGTTAACCAACACTTAATCAATCCAACGCGATAACTTGGTAAGGTTAAGTAAGTTTTCTTAATGACGCTTAACCGAAAAATACGGTTAACGAATGGGGTTAAGATTAGACTCAACTAGTCTAAACATGGAAATCGGATGGGGTTAAGTTAGCCTAGACTTAATTAATCCCACTTGGTAGTTTAATGGGGTTAAGTTAAACACTTAACTAATCTAAACATGATGAATTGATGTGGTTAAGTGACCTATACTTATCCAATCTAACTCGTTAATTTATTGTGGTTAAGTTAACCAATATAACGTGAAAACATGATAAGGCTAAGTCACGAATCGCTTGAATACACTTGGCCGATTTGACTAAGTAAATTGATAGGGTCAAGTTAATATATACTTAACCAATCTAGAATGATAATTGGACGAGGTTAAGTCGTGAATTGCTTAATATACTTAACCAACTTGAGCATGGTTTGTAGGGTTAAGCCTTGAACTTGGATACTTAGCCAATTTTGACAGGATTTGTAGACGGGTTAAGTCATGAACTTAAGTGACACTTAATCCATTATGTAAACCCTAGTTCTGAGGATTAGGTGGATAACCGTAGTTAACAAGGATAACGGGAACAATGCTAAGTGGTAAACCTTAGTTGAAGAATAACTAAGTAATGATTCTTAGTCAAGGAAATTTAGACCAGTTCATAGATAGATGAGTAACCTGATACGGTAGCTCATCGTTTAAGTATATGAGTAGTAGCAAGTATCTGATTTAGATAAAGGCTCCAGCGAACTGGGTAACGAAGCAGCGGCTTCGGGGAACGTGAGGATATTCTTGGTATCCCTCTATGAGCTGCCAGGTGATTATACTAGGCTCATGAGAGGTTAAGGTCTGCGTTAGAAGAACCAAGAGTATGCCTTGGTTGCTATACGAGCGACCTAAAGACGGGGATGGATAGGGGATAGTCGACGATACACGGTCGTACCCTAGATAGCATTTCGTCAGGCTACCTACCATCTTTGGTCAAGCGTGTACGTACGGAAAGGCAGAGAACACCCAAAAGACCATAATTGCTATCTAATTATGGTTGCGGTAAGGCTTGGATGTGGGTTGGCCAGTGTTGTGTTCTCATACAGGATTTATCCTGTCTTGTCTTTCACTAGTTGAGGGAGTGGTCTCGTGGGACCATAGCCACGTATAAGAAAAACAGACCTTAGCATCTGCATCGGCAGATAAATCGAAAGCTCCCGACCGAGTCCTGTATTTCTTGATTTGCCCTGTGACAGGACTCGGATGGCACGATGTGATACATGTGCATACAGTCATGGAAAAGCGATTCACGATGAATGCATGGGAAAAAGGGCGCGGTTGGCGGTTAGCGTAATCCCTAGTGGCCCTAGGTGGTTGAACCCAAACCGAGATACGAAAACGTGCAATAGGTAAGCATAATCCCTAGCAGCCCTAGGTAGCATAAGTCCTAGTTGTACAAACAATAATTCATGTTGGAAGACCCTAGCTAGGTTTAGGGTAACAGTCCAAACCGATCTTAAGGATCATGGAACTATGTTAAAGTAATATAGAATCTCATGGGAAAGCCCGTATGGTCTACGGCAAGGGGCTGAACATTTACATGGAATAAAACATACAAGTTGAGTAACCTATATATGCGATATATTAGGTTGACATGGACCATTACACGACTTTTGAGTGAGGGTCATTCTTGGTTAACACATGACACGGTGGGGATACTAGTACGGTAGGTGCAGAGCTAAAATACAGGATAGATATCACGGGGCGTTATACGTGACATATATCTTGGGGATATTATACTTGATAGAAACCTGACGATGTGATACCTTGTTTTATCTTGACATCGTAATTTATCATGACACCTTAGTTTATCTGAGTTCAGTAGTTCATCCTGTTATTTTGATTTAGCTTATCTATCTTGTTATCATGCTTATGTTCATCTCAGTTTCTCATGTCAGTTAACTTTACTAGTTTTTATGCTAATAGTAGATAGGGCTTACTCAGTCTTTTTGACTGACCCGTTTTGTTTCGCCTCTTTTCTTCCATTTCCCCCCCAGGTTACAGGGAGGAAATACTGTTGTTTAGTTCGGACTTCTTCTGCTTGAAGGTCATCATGGATGGCTTGGACTTTTCTTGGCTAATGGCTACTTTACTGTTTTTACTTGGGGAATAATTTATGAAAATGTCTTTATGCTTCTTTACTATTGCAAGACAGGTTTTGATGTACTCTGATGTAAAAGGCTTTAGACCTTATTTATTCATGTTATGAAAGTTTGATTTTTCTTCCGCTATTTTATATGTTCTGTCTTGTGATATTTCTGTGCATGTTTACCAACAATGCCCCTCTAAAGCTAGTGCATTCCTTTGCGAGTGACCCTAGCGGAGGCGGGGTGTTACACCACTTCTAGCTAGAAAGAAACGTGTCCACTCCCTGCGTTCCCTTGTCCCGTTTCTGACTCTTACCAGGGTGTGAGGCTCGCGAGGTAGCACTATACACAAAGCTATGCCGAAATAGGCTATGCTTTGATCATCAACCACAAGGCTCTACTTTTCAACAAAAGGCCTGATCATCTGCATCTTGGCATGCCATATTGACAATCCACGCCATGCGATCGATAACTACCAATATATAACCTCTGAGCTCGTGCATCTCAGAGAAGGGTGTTAAGCAAGAGAATAAATTCTCCGCCACCAATCAGATATATATTAAATAGAAATCAATTTACATGGAATGAAATCCAATGTCAGACATACATCCACTTATAAGTCCGTTCTGGGTCTGAACGAAACCAGAGTCACCTTTTTCCTCGTCTCGTATGTCCAATACGGAAGAGAGGTGCTCGCTTATCCGGACAATCAACAAGTACGTCTGGACAACTACCACTTTAACCCTTTACTAGGAGCAACCCAATGACGGGCATCAGTAGTTATCCATTCGATGTGAAGATCGCTGGTCTTCAATCATCGTCTTCAACATCTTCGATTTAAATCGTTGTATAATTATTTGAAATGAGATTGAATTCGGCCTTTTCAAATAGTTCTCGCATATATATAATTTAAAACCATTTTATATCGTTAATGGTATTTAATATCGATTTATCGCTATTTTTATTTATATAAAAATAGCTCAATTTAATTCAACGATGCTTCGGGTCAATAGGCGACCCTGGCGTTGTTTTTATCAAAATTTGATTTACACTTTTCTCGAAATCTAACCATTAGATTTTAACGAAATTTATATCGTTGGAATGATCTTCACAAAGCGGTCCCAGCGGTTCCAGTTTTGGGAAAATCCGACGGTCGGATCTTTCGGTATAAACGTTTAAAGTTACGATTCCGAAACGCGAACTACCGCGCGCGATTCGTTTAATTTTAATTTATATTTATATATATATAATTAAATATAAATATAAACCATTCAACGGTTCCACTAACGCATTTATCACGCCAAATAAAAGAATGTTTTCATTGGCATATCATATCTACATATTCATAATGTCAAACAAAATATATTTTATTTGCATGACAATTGAGCCAATGACAAACAAAAAGCTAATTTTTATTTGTATTTCTATTTTTAACTTTAACCAATAAAAAGAAATATTTTATTTGTATAAAGTTTTCAGTGTATGTTTTGACAATAAAAATAATTCATACAAATTCTAATGTATGTATTGTCAATACAAATGATTCTTTGACTTTGCATATAAATTCTAATATATGCATTGTCAAATAAAAATGAATCTTTGACTTTGCATATAAACTCTAATATACGAATTGTAACGACCTGCCATTTTCGACCACTTCAAACTGGTAATTAAACCAACTCAAACTGCTCGAAAATGACAGATTGTTATTAGCTTCTGAGGTAAATAGAATAAATCACAGAATCACAGACACAGCTACAGAGTTACATGATATCTCGCAGCGAAAAATACATAAAATTTTACAATAGAATTTATGTGAATAATACAACGGAAGTCTAATACAATATATAAATGATAACAGTTTGAAATAGAAATGACAAGAACAGCTGAATGACTAGAACAACTGATCAACAGGTGGATATAGGATGAGCAAAACCCAATATAACTTTAGACTCAAAAGTGAATCTCGAAAGCAGTAATAATTGATCTAACCCGAACCATAATGCAAAACAAAATAATTCGGAACAAGACTAACATTCTCATGGAAGTAAATCAACTCAAATGAAATGTTTGATGAAATGCACTCAATAACTTAAAGGATGTTTGGGATCACCATCCTTTAAGAATCCGTCCAATTAATACACTAGATGCAATAGTGTCAATCATCTAAGTAAATAGTAAAATAACATAGGCGGGATTTCCATACTTACACCGTTGGTATATTTCGTAACAAAACTTATATTTCAATTTCAACAAATCATATCATATTTCAATTTCAAAATCATACCGCATTTTATAATTCAAACATACAAATCAAAATCGTATTTATAAATTTAAACTTAACTTTGAGAATAAATATATATAAGTTTATAAAATTCTAAAACAAATTAGAAAATTAGATTATAAACATATATCAGATTAAAATAATATAGAAATAAGTTTTAAAGAATTTTTTTTAATATATAAAAGTTTAAAATCTTTAAAATATAAAATATAAAATCTTAAGTTACTATTAAAAATCAGGTTCCAAATCATTTTTCGTCGAAACATGACCAACGGTGTCCGTATATACTTTCCTACCTTATAGTAAAATGATACGGATATTTATCATTTCAATCCGTCATCCCATATTCAATACGGATATTTATCATTTCAATACGCAATCCCACATTCAATAAAAATCGTTCAGGTCTATCATTTCAACCCATAACGATTTTCCCTACTCTATTGTCCGTTCGGGCATATATCATTTCAACCCTTAGTGATTTTCCTAAACTTAGGGTATCAACAATCACAAACAACAATCACATAGCATCAATCATAACATATGTATCATCAGTGCAACTACATGTCATATGAATATATCATGTCACATATGAAATGTGCATACATATCAAATCAAACAATTTCTATAAATAATCTTATACATTTCATATAACAGTTCATTATTGATCTAACACCCATGGAAAATGTAAGTCAGGTGTGAGATAAACTCACCTTCTATGGCAAAGATTTTGAAGACGACAATCTGATTGACACTGAAAGAGACTACGACTTCCGGGCACGATGCAAAATAGAATTAATTTGATAACCACTCGATATTTATTTTATTTTATAAGAGGCGGTTGGGGTTTCTCATCAGATTGGTACGGATATTGGGGTTTCCGAACTCAACACCACACAAAAATAAATACTAACCCAGTTTAACCAAAATAAAACACAAAAATTCTATTCACAAAATTATTATATATTTTTAATATATATATATACATATATACACCGAAAACCATAATATATATTCATATTTCAAAATTAAACGCACACCGAAAATCATATATATATATATATATATAATACACATTCAAAACTACCTTAAATTATATAAACATAAAAAACACACCCACTAACTAAACAAACACCCCAATTATTACACACTCAAGAACACATAACTTCCAGCCAACACATAACTCACTCCCAGACGCACCATCATATGAATATTAATTTATAAGTATATGTTTTCACCAAACTTAACACAAAAATTAAAACAAAACTCAGCACTCACGCACACCACACAAACTCAGGCGCACCACTTCATTCACACATACATGGCCCAATTCACGCACACAAGGCCAAGGAAGGGGAGAGACGCGGTTAGGTTTCAGGGGAGGGAAAGGCAACAGCTCTAGGTGTGAAGCAAGACAATTGCGCAGGTTGAGAAGAATAGAAGGAAAGTGGACACGGCTTTGGTTCGATTGATGAAGGGAACGTTTGGCCTTTGACAGTCCGGTTGGCACCTTTCAATATCGAGGCCGCTTGAAGTTCTGATGATGCTGGGGCGAAGGCGTCGAAGCTCAGGTGAACGTGAGGCCGGAGGAAAGTATTGATGCAGCAGTTTTTTTTTCTTTTTTTTTCTGAAGCGAGAAGGATCGGAGTGGGAGGATAAACGATGCAATAAGAAAATGGATGGGTGGAAAGAAATGTATACGGGAGTAGGAGCTGATGGGAAGAAACAGATGGGATGCTTTCTTATTT
The DNA here is from genome assembly GCA_030737875.1 of Allium sativum. NCBI lineage: Eukaryota > Viridiplantae > Streptophyta > Magnoliopsida > Asparagales > Amaryllidaceae > Allium > Allium sativum. The sequence goes on from CM060922.1 coordinate 392,320,109, forward strand.
TAGTATTCATGAAGTAGTGAAGCGATTTAAATTCGCATTGGAAATGAACAACCATTTGAATGCTTCTTGGGGGAAAAAGAACGGATATATATATATATGTATATATATATATACACACACACACACACACACACATGCACGCACGAAAGTGGAAGGTTGGCAACCGAAAGAAATGATGTACTGAAAAGGAATGGACAGTTTGAATTCGCGAGGCACGTTCATTTAAAATTTTCCACGCACCGGCTCTTGGAATGGTTATGGAAAAAGTGAAGAGTTTTAAACATTTTGGAAATGTAAAGGCAAGAAGACAACGTGTACAAGTCGCGCTCGCATGCATTCTTGAGTTATAGTGCCCACATTCTACACTTATTTAATTAGTTTCTTTTTATATATATAACGTCCATGCATTGGAAAGGATGAGAAATGGCAAACGTTAATGGTGGCAAAAATGTAAACGGTGGCAAAACGTGAATCATGCAAAGAGTTGGAAAGTGGAACGTCATATTCTAATGCAAAGGGAACAAACCTGCATGCTAATGAATTGGCCTTTCATGAACAAATATGTCCATCTAAGAAATAATAATAATAATAATAATAAAAAACAGGAGGTTCATAAAAATAAAAGGATGCGTTTTGTAGACCCAAAATGACTAGAAAAATATGAAAGATCCGAATATGGACACTTCGAACTCAAATGGCTTTGTTTCAAAAATAAACTGCACAAGGCTTTTAGCAATTTCAGCGCGAATCAGGCACCGAAACTGACAAATGAATATATTGCGCTTATCAGCGCGACGAGACAGACACAAGATATATAGTTTGCAGTGTCAGGATGCTCCGTTCAAAAAGGCATTACGGACCGCTTTTAAAAGGAAAATGGTACGAGAAAACAATTAAACGGAAGTCAAAACGTCCGAATTTTGCGAAACGAATTTTACCGTTGGATTCGTGACAATGAATATAATATTTTTCATGTTTGTCCGAACTAGTTTCGAAGAGATTTCAAAATTGCTAAAAATTGAACTGATATGCGCAGCTTTGCACTGAAAATTGCGCGATCGACAAACATTCAAATTTTCCGACAAAATTAATTTCTTCGCTATGTTTGGCTAGACGCATCTTAAATATATTTTTCTGGATTTTTATTTTTATATTACATTTTCATTTTTATTTGAGATATATCGATTGCCGCTACCGCAAATAATCATCAAAAACTGATTCAAGCGAAGTGACTAAAATTTAACGTTTTCAATATAAAATTATTTAAATCACTTGTAAACGGAAATAACAAAACATTAAAGATAAACGTTTCATTATAAATCAATTTTATGTTTTAATTTTCCTAAATAAGTTCAAATTCAACAAAATAAACTCGATTAAATTTGTATACTAAATAAGATCGAAAAAGAAAACATTATTAAAATATATTCATATCAAATCAAATTCATTCGTAATAAAAACCGAAGTAATAGTTTTAAATCACAAAAAAAAGAAAATCAAATAGTTATCTCAATAAAATACAAACAAATTGAGTTTTACATAAACAAAATAAAATAGAAAACAAAGTTTAAATTAAATAATTAAATAAAAATACACTTAAAATTCCAGGTTGTTATTAACATTGTCAATAAAAATGATTCTTTGACTTTGCATATAAACTCTAATATATGCATTGTCAATAAAAATGATTCTTTGACTTTGCATATAGATTCTAATATATGCATTGTCAATAAAATGTTATTTTAACTTTGCATATAAATTCAAATATATGCATTGTCAATAAAATGTTATTTTAACTTTACATATAAATTCTAATATATGCATTGTCAATAAAAATGATTCTTTGACTTTGCATATAGATTCTAATATAGGCATTGTCAATAAAATGTTATTTTAACTTTGCATATAAATTCTAATATATGCATCATCAATAAAAATGTTCTTTTAACCTTGCATATAAATTCTAATATATGCATCGTCAATAAAATGTTAATTTAACTTTACATATAAATTCTAATATATGCATCGTCAATAAAAATGTTATTTTAACCTTGCATATAAATTCTAATATATGCATCGTCAATAAAATGTTATTTTAACTTTGGATATAAATCCTAATATATGCATCGTCAATAAAATGTTATTTTAACCTTGCATATAAATCCTAATATATGCATCGTCAATAAAATGTTATTTTAACCTTGCATTTAAATCATAATATATGCATCGTCAATAAAATGTTATTTTTCACTTTTGTTGAAAATTCCTTTTGTTTCCGAGTTTCTTACATTACATTAAAAATGTGAATTAATGTAGACATGACATGAACATTTCTCTATTTTTTTACATTACATTAAAAATGCGAAATTTTAATGTAGACATGTTTTATTTTAAAACATGACATTTTCCTAGTTTCTTATTTCAATTCATCAAAATGATAAAAATGTTTCTTTACATTTTTGTTGAAAATTCTAATTCAACAAAATGGTAAAAATGTTCTTTACATTTTTGTTGAAAATTCTAATTCAATAAAATGATAAAAATGATTCTTTTCATTTTGTTGAAAATTTTAATTCAACAAAATGATAAAAATTGTTCTTTACATTTTTGTTGAAAATTCTAATTCAACAAAATGATAAAAATTGTCCTTTTCATTTTTGTTAAAAATTCTAATTCAACAAAATGATAAAAATGTTCTTTTCATTTTTGTTTCAACTAAACCACTAAACAAAAGTGATAATTTTTGTTTAAAATAAACTATGAAACAAAGGCGATAATTTTGTTTAAACTAAACTATGGAACAAGGGTGATAATTTTGTTTAAACTAAACTATGAAACAAAGGTGATAATTTTGTTTCAACTAAACTATGAAACAAAAGTGACAATTTTGGCTTTAACAAAACCATTAAACAAAAGTGACAATAAAAATGGAATCTTTTTATTATAATCTTTTAATCATAATCTTTTTATTATAATCTTTTTATTATAATGGAAACAAATTTTCGACAAAAACCATGTTTCATGTAAACAATAAAAATGAGATTTTTATTGTAAATCTAAATTTGACAAAACCATGTTTCATGTTAACAATAAAAATGAATACTTTATTGTAAATCTAAATTTGACAAAATCATGTTTCATGTTAACAATAAAATTGAATATTTTATTGTAAATATACATTTGACAAAACTATGTTTATGTTAACAATAAAAATGAATATTTTATTATAAATCTAAATTTGACAAAACTATGTTTATGTTAACAAGAAAAATGAATATTTTATTGTTAATCAAAATTTGACAAAACTATGTTTCATGTTAACAAAAAAAATGAATATTTTATTGTTAACCTAAATTTGACAAAACTATGTTTATGTTAACAATAAAAATGAATATTTTATTGTAAATCTAAATTTGAAAAAACTATGTTTCATGTATCTAAATAAAAGATGAAACTTATATTATAAAATCAAATAAGTATTCATAGATCTGAAATAAAAATAAATTTTTTATTTCAAATCGAGATCTAACAATAAACTATTGATTCAAATAAAAGAAAGAATTTCTGTTGTAGAACAAGATCTAACAAACATGAGCACCTCAATCAACAATCAACATTCAACAAATTCAAATTCCAAGCATCACAGATCTGATTTTATTAGCATAACTACATCGGTTCCAAATAACGAGAAAAAAATTTAAATTTTTAATTATAAAAATAGAAATCTCACCATCGGTTTTAATTCTAAATAATTCAGAATCGAATTTTCGCCCAAAATTTGATCTGCTTCGAATCAGTTCTAATCAGTTCTAATCAGTTCAGAAGTGTAGATCTCGGATTCACTATCGTAACGGATTTGAAATTATTCATTTCCGAGTTCGTATGCATCGGTTATGATTTAATATTGGTTGAATATATTTTTTAAAATAAATTAATTAAATAATAAAGGATTTACCCTTCTTCCTCTTATTAAAACCAAGGCTGACAGTTTTATCTCCTAGTTCGAAACTAGGGATCAACATCACACGCGAATCGAGGCACGGCGTGCCGATCAGGTTGTGCCACAGCCTATGCGTCAGCTCTCCGGCGATGGCGGTGACGTCGAACTCGACGTAGTGATGGCAGCGCGGTTCTAGTTGACGCGATGGGTGTTAAGGGGCACGTTTCTCGATGGATACCCAACGGTAGGGGTGGTTAGCCGTACGGATTTGTAGAAAAGGAGAAGCACTACGATAATGTCCAAAGAAGGAGGGGATTTATTGAGAGGATTTGGAAATTTTAAGGGAAGAAGATGGGAGCATTCTGGCCATGAAAACGATAATGGCGGCTACTGTTTAGAGATTTAGGGTTTTCTCATTCTATTATTTATAATAAAATAATATGTACTAATTTATAAAAAAAAACCATTAATTTCTGATAACTCCAAATCCAGCCCAACAAAAGTAGTTTCTACCCAATTGCCCTCATTCCGGACACAATGGGCTAGTTCCCGTCATCCCAAACGATTGTTTTCAACCTGTTTTCTTTAATTTAAAATTTAAATCATTTATTTAATTAATTCAATCGTACATTTAAATTTACCGGGGCCACATACGAACTCCGAAAATTTCCAAAAAATAAATCTAACTATGTTTTGACGATACGGTCCTAACAAAATTAATTTCGTTGAATTTGGAGACCGTTTGAAAAATGACCTTTTTAACGGTCGATTAAATTCAATAGAAATTATCGACCGCAGTTTAATTTACCACGCTCACAAATTAATTCTCAAAATTATGGGAAATTAAACTTAGCAATAATGTGACATTCCAAATCCAAAAAAAATGGTTTCATCGAAAACGGATGTCGTTTGTATAATGGTCATTTATACGGGCTATATATTATATTATATTCCATAGCGACTATTCTGAATATTCAATTGGCCATAACTTTTTATTCCCGCCATGAAATTTCAATTTTTGGATTCATTAGAAAGATATTTTTAAACAGATTTAAATATTTTGGGTTTCACTAAAATCCGCTTTATTTTAAATCCTGTCCATTCAGTTAAAGTTCAGATTCAAATCTTCAAACTGCTGTGCTATTTCTAACTTCTTTTAAAATTAAAATAAATATATCCGTTCTAATTTCAATTTAAATAAATTTTAAATCGCTATTATTTAAAATAAATTATTTAACTATTCAAAATTCATTGAAATAGCCAAAATAAAATTTTTAATTTGGTTCTGATTTTCCGAGTTGTTACACTACTCCTCCCACATAATATTGACATCATGCAGAACGAAAAACATTTTTGATAACGTTTTTAATACATTTTTGAATGTAAAGGGGAAAACCAAGGACGATGTGAATTGGGCACCTGATATATTACACTGTTGTAAGCGGCCCGAACTTCATTTGTACGACGGTAATGTAAAACCCAAAACATGTTTTAAGCTAGACAACAAGAAAGTAAAACTCATGCTAATGTAGGTGGAAGGATTAAAATTTCCTTATGGGATTTCTTCTAACCTCCGTAGATGTGTTGATTTTAGAAACAATAAATAGAGTGAGATGAATATCCATGATTGTCATGTCATGATGGAGTATTTTTTTACCTATGATTTTCATAGAACTGTTGCCACAAGAATATGGAGTGTTATAACAGAATTAAGTTTGTTTTATAGATAGTCTTGTTCGATGACGTTAAAGGTAAATCATCTACGTAAAGTTAAAGTAGAAATCCATGTACTATTCTGCAAACTCAAGAAAATATTTCCGCCAAGTTTCTTTAATGCCATAAAGCATTTACCTGTCCATCTTCCATCTGAAGCTGTAACAACCCGAATTTTTGGAAAGGGGGTTGTAATAGCTCTGAAAATTTTTGGCGTTTAAAATTAAATTAAATTAAGATTTAATCGTGAAATTAAATGTTGGTATTCGGGATTTGGACGTCGATCCATTTTTGAACATATGGTTTACTTTAAAAGGAAAATGCTTTTGTAACCTCAGTACAAACATTTTGCAAAAGTTAACGTTATCAACAAATACTAGTTTGAAACTCGTGCTCCGCATACTGGTCAACGTTGAAAGCAACGTGAACGTTTGTCAAAGTTTGGCATGGTATTTGGAGAATACACACACACACACACACACACACACACACACATACATACACCATATTATTGTTGTAGCATATACATAGTATTAACAATGGCATATGCATTTGAAAAATATTTAGGCCAATTCTATTTCCACCCCTTTAATTCCCGTTCCCACCCCGCCAATTAAAAAAACAACAGCCAACCCACTATTTTCCTTTGTCACCCCACTCTCTTCCCAAATTACTCTTCACTTCATAAAACTTAAGCCACACTTCTTCTTCTTCTCCAAAACATATTCCTCCACCAATTCGTTTCCAAAATCAAAGCCAAACATTTAAAAAATAACTTACGCTAAGTTTTTTTCATCTAAAAGTACAAGATAAGAAAGAAATTTAAGTTAAGCGACACAGGAAACAAATAAAAAGCAATTTTCAATGTATTTCATCTCACTAGGCTAATTATAATTCCTAATGCATTACGAACAAGATTAACCATAATTCCAAGTTAGGTGTGGACTTGGTTTTCACAAAATCCTAGCTAAAACGAATGAAACCTTTAAAAAAATAAAAAAAAATAAAAATAAAAGACAAACTTACCCAACATCAGGATACCATCGTCGAAACAAAAAAAAAAAAGCTTTACCTTAGAATTTATCTCATTTTCTTCTTCAAAATCATTGTTTTCTTCTTTCAATAAATCATTCTCTTCGAGTATTTTATATTTACTTTCATCCATCTTTTTAACAGTAGGAAGAATTGTTGACAGTGGAGAAAAAAATTAAATTGGGACAATAAACGAACATGAACAACCACAAATATTTCAGTTTAATTTCATAAGTGTAATAATGTATATTAATTTTTGTAGAATTTGATGGGTGGAAAAGAAAGAAAAAGGGATGGAAATAGAATTAGCCAAATATTTATTTTAACGTAGGTTTTGCCACTTGTTGAAATTTTTACTGACGCTTGCTGGAATAGCCTCAGCGTGTTCTTTTCATCACCAACCCTTCTTCTCTAGACCTTTCGGGGATTCAATTATTTATTTACTGTGGATCCTCCTTTTGAAGGGGGAGCGTCCCCTTCTTTTGGGGGTGTCATTCTCAGTTAAAACAAAATCACAATTTTTATCCCCAAATCTAAAAATTTGCTGCCACCGATTGAGTTGGGTTCATCGCCCTATCAACCCTCCGCCGTCGCCTTGGAATCGCACACTCGACTAAAGCGTCTCTCCGCCGACAAGGCATTGTCACCAGGCCTCGCTCTCCACCTGAGTAAACCCGCAAGCTCAACCGCGAACGCCATCAACCACAAGAGCAGTGCAACCCATCATCCGAGATTTCCAGTCACGCGCGCCCTTGTTCCAGTCCAATAAAATTGTGTCACTTCCTTCAACAGCCGTCGAGCAGTGCCATCACCAACTGAATCCGCCTCCGTTCGCTGTTAGAGGCAATTGATGGGATCTTGCGTCTCTCAGCTGGAAGGGTGCGCTGGAGCAAGACGACGAGGATCGACGTAAGAGGGAGGCAAGCGGCGGAGGAGGAGACGGAGGGTCAAGGAGAGGGTCTCTTCTCTTAAACTTATTGAAGACGTTGGCAGATCAGATAAGGGGAATGGTGATGATCCCTGGCCTCGTTACGGGAATCCTGCTTTCCAAATTCAAGGTAATCATTATATTTAATCTTGTCCTGGAATGAATAATTGGTGTAGTATGGATTTTAATGGTTGAAGAAAATTTAATTATAGTGCTTATCATTTACACTGTTGCTAGTTTGAATTTGAGAAAATGGAAGTGTCTTCTAACGCATCTTTGGCACATGGATCATCTTAGAACACAATCTTCTGACGATCTCACATAATAACTTATGCATGCTGTAAAAAGGATTCGGAGAAAATTTCTAACAGCCTAGTAGTTACTATACCTTATTGTTCTTTCAACAATAAATTGGAGCGTTCATGTTTTGCACCTGACTTGCCTTTATATCGTGATGTATGGTATCCAGTTCACAACATAATTTGCCATCTCCTAGGAAGCTCGTAGTATTTACGAATTTTTAGAGTTCACTGAGGCTGCTTGGAAATGATGGTATATGTAAACAATTACATGCATATTTGTATATGAGTATAAATTCATTTTTTTTCTGGAAAATCTGTTGCCCCTTATAAACGAGCTGCAATAAGCAAGGGGTATTTACTTCCAGTAGGTATTCAAGAAGCCCTTAATCTTAGTGGAGTTTGGTAGAAAATTTAGGTGGTGCTTAGTTTTGTATCCAGTTTTGAAGTCCATTGTCCATTCTCAGTTTTGAAGCAATTTTTCAAGCTGGGGTCTAATTATTTTGAAAGAGTTTGTTTTTTTTAAATAAAATTATAAACCATTTTGGTTTGTTGGTTCCCTGTCTTTTGGAATTTGTTGACCATACTTATTAAATGGTTAGTTGTCTTTCCGGTTTGTTATTGAAAAAAATGTGTTTATATATTCATTGCGTGCCGCACCTGTTTAGTACTTGGGCCATACTTATTGCTTGAAGATTTGAAACTTGTCTCATATGTATGCAATTCCAAAACTCATGTTGCTTAGCAGAGTAAGTTTTTAAGTATGCAGTTAAAAAAAGAAAAACTTGGCTGGTTTTAGAAAATGATAGCTCATAAGTTAAGAATCCATCAAATTTTATATTTATTTCCTGTACTTTTAATACAAACGACTCAGACATGAAGTTATTAACTAAATATGTGGTGGATGTTTTATGTGTTGCCTAAACTATGCAAATTGCATTTATTTCGCGCCACTCTTCCTTGTTTTGCAGTCTCTGCTTTTTTTTTTTTTTTTAGTTTTAAAAAGTGTATTGCATCTGAGCCTTATTGCAGGTAATAATGAAAACAATATTCAAATAGGATACTTCAGAATTGAAATAAGTGAAACTATTTGTAGGGTCTGGTTTAATGTGGTAGAGTATTGCAAACAATTGCATTATTTCTAAATTGTACATAGTTTTGTTATTGTCTGCAACTTCAATACTTCATCGAAATGTATAGCATATGAATGACATCTGGGAAAATTATGATTACATGTTTTTCTCTAGTCGGTTCAATTCAGATGTGTGCAAAATAATCGTGTTCGGTTGTTATCCACTAAAATCGGTATAATTGATGGGTTATTGACAAATTTATACGGGTCCGTTCTGTAACACTTAAGAAGGGGTCGGTTCTGTAACACTTAAGAAGGAGTCGATTCTGTAACATTCAAGGAGGGGTCGGTCTCATAAGAGCTCCTAGTCGGTCGGAATCCTTCAGACCATTTTGCAAGAAGGGTCGGTCATAATGGACATTACCTCTGGTCGTCCTTTTCCTCACAAGGCTCCTGGTCGCTCTTTCTTCCAAGAAAAGTGATCGGTTCCTTTCCTGCTATCACCCTCGTTGGGTCCGCCATTCATAGAGTCCTGATCGTTCTGCTCTAGATCAAAGCCGTCGGGTCGCTCCAACCTATCATAGCTGGTCGATCTCACTTCCATTCTAGCCTGGTCGCCCCAACCTGCTTCGAAGCCTCAGGGTCGGTCCGCCCTACGTCAAAGACCCCTGGTCGGTCTGCTCCGCACCAAAGCCTCCAGATCGTTAAAATAGGTTTTGGATCGATCAAAGCTGATCTGGTTGGTACAAAAGCATGACAGCTGGTAACAGAAAGCAGTGGCATTTCCGTAAATACTCAAAATACCGACCCATAACCTGAAAGTCATATTTCAGCCATTTCGTCAACTATAAATAGGGGATCACTTCCATCATTTTAGAGGGGACTTTCTGGAAGGAGGACGAAGTGCTGTCGGATCATTCCCTCATTCCTTCCTAGTCATACAAACACAATTCCTTAGTGAATTCGTAGAAGCTCGATGAAGCATGCAACCATGGCTTCTATGAATGGTGTGTGACAGAGCATAAAATCGAGGATTCATTGTAAAAGATTGATAATAAAGAGATCTCCTCGCTGTCTGAGACATTTTCTCCATCATATTCTGTAATTTGAAGTGAAGAATGTGTGTGAAGGAGAGCTTGGTTGAATGTATGAGTGATTATAAGTTGTAAACAACTTGTGGATAATAAAATTCTCTCTTCAAAGTGGACGTAGACCCCAATAAGGGTCGAACCACTATAAATTCTCGTCTTTTTTTTATATTTGGATGTTTTCAGATCTTAGATATGGTTTCACACAATTGTAAAGGTATTCTTACACCTTGCCTCTGAAAAGGTGACGTGCTTTCTAAGCATCTCGTCTCCGATTAGGTGACGTGTCAAGCAATACTTCGGTTGTTTTGCCAAATTTTTGGTTTAACAATTAGGCGCCCACCGTGGGGCCAGAACTACTTTCTGACATCCAATATATTGCAAAGATCTTGAAATCTTTAAGCCCAGTCTCGAAATAGAACGTTCGAGTCTACAAGTTGGACCTTCTGACGAACACTCCTCGAAGTTCAAGCTACCTTCTGAAATAATGCCGCCAAAAGCAAATAAGGAAGTAAGGGCTAGAGCATCTAATGAGGGCAAAAAAGAGGAAACAGAAATGATGCTAGGAACGACAAGGATTCCAAAAAGCGACACTTCTTCAAGCCAACAGATCTTACTCCGTTGAGTGATACAATTGAGCACATATACATGGCAACTAAGGAAACGGAGGATTATCCGAGCCCGAAGCCAATAAAGGTGTCCGAAGAAGCTACAAATTCAGGAAGGTTCTGTTGATTTCATAATCGACCGGGTCATGACACGAATGAGTGTCGGCACTTGAGGAATCTAATTGAAGAATTGATAAGAAAAAACCGTCTTCAGGAGTATGTGAAGCGTTCATTAGATACTGAGCCTACTCAGGGGTAGCAAGCTCAACCAAGTCAAGACGGAAGAACACCTGCAAACGGTTCTCGACCTATTATCAATACGATTAGTGGTGGACCTCATCCTGCAGGAGATACCTGGGAGGACATTGTCAGATATACAAATGAACTAAGCAGTGCTTCAAAAGAAGATGGATTCAAAGTTTGCAGTAACTCTCTTGGTTGGAAAATTCCAAAAACATCTTGGGAAGATGTGGTGTTCCGAGATCGGGATTCTAATGGAATGCTGACTCCAACTATTGACCCAATGGTTATCACTATTGGCTTGGGTCCAGCAATAGTAAAGAAGGTACTGATTGATAATGAGACATCTGTAAATGTCATGTTTTACAAAACTTTCTCCAAGATGGGGTTGTCTACAGATAATGTGCGAGCAAGTAAAAATAAAATACACGGTTTCACTGGTGTACCAACTCAGCCTATTGGTGTGGTAGATATCCTCGTAGAGCTTGGTGAGGGGAAGAAGCAAGTTTCCATGATGCAGCCTTTTGTTATAATAGACCCGCCTTCAGGGTATAATGCATTTTTGGGAAAGCCAGCACTAGCTGCTTTCAAAATAACTCTTGCTCCATGGTGCCTGATGATGAAGTCCCCAACTGCAAACGGAGTGAGAGTAACCAAAGGAATAAAATCAAGAAAACTCGCTAAAATTCCACCAAAGGAGCATCATCCGAAAGGATCGATTTAGGGTTATGGTTTTACTACTAAGACATCTTGATCAATTCGAATGCCCAATAAAATTAATACCTACTACGTGGAACTAGCCAGACACAAATTTAACCCAAAACTTCTCCGGGGGTGCTCAGTCAAATAACTTAAAGTCAGAAAAATCTGACCACGTTATTGCCAAACTGAGTTTTTAACCCAAAACCTCTCCGGAGGTGCTCAGTCAAATAACTTAAAGTCAGAAAAATCTGACCACGTTATTGCCAAACTGAGTTTTTAACCCAAAATCTCTCCGGGGGTGCTCAGTCAAATAACTTAAAGTCAGAAAAATCTGACCACGTTATTGCCAAACTGAGTTTTTAACCCAAGACCTCTCCGGGGGTGCTCAGTCAAATAACTTAAAGTCAGAAAAATCTGACCACGTTATTGCCAAACTGAGTTTTTAACCCAAAACCTCTCCGGGGGTGCTCAGTCAAATAACTTAAAGTCAGGAAAATCTGATCACGTTATTGCCAAACTGAGTTTGTAACCCAAAACCTCTCAGGGGGTGCTCAGTCAAATAACTTAAAGTCAGAAAAATTTGACCACGTTATTGCCAAACTGAGTTTTTAACCCAAAACCTCTCCGGGGGTGCTCAGTTAAATAACTTAAGTCAGAAAAATCTGACCACGTTATTGCCAAACTGAGTTTTTAACCCAAAACCTCTCCGGGGGTGCTCAGTCAAATAACTTAAAGTCAGAAAAATCTGACCACGTTATTGCCAAACTGAATTTTTAATCCAAAACCTCTCCGGGGGTGCTCAGTCAAATAACTTAAAGTCAGAAAAATCTAACCACGTTATTGCCAGACTGAGTTTTTAACCCAAGACCTCTCCGGGGGTGTTTAGTCAAATAACTTAAAGTCAGAAAAATCTGACCACGTTATTGTCAAACTGAGTTTTTAACCCAAGACCTCTCCGGGGCACCCAATCGACTGCAAAAGTCAGTAAATATCTGACCAAATAATGTCACAAATTGGGTAAAAGACCTCTTCAAGAGGCATCCACTCATTTCTCAAATATCTAATACATCCAGATGCAAAGGATGAAGAATTCCAGATAATACATGCAAAGTTCATATTAAGAATAAAAAGCTCCGAATGTCACAGTGCAATGACATACGCTTTTTAAATTCTGATTACAACCTAGAGCATCCAATCCTCAAGTCCATTTTCAATATATCAGGGTTGAAACAATCCATTGGTACGGGGGCATGTCATATCACAAAGCCGAAAGTGACTGTTTGATTCCTCACGTACCAAAGGATCATTACAACCATATATAGTTGAAAAATCCATAAATAAGCAAAATGTGTAAAGTAAGATGTGCAAGTGTGGTGTACAAACCAGAATATGCGGAAACAAACATAATAACAAGGTCAAAAGTACAAAAACACAGAACATTGTCATATCACATCCAGACACGGAATCAAGTCCCAGCATTGTCAAATACAAATTATTCAGAATTCAAGACATTGCAAAGTAGTAAGCGAGGACCGACACTCGCATATACATTCGGTCTGGATAAAATCTGATAAATGCAAAACGAGCAAGTCTAAGCCACTACTTCTTCAAATCGCCAGATCTCAATGCAGGTTTGGAAGCAGAACCCTCGGGGGTTGACAAGCTAGTAGCCTTCTTCCTGATAGAACGCTTTCGGTTTCCTCGACCAGTGGGAGAATTGACCTTTTTTCCTTGATTGTCAATCACGTCATCGATTGTTTCTTCAGAGTCATGATCTTCTTCTTGGAGTTTATGGAGGTCTCGATCAAGGTTGACAATCGCATCAATTCTTTCTTCCTGAGAGTGGTTGAGAGAGCATTATTTCCGTGGAAGCATTAGCAAATGGGCCTTTATTAAATGAAGGCAAGTCAGTTTCGATGACATTCATCACCATGGCAGTATATCCACCGACAGGAGGCAATGGTGAAAGTAAACTCATTGTATAATTATAACAGTCCACAAGTTTAGGATGTCCCAGAGAGGCAAGGAGATAATCTAAGTCTAGCATAACTTGACGCATGTCATCTTTACCTGAGTTGGGAGGGTTCGTGTCGATGGCATAATCATCAATGTTTATTACTCCATCCAAATCCTGCTGTTTGTTTTTAGCAGAATTTCCAGCAAAATCACCCTCTCTTCCAGCAGTGGGGGGAGGAATTGCGACATCTGCATGGGTTGGAAAGCTTGAGATGTTAATACCATCAGTTAGCCTGGTGAAAGTATCATCAACAATAATACCTGAAGTTTTAGCTCCGGATGATTCACCACGATGGCTCTTGAGAAAGTTTCTACCTTCAGCCAAAGCCTGCTGGAGTTGGTTGTCCTCGGCCCCATCGGATCGTTTTAATACCTCTTCCCAAACGTGGGCAAGGGTGTTTCCATAACCATCCCCTAAGAAACGGAGGCTCCCCCTATATATAATGCTGCAAACGTAAAATTCCATGAAGGTTGCTTCATTCTCTTCTTTAATCTTTCGGGCATTGTCTAAAGCTTCTTGCCTTTCTTTCTCTAAAGAAGAAGTTTTGGCAGTTTCAACAACAAGTTTGTCACGAAGAGATACGATTTCCAACTTGCGAGCAGATGAAGTCCTTCTTTCCAGGGCTAGCCGAGCTTCAGCATCCTCTTGTGCCTTTAGGGCATCTTCAGATTGTTTTTTCAGTTCAATTTCCTTTTGTTTGCAGCCTCGAGTTCTCTATGGAGCCTTTCGATCTCGGATTCCAAGTCATTAACCTCCTTTCGATCTCGGATTTCAAGTCATTAACCCTAGAACCCCCTTCTAATGAAGAGATCTGTGTTTCCTGGGCCTTGATGACTTGAATAAGCTGGGCTTTTTCATCCTCCAAGTTTTTGATGCTTTCAATTCGCTTGGTATTGAGATTCTGAAAGTCATAACCAAGTCGCTGCCATGTTGAAAAACGCTTGTCAATAGCTTTGCTGACATCGTCTAGAATACCCCTAGCTCTTGCTACATCCTCAATCATGTCCCGTTTATCTTCGGGGCAGAGATCTACGTCGAATTTCATCCCTCTCTTGTCTAGGGCTGTCAATGGGTCGTGTCGGGTCGGGTTCGGGTCGGGTCAAGTCGGGTTCGGGTTGATTTATAAATGGGTCGGGTCAACCCGTTTATTAAACGGGTCATATTTTCCAAACCTAACCCGACCCGTTTATAAACGGGTTGACCCGACCCGACCCGCGTAACCCGTTTAACTAAATGAGTCATGTCGGGTCGTGTTGGGTCGGGTTTACCCGTTTGACCCATTGATAGATATTGTCTACTAATATAAGCAACAAAAGAGCCAAATCACCAACATGCACACTGTTATATAATCACCAATATGCAACAAGTTGCAAAGTCACCAACAGACAATACATATATAAAACATGAAATCACTATATCCAAAAATCATTTACTATACATAAGTATGTATTCCCATACTGCATAAATTAAAGACTACAAGTATGGAAGAGATACAGTTGTTATAAGTAAAATATAACTAACAACATACAAGAATAAATTAGTAAAATATAACAGGTTACATATACGAGCATACTGATTACTGCATACATAAAAGATTAACACTAACAACATACATGAAAGACTAACAGTATGGAAGAGATACAACATATAAATATATAATCGGGTTTGGCAGGTCAAAATCGGGTTAGCGTGTCAACCCTAAACCTACCCGTTTATAAACGGATCAAATTCGGGTTGACCCGAAAATGACCCGCTAACTAAACGGGTCGGGTTAACCTGCTAATTTCCGTGCGGATTTCGGGTCGGGTCACGGGTCGTGTAGAAAATTGACAGCCCTACTCTTGTCCCAATCTCCGAATCTGTGAGAAAGAGGGGGGCCGGGACATCCAAATTCCTTCTCTACGTCGAGTACTTCGCGCGGCCTTGAAATAATAGCTTGAAGCTCGGCTGGGGTTGGAAAAGAAGGAACATATCCTCGTGCACGCTTCTGAGGGACCTCCATGCTCAGATCATCTCCGCTTTTCCTCTTTTTCTGAGAGCTCCCTTTTTCTTGCCTTACCTCATCATCCATTAACCTTAGATGATCATAAAACCATGCTCTTTGCTCTGTAGTTCGTTCATAAGAGACATGCGGAGGAATTGGGTGATGGTCGTGTAACTTCCGAGGTTGAGATGTCTTGGTTAAAGGAGGGGCTTGCTTAGAGCGTTTCTTCGAAAGATGGGGCAGGGTGGAGGAAGACTGTCTACTTTTCCGGAAATTGTCAATAAGAGAGGACGACCTCATTCCTGTAAAAGTAACAGATTCCTTCAGCACCTGAAAGTATGTGAATAAAGCAACATATGGGGTAGACAGATAAAAATACGGCTATGAAAGCAAGCTTAGTCTTAAAAAAAAAACATGCCTAGCAAGCTTGTGTCGGGATTTGATCCTAAGTCTATTCTTGCATCCGGTACTGATTCGGGAATCTCTTGAGGGTTGGTATTGAGCTGAACGCTGGGGGCTGTGGAACCTGAGGTAGGGGTATTGTCCTTATTAGGGTATCGCACGGTATCTAAGTCAGGTAGTTCGCCAAAGGTACCCGTGGAATCTCCATCTTGGGTACTTGAAATAGATGAGTCCATAATAACACCCTTAGCGTTCTGTTCGTTATCTAAAGTTGTTTCCTCTACCTCAAGCTGTTTACCCTCACGCTGTACAAATTCCTCTCTAGTATTTGAAGGAGGCAGGGTCTCAGTAATTTTTTCTGAGGTTTTCGGGGTATTTGCCTGTTTTTCAGGAACAACTCTGCAATTTTCTCCGGGGTTGCCGAAGTATCAACCTGTTTTTCAGAAATATCTTTATGTTTTTCAGGGGTGCCCAAAGGTTTCTTGCTACCACTACTAGCTTTTGTGCACCTCTTCATGTATTTTTTGGCTGTCTTCTTCACCGTCAAAGTACGGGATGGGGGAAGTAGGTCGTATTGTTGGAGGAATTCTTCGGAAAGTAAAAACTGTCTACTTCTTTCGGTTTCGCTAATAGATGGTAGTAATTCCAGAAGAGATTGGTCAACATTTGTTCCTTGGTCAGAAGGAGCCTCTGTAAAATGAAGAAGAGAATCAGTAAACTATCGTGGAAGGTGAAACGAAAATTTTGTGAATATTTACCTCCTTCGGTCCACCGGCCAAGAAAGCTGTCAGGACACCGAATATAGAAATATTGATCGGGAAATCCTTTGACACTCTCTAGCAAGCCAGTTATGACCCTAGATTGTCTGCTTTCTACGAAGAAAAAGGAAGGACGATCCTTCTTCCTTTGCTTAAAAGAGTATAAGGAACATATATCTTTGAAAGTTGGTTCGCGTTTTATAACTCTCATAAACAACACGTATAAACTCATAAGGATAAAATAGCCATTGGGGTGTAATTGATAAGGAGCAATGGCCAAGTTTTTCAGGATCATTTCTATATAAGGGTTGAAAGGAGGAATCACTCCACTCTGGAGCATCCCACGATTAACTGTAACATATCCAAGGGGAGGGTGATCAGGCAAATCATCTTTTCCAGGGAACTTGACTTCGTCATCAGAAAGGCTATGTTGCTTGCACAATTTGCGATACAAGTCAACATCAAGCGTCGTCAAGTAGCTATCAGTTGGTGTATGAGTAAGAAATCGAGGGATTGGAAAGTTTTGATCAACATTCGTCCCAGTGACAGTGGCAGAAGAGGTTTCAATATTTTGATAAGAAGTTCCAGCTTCACTAGCTAATGAAGTTTCCTCAGCAACTTGGCGAGCTTTTTGTCTAGTCGTCATTTCTACATAAACAAGTGCACTTGAAAAACAAGCTACAAGAATATTAAGTGAGTTATACTGGGTCGGCCTTGGCAAGCTAGAAGTCGGGTCGGTTCAAAGCCAAACAGGAACTGGTCGCTCAAAACCAGTAAACTTCTGGTCGCACAAAATTAAACCCTTCTTGGTCGGCAAATTATTCTAATGTTGGTCATTCCATTATCAATCCAATTACGACCAATCTAAAATCGACCACGTCCTGATTGGTCGAGATTTAAACCTGCCCTGGTCAATCTAATACCAACCAATTTTTGGTCGGTTAAAGAGCCAATCCAGATCTGGATAATTCTAAGCCAATCAAGACCTGGTCGGTATCAAATCATTCATAACTCAGATCGGTAATGGAATGGATCGGTCCAGTCAGGTAAAGCTGTTCAATCTCGCACGAGCTCGTTTCTGTGTACACCTCTGGTCGGTTAAGCAGAATACAATAGGGCTGATCGGTCCATACACTGTTTTATCTCTTTAAACTGGTTGATTAAACAAAAATTGGCCAATAGGACTATGAAAAACAGTCTAAGACCGACCCAACTCAATTATGCTAAGATTGACCAGGCTGGTCGTGTATTAAAAAGAAAACAGGAATTATTTGATGCGAATGCATAATGAAAACGTCATGAAATGATGGTTTAAGCAGAAAATTATGTATGCATCATATGTGTGTAAGAAAAGTTGGCTATTTCAAAACTTATGCCAAAATGAATTATTTCTATAACAAATCTTTCTAAGCATAAGTTACAATGAATCATGTGAAATTTCATGTATGTTTAGAAATTATTAATCTAACTTGTCGCTGATACGAGCGGTCAGCGACAGAGTATATTGGCTCGAAATAGTTGCTTAAATCTATGCAGGACATGATAAAAATCAAGTTTGAACAGGGTCAGTCCAGCACGATCCAAGGGTTGGTCGGTCCTGTACGACCACCGGACTGGTCGGTCGCCCCAGAACTTGTCTAAGATTGGTCGGTTTAAAGCAAAAACTGGAGCTCTGGTCACTCAACGCTTGCCTGGGTCGGTTTGCATCAGACTTCACCTTAGGTCGGTCGAAAATTAACCAAAGCCCTAGTCGGTTCTAAGCTGGTCGGTTTTAGAGGCAATGACCTGAGTTGGTCGTACTTTAAAAGCAAACTTGGTTACTGCTACAAATATGTGATACAAACGGTATAAAGGGATGGTTTTGGAAGGAAAATCAGACATGCAACACAAGACATTACCATAACTTCATCAAATCAGACATTTATACAAACATGTTGTTAGTATGATTACAAAACTAAGATGTTATGGAAGGTTTCATCATATACAACCCCAAAACAATCCAAACTGACTTCTGCATTGTCTCAAGCTATTCTAAAAATCAAAGAATACCCAATCCAAGAATTTAAGTACATGAAAAGAGTTACATCAATCCAATATGCATTCAGTTCAATCCCAAACAACATCACAAACCGCAATTTCCCATCAATCCCAATCCGATTGCATTTTAACCCTAAGAATCCGGTCAAATTCAAAGTCAACATCGATCATTCCCAAATTAACATCAAAACAGAGACATATACCTGCAATTAGATCAACTAGTTGGAGGAGCTTGGATCGGACTTCCAGGCTTCAGCAAGTTGCGAACTCAAGTGACTGGGATTCAAATCTTCGTCAGAGATTCAAGGTAAGCAGCTGAGAATGGATCGGATTCCTGGATTGAATCAGTGGAGCGAAATGAGATTGGAGAGTTTTCTTCAAGAGGACGCCACCATTAAAATGAATTAGTCAGGATTGAGAAAAATGAGGAATATCAAAGGGTTAAAGTGATGTTATATAGCCAGACCGACCAACTCATCCCATTATTGATTGGACCGAATTAACCTGAAGAGAAAAAACCGACCCATGCGAATTAAGTTTAAAACCGAGCCCTAGTTAAATTAGATCAATAAAATCCATCAGCGTATCGTACAATATTTCGAAGTCCATAATTTTTCATACAAAATATTATGAAACTCTGAGGGGCAAAATGTTATCCACTAAAATCGATATAATTGATGGGTTATTGACAAATTTATACGGGTCGGTTCTGTAACACTTAAGAAGGGGTCGGTTCTGTAACACTTAAGAAGGAGTCGATTCTGTAACATTCAAGGAGGGGTCGGTCTCATAAGAGCTCCTAGTCGGTCGGAATCCTTCAGACCATTTTGCAAGAAGGGTCGGTCATAATGGACAATACCTCTGGTCGTCCTTTTCCTCACAAGGCTCCTGATTGCTCTTTCTTCCAAGAGAAGTGATCGGTTCCTTTCCTGCTATCACCCTCGTTGGGTCCGCCATTCATAGAGTCCTGATCGTTCTGCTCTAGATCAAAGCCATCGGGTCGCTCCAACCTATCATAGCTGGTCGATCTTACTTCCATTCTAGCCTGGGCGCCCCCAACCTGCTCCGAAGCCTCAGGGTCGGTCCGCCCTACGTCAAAGACCCCTGGTCGGTCTGCTCCGCACCAAAGCCTCCAGATCATTAAAATAGGTTTTGGATCGATCAAAGCTGATCTGGTTGGTACAAAAGCATGACAGCTGGTAACAGAAAGCAGTGGCATTTCCGTAAATACTTAAATACCGACCCATAACCTGAAAGTCATATTTCAGCCATTTCGTCACCTATAAATAGGGGATCACTTCCATCATTTTGGAGGGGATTTTCTGGAAGGAGGACGAAGTGCTGTCGGATCATTCCCTCATTCCTTCCCAGTCATACAAACACAATTCCTTAGTGAATTCATAGAAGATCGTTGAAGCATGCAACCATGGCTTCTATGAATGGTGTGTGACAAAGCATAAAATCGAGGATTCATTGTAAAAGCTTGATAATAAATAGATCTCCTCGCTGTCCGAGACATTTGAAGTGAAGAATGTGTGTGAAGGAGAGCTTGGTTGAATGTATGAGTGATTATATCTTGTAAACAGCTTGTGGATAATAAAATTCTCTCTTTAGAGTGGACGTAGACCCCAATAAGGGTCGAACCACTATAAATTCTCGTCTTTTTTTTTATATATATTTGGATGTTTCCAGATCTTAGATATGGTTTCACACAATTGTAAAGGTATTCTTACACCTTGCCTCTGAAAAAGTGATGTGCTTTCTAAGCATCTCGCCTCTGATTAGGTGACGTGTCAAGCAATACTTCGGTTGTTTTGCCAAATTTTTGGTTTAACATCGGTCCTGTCAAGAACAATTGATTTTTTTTTTTTTTTTGTAACTCGAGAATTTGTTTTGAAGTTAGTAATTAGCCGTCAATGAAGTTTAAGCATGATCATTGTTTAGTTCTGGCGTAAGGGTTGCATTGGTATTTTTTTTTATGTAGTTCTTGAGCTAGTTCCCACTTGTAGGGATTAAAGCTTTTGCAGTTTTTCTGGAAGAGAAATCTTGTTCGTCTTCTAACTTCGATCAAAGTTCAAAGCTGCCATTTTAGACAGGGTTATTTTTGTATGTTACAAATTTAGTTAAATGCTGTTTGAACCATTTGTCTTCAAGAATGTCCGTTATTTCGTAAATACCCAACATGCATGTTCTTTAATTATGAAAAAAATTAATATTATGTACTTAAATCAAGTCATTTTTGTGGCTTGTTGGTAATAATATGAACCCAAATGCTTACCTTAGTTTTATTTTCCTATGATAAAATAAACTTCTTTTCTTTTGCTTAGGCTCAACAGACGGTGGTTCTTGAAATATTTATATTGCTAACTTCTGTTTTGATTGAATAGCCACTGTTTGTAGGGTTATTTGCGTGCATGAATTGGCTGTAACGTGCAATCGTTACAGTGGTGATTGCCTAGGTCGATTAGGCTCAGAAAGTCTGTCTCTAGTTTAGAATGTAAATGTATAATAACAGCTACTTCAGTACGTGTTTTTTTCGCTTGTCTTCAAGTGTACAACATAAAAGATGTGCATAGAACTTTTGCTTCATTGATAGATCTGAGTGTAAATTTTATTTTTAAACATACAAATGTATTTTATCATTCCGTTGTGATAGGAAAAATGTTTTGTAAACACTGATATTGGTATAAAATATATTTCGGTTCAGATATTGTGTACTGTGATTCTGTGTTTGATTCCATTTTAAACCCTGTAAGCCAATAGCAATCCGTCGTTTTGAACGCCTCGAGCTGGTTTAATCACTGACTTGGGGTAGTCAGAATGGTGGGTTGTTACAGTTGGTATCAGAGCTATGGTTTATATAAAACTTGACTTAGTGGGTTTAAAAACTCGTTAGAGATAGGGTGGAAATACCCTAGAACGAGCGGAATTGACACTAGAATTGCTCGAGAGAGAGCGCATTTCGAGAAAAATAAAATATTTTAATGAGATTTTTGGGAAAAAAATTATTATTTTGAGGAGGTTTTAAAGATAAATGTATTTTGAACGAAATATTTTAAAATATAAGTTTTCTTATTGGAATTCCCATCTGAAAGCCCTTTGCGATAAGAAATTCCAAAGTATACAATCAAGGAAAAACGTAAAGTGATTTTAAAAGGAGATTTTGGTTAAAAATCAAGATGGGTAATAAGCATGGGTTTTCGAAAAATACTTAGAAACTTGACAAAGCCGAATTCGAACGTTGTTTGAGAACGGTTGACGAAGTAAGAATTTAATCGGTTTTGAAATGTGATCGGATTGGTGTCAGTACCTAATTATTATAACATAATGTTTGATTGTTGGAAACAAAGTAAAAGCATCGGTGATAATAAATAATAAAACAACTAAGTATAAACTAATTATTTTATTTTGATCATTTAAATTTTATAAATACTTTATATGGTGAATTAAATACAATTTTCATTAAGATTGTGTGAAATTCCGTGTGATGAGGATTTTGAGTAAATGATTTAGTACTACCAAATGGTATAGGACATTCGGTAATACTTTTCTGGTTACTCTTCTGACTTCTCATATGGAATATTCGGTTGTTTTTGTATTTTCGGTTGTGAAATATACCGGTAACATAATGTGGTGCAAAAGCATGTGTTACTGTTTGAAAGTATACTTCAATTACTGAAGTGTTTTCTAAGTTGACATGCTTTCATGACGATACTTTCACGACTATCGCGATTTGGTTTATTTTGTCATATTGTTTTATATTTGATATTTATTATGAGTATCATATTGATTTATATATGATACTTGACTGATTTTATCATATTGTTTTTATATATGATAAAGTTGAATATCACTTTTTGTTTATGATTACCATTTTGCCTTTATATGTGATGATTTATTTATTCAAGTCATAGTTGAATTTTTAAAGTGTTTTGACGTTATAAACACTTTGAACTTCATGGCAAGTTTTATATGAAATTAGCATTTTAAGAATACTTTTGATTTTGGGATTGGGATAGATTGGACTCTGTTGTACCAATGGACCAAAACTCCATCTTGGTCGACCTGATTCAGGATCGTTACCTAAATCAGTGGTTTCTCATTCGCCCATCAACCACCAGAGTTCTTGGGCATTTTTTTATTTTGATCGGGATTCCCGATCGACGGGTCATAGACTACATCAGATGGAGGCGTGGGGGTCCCACGTGTAGTGCCGTGAACGGGTAGCATACGACCTTCGCCTTAGACCGTCTTGGTTATCCTGGGTTGATCGTCAGGTGTCGTTATGGCGCTATAAGTAGGTTACGGTGCTGATGTCTCGATTCGCGCTCGAGCTCTACCACTGTGATTTTACAATATGAGCGTCTGTTTATTTGGTATTTATGGGTCAAGTTACATTTATCCCATAATTCCCTAATATTTTATCAGATTACTATAATTGATTTGATTATATTATCATATTGCTTTACATATGATAATTGTTATGAGTATCGTATTGATTTATATATAATACTCTGATTTGATTATATTATCATACTGCTTTATATACGACGATTGTTTGAGAATCGTATTGATTTATGTATGATACTCTGATTTGATTATATTATCATATTGATTTATATATGATAATTGTTATGAGTATCGTATTGATTTATATACGATATTTTGATTTGATTATATTATCATATTGATTTATATATGATAATTGTTATGAGTATTGTATTGATTTATATATGATACTCTGATTTGATTTGCAAACGACAAATGCCATGAAGGTTTTATTGGCTTGATTAATTATCATGAGATATTTACTATAAGTATCTTTTTGTTTAGTATATGTATTGGTTATGAGTATCGTATCGATTTATATATGGTACTCTGTTTTGGGTTATTTTATCATATTGTCTTTATATATGATAAATGTCATAAAGTGTTTAAGTATGGTAGTCTATTATAGTTTATCCTTACCACCTTGTTGCATCTGTTATGGGTATTGTTTTGATTTATAAATGATACTCTGATTTAATTCATTTTATCACATTATTTCATAAGTGTTACGAGTATCGTATTGATTTATATATGATACTCTAATTTGATTTATCTTATCATATTGTCTTACATATGATAAATGCCAAGAAAATTTTATTGTGCGATACCCTAATTCGATTTATTTACCATCTTGGTTCATATATGACACTCTAAATTGATTTATGTACGGTTCTCTGATTCGATCATATATAATATTACGAGTATCATATTGATTTATGTATGATACTCTGATTTGTTTATTATCTTTACAAATGAAGATTTCAATATGTGATATTATAACTTGATCGGGTATCATTTTGATTATAAATGAGGAGTATTATATCTTCGAATTAAATGGAAGAAGTGAAGATGCGACGTTGGAATTTTTGTAATGTTGAATATGAAAATTGCAAGGATGAAATTTCTTTACAGGAGGGAGTCTGTAACAACCCGGATTTTTGGAAAGGGGTTGTAATAGCTATGAAAAAATTTGGCGTTTAAAAATAAATTAAATTAAGATTTAACCGTGAAATTAAATGTTTGTATTCGGGATTTGGACGTGAACATAGAGTTTACTTTAAAAGGAAAATGCTTTTGTAACCTCAGTGTAAACATTTTGCAAAAGTTAATGTTATCAACAAATACTAATTTGAAACTCATGCTCCGCACACTGGTGAACGTTGAAAGCAGTGTGAACGTTTGTCAAAGTTTGGCATGGTATTTGGAGAATATATATATATATATATATATATATATATATATATATACACATATATATAGGCAAACGTTCGGTTGCACCCCAAAAATGGAGCACTCCAAATGCCACCTGATTTCTACCACCCGTTTATATTAAAGGATGTGTATGGGAAGTGAGAAAATGAGTAGAAGGAGAGAGAAGGGGAAATACTTGATGGAGATTGAGGGGCATTTGGGGTGCTGCACTGTTTGGGGTGCTCTCGAACCTACCTTATATATATATATATATATATATATATATATATATATATATATATATATATATATATAGAGAGAGAGAGAGAGAGAGAGAGAGAGAGAAGCGTTCAGTGGCACCCCAGATAGTGTAGCACCCCTTTAGCCCCTCTGATTTCCACCACATATTTCCGTTTCTTTCATCTTCCACTAATTCTCTTTCCCTCCACTAACTTAATTAACTATAAATACTTGGCTACAAATGAGGTGCAAAAGAGAGGCCAAAAAAATGGGGTGCCATATAACCCTCCTCATATGTGTGTGTGTGTGTATATATATATACACACACACACACACACCCCATATTATTGTTGTAGCATATACATAGTATTAACAATGGCATATGCATTTGAAAGATATTTATTTTAAGTAGGTTTTGCCACTTGTTGAACTTCACTGTAATTTGTTGACACCTGCTGGAATAGTCCAGATTGTTCTCAGCGTGTTCTTTTCATCACCGACCCTTCTTGTCTAGACCTTTCGGGGATTCAATTATTTATTTCAAGTGTATCTTTCTTTTGGAGGGGGAGCGTCCCCTTCTTTTGGGGTTTCATTCTCAGATAAAACAAAATCCCAATTTTTATCCCCAAATCTAAAAATTTGCCGCCACCGATTGAGTTGGGTTCATCGCCCTATCAACTCTCCGCCATCGCCTTGGAATCGCACACTCGACTAAAGCGTCTCTCCGCCGACAAGGCATTGTCACCAGGCCTCGCTCGCCACCTGAGTCAACCCGCAAGCTCAACCGCGAACGCCATCAACCACAAGAGCAGTGCAACCCATCATCTGAGATTTCCAGTCACGCGCACTCTTGTTCCAGTCCAGTAAAATTGTGTCACTTCCTTCAACAGCCATCGAGCGGTGCCATCACCAACTGAAGCCGCCTCCGTTCGCTGTTAGAGGCAATTGATGGGATCTTGCGTCTCTCAGCTGGAAGGGTGCGCTGGAGCAAGACGACGAGGATCGACGTAAGAGGGAGGCAAGTGGCGGAGGAGGAGACCGAGGGTCAAGGAGAGGGTCTCTTCTCTTAATCTTATTGAAGATGCTGGCAGATCAGATAAGGGGAATGGTGATGATCCCAGGCCTCGTTACAGGAATCCTGCTTTCCAAATTCAAATTGAATTTGTTGACCATACTTGTTAAAATGGTTAGTTGTCTTTCCAGTTTGTTATTGGAATAAATGTGTGTATATATTCATTGCGTGCCTCTCCTGTTTAGTACTTGGGCCATGCTTATTGCTTGAAGATTTGAAATATGTCTCATATATGTATGCATTTCCAAAACTCATGTTGTTTAGTAGAGTAAGTTTTTAAGTATGCAGGAAAAAAAAAAAAAAAAAAAAACTTGGCTGGTTTTAGAAAATGATAGCTCATAAGTTAAGAATCCATCAAATTTTATATTTATTTCCTGTACTTTTAATACAAACGACTCAGACATGAAGTTATTAACTAAATATGTGGTGGATGTTTTATGTGTTGCCTTAACTATGCAAATTGCATTTATTCCGAGCCACTCTTACTTGTTTTGCAGTCTGTTTTTTTTTTTTTTTTTTTTTTTTTTTTTTTTTTTTTTTTTTTTTAGTTTTACAAAGTGTATTACATATAAGCCTTATTGCAGATAATAATGAAAACATTATTCAAATTGGGTACTTTAGAATTGAAATAAGTGAAACTATTTGTAGGGTCTGGTTTAATGTGGTAGAGTATTGCAAACAATTGCATTATTTCTAAATTGTACATAGTTTTGTTATTGTCTGCAACTTCAATACTTCATCAAAATGTATAGCATATGAATGGCATCTGGGAAAATTATGACTACATGTCTTTCTCTCGTCGATTCAATTCAGATGTGTGCAAAATAATCATGTTCGGTCCTATCAAGAACAATTGATTTTTTTTGTAACTCGAGAATTTGTTTTTAAGTTAGTAATTAGCCGTTAATGAAGTTTAAGCATGATCATTGTTTAGTTCTGGCGTAAGGATTGCATTGGCAAATCATGTAGTTTGATCCGCTTTTTTTATGTAGTTCTTGAGCTAGTTCCCATTCGTAGGGATTAAAGCTTTTGCAGTTTTTCTGCAAGAGAAATCTTGTTCGTCTTCTATCTTCAATTAAAGTTCAAAGCTGCCATTTTAGACAGGGTTATGTTATTTTTGTATGTTACAAATTTAGTTGAATGCTGTTTGAACCCTTTGTCTTCAAGAATGTCCGTTATTTCGTAAATACCCAACATCCATGTTCTTTAATTATGAAAAAATATAATATTATGTACTTAAATCAAGTCATTTTTGTGGCTTGTTGGAAACAACACGAACCCAAATGCTCACCTTAGTTTTATTTTCCTGTGATAAAATAAACTTCTTTTCTTTTGCTTAGGCTCAACAGACGGTGGTTCTTGAAATATTTATATTGCAAACTTTTGTTTTGATTGAATAGCCACTGTTTGTAGGGTTATTTGCGCGCATGAATTGGCTGTAACGTGCAATCGTTACAGTGGTGATTACCTCTTTGGAAGAGGTCGATTAGGCTCAGAAAGACTGTCTCTAGATTAGAATGTAAATGTATAATAACAGCTACTTCAGTATGTGTTTTTTTCGCTTGTCTTCAATTGTACAACATAAAGGATGTGCGTAGAACTTTTGCTTCATCCATAGATCTGAATGTAAAATTTATTTTCAAATATACAAATGTATTTTACCATTCCGCTGTGAGAGGAAAAATGTTTTGTAAACATTGATATTGGCATAAAATATATTTTGCTTTAGATATTGTGTACTGTGATTCAGTGTTTGATTCCATTTTAAACCCTGTAAGCCAATTATAATCCGTCGTTTTGAACGCCTCGAGCTGGTTTAATCACCGACTTGGGGTGATCAGAATGGTGTGTTGTTACAGAAGCACTCCTTTGAGGTCTTGTGCAATATGAATGGATGTATCCATGTGATAGATAATTTTGAATATCCTCGATATTCTTCTTTGTTTAGACTTTATATTTTTGTACGAACATGTAAATTTTACTAATTTTATTATAGGGACTTGAATCGTTTAAGGAAAAAAGTTAGACGAAAAGCATGAGCAGGAAGTTTGATTTGCAAATCGTATCTTCAAGGAGAATCTTCATATTTTTTCTTCTATTACTTTATGATGATGTGAACTTATCTTTTTGTAAGTATTCCCTGTTATGGAGAAGTCATAGAACATGATTCTTCTCAACCAATGTTATCTATTTTTAGACAACATGAAAGACCTTCTATAAAATATGCGGAAATATGGTTAAACGATAGATATTATCATGTGACACATAAAAATGTTTTTTTTTTAAATTGTGTAGAAGTTGCACCATTTGTCAAGTAATATTGAATTCACGTACAGTTCTCTCTCTCTCTCTCTCTCTCTCTCTATATATATATATATATATATATATATATATATATATATATATATATATATAGAACTGTACATAATACCTATTTGCCGCTTATATGAATCACATCTGGCAATCTCAGTTTAGAATTTGCTGAATGGTTTTCAAACTAGGTTCATGATCTTAAAAGCAGTTTTATTGATGAAGGATTACAATATCTTGCTATTGTACAAAAAAGAAATGTCAAAACTTATCAAATACTCTTTGTCAATGGATTTAAATTCAACACCGAAGATTACAGAACTGAAAAATTGACATATAACAGCGATGTATTTGTCAAAGGCAGTGCAGATCCAGAGGAGTATATGAAAGACTTTTATGGCGTCTTAACACAAGTTTTAGAGTTGACATATTTTGTGCAGCCTGCAAAGAAAAGTTTTTTTTTAATTCAAATGCATGGTTTAGCAATGTTCATGATTCAGGAATTAACGTGCACAAAAATTATAAACTAATTTAAATAAAGCATACATCACATTGCTATAAGTACGATCCTTTCGTACTAGTTAAGCAAGTATCACAAATTTATTTTGCTCCGTATCCATCCTTAAAAAAGATAAAGTAGATTGTTGTGGGTTTTTTTATAACGATAACAAGATTTACATATGATGGAAATAATATTCCAGACGAAGCAGCATATCAAGCAGACCTTGAGCCAAATACTGAAATAATAATAGCCGACAACATTAATATAGGACCATTGAATGATGAAGCGAATGTTTTAATAGATGCATTTGC
Source organism: Allium sativum (assembly GCA_030737875.1). Taxonomy (NCBI): domain Eukaryota; kingdom Viridiplantae; phylum Streptophyta; class Magnoliopsida; order Asparagales; family Amaryllidaceae; genus Allium; species Allium sativum. The sequence continues at coordinate 392,349,103 of CM060922.1, forward strand.
AAGTACCAAATAAAACGATATAGAGTACGAGACCGAGTCTAAATCATAAGATGAGGAAGACTAATCATAATGACATCGTTTGTTGCATAATATATTAGTTTGAGTTATTTTGAGCAATACACTGATGATGATTACTATACTAAGCTAATATTTGCTTTGCTTATGGTCTAAACTATTTTGAGCTATGTAACAATAATGATGACTTATATGTTATGCATTACTCTCAGTTTTGATTTTTTTTTTTTCATATATGTTTATGTGCTGATTATGTGCAGGTTATGATTATGATATGACTATGTGTAGGGTATGATTATGTGTTGATTAATGATTATGTGATGGTTATGCGAACATTATTCTTTTGTATACGTTATATGATTTGATATATATGATTGTGGCATATATGTTTGATAGAGGACAAAGGAGTATGTCTTAGCCTTCTCTTTCACAGTCTCCTGCACTAGGAGCAGGTCCTAGCAGTTCGGAGCCAAATTTAAGCCGAGTTGCAGAGATAGTTCCTAAGAGTGCTGAGTAAATATAAAATTTATTTCAATTATATTATTTAAAATATATTAAATATTTATATCAACGTTTATACAGGGGGTTCGAGGTGGAGCCATCCGACTTTATTTTACAGGTATCGAGGGAATGATATAGGAGTCGGATGTAAGGATGTTGGCCTCATTGGGGCAGTATCCCACCCTATATCAAAGATGCCGTATAAGCCGATTTGACGGTAAGTACAATTTTATATTTCCATTGAAAATTAATATGTTGTTTATAATTCAAAATAAATTTAATATGGCGGCCATTGTACGTGTGGAACCATAGGATCTGGTTGTTTTTAGCAATTTCAGGAACCAGAAAATGCAAAAAAATTACAGGGAGACTATTTCAAGGGAAAAAAATGCAGGCAAAAAACCAAGTTGGATGGATGATGACGTTTGGGTTAGATTTGTCAAATATTGGGAAACTGAATCAATTAAATTAAGTTATAATGATACAATTTACAATTACATTGGTTGCATTATTTTAATGAATCATGTATCTAAATTAATAGGAAATATCAGCAAGGAACAATGCGAACAGGAATAAGAACCCAGGTTTACATCGTGGTGGCTTCAAATCCTTCCAACAGCATAAAAGGAAATTGGTAAATTTTCAGTATATTTAACATATGTTCATGTATACCGTTATGTATATCATTCATGATTAGTTTCAATATATTCATGTATATCTTCATTTTGTGAAGTACGGGAGGAAGCCGAAATGGCTGAGATTTTTAGAGTCACACATGTGGTTGAGCAGACGAATGACGATGAGAACATTTTCTATGGTTGGGCGGACCTTAATGCTGCAGCAGTAATGATAAATATGCTTATCTGTAATGACAATGTTTCATATTCGTTTATTTCACAGTATATAAGTAAGTTGTATAGCAATTATGTCAAAATTATGTTAGTAATTGCAAGAGAGATACGAAGCAGAGCAAGCAAGAGCTATACAAGCAAGTGAACAGAAGGATATTACGCTATAAGAGTCCAATTACATATGGGACTCCATTATTGCACTGCCTAGTTGAAATATGCATTACAGTTTCGGCAATCAGGAGGTAAACGTTTTTAATAGCTTATATTTTAATTAAGTATAATAATATTCTATATGTATGTGAACCTACACAATCAAATTATGAAATAAAATATTTGCTACGAAAGTAAAAAACGCCAATAAAGTATAATAATATTATGTAGGTAATTCACGTAATAAACATAATATGTAGGAGTCATTCGGAAACCAAAGTAAACAAAATAAATTAATTACTAACAATATAAAATGAAGAACTCATATTTATTTTCCAAAAGTACTGTTTACTTCAATTATAAATTTATATACACTTTTTGAAAATTATAAATATATATTTTAATTAATAATATAAATTTATATACTTTCAAATACAAAATTATGTTTTTGGAATATAATAATTTATAAAAGATAAGCAATTTTTTTACAGTACTTAATAAAATAAGTTATAAGTACATTAATATATTGAGCAGATTTTGTGTAATTGATATTTAATATGTAAAATATTAAATGATAAGGTATGAGTATTAAAATGGTTTTTTAAACTTTATTTAATCATTATAAAACATATTTTATAACCTTATATATAGCTTCAAAATGATGTTATGCTGAGAACTCTTAAGTTAGCTTTCAAAAGTTATTTAAATATACTATTTTGAATCTATAACTAATTAGGTTAAAGTAAATATTTTCTATTTAATTTTAAATAAGATGAAGGAGTGGAATGATTGCCGAAGCTTGATCCATCTTATGCCAATTTCATGTGAATCAGAACACCAGGCAAACCAATCATTTCTACTGGAAGTGGGTAGCAGTAATATATATCTCCTCAATTAGCGGGACTGACTTATCCCCTAAGCACCAGTATATTAGCTCGTTTTAAGTAAAATGGAGTTTTAAAGTATATATTTTAAGATATTATTTTGAAACTGATTCAGAGGGGATTTAGTAAGTTAAGTTAAAAATTATTCTTTGAAGATACGATAATTTGAAACATAAATATAATTTTGATCCAAGGTAAAATCCTAGTAACTTGATTTTGTAAAATAAATGAATTAAATGTATAAATTAAACAAATGGTAAGAGATAAATAATGCAATCATATATTTAAACTAATTTGATAAACTTGAATTATTAACTTGAATATTGCAATCATATATATATCTTTAAACACTACCATATGGATTTGTTTCTGAATATTAACCTGAATTATTTCACAGACTCTTAATTTCCAAAGAGCTTATAGGAGATCCATCGAGGAGGAGGATATTGCTCGAATGCAAAGATAATTGGATGATCTCAATGATTGACAAACGTGATAATTGGCCCAACAAATAGATGAGTGTATTGCTGCCTACTATCAAGAGCATAAGTCAATGCCTAGGGAGGAAGATGCAGCTGCTTCTGACAATGATGATGATGCTGACAATGATGATGCATAGTTTTTTTTCCTACGAGTATGATTTATGTACATATTATGATAGGTTTGATGCTTAGTAGTTTGGTTGATGCATGGGTTTGAGACTTAATGTTTGGTTGATGGGTTTGGTAGTTCATTTTATGGATGTATATACATATTATGACCCATGTGCTTTTTTGATTTGTGAATTTTAGTTTTTGTTTGGTGAAAGATGAAATATTGATGGAATGGTAATGATGGAATGTGGTATTTTGGGTGAATATTGATTATTTGGTGTAATGATAAAATGATATTGTTTATTAAGAATGATAGAATGGTAATATTTGCATTGATTAAATGTTTGTGTGGCTTGGGGGAGTGAAGCTGTTGGTTGGGGCAGAAAAAACAACCTAGATTTGCTAACGATCAAATTGCCTAGAAAAGCAACGGTTAGCGACGACAATTCGGTCCAGTTTAGTAACGGCTTGCAACGGCTTATGAGTTATGACACACAAGCGGGAAATAAACTAGTTGTCACATTGGATGCCACATGTATAGCTTGTCGTTGCAAACTGTTGCTAAATTAGTTATGGAGCCATCAGTCTTCCTGTCGCTTTTCCTGTTGGCAATGGAGTAAATAGCAAAACATTGTGCGATGACTTGCGCCGGCTTGCAACAGCCGCCGATGCCTAAATGCTATCGCAATTTACTGTTTGTTGTGTAGTGTATATCTATGCAGCGGAAAATTGATTGGACTTTTTTTTTTAAAAAAAAGTATGTACATAAACTACAAAAGTTACAAACGCATATGCATATGCACATGGAGAGATCTATTATCTACAACTTCCGCATCATACCATAATTTTGTGTTTGAGTGAATTATTTTTATACAATCAGTTCCCATAGTTTTTGACCAATATTGTGTATAAAATTATTACGTACAGTTGATACAATGTTGTTTACGAATATAATGGCAGGTTGATGCTTCTCTTAAATTGAATTCTACTACTGGTAATGCATCCTATTGATATATAATGTAACAGATGTATCTTATGAGTTTTGCTTCCTGGTAACTTGTTTATATAAATGAATACTGATCCTTAATGCATTGATTATTTGATATGCATTTATTTTCCTGAATTTATTTTAAAATGCTTCATATACTATGATCCCTATCAAATATTTGTTGATTATTTTGGAAGAATTTCTCAACTTGTACAATTGTTTTCATTTAAATTGGATGAAATCAGTATGCTAACGATTCTACATCGGTCTGTTGAAGGCTATTGATCATCTCTTGTAGGAATTGAGTCAAAACAAACTGGAAATAAGAATCAAACAAATCTATACTATACTAATAAAGCTGAGTTATGTTTGAAGTGCTCACAAGCCTTCTCCTATATTTGATAGAAATGCATCTTAGCGTGCCACCTGTAATGTTGACTTAACCGTCTCAACTTTATTTTCTCCCAAACCGCATTTTGAGCAAAGAGCCCTCCTGCTTGCTTCGTAAACTAAAAAGACACAATTTTATTTTCCTTTTCGTCTCTTTTCTTTTCGTTATCTTCTTTTCTTCTCCTTGGCGAACCCTAAGTCAAATTGTCGGTATGGAGTCAGATCGTCTTGGACTGGGCGAACGGCACACTTCCAATCGCAAGCAGCCGATTTAACGTCGACTGTTTTCAATCACCATCGATTTTTCCTATGGCTCTCCTTTCTTCCCCCTACGTTATTCGCTTAAGCTCTGTCATTTCGTGAGATGGCCGCTGACGGCCCCCGGTTTCAGGTAAAAACCAAACTTTTGGTTTGTTCATCCATTTTATCTTTGTTGGTACCTGCAAGCATGTCAAACTTACAGAAATTTGTACACTAGGATAAAAGGTTTGTGTGTTATGTGGTTGTAAGCATTTTACTGCTTCAAATATCAATTGGTATCAGGTTATTCATGTATATCTAACGTATTGAGCATCGTAGAAGATAATAACAATTAATTTATAATATATTTGATATTATAACTATAAATAAATGTTGTAGTTGTAAAATGGTTAACAAAGCTCACATGTCACTTCTAAGAATTAATAGGTTTATTATGTGGTTGTAAATTGTGTACAAATGTTATTCATGTACAAACAATATAGCTTGGAAAAATTAGTCTACAGCCTAGCTTTCCAAGATGAAATTGAGATGAAAATAAGTAATACTCATTCAATAAGAGTGCTACTATTCGCACCCCGTTTTACATTTCTGGCCACCAAAACTAAAAGCACCCCAACATTTACAATTTTCCTTTTCTGGGTACTATTTAATTTAATAACGAAAAAATGAGGCCACCAGCACTTTCAACTAAATGCATGCAAATAATTCATGGAAAAAAAAATAACATAATACAATTTCATAACCACATTAGCAATAATTTTTATAAACGAGAATATACTTCGTCGGTTGTGAAATGATTCGTAAATCAACATTTATATCTTTTTGGTCATTTGAACGAACATTTTGCATCATATTATCACAACTATCAGGTTTATCGTCCAATTTATCATCATTCAAATACTCCATTTATCAAACGACAAAAAATAAAATAAAATTAATGTAACAATTTGTAAAAGAAGATATGTAAGTTATACGGATAAAAACCCTACAAGTCAAAACTTACATTATCATTCTCTATTACGTCATCAAGTTTAATGTCCTCCAAGCTTAAAATTTCCAATGGAGCGGAAGAAATATCCTGAAATGCAATGGAAAACCGAAACCATTAACAAAACCCTAATAACATGTTCTATATCATAATAGAAAACAATAAAAATCAAGCAATTTTACCTCTTTTTTGTCTTCATCTTCCATCTCTAATACGCATAGAAGAATATCTATTTTTGTCGGGGTTTGAAATTGCAGAGAAGTACTTGTTTTTTAGGAGAAGTACGGTGGTGAATAACTGAGTGAAAGAATAAGATTTGGTGGCCAGAAGAATATAAAAAATATTCATTTGTATTAAATTTATAAAGATGGCCGGAAGTGTAAACCGGAGTGTGAACAGTAGCACCCCAATAATATTTCTATCTTCATCGTTCTGTAAGCATTTCTACCATCGATCGTGTAACACCCCACATCCTTTAGTGTCACTCACGAAGGGAATGCACTAAGTTCTGTGGAGCATTTAGGGTAAAAGATGCAGATAAATTACAAGACAGACAAAATTAAAACAGCGGAAAATAAAACTTTACTTTATTGATAAAATAGTTTGTACCACAATTGTTTTCCAATATCAGAGTATCATCTGTCTTACAAAATAAAGAAGCATAAAATAACATTTATATTCCCCAATGTAGCATAAGCCAGCCATAGCAGCAGAAAAAGAGAATCCAAAGCACTTTGTCAAAGAATCTTCGAGCTTGGGAAGAGTGACGGTCCAATCTAACCTGGGGGGGGGGGGGGGGGGATGGAAGAAAAGAAGACGAAAGAAAACTGGGTTAGACATAAAGTCTGGTAAGTTCAGTTACTTCTAGCATGTGAACAAGGAAAAACAAAACAACATGAATTAACTGAATACAAGACAATACCATGATGATAGGGCCAACAAGATAGGATAAGATTAACACAAGATATGCTGAGACAAGATAATCTGGATATGCTTTAATACTTTCTCCGCTTCGCTATTAACCTGTTATTATGGTTTCTATGTCTCTGCACCACCTATCTAGTGTCCCAACTAGTAATCTGTCTAAAATGATAACGCGATCCCAATCCCAGTAATTGTGGTTGCCTTTAGGCGTGCATTTATTATTTATTACCTAGATCTAATCTAGGGTTTTCTTATCGAGCGCTTCCTAAATTCAACTAGGGTTTATGCGACTTATCTAATACTTCTCAGATTCAGGATTTATGCCACCTAGGTCCAACTAGGGATTATGACACCTGTCGAACGATGCCCCTAGTCTAGGACGCACTACCTAGAGTGGTATATGTTCCTAGACTTTCCCCACGTATGTGTCGCGAATCGTTTATCGCTGTCTAGATGCACATGTCATGAAATGTGCGACCCGAGTCCCGTGGCAGGGCTATTCTAGAAACACGGAACTCGGTCGGGAGCTTTCAAATATCTGCCACTGCAGATGCTAAGGTATGTTTTTTCCAGTGGTTATGGTCCCACCTGACCCCTCCCTCAACTAATGAAAGGCCACCCTTAAAAAATTGAGAACTATACGCAGGCCCCCTATGCCCCACTGTCTTATGGCCACCTTCACACATAACTAGATAGCAAGTATATGGTCTTTTGGAGTTCTCCGCCTTTCCGCTTTACGTATCTTGACTGACTCAAGATGGTAGGTAGACGACGAGTTGCTATCACAGGGCTACTGGTCTCGCCGAATCACGCTGGTCCATCCTAGTCTTTAGGTTGCCTTATATTGCAACCAAGGCATACCCTTCGTTCTTCTAACGCAGACCTTAACCTCTGTGAGCCCAGGAGGATCATCTAAGCCTCACAGAGGGATACCAAGAATACCCTCACGTCCTCTCGAAGCCTCGGGCTTCGTAACCCAATTCGTTGGAGCCTTTTTTTAAGATTAGATGGACGTTCGCTCCTCCTTGTGTTATACTAAGAATTACTTCTTAGTTTTCCTAACTAAGGTTTACCACTTAGTTTCCTGAATTGTCGTTTTCTTAACTAAGGTTTACTACTTAGCCCCTTTCAACTAAGGTTTACTACTTAGTTCTCTTTCTCGTCAAGTTGGATTGGTTAAGTGTCATTAGTCGATATAAGTTAACTTAACCCATTCATTTGTCATGTTAAACTGGTTAAGTGTTATCAGTAATTCACGTTGACTTAACCTTACCAGCATCAAGTTATATTGGTTAAGTATTTATTTAACCCTACCCATTCATCTTGTATTGGTTAAGTGTTCCTTTTTAACTTAACCTTGCCTATCTGTTTTAACTAACATGTTATAACGGTTAAGTGTTCCCTTAGTTAACTTAACCCTAACATTGGTTTGATTAACATGTTCTAATGGTTAAGTATTGTCCCTTCATGTTTTTAACTTAACCCTATTCATTTATCACACTCTGATGGTTAAGTGTTCAAGCTTACTTAACCCTACGGTCTAGTCCAGCTAACATATTAAATTGGCTAAGTGTATTAAATTTACTTAACCTCAACCTCTAGTCTAGTTAGCACGTTAAATTGGCTAAGTGTATTGAATTTACTTAACCCCCCACTTTCTAGTCTGGTTAACATATTAAATTGGCTAAGTGTTTTTCTTAGTTACTTAACCCCTACAAATCTTGTCTTGTTACCATGTTAAGTTGGTTAAGTGTTCTAGTTAACTTAACCCTATCGTTCTAACTTAACTGTGTTAAGTTGGTTAAGTGTTCCTATGGACTTAACCCTCCCATTCTAGCTTAACTGTGTTAAGTTGGTTAAGTGTTCTTATGGACTTAACCCTCCCATTCTAGCTTAACTTTAATTGTCTTATTAAAGCACCAGCCACTCACATTAGACAGGTATTGTTGTGGCTGCCGGTATGCCGGTTGGTTCCGGGCAGTCTTACGCCACAACTCAGTCTAACCTCGGGCATTTATCGGGCTCAATGCCTTAACCTACCACATTGGATAGGTATTGTTGTGATCACTGGACAGCCGGGCGGGTCCGGGCAGGTTTACATCACAACTCAATCCAACCACGGGTTAAGCATGTTCGTATTGTCTAAATTTACTTTTCTCATTTAGGATAAATTCTATAAGTAAATTTTCCCTAATTTACTTATTCCATTATTACTCTTTTAATGTACATTGTCAACATTTATTATTATGGCCCATTTTCCCTATATATCATATTTATAGTTTTTGGTATGTAAATTATACCAAATTAAGTGTCACTAACCATGATTGTTCTAAACATGACAATTACTCACAATTATGACTAAATTCAAAATTTGTGCTAATATACTTATTATGCCAAATTAACTTTAATTGACCCAATTCTGATTTAACACCCTAATTTACAGTTTATGGCAAGACTAGAATTATTATTCTAGTTTACCGTTTACGCCTAAAACTTAGCTTACTTGCCAATACTAAATTTAATATGTCAAATTACATATTCCATAATTCATGTCAAATTTTCAAATTTGCGTTCTAATAAACATGCCATAATACATGTTCTAAATTATGTCAATCATAATTATGTTAATGTTCCACATTATGCCAATTTCCCAGTTTACAACCATGTTTAAGTCAAATTTATGATTTGCCCAAATTGTATTCCCATCGTTCGTGTAATCGTGATTTCATCCTAGATTTTAGATAAATCTAGATTCGTGGATAAAAAGGGAATGAACCAAAATGCCATGAAAAGATAGACATAATGACTAGCAGAAGATGATAATTCACTAATCACAGATCTAACAAATTACACTGAATAAATTGATTAAAGCATCGAAGGCCTATTGATCTGATAATATTATAAGATAAAAAGGGTTGAACAAATAACATAGGTTCAAGTATATGGGTAGATCTAACTTAATAGATAAATTCCCATAATCAAGATCCAAGGATAATTAAGAATAAACTGAATAGATAATCAAGTTTAGATCCAATCTCACAGTCATAATCCTAGGTAATAATATCATGTTCATGAATCATAGGTAATTATCCACTATTGTCCTTGTCATAGTCATAGGCATTGGTTTATGCTCCTAGTGAAAGGCTTATGTTCATAGTCAAAGGCTTATGTTCATAGTCAAAGGCTTATGGTTTCAAAGGCCACAATTCCATAGTCATAATCTTAAGCATTGGCAATTTAGTCACAATGTGTTCTAGGCCATAATCAAGAATCAGATTCAAAGTCATAAACAAGCACAGATTCAATGAAATGATAAGGCATATTTCTTATATTCTTTTAATTTCATGTCACAAATAGAAAAGGCGTTCAATCTAAAAAGTAACCGACTTACATTGATTGGATCTAGAAAAGAATAGAAAGATAGCGTTGCTTGAAGCCATTGAATCTTTACTTGAATCTTAACTTGTTTTGAATCTTCTCTTGAAAGACTTGAGCAGGATATCCTCGTTTTGATTTATATTTTATTTTAATTTATTTATTTAGATTTAGAGGAATAAGAAGAAGCCAAGTCCATCAAGAATTTGTGCAGCATAAGGTTAGAGAAGAATGGTGCAAAGAGAAGGAGACTAGGGGGCTGTTTATATAGGATTGCAAGTTAATTTGAGCCGTCGATGAAGCCAAGGTTAATCAAAGCCATCCGTTCTAAAGAGAAGCCAATTATGTTCACAATTACTTTCTTAATGTACATTATTAACATTTATTATTAAATTTGTATGCACATTAGATACATCCCTCCTTTACACATTTATTATTAAATTAGTAACTTTAGTGTTAATAGAAATACGGGGTGTTACAGATCTCTTTTTGCTGCAAACTTCACATCATTAATCATCCCCAAATTCTATCTAGGTATCGGAGCAAACAGCCTAACGGCATACTAATTTTGCTACTGAGTTTTACGGACATTATACTCATCAGATTTTGATATCATCACCTGAGTATTGCTCATCAGAGGATTATCCTCATCGTTTGAGTGATAATACAAGCTTACCGATTTGTGCCTGGCCTGTAATCATCAAGACCAGGCTGCATCAGACCAATTCGCTGCATCCTCATATTAGCAACAAAGAGCATCAGGGAAAACAACCAAGAAAATCATCAAACAAGTAAGAGTCGTGCCAATAAAATTTTCAAAAAAGGTATTACTACTGAGGGTAAAAAAAACTTTTCATCACTAAAATTTTCTGACTGCTACATATCTATTTAAGTGATAACCATTAATTCTTGATCATTTTCGGCATTCTTCATTCTGATTTTTCTTATTACAATCAAATAAGTAATGTTGTCATCATCTGCATGTATCCAATGTGTGATGAAACGGGTTCGGTGGCATCAGACAATAGCATGGATCACATATTGATTCTGCAGTGAAGCCTAGTAAGTAGAACAGAGCTGGAGTATGATTCTTCTTTTTTCGAGTACATCTTTCGTCATGACTGCACTATTATATTATAATTATGGGACATGAACTGGAATTAATAGAGTGAACACTGGCAAGTTTAAATAATCGTATTCTGGGTTTACGTATCCAGTCTTCAAACTCAGACCAAGTCCTCGGTATTCAACAACATTGTTTGTTGTGAAACCTAATACCTCACGAAGGTGCCATGTCTTATTATCAATTGGCTCGAGTTAGAATGCTTAGTCAACATACTAGTGAAAACAGATGACGCAGTTGCATATATTTCAATTTTGAGTATAAACGTAATGGCATATATTTCAATTTTAAGTATAACTAACAGAATGTCCCACCAAATTCGTTTAAACTTTAGATAAAGAAACTAAAAACTATAAATGTTTAGAAAAAAATAGCGGATAAGTTACCTATTCAAGTACGTAAGTGTGATTTATTACAAAGACAACTGGAAACTGAGGGACAATGCATCATTATTCCGCTTCAAACAGAACTTCTACCGGTTGTGCAAATTCTCATTATTTCTCTCTTTATCACAATGTGTGATACGTGTTGTCTTGTGTTGATGGTGGGATTGAAAGATTTGAAAGGACGAAGTTGAAAAAAAACTCTGAGTGTATTCATGTGTAAACCTTTTAGTAGAGATGATGTTTCATGTTACTTCGCTCTTTTAGTAGGAAAACTAATATCTTTGCCTGAACATATTCGTGTCCACGAAATTCTGTTGCTAAGAAATATGGGTTTATTTTCATGTTATACTGAAAAACTCTTTAATCTATTTGTTAATACCAATATGGTTATTTGTTCATATAATGTTAGCACATATGCTTATTAGTTTGTTAACTGTGTATTGTGTATACAATACTTCTCTAATTTTGCGCTCTTATTTGCATTTTCGCACTCTTATTTGCGTTTTCAATAGCTAAACAATTTATTGTAGTTGTAAATGGGGTACTTGAAAATGTAGGTTGGTCATTTCTTGCTACTCTAATTACAGGAAGGCAGCTAATTTTTAACTGTTAGCGCTGCTTGTTTTATATTTCAAAAGGTCTCATTTCTTGCTGCATCTGGACGCAAACTACAACACGAGAGTAAATCCTCTGTACCCAAAACTCCCTATCCCTCTGTTTCCATCCAATCAGCACTTTTATTTTTCAGTTTTTTGCAATTAAGTCAAAAGAAAGAAAGAGTGTCTCATTGCAAAAAAGGTGGAATTCAGAGGGATCTTATTGGTTGGAGATAGAGGATTAGGGAATTCTGAGTATAGGGGATTTGATTTGTACAACATAGATCATCATTGGATTCCATTATGATCTCAAATTCCTAATAAATCATTGTTGAAGCAGATTTATTGTTGTGAATGTATGGTTAAAAATTGGATAAAAGGTAGGGTTAAGATCCTGTTGGTTGCATTCTCATACAAAGTGGAGACAGGGCCGTCGCAATACACAGTGCTGCCTTAGGCGGTTAACGGAAACAGTGTTGGGGATAAAAATTAGAAGGAAAAACAAGCATCATACCAGCCTACCACTCACAACTTCAAGTGAATAATGCCTTGTGTTTGAAAGTAGGATAGTCTTCTAGTGTGATGTCTTAAAAATATTAAAGTCATTGTTTTGTCCTTCGGAGATATATTATTATCATTTTGAATAGGTTCTCCAAGCATTGTAAATATATCTCGGCATCTAATATTCATGACAAATAGTTGTGTTAGACCGAAATTTGGGCCTAACACCCAAATGCTATGTGAAAACCTCACAATCACATATTAATGCCGAAAAAGCAGTAAAATAAGAGGAGACACACGAGGTTTTTATAGTGATTCGGCTCAAACCAAGCCTACGTCCACTTTATAGTTTCTTAAATCCTAAGAAGCTATTACAATGCAGTTTGCTTGCGGTTTATACACGAAATCCTCGTGTTTACAATGAAAAGAAGTGAGAAAAGTGGAGATTATACACGAAATCCTCGTGTTATAATGTGGAATTTGGCTTCCTTATTGAGCAATGACCATGCGTGAAGTAGTGGTAGAAGCCATGATCAGTGAGAACCGAAAAGATCCCTTCAAATGACCATCTCACGGTGTATTTATAGGCGTAAAGGGGCCTTGCCAGGCCCAGAAGCGGTCCAGTTCGGATGGGCCACGTGGAGGGTAGAGAGGCCATCTCGGAGGAAGTGGTCTTCAGATCATGCAAGGACAGGTGGAAGCTGATCCGGATCAATAGGAAGCGGTTATGCTTTATGAATAAGTCAAACACAAGATACGGGAGCAGGTCCAGGGGGTCGGTTCGGGTCCGATCCGAACCGAGTCGGTGTCTTCAATCCGAAGACTCCGTGTCCAATGCTTCGAAGGTGGAGCGGATCGAGTATGCTCCCTCCGATGCGATCCGCACTGATGTGAATGCGAAGTGCAAGTGCCAAGCTGTCCATCTTAAGGCAGCATCCGATTCGAACAAACTTGTCCGATCCGAGGATCTATTCAATGCTAATTTCCAGGTTTCCGGTTCTGCATGCGTTCACGGAAACGAGCATAACTTTCAAACCGTAAGTCCGTTTTAGCCGAACGAAAGCTCGATTTGAAGCTGATTCAGAGAGCTACAAGAGTTACAGAGATCAGCTCCGTAATTGCTGTTTTCGGGCCCAAAAGAGATCGTCTGGTAGGAGTTTCGGTCTTTTCTTTGTTCATGATGCGATTTCGACCAAATCGTTGCATGTCTTCTGACGATGCTTCCAATACTTGAGCGTATTATTGATTAGAAATTCCATGTGTGACTGCTTTGACTAAAAAGCGGGTCAACATTTTGCCCCCCAGAGCATATCTTGCGGGTTGAAGGAAGATGTGTTCTGGATAATCCATGAAATCCAAGGCACGCCGGGCCTGCCAGTTGCAAGTATAATCCATACCTGCGAAGAAAAGGAAGCAAATAGGTATGTCAAAACATGACAAGACTGATTACACTTTCAAGCATAAACCATGCTTGGGCGTTTGTTTGAGAATAAACCATACTCAAGAGACGTTCAAATCATCCTGCCAAAACCTGACGAGGGACCTAACCTTCCGGGTGTAAGCCATACCAAGAAGTTCAAACTGAGTATAAGCCATACTCGAGTTTTATTGAGTTCCTTTACCAAATCCTGACAAAACAATAAGCCGTTCCAGAGTATAATCCAAACTTAAGAATCCTAGTGAGTACAATACATACTCATGTCGGGATAGAAATATACTTGCCAAAACCTGACAAGACAGTCTGTCCTTAGGCATAATCCATGCCTAGGGGTCCGAGATAAGTATAAGTTATACTTTAATTGAGATTGAGAATCCTGCCACAACCTGACAAGACATCTAAATTCGCCAAACATAATCCATGCTCGGAAAGTCCTTCCTTATTCAATTCCAAGTACAAAACCAAAGCAAATCTTGATTGGTTTGTCATCGAGTCCAGAGCACGTTTTGGAGCTAAATCCTAACCCCGAACATGCGTACTCCGATTTAGCCAATCGAAAAACCTAAAGAAAGCAAAGAGACATATCTTAAATCCTAAGAAATGCTGAAAATGCAGAGTTATCCAATCCAGATCAGTTGATGATGAGCCCATGAGAGCTCGATCCAGCATCATTCCCTCTCCGGGTAGCAGGTGGAGGTAGCGCAGGTGCAGGCGCTGTTGGTTGTTTCACATACTCGGGTAGTTCTCCACGTCTAACCCGTTCCTCAATCAGATCTCTAAGATGCCTGCAGTCATTGGTGTCATGACCATCTATATCATGAAATATGCAGAATTTTCCAGAATCGCGTTCTCTCTGCGATGACTCCCTCCTGGGAGGCTTTGGATAGGAGATATCACCGTTTGTGTTCACGTAGATGTCGGTTAGTGACGAATTGAGCTCTGTGTACTTTTCATATCTAGGCCCTCTCCGGGGCTGAGCGCTGCGGTCATTCTTGACAGCAACTTTCCCTTTGCCTTTTCCAGAATCAGACGGTTCTCCGTCTCTGAGCATGTTGACATCGAGAATTTTCTTTTCGGACATTGCATCTTCTTCACGTAGAAATCTACCCGATTCAAGGTAGAATATGCTGAGATTCTGTGGTGGGTCCCGGTTCAAGGATTTTTTGAACTTCGAGTTGTCCGAAACGCCGGATACTGCCGCCATCGATACCATTGATTGCTCAGGTCGATCAACTGATGTTGCTGCAACGTTAAACCTTTCCAGGAATGAGCACAGAGTTTCCCTGGGTACATGTTTGATTGCAGTAAGCGACATGACATTCTTGGGTCTAGCGATGTGGACCCGAAATTGTTCGATGAAGCGAGCGACCAACATGTTCCAGCTGTTGATCGACTCAGATACCAATTGCCGAATCCACATAACAGCTATATCAGTCAAAAAGAGAGGGAAGCACTTTGCCATGACGTTCTCCGATGCTGATTGAAATTCCATATGCCGTTTATAGCGCATCAAATGCACGGTAGGATCTGTTCTACCGTTGTATGTTTCCAGAACTGGAAGTTTGAAATCTGGTGTGTTGCGGGAATTCCTGATTTCCTGAGTGAATGGATTGTGATTAACGTCATCCACATCACTCTGATAAGTGCGTCCTCTCGAGAGGCGTTCAATCTGATTGGCGAGCCGGTCGCCTTCAAAGAGCTGTTGCATACTGCCAAGATCAGAGCTGGTGCCCCCATTGTTGAGTCCAAAAGAGTGTGGAAGTGTATCGGGAGCTTGGAAGGCTATCCGATTCGGTTCGGAGGCGCCCCCATATTGTTGGTCGTGGAGGCCGAACCGGTTCATGGGCCGAATCCGAACCGATGCTTGGTTGTCATTCCGAGCTACTTCGTGCTGCTGCACTCGCGTGGGTTCTATCCGAATCGGAGCGGACGTGGGTCGTGCTCGACCCGTGCCATGATTTCCAAAGGGGAAGCTGCTGCCCCCGAGCTTAGGTAATGCTGCGTTTCGAATCGGATCCGACCCGATGTGGATTGCCCCTTGTTTCCATCTGAACTGGGTTTTGATTTGCTGTGATGTGCTCGGGTTGGATAAGGACCGATTCGATCCGGTTCGCTTCAGCTGCTCGAGCCGTTTCCATGTTATTTCCAGCGAGTTGTGCGTTGCCGCTTGGCCTGCCTTCCACCCGAGGGAAGAATTGGTCGATCATCTTCTGTTGTTTGCGGAGGAGATCATCTTGCCTTGTCATCTGGGTTCTCAATTCAGTGAGAACACCGTCCATTTCTTCTCGCATCAAGTATGCTGACGGGTTTTCATGTGAATAAGCTTCACGGCTTGCCTCGTTTATCGTGCCTTCGCCTTCAGCACGGAAAATCTTTCGCTTAGCCATTGATTCAATAGCCAAATAATCCGCTTCCTTTGGAGCTAGAAATTGAAGTTGTCGTGTGCCCCCTTCCTGGCGCGCCAAAATGTTAGACCGAAATTTGGGCCTAACACCCAAATGCTATGTGAAAACCTCACAATCACAGATTAATGCCGAAAAAGCAGTAAAATAAGAGGAGACACACGAGCGGCTCAAACCACGCCTACGTCCACTTTATAGTTTCTTAAATCCTAAGAATCTATTACAATACAGTTTGCTTGTGGCTTATACACGAAATCCTCGTGTTTACAATGAAAAGAAGTGAGAAAAGTGGAGATTATGCACGAAATCCTCGTGTTATAATGTGGAATTTGGCTTCTTTATTGAGCAATGACCTAGCGTGAAGTAGTGGTAGAAGCCATGATCAGTGAGAACCGAAAAGATCCCTTCAAATGTCCATCTCACGGTGTATTTATAGGCGTAGAGGGGCCTTGCCAGGCCCAGAAGCAGTCCAGTTCGGATGGGCCACGTGGAGGGTAGAGAGGCCATCTCGGAGAAAGTGAAAGAAGTGGTCTTCAGATCATGCAAGGACAGGTGGAAGCCGATCCGGATCAATAGGAAGCGGTTATGCTTTATGAATCAGTCAAACACATGATACAAGAGCAGGTCCAAGGGGTCGGTTCGGGTCCGATCCGAACCGAGTCGGTGTCTTCAATCCGAAGACTCCGTGTCCAATGCTTCGAAGGTGGAGCGGATCAGGTATGCTCCCTCCGATGCGATCCGTGCTGATGTGAATGCGTAGTGCAAGTGACAAGCTATCCATCTTAAGGAAGCATCCGATCCGAACAGACTTGTCCGATCCGATCCGAGGATCTATTCAGTGCTAAATTCCAGGTTTCCGGTTCTGCATGCGTTCACGGAAACGAGCATAACTTTCAAATCATAAGTCCGTTTTAGCCAAACGAAAGCTCGATTCGAAGCTGATTCAGAGAGCTACAAGAGTTACAGAGATCAACTCTGTAATTGCTGTTTTCGGGCCAAAAAGAGATCGTCTGATAGGAGTTTCGGGCCTTTCTTTGTTCGTGATGCGATTCGACCAAATCGTTGCCTGTCTTCTGATGATGCTTCCAATACTCGAGCGTATTGTTGATCAGAAATTCCATGTGTGACTGCTTTGACTAAAAAGCGGTTCAACATTTTGCCCCCCAGAACATATCTTGTTGGTTGAAGGAAGATGTGTTCTGTATAATCCATGAAATCCAAGGCAACGCCGGGCCTGCCAGTTACAAGTATAATCCATACCTGCGAAGAAAAGGAAGCAAATAGGTATGTCAAAACCTGACAAGACTGATTGCACTTTCAAGCATAAACCATGCTTC
Organism: Allium sativum; assembly: GCA_030737875.1. Classification (NCBI taxonomy): domain Eukaryota; kingdom Viridiplantae; phylum Streptophyta; class Magnoliopsida; order Asparagales; family Amaryllidaceae; genus Allium; species Allium sativum. Next base: position 392,366,806 of record CM060922.1, read on the forward strand.
GGAGTTTGTTTGAGCATAAACCATACTCAAGAGACGTTCAAATCATCCTGCCAAAACCTGACGAGGGACCTAACCTTCCGGGTATAAGCCATACCAAGAAGTTCAAACTGAGCATAAGCCATACTCGAGTTTTATTGAGTTCCTTTGCCAAATCCTGACAAAACAATAAGCCGTTCCAGAGTATAATCCACACTTAAGAATCCTAGTGAGTACAATCCATACTCATGTCGGGATAGAACTATACTTGCCAAAACCTGACAAGAAAGTCTGTCCCTAGGCATAATCCATGCCTAGGGGTCCGAGATAAGTATAAGCCATACTTTAATTGAGATTTAGAATCCTGCCACAACCTGACAAGACACTTAAATTCAACAAACATAATCCATGCTCGGAAAGTCCTTCCTTATTCAATTCCAAGTACAAAACCAAAGCAAATCCTGATTGGTTTGTCATCGAGTCCAGAGCACGTTTTGGAGCTAAATCCTAACCCCGAACGTGTGTACTTCGATTTAGCCAATCGAAAAACCTAAAGAAAGCAAAGAGACATATCTTAAATCCTAAGAAATGCTGAAAATGCGGAGTGATCCAATCCGTATCAGTTGATGATGAGCCCACGAGTGCTCGATCCAGGATCATTCCCTCTCCGGAGAGCAGGTGGAGGTAGCGCAGGTGCAGGCGCTGTTGGTTGTTTCACATACTCGGGTAGCTCTCCGCGTCTAACCCATTCCTCAATCAGATCTCTAAGATGCCTGCAGTAATTTACGTCATGACCATCCATATCATGAAATATGCAGTATTTTCCAGATGGCTCCCTCCTGGGAGGCTTTGGATAGGAGATATCACCGTTTGTGTTCACGTAGATGTCAGTGTGACGAATTGAGCTCTGTGTACTTTTCATATCTAGGCCCTCTCTGGGGCTGAGCGTTGCGGTCATTCTTGACAGCAACTTTCCCTTTGCCTTTTTCAGAATCAGACGGTTCTCCGTCTCTGAGCATGTTGACATCGAGAATTTTCTTTCCGGACATTGTGTCTTCTTCACGTAGAAATCTATCCGATTCAAGGTAGAATTCGCTGAGATTCCATGGTGGGTCCAGGTACAAGGATTTTTTGAACTCCGAGTTGTCCAAAACGCCGGATACTGCCGCCATCGATACCATAGATTGCTCAGGTCGATCAACTGATGCTGCTGCAACGTTGAACCTTTCCAGGAATGAGCACAGAGTTTCCCTAGGTCCATGTTTGATTGTTGTAAGCGACATGACATTCTTGGGTCTAGCAATGTGGACCCGAAATTGTTCGATGAAGCGAGCGACCAACGTGTTCCAGATGTTGATCGACTCAGATTCCAACTGCCGAATCCACATAACAGCTATATCAGTCAAAAAGAGAGGGAAGCACTTTGCCATGACGTTCTCCGATGCTGATTGAACTTCCATACGCCGTTTATAGCGCATCAAATGCACGGTAGGATCTGTCCTACCATTGTATGGTTCCAGAACTGGAAGTTTGAAATCTGGTGTGTTGCGGGAATTCCTGATTCCCTGAGTGAATGGATTGTGATTAACGTCATCGACGTCATTCTGATAAGTGCTTCCTCTCGAGAGGCGTTCAATCAGATTGGCGAGCCGGTCGCCTTCAAAGAGCTGTTGCAAACTGCCAAGATCAGAGCTGGTGCCCCCATTGTTGAGTCCAGAAGAGTGTGGAAGTGTATCGGGAGCTTGGAAGGCTATCCGATTCGGTTCGGAGGTTCCCCCATATTGTAGGTCATGGAGGTCGAACCGGTTCGGTTCTTAGAGCCCGATAAGAACCGATGCTTGGTTGCCATTCCGAGCTGCTTAGTGTTGCTGCACTCGCGTGGGTTCTATCCGAATCAGAGCGGAGGTGGGTCGTGCTCGACCCGTGCCATGATTTCCAGAGGGGAAGCTGTTGGCCCCGAGCTCAGGTAATGCTGCAGTTCGGATCGGATCGGATCCGACCCGATGTGGATTGCCCCTTGTTTCCATCTAAACTGTGTTCTGATTTGCAGTGATGTGCTCGGGTTGGATAAGGACCAATCTAATCCGGTTCGCTTCAGCTGCTCCAGCCGTTTCCATGTTATTTCCAGCAAGTTGTGCATTGCCGCTCGGTCTGCCTTCCATCCGAGCGAAGAATTGGTCGATCATCTCCTGTTGTTTGCGGAGGAGATCTTCTGGCCTTGTCATCTGGGTTCTCAATTCAGCGAGAATGTTGTCCATTTCTTCTCGCATCAAGTATGCTGACGGGTTTTCATGTGAGGAAACTTCATGGATTGCCTCGTTTCTCATGCCTACGCCTTCAACACGGGAAATCTTTCGCTTAGCCATCGATTCAATAGCCAAGTAATTCTCTTCCTTTAGATCTAGAAATGGAAGTTGTCGTGTGCCCCCTTCCTGGCGCGCCAAAATGTTAGACCGAAATTTGGGCCTAACACCCAAATGCAATGTGAAAACCTCACAATCACAGGTTAATGCCGAAAAAGCAGTAAAATAAGAGGAGACACACGAGGTTTTTATAGTGGTTCGGCTCAAACCAAGCCTACGTCCACTTTATAGTTTCTTAAATCCTAAGAAGTTATTACAATACAGTTTGCTTGCGGCTTATACACGAAATCCTCGTGTTTACAATGAAAAGAAGTGAGAAAAGTGGATATTATACACGAAATCCTCGTGTTATAACGTGGAATTCGGCTTCCTTATTGAGCAATGACCTTGCGTGAAGTAGTGGTAGAAGCCATGATCAGTGAGAACCAAAAAATCCTTTCAAATGTCCATCTCACGGTGTATTTATAAGCGTAGAGGGGCCATGCCAGGCCCAGAAGCGGTCCAGTTTGGATGGGCCACGTGGAGGGTAGAGAGGCCATCTCGGAGAAAGTGGTCTTAAGATCGTGCAAGGACAGGTGGAAGCCGATCCGGATCAATAGGAAGCGGTTATGCTTTATGAATCAGTCAAACACATGATACAGGAGCAGGTCCAGAGGGTCGGTTCGGGTCCGATCCGAACCGAGTCGGTGTCTTCAATCCGAAGACTCCTTGTCCAATGCTTCGATGATAGAGAAGATCGGGTTTGCTCCCTCCGATCTGATCCGTGCTGATGTGAATGCGAAGAGCAAGTGCCAAGCTGTCCATCTTAAGGCTGCGTCCGATCCGAACAGACTTGTCCGATCCGATCTGAGGATCTATTCAATGCTAAATTATAGGTTTCCGGTTCTGCATGCGTTCACGGAAACGAGCATAACTTTCAAAATGTAAGTCCGTTTTAGCCAGACGAAAGCTCGATTCGAAGGTGATTCAGAGAGCTACAATTGTTACAGAGCTTAGCTCCGTAATTGCTGTTTTCGGGCCCAAAAGTGATCGTCTGATAGGAGTTTCGGGCCTTTCTTTGTTCGTGATGCGATTTCGACCAAATCGTTGCCTGTCTTCTGATGCTTCCAATACTCGAGCGTATTGTTGATCAGAAATTCCATGTGTGACTGCTTTGACTAAAAAGCGGGTCAACATTTCCCCCCAGAACATATCTTGCTGGTTGAAGGAAGATGTGTTCTGGATGATCCATGAAATCCAAGACCACGCCGGGCCTGCCAGTTGCAAGTATAATCCATACCTGCGAAGAAAAGGAAGCAAATAGGTATGTCAAAACCTGACAAGTTTGATTACATTTTCGAGCATAAACCATGCTTGGGCGTTTGTTTGAGCATAAACCATACTCAAGGGACGTTCAAATCATCCTGCCAAAACCTGACGAGGGACCTAACCTTCCGGGTATAAGCCATACCAAGAAGTTCAAACTGAGCATAAGCCATACTCGAGTTTTATTGAGTTCCTTTGCCAAATCCTGACAAAACAATAAGCCGTTCCAGAGTATAATCCATACTTAAGAATCCTAGTGAGTACAATCCATACTCATGTCGGGAGAGAACTATACTTGCCAAAACCTGACAAGACAGTCTGTCCCTAGGCATAATCCATACCTAGGGGTCCGAGATAAGTATAAGCCATACTTTAATTGAGATTGAGAATCCTGCCACAACCTGACAAGACACTTAAATTTGAAAAACATAATCCATGCTCAGAAAGTCCTTCCTTATTCAATTTCAAGTACAAAACCAAAGCAAATCCTGATTGGTTTGTCATCGAGTCCAGAGCACGTTTTGGAGCAAAATCCTAACCACGAACGTGTGTACTTCGATTTAGCCAATCGAAAAACCTAAAGAAAGTAAAGAGACATATCTTAAATCCTAAGAAATGCTGAAAATGCAGAGTGACCGATCCGTATCAGTTGATGATGAGCCCACGAGAGCTCGATCCAGGATCATTCCCTCTCTGGGGAGCAGGTGGAGGTAGTGCAGGTGCAGGCGCTGTTGGTTGTTTCACATACTCGGGTAGCTCTCCACGTCTAACCCATTCCTCAATCAGATCTCTAAGATGCCTGCAGTCTTTTATGTCATGACCACCCATATCATGAAATATGCAGTATTTTCCTGAATCGCGTTCTCTCTGCGATGGCTCCCTCATGGGAGGCTTTGGATAGGAGATATCACCGTTTGTGTTCATGTAGATGTCGGTTAGTGACGAATTGAGCTCTGTGTACTTTTCATATCGAGGCCCTTAGCGGGGCTGAGCGTTGCGGTCATTCTTGACAGCAACTTTCCCTTTTCCTTTTCCAGAATCAGATGGTTCTCCGTCTCTGAGAATGTTGACATCGAGAATTTTCTTCCCGTACATTGCGTCTTCTTCACGTAGAAATCTATCCGATTCAAGGTAGAATTCGCTGAGATTCCGTGGTGGGTCCAGGTACAAGGATTTTTTGAACTTCGAGTTGTCCGAAACGCCGGATACTGCCGCCATCGATACCATTGATTGCTCAGGTCGATCAACTGATGCTGCTGCAACGTTAAACCTTTCCAGGAATGAGCACAGAGTTTCCCTGGGTACGTGTTTGATTGCAGTAAGCGACATGACATTCTTGGGTCTAGCGATGTGGACCCGAAATTGTTCGATGAAGCGAGCGACCAACATGTTCCAGCTGTTGATCGACTCAGATACCAATTGCCGAATCCACATAACAGCTATATCAGTCAAAAAGAGAGGGAAGCACTTTGCCATGACGTTCTCCGATGCTGATTGAAATTCCATATGCCGTTTATAGCGCATCAAATGCACGGTAGGATCTGTTCTACCGTTGTATGTTTCCAGAATTGGAAGTTTGAAATCTGGTGTGTTGCGGGAATTCCTGATTTCCTGAGTGAATGGATTGTGATTAACGTCATCCACGTCACTCTGATAAGTGCTTCCTCTCGAGAGGCGTTCAATCAGATTGCCGAGTCGGTCGCCTTCATAGAGCTGTTGCAAACTGCCAAGATCAGAGCTGGTGCGCCCATTGTTGAGTCCAGAAGAGTGTGGAAGTGTATCGGGAGCTTGGAAGGCTATCCGATTTGGTTCGGAGGTGCCCCATATTGTAGGTCAAGGAGGTCGAACCGGTTCGGTTCGTGGGGCCCGATACGAACCGATGCTTGGTTGCCATTCCGAGCTGCTTTGTGATGCTGCACTCGCGTGGGTTCAATCTGAATCGGAGCGGACGTGGGACGTGCTCGACCCATGCCATGATTTCTAGAGGGGAAGCTGCTAGCCCCGAGCTCAGGTAATGTTGCGGTTCGGATCGGATCGGATCCGACCCGACGTGGATTGCCCCTTGTTTCCATCTGAACTGTGTTCTGATTTGCTGTGATGTGCTCGGGTTGGATAAGGACCGATCTGATCCGGTTCGCTTCAGCTGCTCGAGCCGTTTCCATGTTATTTCCAGCGAGTTGTGCATTGCCGCTCGGTCTGCCTTCCATCTGAGCGAAGAATTGGTCGATCATCTCCTGTTGTTTGCGGAGGAGATCATCTTGCCTTGTCATCTGGGTTCTCAATTCAGCGAGAATGCCGTCCATTTCTTCTCGCATCAAGTATGCTGACGGGTTTTCATGTGAGGAAGCTTCATGGATTGCCTCGTTTCTCATGCCTACGCCTTCAACACGGGAAATCTTTCGCTTAGCCATCGATTCAATAGCCAAATAATTCGCTTCCATTAGATCTAGAAATTGAAGTCATGTGCCCCCTTCCTGGCACGCCAAAATGTTCGACCGAAATTTGGGCCTAACACCCAAATGCTATGTGAAAACCTCACAATCACAGATTAATGCCGAGAAAGCAGTAAAATAAGAGGAGACACACGAGGTTTTTATAGTGGTTCGGCTCAAATCAAGCCTACGTCCAATTTATAGTTTCTTAAATCCTAAGAAGCTATTACAATACAGTTTGCTTGCGGCTTATACACGAAATCCTCGTGTTTACAATGAAAAGAAGTGAGAAAAGTGGAGATTATACACGAAATCCTCGTGTTATAATGTGGAATTTGGCTTTCTTATTGAGCAACAGCCTTGCGTGAAGTAGTGGTAGAAGCCATGATCAGTGAGAACCGAAAAGATCCCATCAAATGTCCATCTCACGGTGTATTTATAGGCGTAGAGGGCCTTGCCAGGCCCAGAAGCGGTCCAGTTCAGATGGGCCACGTGGAGGGTAGAGAGGCCATCTCGGAGAAAGTGGTAGAAGTGGTCTTCAGATCGTGCAAGGACAGGTGTAAGACGATCTGGATCAATAGGAAGCGGTTATGCTTGATGAATCAGTCAAACACATGATATAGGAGCAGGTACAGGGGGTCGGTTCGGGTCCGATCCGAACCGAGTCGGTGTCTTCAATCCGAAGACTCCGTGTCCAATGCTTCGAAGGTGGAGCGGATCGGGTATACTCCCTCCGATGCGATCCGTGCTGATGTGAATGCGAAGTGCAAGTGCCAAGCTATCCATCTTAAGGCAGCGTCCGATCCGAACAGACTTGTCCGATCCGATCCGAGGATCTATTCAATGCTAAATTCCAAGTTTCCGGTTCTGCATGCGTTTACGGAAACGAGCATAACTTTCAAATCGTAAGTCCGTTTTAGCCAAACGAAAGCCCAATTCGAAGCTGATTCAGAGATCTACAAGAGTTACAGAGATTAGCTCCGTAATTGCTGTTTTCGAGCCCAAAAGAGATCGTCTGATAGGAGTTTCAGGCCTTTCTTTGTTCATGATGCAATTTCGACCAAATCGTTGCCTCTCTTCTGACGATGCTTCCAATACTCGAGCGTATTGTTGATCAGAAATTCCATGTGTGACTGCTTTGACTAAAAAGCGGGTCAACATTTTGCCCCCCAGAACATATCTTGCTGGTTGAAGGAAGATGTGTTCTGGATAATGCATGAAATCCAAGGCCACGTCGGGCCTGCCAGTTGCAAGTGTAATCCACACCTGCGAAGAAAAGGAAGCAAATAGATATGTCAAAACCTGACAAGACTGATTACACTTTCGAGCATAAACCATGCTTGGGCGTTTGTTTGAGCATAAACCATACTCAAGAGACGTTCAAATCATCCTGCCAAAACCTGACGAGGGACCTAACCTTCCGGGTATAAGCCATACCAAGAATTTCAAACTGAGTATAAGCCATACTCGAGTTTTATTGAGTTTCTTTGCCAAATCCTGACAAAACAATAAGCCGTTCCAGAGTATAATCCATACTTAAGAATCCTAGTGAGTACAATCCATACTCCTTTCGGGATAGCAATTTACTTGCCAAAACCTGACAAGACAGTCTGTCCCAAGGCATAATTCATGCCTAGAGGTCCGAGAAAAGTATAAGTCATACTTTAATTGAGATTGAGAATCCTGCCACAACCTGAAAAGACATTTAAATTCGCCAAAAATAGTCCATGCTTGGAAAGTCCTTCCTTATTCAATTCCAAGTACAAAACCAAAACAAATCCTGATTGGTTTGTCATCGAGTCCAGAGCACGTTTTGGAGCTAAATCCTAACCCCGAACGTGTGTACTCCGATTTAGCCAATCGAAAAACCTAAAGAAAGCAAAGAGACATATCTTAAATCCTAAGAAATGCTGAAAATGCAGAGTGATCCAATCCAGATCAGTTGATGATGAGCCCATGAGAGCTCGATCCATGATCATTCCCTCTCCGGGGAGCAGGTAGAGGTAGCGCAGGTGCAGGCGTTGTTGGTTGTTTCACATACTCGGGTAGCTCTCCACGTCTAACCCGTTCCTCAATCAGATCTCTAAGATGCCTGCAGTCATTTGTGTCATGACCGTTCATATCATGAAATATGCAGTATTTTCCAGAATCGCGTTCTCTCTGCGATGGTTCCCTCCTCGGAGGCTTTGGATAGGAGATATCACCGTTTGTGTTCACGTAGATGTCGGTTAGTGACGAATTGAGCTCTGTGTACTTTTCATATCTAGGCCCTCTCCGGGGCTGAGCATTGTGGTCATTCTTGACAGCAACTTTCCCTCTGCCTTTTCCAGAATCAGACGGTTCTCCGTCTCTGAGCATGTTGACATCGAGAATTTTCTTTTCAGACATTGCATCTTCTTCACGTAGAAATCTATCCGATTCAAGGTAGAATTCGCTGAGATTCCGTGTTTGGTCCCGGTACAAGGATTTTTTGAACTCCGAGTTGTCCAAAACGCCGGATACTGCCGCCATCAATACCATAGATTGCTCAGGTCGATCAACTGATGCTGCTGCAACGTTGCACCTTTCCAGGAATGAGCGAAGAGTTTCTCTGGGTCCCTGTTTGATTGTAGTAAGCGACATGACATTCTTGGGACTAGCGATGTGGACCCGAAATTGTTCGATGAAGCGAGCGACCGACATGTTCCAGCTGTTGATCGATTCAGATTCCAACTGCCGAATCCACATAACATCTATATCAGTCAAAAAGAGAGGGAAGCACTTTGCCATGACGTTCTCCAATGCTGATAGAACTTCCATATGCCTTTTATAGCGCATCTGATGCACGGTAGGATCTGTCCTACCATTGTATGGTTCCAGAACTGGAAGTTTGAAATCCGATGGGTTGCGGGAATTCCTGATTTCCTGGGTGAATGGATTGTGATTAACGTCATCCATGTCACTCTGATAAGTGCGTCCTCTCGAGAGGCTTTCAATCAGATTGGCGAGCCGGTTGCCTTCAAAGATTTATTGCATACTGCCAAGATCAGAGCTGGTGCCCCCATTGTTGAGTCTAGAAGAGTATGGAAGTGTATCGGGAGCTTGGAAGGCTATCTGATTCGGTTCGATGGTGCCCGCATATTGTAGGTCCTGGAGGCCGAACTGGTTCGGTTCGTGGGGCCCAATCCGAACCGATGCTTGGTTGTCATTCCGAGCTACTTCGTGCTGCTGCACTCGCGCGGGTTCTATCCGAATCGGAGCGGATGTGGGTCGTGCTCGACCCGTGCCATGATTTCCAGAGGGGAAGCTGCTGCCCCCGAGCTTAGGTAATGATGCGGTTCAGAACGGGTCCGATCCGACCCGATGTGGATTGCCCCTTGTTTCCATCTGAACTGGGTTCTGATTTGCTGTGATGTGCTCGGGTTTGATAAGGACCGATTCGATCCTGTTCGCTTCAGCTGCTCGAGCCGTTTCCATGTTATTTCCAGCAAGTTGTGCGTTGCCGCTCAGCCTGCCTTCCATCCGAGCGAAGAATAGGTTGATCATCTCCTGTTGTTTGCGGAGGAGATCATCTTGCCTTGTCATCTGGGTTCTCAATTAAGCGATAACACCATCCATTTCTTCTTGCGTCAAGTATGCTGACGGTTTTTCATGTGAGGAAGCTTCACAGCTTGCCTCATTTCTCATGCCTTCGCCTTCAACACAAGAAATCTTTCGCTTAGCCATCGATTCAATAGCCAAATAATTCGCTTCCTTTAGAGCTAGAAATTGAAGTTGTCGTGTGCCCCCTTCTTGACGCCAAAATGTTAGACCGAAATTTGGGCCTATCACCCAAATGCTATCTGAAAACCTCACAATCACAGATTAATGCCGAAAAGGCAGTAAAATAAGAGGAGACACACGAGGTTTTTATAGTGGTTCGGCTCAAACCAAGCCTACGTCCACTTTATAGTTTCTTAAATCCTAAGAAGCTATTACAATACAGTTTGCTTGCGGCTTATACACGAAATCCTCGTGTTTACAATGAAAAGAAGTGAGAAAAGTGGAGATTATACACGAAATCCTCGTGTTATAAGGTGGAATTCGGCTTCCTTATTGAGCAATGACCTTGCGTGAAGTAGTGGTAGAAGCCATGATTAGTGAGAACCGAAAAGATCCTTTCAAATGTCCATCTCACGGTGTATTTATAAGCGTAGAGGGGCCTTGCCAGGCCCAGAAGCGGTCCAGTTCGGATGGGCCACGTGGAGGATAGAGAGGCCATCTCGGAGAAAGTGGAAGAAGTGGTCTTAAGATCGTGCAAGGATAGGTGGAAGCCGATCCGGATCAATAGGAAGCGGTTATGCTTTATGAATCAGTCAAACACATGATACAGGAGCAGGTCCGGGGGGTCGGTTCGGGTCCGAACCGAGTCGGTGTCTTCAATCCGAAGACTCCGTGTCCAATGCTTTGAAGATGGAGCGGATCGGGTTTGCTCCCTCCAATCTGATCCGTGCTGATGTGAATGCGAAGAGCAAGTGCCAAGCTGTCCATCTTAAGGCTGCGTCCGATCCGAACAGACTTGTCCGATCCGATCTGAGGATCTATTCAATGCTAAATTTCAGGTTTCCGGTTCTGCATGCGTTCACGGAAACAAGCATAACTTTCAAACCGTAAGTCCGTTTTAGCCAGACGAAAGCTCCATTCGAAGCTGATTCAGAGAGCTACAAGTGTTACATAGCTTAGCTTCGTAATTGCTGTTTTCGGGTCCAAAAGAGATCATTTGATAGGAGTTTCGGGCCTTTCTTTTTTCGTGATGCGATTTCGACCAAATCGTTGCCTGTCTTCTGATGCTTCCAATACTCAAGCGTATTGTTGATCAGAAATTCCATGTGTGACTGCTTTGACTAAAAAGCAGGTCAACTTTTTTCCCTCCAGAACATATCTTGCTGGTTGAAGGAAGATGTGTTCTGGATAATCCATGAAATCCAAGACCACGCCGGGCCTGCCAGTTGCAAGTATAATCCATACCTACGAAGAAAAGGAAGCAAATAGGTATGTCAAAACCTGACAAGTTTGATTACACTTTCGAGCATAAACCATGCTTGGGCGTTTTTTTGAGCATAAACCATACTCAAGGGACGTTCAAATCATCCCGCCAAAACCTGACGAGGGACCTAACCTTCCGGGTATAAGCCATACCAAGAAGTTCAAACTGAGCATAAGCCATACTTGAGTTTTATTGAGTTCCTTTGCCTAATCCTGACAAAACAATAAGTCGTTCCAGAGTATAATCCATACTTAAGAATCCTAGTGAGTACAATCCATACTCATGTCGGGATAGAAGTATACTTGCCAAAACCTGACAAGACAGTTTGTCCCTAGGCATAATCCATACCTAGTGGTCCGAGATAAGTATAAGCCATACTTTAATTGAGATTGAGAATCCTGCCACGACCTGACAAGACACTTAAATTCGCCAAACATAATTCATGCTCGGAAAGTCCTTCCTTATTCAATTCCAAGTACAAAACCAAAGCAAATCCTGATTGATTTGTCATCGAGTCCAGAGCACGTTTTGGAGCTAAATCCTAACCCCGAACGTGTGTACTACGATTTAGCCAATCAAAAATCCTAAAGAAAGCAAAAAGACATATCTTAAATCCACAGAAATGCTGAAAATGCAGAGTGATTCAATCCAGATCAGTTGATGATGAGCCTACGAGAGCTCGATCCAGGATCATTCCCTCTCCGTGGAGCAGGTGGAGGTAGCGCAGGTGCAGGCGCTGTTGGTTGTTTCACATACTCGGGTTGCTCTCCACGTCTAACCTGTTCCTCAATCAGATCTCTAAGATACCTGCAGTCATTTACTTCATGACCGTCCATATCATGAAATATGCAGTATTTTCCAGAATCGTGTTCTCTCTGCGATGGCTCCCTCCTGGGAGGCTTTGGATAGGAGATATCACCGTTTGTGTTCACGTAGATGTCGATTAGTGACGAATTGAGCTCTGTGTACTTTTCATATCTAGGCCCTCTCCGGGGCTGAGCGTTGCGGTCATTCTTGACAGCAACTTTCCCTTTGCCTTTTCCAGAATCAGACGGTTCTCCGTCTCTGAGCATGTTGACATCGAGAATTTTCTTTTTGGACTTTGCATCTTCTTCATGTAGAAATCTATCCGATTCAAGGTAGAATTCATTGAGATTCCGTGGTGGGTCCCGGTACAAGGAACTTTTGAACCTCGAGTGGTCCAAAAAGCCGGATACTGCCGCCATCAATACCATAGATTGCTCAGGTCGATCAACTGATGCAGCTGCAACGTTGAACCTTTCCAGGTATAAGCGCAGAGTTTCTCTGGGTCCCTGTTTGATTGTAGCAAGCGACATGACATTCTAGGGTCTAGCGATGTTGACCCGAAATTGTTCGAAGAAGCGAGCGACTAACATGTTCCAGCTATTGACCGACTCAGATTCCAACTGCCGAATCCACATAACATCTATATCAGTCAAAAAGAGAGGGAAGAACTTTGGCATGACGTTCTCCGATGCTGATTGAACTTCCATATGTCGTTTGTAGCGCATCATATGCACGGTAGGATCTGTCCTACCGTTGTATGGTTCCAGAACTGGAAGTTTGAAATCTGGTGGGTTGCGGGAATTCCTGATTTCCTGGGTGAATGGATTGTGATTAACGTCATCCATGTCACTCTGATAAGTGCGTCCTCTCGAGAGGCGTTCAATCAGATTGGCGAGCCGATCCCCTTCAAAGAGCTTTTGCAAACTGCCAAGATCAGAGTTGGTGCCCCCATTGTTGAGTCCAGAGGAGTGTGGAAGTGTATCGGGAGCTTGGAAGGCTATCCGATTTGGTTCGGAGGTGCCCCCATATTGTAGGTCGTGGAGGCCGAACCGGTTTGGTTCATGGGGCCCGATCTGAACCGATGCTTCGTTGCCATTCCGAGCTGCTTTGTGCTGCTGCACTCGCGTGGGTTCTATCCGAATCGGAGCGGACGTGGGTCGTGCTCGACCTGTGCTATGATTTACAGAGGTGAAGCTGCTGCCCCCGAGCTCAGGTAATGCTGCGGTTCAGATCGGATCGGATCCGACCCGATGTGGTTGCCCCTTGTTTCCATCTAAATTGAGTTCTGATTTGCTGTGATGTGCTCGGCTTGGATAAGGACCGATCCGATCCGGTTCGCTACAGCTGCTCGAGCCATTTCCATGTTATTTCCAGCAAGTTATGCGTTGCCGCTCGGCCTGCCTTCCATCCGAGCGAGGAATTGGTCGATCATCTCCTGTTGTTTGCGGAGGAGATCATCTTGACTTGTCATCAGGGTTCTCAATTCAGCGAGAACGCCGTCGATTTCTTCTCGCATCAAGTATGCTGACAGGTTTTCATGTGAGGAAGCTTCATGGCTTGCCTCGTTTCTCGTGCCTTCGCCTTCAACACGGGAAATCTTTCGCTTAGCCATCGATTCAATAACAAAATAATCCGCTTCCTTTAGAGCTAGAAATTGAAGTTGTCGTGTGCCCCCTTCCTGGCGCGCCAAAATGTTAGACCGAAATTTGGGCCTAACCTCCAAATGCTATGTGAAAACCTCACAATCACAGATTAATGCCGAAAAAGCAGTAAAATAAGAGGAGACACACGAGGTTTTTATAGTGGTTCGGCTCAAACCAAGCCTACGTCCACTTTATAGTTTCTTAAATCCTAAGAAGCTATTACAATACAGTTTGCTTGCGGCTTATACACGAAATCCTCGTGTTTACAATGAAAAGAAGTGAGAAATGTGGAGATTATACACGAAATCCTCGTGTTATAATGTGGAATTTGGCTTCCTTATTGAGCAATGACCTTGTGTTAAGTAGTGGTAGAAGCCATGATCAGTGAGAACCGAAAAGATCCCTTCAAATGTCCATCTCACGGTGCATTTATAGGCGTAGAGGGGCCTTGCCAGGCCCAGAAGCGGTCCGGTTCGGATGGGCCACGTGTAGGGTAGAGAGACCATCTCGGAGAAAGTGGAAGAAGTGGCCTTCAGATCGTGCAAGGACAGGTGGAAGCCGATCTGGATTAATAGGAAGCGGTTATGCTTTATGAATCAGTCAAACACACGATACAGGAGCAGGTCTAGGGGGTCGGTTCGGGTCCGATCCGAACCGAGTCGTTGTCTTCAATCTGAAGACTCCGTGTCCAATGCTTCGAAGGTGGAGCGGATCAGGTTTGCTCCCTCCAATCCGATCCGTGCTGATGTGAATGCGAAGAGCAAGTGCCAAGCTGTCCATCTTAAGGCAGCGTCCGATCCGAACAGACTTGTCCGATCCGATCCGAGGATCTATTCAATGCTAAATTCCAGGTTTTCGGTTCTGCATGCGTTCACGGAAACGAGCATAACTTTCAAACCGTAAGTCCGTTTTAGCCAGACGTAAGTTCGATTCGAAGCTGATTCAGAGAGCCACAAGTGTTACGGAGCTTAGCTCCGTAATTGCTGTTTTCGGGCCCAAAAGAGATCGTCTAATAGGAGTTTCAGGCCATTCTTTGTTCGTGATGCGATTTCGATCAAATCGTTGCCTGTCTTCTGACGATGCTTCCTATACTCGAGCGTATTGTTGATCAGAAATTCCATGTGTGACTGCTTTGACTAAAAAGCGGGTCAACATTTTCCCCCCCAGAACATATCTTGCTGGTTGAAGGAAGATGTGTTCTGGATAATCCATGAAATCCAAGGCCACGCCGGGCCTGCCAGTTGCAAGTATAATCCATACCTGCGAAGAAAAGGAAGCAAATAGGTATGTCAAAACCTAACAAGACTGATTACACTTTCGAGCATAAACCATGCTTGGGCGTTTGTTTGAGCATAAACCGTACTCAAGAGACGTTCAAATCATCCTGCCAAATCCTGACGAGGGACCTAACCTTCCGGGTATAAGCCGTACCAAGAAGTTCAAACTGAGCATAAGCCATACTCGTGTTTTATTGAGTTCCTTTGCCAAATCCTGACAAAACAATAAGCCGTTCCAGAGTATAATCCATACTTAAGAATACTAGTGAGTACAATCCATACTCATGTCGGGATAGAACTATACTTGCCAAAACCTGACAAGACAGTCCATCCCTAGGCATAATCCATGCCTAGGGGTCCGAGATAAGTATAAGCCATACTTTAATTGAGATTGAGAATCATGCCACAACCTGACAAGACATTTAAATTCGCCAAATATAATCCATGCTCGGAAAGTCCTTCCTTATTCAATTCCAAGTACAAAACCAAAGCAAATCCTGATTATTTTATCATCGAGTCCAGAGCAGGTTTTGGAGCTAAATCCTAACCCCGAACGTGTGTACTCCGATTTAGCCAATCGAAAAATCTAAAGAAAGCAAAGAGACATATCTTAAATCCTAAGAAATGCTGAAAATGCAGAGTGATCCAATCTAGATCAGTTGATGATGAGCCCACGGGAGCTCGATCTAGGATCATTCCCTCTCCGAGGAGCTGGTGGAGGTAGCGCAGGTGCAGGCGCTGCTGGTTGTTTCACATACTCGGGTAGCTCTCCACGTCTAACCTGTTCCTCAATCAGATCTCTAAGATGCTTGCAGTCATTTACGTCATGACCGTCCATATCATGAAATATGCAGTATTTTCCAGATTCGCGTTCTCTCTGCGATGGCTCCCTCGTGGGATACTTTGGATAGGAGATATCACCGTTTGTGATCACGTAGATGTCAGTTAGTGACGAATTGAGCTCTGTGTACTTTTCATATCTAGGCCCTCTCTGTGGCTGAGCGTTGCGGTCATTCTTGACAGCAACTTTCCCTTTGCCTTTTCAAGAATCAGACGGTTCTCCGTCTCTGAGCGTGTTGACATCGAGAATTTTGTTTTCGGACATTGCGTCTTCTTCACGTAGAAATCTATCTGATTCTAGGTAGAATTCGCTGAGATTCCGTGGTGGGTCCCGGTACAAGGATTTTTTGAACTCCGAGTTATCCAAAATGTCGGACACTGCCGCCATCAATACCATAGATTGCTCATGTCGATCAACTGATGCTGCTGCAACGTTGAACCTTGCCAGGAATGAGCACAGAGTTTCTCTGGGTCCCTGTTTGATTGTAGTAAGTGACATGACATTCTTGGGTCTAGCGATGTGGACCCGAAATTGTTCGATGAAGAGAGCGACCAACATGTTCCAGCTGTTGATCGACTCAGATTCCAACTGCCGAATCCACATAACAGCTGTATCAGTCAAAAAGAGAGGGAAGCACTTTGCCATGACGTTCTACGATGCTGATTGAACTTCCATATGCCGTTTATAGCGCATCAGATGCACGGTAGGATCTGTCCTACCGTTGTATGGTTCCAAAACTGGAAGTTTGAAATCTGGTGTGTTGCGGGAATTCCTGATTTCCTGAGTGAATGGATTGTGATTAACGTCATCCACATCACTCTGATAAGTGCTTCCTCTCGAGAGGCGTTCAATCAGATTGGCGAGCCGGTCGCCTTAAAAGAACTGTTGCAAACTGCCAAGATCAGAGCTAATGCCCCCATTGTTGAGTCCAGAAGAGTGTGCAAGTGTATCGGGAGCTTGGAAGGCTATTCGATTCGGTTCGGAGGTGCCCCCATATTGTAGGTCGCGGAGGTCGAACCGGTTCGATTCGTGGGGCCCGATTCGAACCGATGCTTGTTTGCCATTCCGAGCTGCTTCGTGCTGCTGCACTCGCGTGGGTTCTATCCGAATCGGAGCGGACGTGGGTCGTGCTCGACCCGTGCAATGATTTCTAGAGGGGAAGCTGCTGCCCCCGAGCTCAGGTAATGCTGCGGTTCAGATCGGATCAGATCCGACCGGATATGGATTGCCCCTTATTTCCATCTGAACTGGGTTCTGATTTGCTGTGATGTGCTCGGGTTGGATAAGGACCAATCCGATCCGGTTCGCTTAAGATGCTCGTCCCATTTCCATGTTATTTCCAGCGAGTTGTGCGTTGCCGCTCGGCCTACCTTCCATCCGAACGAAGAATTGGTCGATCATCTCCTGTTATTTGCGGAGGAGATCATCTTGCCTTGTCATTTGGGTTCTCAATTCAGCGAGAACGCCGTCTATTTCTTCTCGCGTCAAGTATGCTGACGGGTTTTCATGTGAGGAAGCTTCATGGCTTGCCTCGTTTCTCGTGTCTTCGTCTTCAACACGGGAAATCTTTCGCTTAGCCATCGATTCAATGGCCAAATAATCTGCTACCTTTAGAGCTAGAAATTGATGTTGTCATGTGCCACCTTCCTGGCACGCCAAAATGTTAGACCGAAATTTGGGCCTAATACCAAAATGCTATGTGAAAACTTCATAATCACAGATTAATGCCGAAAAAGCAGTAAAATAAAAGGAGACACACGAGGTTTTTATAGTTGTTCGGCTCAAACCAAGCCTACGTCCACTTTATAGTTTCTTAAATCCTAAGAAGCTATTACAATACAGTTTGCTTGCATCTTATACACGAAATCCTCGTGTTTACAATGAAAAGAAGCGAGAAAAGTGGAGATTATACAAGGAATCCTCGTGTTATAATGTGGAATTTGGCTTCCTTATTGAGCAATGACCTTGCGTGAAGTAGTGGTAGAAGCCATGATCAGTGAGAACCGAAAAGATCCCTTCAAATGTCCCTCTTACGGTGTATTTATAGGCGTAGAGGGGCCTTGCCAGGCCCAGAAGCGGTCCAGTTCGGATGGGCCACGTGGAGGGTAGAGAGGCCATCTCGGAGATAGTGGAAGAAGTGGTCTTCAGATCGTGCAAGGACAGGTGGAAGCCGATCCGAATCAATAGGAAGCGGTTATGCTTTATGAATCAGTCAAACACATGATACAATAGCAGGTCCAGGGGGTCGGTTCGGGTCCGATCTGAACCGAGTCGGTGTCTTTAATCCGAAGACTCCGTGTCCAATGCTTCGAAGGTGGAGCAGATCGGGTATGCTCCCTCCGATCCGATCTGTGCTGATGTGAATGCGAAGTGCAATTGCCAAGCAGTCCATCTTAAGGCAGCATCCGATCCGAATAGACTTGTCCGATCCGATCCAAGGATCTATTCAATGCTAAATTCCAGGTTTCCGGTTCTGCATGCATTCATGGAAACGAGCATAACTTTCAAACCGTAAGTCCGTTTTAGCCAAACAAAAGCTCGATTCGAAGCTGATTCAGAGAGCTACAAGAGTTACGGAGCTTAGCTCCGTAATTACTGTTTTCGGGCCCAAAGAGATCGTCTGATAGGAGTTTCGGCCCTTTCTTTGTTCATGATGCGATTTCGACCAAATCGTTGCCTGTCTTCTGACGATGCTTCCAATACTCGAGCGTATTGTTGATCAGAAATTCCATGTGTGACTGCTTTGACTAAAAAGCGGGTCAACATTTTGCCCCCCAGAATATATCTTGCTGGTTGAAGGAAGATGTGTTCTGGATAATCCATGAAATCCAAGGCCACGCCGGGCCTGCCAGTTGCTAGTATAATCCATACCTGCGAAGAAAAGGAAGCAAATAGGTATGTCAAAACCTAACAAGACTGATTACACTTTTGATCATAAACCATGCTTGGGCGTTTGTTTGAGCATAAACCATACTCAAGAGACGT
Organism: Allium sativum; assembly: GCA_030737875.1. NCBI lineage: Eukaryota > Viridiplantae > Streptophyta > Magnoliopsida > Asparagales > Amaryllidaceae > Allium > Allium sativum. The sequence continues at coordinate 392,385,440 of CM060922.1, forward strand.
TCAAATCATCCTACCAAAACCTGACGAGGGACCTAACCTTCCGGGTATAAGCCTTACCAAGAAGTTCAAACTGAGCATAAGCCATACTCGAGTTTTATTGAGTTCCTTTTCCAAATCCTCACAAAACAATAAGCCGTTCCAGAGTATAATCCATACTTAAGAATCCTAGTGAGTACAATCCATACTCATGTTGGAATAGAACAATACTTGCCAAAACCAGACAAGACAGTCCATCCCTAGGCATAATCCATGCCTAGGAGTCCGAGATAAGTATAAGCCATACTTTAATTGAGATTGAGAATCCTGCCACGACCTGACAAGACCCTTAAATTCGCCAAATATAATCCATGCTCGGAAAGTCCTTCCTTATTCAATTCCAAGTACAAAACCAAAGCAAATCCTGATTGGTTTGTCATCGAGTCCAGAGCACGTTTTGGAGCTAAATCCTAACCCCGAACGTGTGTACTCCGATTTAGCCAATCGAAAAATCTAAAGAAAGCAAAGAGACATATTTTAAATCCTAAGAAATGCTGAAAATGCAGAGTGATCCAATCCAGATCAGTTGATGATGAGCCCACGGGAGCTCGATCCAGGATCATTCCCTCTCCGAGGAGCTGGTGGAGGTAGCGCAGGTGCAGGCGCTGCTGGTTGTTTCACATACTCGGGTAGCTCTCCACGTCTAACCCGTTCCCCAATCAGATCCCTAAGATGCCTGCAGTCATTTATGTCATGACCGTCCATATCATGAAATATGCAGTATTTTCCAGAATCGCGTTCTCTCTGCGATGGCTCCCTCCTGGGAGGCTTTGGATAGGAGATGTCACCGTTTGTGATGACGCAGATGTCGGTTAGTGACGAATTGAGCTCTGTGTTCTTTTCATATCTAGGCCCTCTCCAGGGCTGAGCGTTGCGGTCATTCTTGACAGCAACTTTCCCTTTGCCTTATCCAGAATCAGACGGTTCTCCGTCTCTGAGCATTTTGACATCGAGAATTTTCTTTTTGGACATTGCTTCTTCTTCATGTAGAAATCTATCCGATTCAAGGTAGAATTCGCTGAGATTCCGTGGTGGGTCCCGATACAAGGATTTTTGAACTCCGAGATGTCCAAAACGCCGGATACTATCGCCATCAATACCATAGATTGCTCAGGTCGATCAACGGATGCTGCTGCAACGTTGAACCTTTCCAGGAATGAGCACAGAGTTTCTCTGGGTCGCTATTTGATTATAGTAAGCGACATGACATTCTTGGGTCTAGCGATGTGGACCCGAAATTGCTCGATGAAGCAAGCGACCAACATGTTCTAGCTGTTGATCGACTCAAATTCCAACTGCCGAATCCATATAACAGCTATATCAGTCAAAAAGAGAGGGAAGCACTTTGCCATGACGTTCTCCGATGCTGATTGAACTTCCATATGCCGTTTATAGCGCATCATATGCACGGTAGGATATGTCCTACCGTTGTATGGTTCCAGAACTGGAAGTTTGAAATCTGGTGGGTTGCGGGAATTCCTGATTTCCTGAGTGAATGGATTGTTATTAATGTCATCCACGTCACCCTGATAAGTGCTTCCTCTCAAGAGGCGTTCAATCAAATTGGCGAGTCGGTCGCCTTCAAAGAGCTGTTGCAAACTGCCAAGATCAGAGCTGGTGCCCCCATTGTTGAGTCCAGAAGAGTGTGGAAGTGTATCGGGAGCTTGGAAGGCTATCCGATTCAGTTCGGAGGTGTCCCCATATTGTAGGTCGCGGAGATCGTACCGGTTCGGTTCGTGGGGCCCGATCCGAACCGATGCTTGGTTGCCATTCCGAGCAGCTTCGTGCTGCTGCACTCGCGTGGATTCTATCCGAATCGGAGCGGATGTGGGTCGTGCTCGACCCGTGCCATGATTTCCAGAGGGGAAGCTGCTGCCCCCGAGCTCAGGTAATGCTGCGGTTCGGATCGGATCGGATCCGACCCGATGTGGATTGCCCCTTGTTTCCATCTGAACTGGGTTATGATTTGCTGTGATGTGCTCGGGTTGGATAAGGACCGATCCGATTCGGTTCGCTTCAGCTGCTCGTCCCGTTTCCATGTTATTTCCAGCGAGTTGTGCGTTGCCGCTCGGCCTACCTTCCATCCGAACGAAGAATTGGTCGATCATCTCCTGTTATTTGCGGAGGAGATCATCTTGCCTTGTCATCTGGGTTCTCAATTCAGCGAGAACGCCGTCCATTTCTTCTCGCGTCAAGTATGCTGATGGGTTTTCATGTGAGGAAGCTTCATGGCTTGCCTCGTTTCTCGTGTCTTCGCCTTCAACACGGGAAATCTTTCGCTTAGCCATCGATTCAACAGCCAAATAATCCGCTTCCTTTAGACCTAGAAATTGAAGTTGTCGTGTGCCCCCTTCCTGGCGCACCAAAATGTTAGACCGAAATTTGGGCCTAACACCCAAATGCAATGTGAAAACCACAATCACAGATAAATGCCGAAAAAGCAGTAAAATAAAAGGAGACACACGAGGTTTTTATAGTGGTTCAGCTCAAACCAAGCCTACATCCACTTTATAGTTTCTTAAATCCTAAGAAACTATTACAATATAGTTTGCTTGCGGCTTATACACGAAATCCTCGTGTTTACAATGAAAAGAAGCGAGAAAAGTGGAGATTATACACGAAATCCTCGTGTTATAATGTGGAATTTGGCTTCCTTATTGAGCAATGACCTTGCGTGAAGTAGTGGTAGAAGCCATGATCTGTGAGAACCGAAAAGATCCCTTCAAATGTACCCCCGATCCAATCCATGCTGATGTGAATGCGAAGTGCAAGTGCCAAGCTGTCCATCTTAAGGCAGCGTCCGATCCGAACAGACTTGTTCGATCCGATCCGAGGATCTATTCAATGCTAAATTCCAGGTTTCCAGTTCTGCATGCGTTCACGGAAATGAGCATAACTTTCAAACCGTAAGTCCGTTTTAGCCAAACGAAAGCTCGATTCGGAGCTGATTCGGAGAGCTACAAGAGTTACGGAGCATATCTCCGTAATTGCTGTTTTCGGGCACAAAAGAGATCGTCTGATAGAATTTTCGGGCCTTTCTTTGTTCGTGATGCGATTTCGACCAAATCGTTGCATGCCTTCTGACGATGCTTCCAATACTCGAGCGTATTGTTGATCAGAAATTCCATGTGTGTCCGCTTTGACTAAAAAGCGGGTCAACATTTTGCCCCCCAGAACATATCTTGCTGGTTGAAGGAAGATGTGTTCTGGATAATCCATGAAATCCAAGGCCACGCCGGGCCTGCCAGTTGCAAGTATAATCCATACCTGCGAAGAAAAGGAAGCAAATAGGTATGTCAAAATCTGACAAGACTAATTACACTTTCGAGCATAAACCATGCTTGGGCGTTTGTTTGAGCATAAACCATACTCAAGAGACATTCAAATCATCCTGCCAAAACCTGACGAGGGACCTAACCTTCCGAGTATAAGCCGTACCAAGAAGTTCAAACTGAGCATAAGCCATACTCGAGTTTTATTGAGTTCCTTTTCCAAATCCTCACAAAACAATAAGCCGTTCCAGAGTATAATCCATACTTAAGAATCCTAGTGAGTACAATCCATACTCATGTTGGAATAGAACAATACTTGCCAAAACCAGACAAGACAGTCCATCCCTAGGCATAATCCATGCCTAGGAGTCCGAGATAAGTATAAGCCATACTTTAATTGAGATTCAGAATCCTGCCACGACCTGACAAGACCCTTAAATTCGCCAAATATAATCCATGCTCGGAAAGTCCTTCCTTATTCAATTCCAAGTACAAAACCAAAGCAAATCCTGATTGGTTTGACATCGAGTCCAGAGCACCTTTTGGAGCTAAATCCTAACCCCGAACGTGTGTACTCCGATTTAGCCAATCGAAAAATCTAAAAAAAGCAAAGAGACATATCTTAAATCCTAAGAAATGCTGAAAATGCAGAGTGATCCAATCCAGATCAGTTGATGATGAGCCCACGAGAGCTCGATCTAGGATCATTCCCTCTACGAGTAGCTGGTGGAGGTAGCGCAGGTGCAGGCGCTGTTGGTTGTTTCACATACTCGGGTAGCTCTCCATGTCTAACCCGTTCCTCAATTAGATCTCTAAGATGCCTGCAGTCATTTACGTCATGACCGTCCATATCACGAAATATGCAGTATTTTCCAGAATTGCGTTCTCTCTGCGATGGCTCCCTCCTGGGAGGCTTTGGATAGGAGATATCACCGTTTGTGTTCACGTAGATGTTGGTTAGCGACGAATTGAGCTCTGTGTACTTTTCATATCTAGGCCCTCTCCAGGGCTGAGCGTTGCGGTCAATCTTGACAGCAACTTTCCCTTTGCCTTTTCCAGAATCAGACGGTTCTCCTTCTCTGAGCATGTTGACATCGGGAATTTTTTTTCCGGACATTGCGTCTTCTTCACGTAGAAATCTATCCGATTCAAGGTAGAATTCGCTGAGATTCCGTGGTGGGTCCCGGTACAAGGATTTTTTGAACTCCGACTTGTCCAAAACACCGGATACTGCCGCCATCAATACCATAGATTGCTCAGGTTGATCAACTGATGTTGTTGCAACGTTGAACCTTTCCAGGAATGAGCACAGAGTTTCTCTGGGTCTCTGTTTGATTGTAGTAAGCGACATGACATTCTTGGGTCTGGCGATGTGGACCCGAAATTGTTCGATGAAGCAAGCGACCAACATGTTCCAGCTGTTGATCGACTCAGATTCCAACTGCCGAATCCACATAACATCTATATCAGTCAAAAAGAGAGGGAAGCACTTTGCCATGACGTTCTCCGATGCTGATTGAACTTCCATATGCCGTTTATAGCGCATCAGATGCACGGTAGGATCTGTCCTACCGTTGTATGGTTCCAGAACTGGTAGTTTGAAATCTGGTGGGTTGCGGGAGTTCCTGATTTCCTGAGTGAATGGATTGTGATTAACGTCATCCACATCACTCTGATAAGTGCTTCCTCTCGAGAGGCGTTCAATCAGATTGGCGAGCCGGTCGCCTTCAAAGAGCTGTTGCAAACTGCCAAGATCAGAGCTGGTGCCCTTATTGTTGAGTCCAGAAGAGTGTGGAAGTGTATCGGGAGCTTGGAAGGATATCTGATTAGGTTTGGAGGTGTCCCCATATTGTAGGTCGCGGAGGTCGAACCGGTTCGGTTCATGGGGCCCGATCCGAACCGATGCTTGGTTGCCATTCCGAGCTGCTTCGTGCTGCTGCACTCGCGTGGGTTCCATTTGAATCGGAGCGGACGTGGGTCGTGCTCGACCCGTGCCATGATTTCCAGAGGGGAAGCCGTTGCCCCCGAACTCAGGTAATGTTGCGGTTCGGATCGGATCGGATCCGACCCGATGTGGATTGCCCCTTGTTTCCATCTGAACTGGGTTCTGATTTGCTGTAATGTGCTCGGGTTGGATAAGGACCGATCCGATCCGGTTCGCTTCAGCTGCTCGTCCCGTTTCTATGTTATGTCCAGCGAGTTGTGCGTTGCCGCTTGGCCTGCCTTCCATCCGAGCGAAGAATTGGTCGATCATCTCCTGTTGTTTGCGGAGGAGATCATCTTGCTTGTCATCTGGGTTCTCAATTCAACGAGAATGCCGTCCATTTCTTCTCGCATCAAGTATGCTTACGGGTTTTCATGTGAGGAAGCTTCATGGCTTGTCTCGTTTCTCATGTCTTCGCCTTCAACACGGGAAATCTTTCGCTTAGCCATCGATTCAATAGACAAATAATCCGCTTCCTTTAGAGCTAGAAATTGAAGTTGTCGTGTGCCCCCTTCCTGGCGCGCCAAAATGTTAGACCGAAATTTGGGCCTAACACCCAAATGCTATGTGAAAACCTCACAATCGCAGATTAATGCCGAAAAAGCAGTAAAATAAAAGGAGACACACGAGCTTTTTATAGTGGTTCGGCTCAAACCAAGCCTACGTCCACTTTATAGTTTCTTAAATCCTAAGAAGCTATTACAATACAGTTTGCTTGCGGCTTATACACGAAATCCTCGTGTTTACAATGAAAAGAAGCGAGAAAAGTGGAGATTATAAACGAAATCCTCGTGTTATAATGTGGAATTTGGCTTCCTTATTGAGCAATGACCTTGCGTGAATTAGTGGTAGAAGCCATGATCAGTGAGAACCAAAAAGATCCCTTCAAATGTCCCCCTTACGGTGTATTTATAGGCGTAGAGGGGCCTTGCCAGGCCCAGAAGCGGTCCAGTTCGGATGGGCCATGTGGAGGGTAGAGAGGCCATCTCGGAGAAAGTGGAAGAAGTGGTCTTCAGATCGTGCAAGTACAGGTGGAAGCCGATCTGGATCAATAGGAAGCGGTTATTCTTTATGAATCAGTCGAACTCATGATACAGGAGCAGGTCTAGGGGGTCGGTTCGGGTCCGATCCGAACCGAGTCGGTGTCTTCAATCCGAAGACTCCGTGTCCAATGCTTCGAAGGTGGAGCGGATCGGGTATGCTCCCTCCGATCTGATCCGTGCTGATGTGAATGCAAAGTGCAAGTGCCAAGCTGTCCATCTTAAGGTAGCGTCCGATCCAAACAGCCTTGTCTGATCCGATCCGAGGATCTATTAATGCTAAATTCCAAGTTTCCGGTTCTGCATGCATTCATGGAAACGAGCATTACTTTCAAACCGTAAGTCCGTTTTAGCTAAACAAAAGCTCGATTCGAAGCTGATTCAGAGAGCTACAAGAGTTACGGAGCTTAGCTCCGTAATTGCTGTTTTCGGGCCCAATAGAGATCGTTTGATACGAGTTTCAGGCCTTTCTTTGTTCATGATGCGATTTCGACCAAATCGTTGCCTGTCTTCTGACGATGCTTCCAATACTCGAGCGTATTGTTGATCAGAAATTCCATGTGTGACTGCTTTGACTTAAAAGTGGGTCAACATTTTGCCCCCAGAACATATCTTGTTGGCTGAAGGAAGATGTGTTCTGGATAATCCATGAAATCCAAGGCCACGCCGGGCCTGCCAATTGCAAGTATAATCCAGACCTGCGAAGAAAAGGAAGCAAATAGGTATGTCAAAACCTGACAAGACTGATTACACTTTCGAGCATAAACCATGCTAGGGCGTTTGTTTGAGCATAAACCATACTCAAGAGACATTCAAATCATCCTGTCAAAACCTGACGAGGGACCTAACCTTCCGGGTATAAGCCGTACAAAGAAGTTCAAACTGAGCATAAGCCATACTCGAGTTTTATTGAGTTCCTTTGCCAAATCCTGACAAAATAATTAGCCGTTCCAGAGTATAATCCATACTTAAGAATCCTAGTGAGTATAATCCATACTCATGTCGGGATAGAACTATATTTGCCAAAACCTGACAAGACAGTCTATCCCTAGGCGTAATCCATGCCTAGGGGTCCGAGATAAGTATAAGCCATACTTTAACTGAGATCGAGAATCCTGCCACAACCTGACAAGACACTTAAATTCGCCAAATATAATCCATGCTCGGAAAGTCCTTCCACTACAACAAAAATAATCTATTACAACGTCCGTTTTACAACGGCCCTCTATTGCCCGTTGTAATAGAATGTTATCACAACGGTCATTTATGGACCGTTGTAATAGATGTCCTATACAATACCCTTTTTACAATGGACAAGGTCTGACTGTTGTAATAGATTGCTATTACAACGGTCATTGAAGGCCCGTTGTAATAGATGTCAATTTTACAACGTTCGCAAAATGTCCGTTGTAATCTTTGTTTATTTTACAACGGTCACAAAATGCCCATTGTAAGAGATGCTAATTTAACAATAGGTAACGCCCGTTGTAATAGGTACCCATTTTGCATCTCTCATAACATACCCGTTTTAACCAATGTCAATTTTACAATGATCATAAATTGCATGTTGTAATAAATATTTATTTACCAATTTTTGGCAATCAATAATTAATAATTACAATACTTTTTAAAATTAATTTTGATTTTTTATTATCTTTTTTTCTACAGTCAACAAAATGAATTTTTGACAGTTCCATCATAGAAATCTTCACTTGTGTCTAAAAAAAGGTAACCATGGTTGTAACGAACCAAAATTTTTGACATTTAAAAATATGAATTAATTTGGGTTTTCTATTTTAGAAATTGAATTTTATTTATAATTTTGAAATTTAGTTTATTTAACTTGGTTTTGAATGAAATCTTTTGAGTATAAATTATTTTGGATACGTAAATTTGAGTGGTTTCGTCAAATTTTAACGCTATTAACGTTTTAAATTTTATTGAAATATATTATTTGAGAAATCATGAATTTGTTTATAATTTAAACTTGAGTTTATTTATTTTTAGATTTGAATCGGATTTTAGTAATTTATTTCAGTTGAATTTGGAATGTATTTTAAATGTGTAAGGAATAAACTTGTATTTTGTTATTTAGGGTATAATAAGTGGTATATACTCTTTAAAATTTTGTTTATAAGTTTGCCACTTTATGTAATTTGAAGAAAAAAAACATTTTTGGTGTACATTTGTTGACAACACGTGTTTACCCTGTTCTGATTATTTCAACGCAATCCTTTCTCTTGTGAAAACCGTCCTCTTTTATTTTTTTTCCTTTCTATTTTAGTTCAGCTGAGAAAATTCACCTTTCCCAAATCGAATTCCCAAATCAAAGTTTTCATGGCCACCGTGAAGAAGGAAAACCATCTTGCTCTCGCTAATCAAATTACCCCCAAAATCAGTATTCATGGCAACCGATAATTTATCCCCATATACTTTCCTAAAATCAAATCCGCCTCTCTGTCCCTCTTCCATAAATCGTGTTCTGCCTGCTGTGGTGCCTCCTCCGCGCCTTGAAAACCGCAGCCACCTCAAAGCCGGAACCCCATCTAGAACAGCGCCACCTCTTGGTAGCGCTCCGACCACTAACGTGGCACCTGGCCTGTCACGTTCACTTGCGCTAATCAAGATCGACGTCGACTGCTCCTCCATCGTACGAAGCCCGCATCACCGCCATTCAAATCGAGATGCGTTTCCTGCGCCTTCTTTCCACTGTACAGGTGAGTCTCAAACTCAGGATTTCTATTGTTTTCAAGAATTAAATTTCAACTCATACTAAATATGATAGTGGTACCTTGTGATTGTTGAAGTTGTGATATTGGTGGCCTTATGATGCTGCTCTGAATTAAATACATGCATTTTTATTGAAACCTGCGCAAGTTCCTGGGTTTGCACCCTGGAATACATACCTTAAACTGCCTGATTTGCCACAGATTGTTGGAATAAAAGTTTTCCATTAGTACTTGGTCATGAAATTTCATGTAGTTGATTATTGAAATCTATTAAACGTGATGTATCACAACTAAAAGTCCACATTACCCAAACTTTATCCCAAACCATATTCGTTAAAGTCTGATGTTTATTCAAAAATGATATATAGAACTACATGCACTAATTTATACCATTTAAAAATATAACATGCATTAAATACAGATCTGAATGATCTTTGGAAAGGGATAACAATATAAATTGGAGAACTCTTATTATATGAATATATATAGTTGTAACCTGTTATTCTTAACTTCAGTCATACTGAAAATTGGAAATCGAAAATGCAATTGAGAAGGAACAAAACCATTTCTTTTAGTAAGATATTCAATGATATGATGAAATAGTTCCCATTGATCTAGTTAGAAGATGAATATTCCAAATATAATTCCACTTATATTTCTTCTTCTGTCCATGTGTGATGCACGTTCGCAGGTGTGGTTAGTATTAAAAATCACTATTTGTAAGCTTTGTTGGATTGTACAACATGAATTTGAAATATACGTAATTTTGTATATTTTTATCCATATATCTTCACAGTTAAACCGTTTATTGAAACAATAATGAGACTAAGTTATATAAAAAATAATAAAACACTAATCTAATGTTGAATTTCCCTTTAGATTAATATCATTATGACCACTTGTAAGACTTAAATTGATGTAAAAAAAAAATCTCCCTGCTATTTTTAGGTTATAAAAAAAGTCTATAACAACCAAAGTGCAATTGTATCAATCGAAGTGCAGTTGTATTCCTCAGCATAGGTAGTATGTAGATGATGGAGTTAAAAATAACATATAAGAAATAATTTTACATAACCACAATTTTATGTCAGTAGTAATCCTAAATTATTTTTTCATATATGTTTGAAATATAGTTAACTTACTGGTGTAATTTATAAAAGTACTAGTTGAAAATCAGAAAAGAAAAAACATCAAAATATGAAAAAGCATATTAATGGGATTTATAAAAGTGGAATTTGTAATATAAATCTAGTTTAGATATAGTCAGAGAGCCAAGACAAACCATGTGGACCATAAATCATTGAAAACAAATGAATACATAAAGAAAATGGCTTGGGAATAGAATTTTGTTAACGGGTTTTCTGATGAAAATAGCACTGTCATTAGATGCCTCCATTTGCTTTTCCATAGGACTATCAAAACTTATATCTTGCAAGAATAAGCAAAAGAAACTAATAGTATGAAGCTTTTATCATGCAAGACAACCAAACGTTGTAAAATGAGGAATCAACAAAGAGATAAATATAGAAATGAATATATTCAAATCAAAATTTTTTGAGAAGATGAACATTTTAGGAAAGAATAAAATTCATGGGTTGTTAATAAGCAAACAGATTTGGGAAGAGATTGTAAATTGACAAAACTTCTTCCAATAATGTCATTGCTATCAGAAAAAATAAATAAATAGTTACCAATTACTCACACAATATGCAATCAATCCTTACTAATGGTATCTTCTTGCCCTCATTGCACACCAGAGAAATCACGTATGTAACATTCAGTACAATCACAAAAAAGAGACTCGTATGTAACAGTACAAAATATATTTTGCAAATCTTTCTCAATGGATAGGCTAAACCTAGAGCAATAAACAAATGAAACAATATATTTTGCAAAATTTTCTTCAGAGGCCTAAGGAAATTTTTATTATTTCAGTTTTCCTGACCGACTGAGTTGCACCGTCACGTCCAGCACAAAGGCATAGAATGCAAAGTGACAGATCTGCATATGCATTGTTCTCAGAATCTTGCGTATAGTTAGCATATTTCGATATCAAATTACGATTGCAAGTTGAATGTTACTGAAGAAGATCCAAGGACTCCAAATTACTAATTCTAACTACGGAACAATAAGCAGTTAGATAAGTTGCTAACTGAAAAAATAAATTCGAGGAATAAAATTACATAAACCAAATTTTCAAACATAATGAAATGATAGCTTGAACAGAAGTTCAAATTTTTGATATAACTAAGGAAGGAGAAGGTAGGCTTTGCTTTAATTTCAATAGTTCAGCTTTCAGATCAATCAGTATTTTGCATGGATAAAACAATATGAAATAGATGCAGAATTGTAGTCATAATGTGATGCGTCATTAGAATTATATGTAAAAATATGACCTCTTTTTCCATACTAGATCTGTGATGAAGCTCACCCATTATCTCTGATATGAAAGCCTATGCAAATAGATCCAGGAATTATTTAGCCAAGCTGGACAAAATTTTAGCACGCATCAAATATACAAAGAATGAATCAATGAATATAATATGAAAAGCACTTTTTATCGAGTTAATTCGAGAGGTAGCCTATAGCAGTGAGATTGATGATAACATGAGTTCTCAAAAATCCTAGGCATTCAAAACAACATTGTCGGATCACTCTGAATTACTTCCCTTTTAAGTTTTTACATTCCAGTTTATGAAAACAAATTGATAGCTGAACTAAGAACCTGTCTGTTTACGTCATCACCTTGCACTCTTGCAAGCCAACGTTCACACTTCCAATTAGCTATTCAGCACAATTAATTTTTTTCTCCATTCTATTGATTTTAACAAATTTCCCAAAAACGGTTCCATACCAGAACATGGAAGAATTTTGCACTAATGGGTGGAGATGGTTGAAGTATATTAGAGTACATCAAATATCTCTGGTATTATTATGTTTAAGTTTATTTTGATTATCAACACATACAATTGATAGATTAAGAGAAGTGGCAGATCAAATGAACATGAAATAGCCTTGAAGATGGCTAGCCTAGCCTTTCTATTCATATATTTGCCTATTTTGTTTGATAATCTAATTTACTTTCCTTTGGAGGTTTTACATTCCAATTTATGAAAAAAATTGATAGCTGATCTAAGAACCTGTCTGTTTACGTCATCACCTTGCACTCTTGCAAGCCAACATTCACACTTCCAATAATTAGCTATTCAGCACAATTAATTTTTTTCTCCATTCTATTGATTTTAACAAATTTCCATAAAAATTAAACGAAATTAGCATTTCACTTACGAATTCCACTTATGTTTTGCCTTATTTTTACCACATGAAATTTACATTCTATACGAAAGCTCGGTTGAGTTTTCTCTTGTTGTTCCAATGATTGCTGTAGCTAATTGCTTTGTATTGATAATCAGTATATATATTAGCAAAAATTTCTTGCAATTTATGTGTTTTACTTTTTTTTATCTTAATGACATGTTTCCCATACTAAAGCGTAGCTCATCGGTTCATCCAAGCGGCCAAATTGTTCGCTTCCAATATTCGCTTGATTCGACAAACTGTTTGATAATCCGAGACCAAAGCCATTTTCAGCCATTTCCTATAGAAAGACCGAAATCAAATACAGTTTCTTAACGGGTATCCATCCCGGTTGGGTTGCTTGGGTACACCTGAAATTAAAAAAGAAGAGCTTATGTTGTCAATGAAGGAGGCGAGGAAAGTGTTTAGAGCAACACAACTTGAGAATCTTTGGACGAAACTGAGGATGATGGATAAAGATCGGATTCTTTTCAAGGAACGTATGGAGATGTGCGGTGAGTCTTGGGTTTTGGATGAGGGTGTTTCTCTTACTAAGGCTATTGATCAATCAGGTGATGTTATTGTCTTGGCATACGTACTTTTTCTTCGCCCCTATCAGGTTATTATTCGTCTATTTAACTCTTTTTATTTGGTATTTTACTATGATAAAAAACAAATTAGATAGTGAATTGGGTTTATTTTCTTTTTTTCTGGTCTATCAATAGTCATTTGTTTTATCATTTTTATTTTCAGAGTTATATTTGATGTGTTTACTGTGTTTTCATTTGTGTGAAATGCATGTGTAATTTTTTTATAGGGGAAGGTGATTTGTGAAATTACATTGTTTTTAAAAATACAAAATTGGTACTTTCTTTGACAACAGATTTGTTGAACACAATAAGTAGAATGCACCCAAAATAAAAAAGAAAAAAAAGACAGCAAATACTACAGAATTTTTCATCATACGCATGTAGTAATACTACCTATTCATGAAATCATATTGAACCGGAGATTAGTGTGCAGTTAATCTACTGACAGTAAACTGATATTTTTTTTCCTTTTACCTTTGTTCTTTTGAAATCTTATCATAATATGAGTCAACGCAAACGCACTAATATGAGTCAACACTAATACATTAGGAAAAAGATTCAGAAAAATCCTACACTAGTTAGTAACCATTTTTTATTTTGATCTTGCACTTTCAGTCTACAGGCATGCTTCAAAGTTTGGTAAAAATAACATTTAGGAGTGGTTGAGTTACTCCTATAAGCATTAACACCAGCAATAATCATCTAAAAGAAGTGTTTCTTTTCTTTTGCAATCTAGAGTTTACGAAGATGATGTAGGGATTATCTCAAAAGAATAGATATTAATGCAATCGCCAATCAACGCCTATGAGATGGAAAATATATAATATTAAGGTTTATGAAATGATAGGCGAACACCATATTAATTACCTTTGTTTTAAAATATGTTGGGAATCCACTTAGACTCCTCATGCTAATCAGAATTGAGATTAAGTGGGCAAATTTTACATAAAATATCATGTTCATTACTACTAATTTTATTACATAAACATGCAAGTTTTGAAACTAAATTCGATAGCAGACTTGGTTATGTCATATTGGCAATTTTATTTTGTTTGATTGTTGCATAACATTTTTTTCTTAATAAATATACTAAAGCACGATCTGGGTGGTGTCAGTTTGCTATCTTAAGTTGTTCCATTAATTTTTTTTTTCTATCCTTGTAGATGCAAGCCTGCTTGCGTAATTAGTTTTGATTCTTTGAAATAAATCTGTTTCTATAATAAGCTCTCAGAAGGGAGCATAAAATGACTTTCACTACGACCAAAAATTGCCTTTTTTACCGCCTATGTATCTTTTCCTTTTTTCCCCTTAATTTTCTGTCATTAGATATGTTTCTTTTTCACTACAACTAGTTGTTGTTCAAGGCACAACAACTAAATTGTTGTGCTCTGCACAGCAACTTAGTTGTTGTGCCTTGAACTGCAACTTAGTTGCTGTGCTGAAACACAGCTACTAAGTAGCTTCAGCAACTTAGTTGCTGTGCCGAAGCACAACAACTAAGTTGTTGTGCCGAAGCACATCAACTAAGTTCGTATATAATTGTATTAATTCTTCCTTTGGTCATATAATTGTAGAAATAAAAGTTCGTATATAATGTCAGTTACAAATACAAATATTTTTACTTAAAATACAACTGCAAACTGTGGATATGGTGGTGTCTAAACTGTGTCTAAACCGAAGTAGGAAGACTATGGAACCAAAGGCTGTAAGGTTAAAGCAATGCAAGACCTAGATGTTGTATAATAAGTTTTGACTAGTGTATAATAATATATTCTCTCTACATTTGGTAACTTTTTTTTTCTTTTTTTGCAGTCACCCCGTGCTAGTAACTATATGCAGACTCAAGATCAACAGGCCGTTGGATCTACCGTCGCGTGGCACAAAGATTACCTTTCCTTGGTCTAGTGTTGGTACTTATGAAACTAGTTATGTAATTTATGTTAGAACTATGTCGACGTAACTTATCTAACCTTTTGAAATGTAAACTTATCTAGTCTTTTGGAGTATAAACTTATCGAACTTTTTGAAATGTGTTGGAATTATATGATTCTTGCTTCAGTCTTTTAGTATGTGTTATTATGTGATTTTGATTGTTGCATTACAGTATTTATTGCATGCTAAAATATTCATTATAATGAGGGATGTATATCGCAGCAGTTATATTTAAATTTGCTATTACAACGGGCAAAAACCGTTTCAATATACTGTATTACAACGGGCAAAGGCCGCTTGTAATTTATTAGCTATTACAACGGGTTAATAACCATTGTCATAGAGTCATTGCACGTGACAGAGCAAGTTATTACAACGGTCTTTTACAACAGTCATTCCCCGTTGTCAAATAGTCCGGAGCTATTACGACGGTGCATATTCAAACGGGCGTATGCCCGTTGTTAAATGCATATTACAATGGTTTTTGCCCATTATAAAATGACTGTTTTGTTGTAGTGTTCCTTGTTCAATTCCAAGTACAAAACCAAAGCAAACCCTGATTGGTTTGACATCGAGCCGAGAGCACGTTTTGGAGCTAAATCCTAACCCCGAATGTGTGTACTCCGATTTAGCCAATCGAAAAATCTAAAAAAAGCAAAGAGACATATCTTAAATCCTAAGAAATGCTGAAAATGCAGAGTGATCCAATCCAGATCAGTTGATGATGAGCCCACGAGAGCTCGATCTAGGATCATTCCCTCTCCGAGGAGCTGGTGGAGGTAGCGCAGGTACTGGCGCTGCTGGTTGTTTCACATACTCGGGTAGCTCTCCACGTCTAACCCGTTCCTCAATTCGATCTCTAAGATGCCTGCAGTCATTTACGTCATGACCGTCCATATCACGAAATATGCAGTATTATTCAGAATCGCGTTATCTCTGCGACGGCTCCCTCCTGGGAGGCTTTGGATAGGAGATATCACCGTTTGTGTTCACATAGATGTCGGTTAGTGACGAATTGAGCTCTGTGTACTTTTCATATCTAGGCCCTCTCCGGGGCTGAGCGTTGCAGTCATTCTTGACAGCAACTTTCCCTTTGCCTTTTCCAGAATCAAACGGTTCTCCGTCTCTGAGCATGTTGACATCGAGAATTTTCTTTTTGGACATTGCACCTTCTTCACGTAGAAATCTATCCGATTCAAGGTAGAATTCGCTGAAATTATGTGGTGGGTCCCAGTAAAAGGATTTTTTGAACTCCGAGTTGTCCAAAACGCCGGATACTGCTGCCATCAATACCATAGATTGCTCAGGTCGATCAACTGATGCTGCTGCAACGTTGAACCTTTCCAGGAAGGAGCACAGAGTTTCTCTGGGTCCCTGTTTGATTGTAGTAAGCGACATGACATTCTTGGGTCTAGCGATGTGGACCCGAAATTGTTCGATGAAGCGAGCGACCAACATGTTCCAGCTGTTGATCGACTCAGATTCCAACTGCCGAATCCACATAACAGCTATATCAGTCAAAAAGAAGGGAAGCACTTTGCCGTTACGTTCTCCGATGCTGATTGAACTTCCATATGCTATTTATAGCGCATCAGATGCACGGTAGGATCTGTCCTACTGTTGTATGGTTCCAGAACTGGAAGTTTGAAATCTGGTGGGTTGCGGGAATTCCTGATTTCCTGAGTGAATGGATTGTGATTAACGTCATCCACATCACTCTGATAAGTGCTTCCTCTCGAGAGGCGTTCATTTAGATTGGCGAGCCGGTCGCCTTCAAAGAGCTGTTGCAAACTGCCAAGATAAGAGCTGGTGCCCCCATTGTTGAGTCCAGAAGAGTGTAGAAGTGTATCGGGAGCTTCGAAGGCTATCTGATTCAGTTCGGAGGTGCCCCCATATTGTAGGTCGAGGAGGTCGAACCGGTTCGGTTCGTGGGGCCCGATCCGAACAGATGCTTGGTTGCCATTCCGAGCTGCTTTATGCTGCTGCACTGGCGTGGATTCTATCCGAATCGGAGCGGACGTGGGTCATGCTCGACCCGTGCCATGATTTCCAGAGGGGAAGATGCTTTTCCCGAGCTCAGGTACTGCTACGGTTTGGATCGGATCGGATCCGACCCGATGTGAATTGCGCCTTGTTTCCATCTGAACTGGGTTCTGATTTACTGTGATGTGCTCGGGTTGGATAAGGACCGATCCGATCCAGTTCGCTTCAGCTGCTCGTCCCGTTTCCATGTTATTTCCAGCGAGTTGCGTGTTGCCGCTCGGCCTGCCTTCCATCCGAGCGAAGAATTGGTCGATCATCTCCTGTTGTTTGCGGAGGAGATCATCTTGCCTTGTCATCTGGGTTCTCAATTCAGCGAGAACGCCTTCCATTTCTTCTCGCGTCAAGTATGCTGACGGGTTTTCATGTGAGGAAACTTCATGGCTTGCCTCGTTTCTCGTGTCTTCGCCTTTAACACGGGAAATCTTTATCTTAGCCATCGATTCAATAGGAATATAAACCGCTTCCTTTAGAGCTAGAAATTGAAGTTGTCGTGTGCCCCCTTCCTGACGCGCCAAAATGTTAGGCCGAAATTTGGGCCTAACACCCAAATGCTATGTGAAAACCTCACAGTCACAGATTAATGCCGAAAAACAGTAAAATAAAAGGAGACACACGAGGTTTTTATAGTGGTTCGGCTCAAACCAAGCCTACGTCCACTTTATAATTTCTTAAATCCTAAGAAGCTATTACAATACAGTTTGCTTGCGGCTTATACACGAAATCCTCGTGTTTACAATGAAAAGAAGCGAGAAAAGTGGAGATTATACACAAAATCCTCGTGTTATAATATGGAATTTGGCTTCCTTATTGAGCAATGACCTTGTGTGACGTAGTGGTAGAAGCCATGATCAGTGAGAACCGAAAAGATCCCTTCAAATGTACCTCTCACGGTGTATTTATAGGTGTAGAGGGGCCTTTCCAGGCCCAGAAGCGGTCCAGTTCGGATGGGCCACGTGGAGGATAGAGAGGCCATCTCGGAGAAAGTGGAAGAAGTGGTCTTCAGATCGTGCAAGGACAGGTGGAAGCCAATCCGGATCAATAGGAAGCGGTTATGCTTTATGAATCAGTCAAACACATGATACAGGAGCAGGTCCAGGGGGTCGGTTCGGGTCCGATCCGAACCGAGTCGGTGTCTTCAATCCGAAGACTCTGTGTCCAATGCTTCGAAGGTGGAGTGGATCGGGTATGCTCCCTCCGATCCGATCCGTGCTGATGTGAATGCGAAGTGCAAGTGCCAAGCTATCCATCTTAAGGCAGCGTCCGATCCGAACAGACTTGTCCGGTCCGATCCGAGGATCTATTCAATGCTAAAGTCCAGGTTTCCAGTTCTGCATGCATTCACGGAAACGAGCATAACATTCAAATTGTATGTCCGTTTTAGCCAAACGAAAGCTCGATTCGAAGCTGATTCAGAGAGCTACAAGATTTACGGAGCTTAGCTCCGTATTAGCTGTTTTCGACCCCAAAAGAGATCGTCTGATAGGAGTTTCGGGCCTTTCTTTGTTCGTGATACGATTTCGACCAAATCGTTGCCAGTCTTCTGACGATGCTTCCAATACTCGAGCGTATTGTTGGTCAGAAATTCCATGTGTGACTGCTTTGACAAAAAACGGGTCAACATTTTGCCCCCCAGAACATATCTTGCTGGTTGAAAGAAGATGTGTTCTGGATAATCAATGAAATCCAAGGCCACGCCGGGCCTGCCAGTTGCAAGTATAATCCATACTTGCAAAGAAAATGAAGCAAATAGGTATGTCAAAACCTGATAAGACTGATTACACTTTCGAGCATAAACCATGCTTGGGCGTTTGTTTGAGCATAAATCATACTCAAGAGACGTTCAAATTATCCTGCCAAAACCTGACGAGGGACCTAACCTTCCGGGTATAAGCCGTACCAAGAAGTTCAAGCTGAGCATAAGCCATACTCGAGTTTTATTGAGTTCCTTTGCCAAAGCCTGACAAAACAATAAGCCGTTCCAGAACATAATCCATACTTAAGAATCCTAGTGAGTACAATCCATATTCATGTCGGGATAGAACTACACTTGCCA
The DNA here is from genome assembly GCA_030737875.1 of Allium sativum. Classification (NCBI taxonomy): domain Eukaryota; kingdom Viridiplantae; phylum Streptophyta; class Magnoliopsida; order Asparagales; family Amaryllidaceae; genus Allium; species Allium sativum. Next base: position 392,404,416 of record CM060922.1, read on the forward strand.
AAACCTGACAAGACAGTCTATCCCTAGGCATAATCCATGCCTAGGGGGTTCGAGATAAGTATAATCCATACTATAATTGAGATTGAGAATCCTACCACAACCTGACAAGGCACTTAAATTCGCCAAATATAATCCATGCTCGGAAAGTCCTTCCTTATTCAATTCCAAATACAAAACCAAAGCAAATCCTGATTGGTTTGACATCGAGTCCAGAGCACATTTCGGAGCTAAATCCTAACCCCGAACGTGTGTACTCCGATTTAGCCAATCGAAAAATCTAAAAAAAGCAAAGAGACATATCTTAAATCCTAAGAAATGTTGAAAATGCAGAGTGATCCAATCCAGATCAGTTGATGATGAGCCCACGAGAGCTCGATCTAGGATCATTCCCTCTACGAGTAGCTGGTGGAGGTAGCGCAGGTGCAGGCGCTGTTGGTTGTTTCACATACTCGGGTAGCTCTCCATGTCTAACCCGTTCCTCAATTAGATCTCTAAGATGCCTGCAGTCATTTACGTCATGACCGTCCATATCACGAAGTATGCAGTATTTTCCAGAATTGCGTTCTCTCTGCGATGGCTCCCTCCTGGGAGGCTTTGGATGGGAGATATCACCGTTTGTGTTCACGTAGATGTCGGTTAGTGACGAATTGATCTCTGTGTACTTTTCATATCTAGGCCCTCTCCGGGCTGAGCGTTGCGGTCATTCTTGACAGCAACTTTCCCTTTGCCTTTTCCAGAATCAGACGGTTCTCTGTCTATGAGCATGTTGACATCGAGAATTTTCTTTTCGGACATTGCGTCTTCTTCACGTAGAAATCTATCTGATTCAAGGTATAATTCGCTGAGATTCCGTGGTGGGTCTCAGTACAAGGATTTTTTGAACTCCGAGTTTTCCAAAACAACGGATACTGCCGCCATCAATACCATAGATTGCTCAGGTCGATCAACTGATGCTGCTGCAACGTTGAACCTTTACGGGAATGAGCACAGAGTTTCTCTGGGTCCCTGTTTGATTGTAGTAAGCAACGTGACATTCTTGGGTCTAGCGATGTGGACCTGAAATTGTTCGGTGAAGCGAGCGACCAACATGTTCCAGCTGTTGATCGACTCAGATTCCAACTGCCGAATCCAAATAACAGCTATATCAGTCAAAAAGAGAGGGAAGCACTTTTCCATGACGTTCTCCGATGCTGATTGAACTTCCGTATGTCGTTTATAGCTCATCAGATGCACGGTAGGATCTGTCCTACCGTTGTATGGTTCCAGAACTGGAAGTCTAAAATCTGGTGGGTTGTAGGAATTCCTGATTTCCTGAGTGAATGGATTGTGAGTATTGTCATCCACGTCACTCTGATAAGTGCTTCCTCTCGAGAGGTGTTCAATTAGATTGGCGAGCCGGTCACCTTCAAAGAGCTATTGCAAATTGCCAAGATCAGAGAGGTTGCCCCCATTGTTGAGTCCAAAAGCGTGTGGAAGTGTATCGGGAGCTTGGAAGGCTATCCGATTCGGTTCGGAGGTGCCCCCATATTGTAGGTCGCGGAGGTCGAACTGGTTCGGTTCGTGGGGCTCGATTCAAAACGATGCTTGGTTGCCATTCCGAGCTGCTTCGTGCTGCTGCACTCGCGTGGGTTCTATCCGAATCAGAGCGGACGTGGGTCGTGCTCCACCCGTGCCATGATTTCCAGAGGGGAAGCTGCTGCCCCCGAGCTCAGGTAATGCTGCGGTTCGGACCGTATCGTATCGGATCCGATCCGATCCGATGTGGATTGCCCCTTGTTTCCATCTGAACTGGGTTCTGATTTGCTGTGATGTGCTCGGGTTGGATAAGGTCCGATCCGGTTCGCTTCAGCTGCTCATCCTGTTTCCATGTTATTTCCAGCGAGTTGTGCATTGCCGCTCGGCTTGCCTTCCATCCGAGCGACAAACTGGTAAATCATCTCCTGTTGTTTGAGGAGGAGATCATCTTGCCTTATCATCTGGGTTCTCAATTCAGTGAGAACGCCATCCATTTCTTCTCGCGTCAAGTATGCTGACGGGTTTTCATGTGAGGAAGCTTCATGGCTTGCCTCATTTCTTGTGTCTTCGCTTTCAACACGGGAAATCTTTTGCTTAGCCATTGATTCAGTAGCCAAATAATCCGCTTCCTTTAGAGCTAGAAATTGAAGTTGTCGTGTGCCCCCTTCCTGGCGCGCCAAAATGTTAGACCGAAATTTGGGCCTAACACCCAAATGCTATGTGAAAACCTCACAATCACAGATTAATGCCGAAAAAGCAGTAAAATAAAAGGAGCACACGAGGTTTTTATAGTGGTTCGGCTCAAACCAAGCCTACGTCCACTTTATAGTTTCTTAAATCCTAAGAAGCCATTACAATACAGTTTGCTTGCGGCTTATACACGAAATCCTCGTGTTCACAATGAAAAGAAGCGAGAAAAGTGGAGATTATACATGAAATCCTCGTGTTATAATGTGGAATTTGGCTTCCTTATTGAGCAATGACCTTGCGTGAAGTAGTGGTAGAAGCCATGATCAGCAAGAACCGAAAAGAACCCTTCAAATGTCCCTCTCACGGTGTATTTATAGGCGTAGAGGGGCTTTGCCAGGCCCAGAAGCGGTCCGGTTCGGATGGGCCACGTGGAGGGTAGAGAGGCCATCTCTGAGAAAGTGGAAGAAATGGTCTTCAGATCGTGCAAGGACAGGTGGAAGCCGATCCGGATCAATAGGAAGCGGTTATGCTTTATGAATCAGTCAAACACACGATACAGGAACAGGTCCAGGGGGTCGGTTCTGGTCTGATCCGAACCAAGTCGGTGTCTTCAATCCGAAGACTCCGTGTCCAATGCTTCGAAGGTGGAGCGGATCGGGTATGTTCCCTCCGATCCGATCTATGCTGATGTGAATGTGAAGAGCAAGTGCCAAGCTGTCCATCTTAAGGCAGCGTCCGATCCGAACAGACTTGTCTGATCCGATCCGAGGATCTATTCAATGCTAAATTCCAGGTTTCCGCTTCTGCATGCATTCACGGAAACGAGCACAACTTTCAAACCGTAAGTCCGTTTTAGCCAAACGAAACCTCGATTCGAAGCTGATTCAAAGAGCTACAAGAGTAACGGGTCTTAGCTCCGTAATTGATGTTTTCTGGCCCGAAAGAGATCGTCTGATAGGAGTTTCGGGCCTTTCTTTGTTCGTGATGCGATTTCGACCAAATCTTTGCCTGTCTTCTGACGATGCTTCCAATACTCGAGCGTTTTGTTGATCAGAAATTCCATGTGTGACTGCTTTGACTAAAAAGCGGGTCAACATTTTGCCCTCCAGAACATATCATGTTGGTTGAAGGAAGATGTGTTCTGTATAATCCATGAAATCCAAGGCCGCGCTGGGCCTGCCAGTTGCAAGTATAATCCATACCTGCGAAGAAAAGGAAGCAAATAGGTATGTCAAAATCTGACAAGACTGATTACACTTTCGAGCATAAACCATGCTTGGGCATTTGTTTGAGCATAAACCGTACTCAAGAGACGTTCAAATCATCTTGCTTAAACCTGACGAGGGACCTAACCTTCCGGGTATAAGCCGTATCAAGAAGTTCAAACTGAGCATAAGCCATACTCGAGTTTTATTGAGTTCCTTTGCCAAATCCTGACAAAATAACAAGCCGTTCCAGAGTATAATTCATACTTAAGAATCCTAGTGAGTACAATCAATACTCATGTCGGGATAGAACTATACTTGCCAAAACCTGATAAGACAGTCTATCCCTAGGCATAATCCATGCCTAGGGCTCCGAGATAAGTATAAGCCATACTTTAATTGAGATTGATAATCCTTCCACAACCTGACAAGACACTTAAATTCACCTAATATAATCCATGCTTGGAAATTCCTTCCTTATTCAATTCCAAGTACAAAACCAAAGAAAATCCTGATTGGTTTGTCATCGAGTCCAGAGCACGTTCTGGAGCTAAATCCTAACCCCGAACGTGTGTACTCCGATTTAGCCAATCGAAAAACCTAAAGAAAGCAAAGAGACATATCTTAAATCCTAAGAAATGCTGAAAATGCAGAGTGATCCAATCCATATCAGTTGATGATGTGCCCACCAGAGCTCGATCCAGGATCATTCCCTCTCCCGGGAGTAGGTGGAGGTAGCGCAGGTGCAGGCGCTGTTGGTTGTTTCACATACTCGGGTAGCTCTCCATGTCTAATCCGTTCCTCAATCAGATCTCTAAGATGCCTGCAGTCATTTACGTCATGACCGTCCATATCATGAAATATGTAGTATTTTCCAGAATCGCGTTCTCTCTGCGATGGCTCCCTCCTGGGAGGCTTTAGATAGGAGATATCACCATTTGTGTTCACGTAGATGTCGGTTAGTGACGAATTGAGCTCTGTGTACTTTTCATATCTAGGCCCTCTCCGGGGCTGAGCGTTGCGGTCATTCTTGATAGCAACTTTCCCTTTGCCTTTTCCAGAATCAGACGGTTCTCCGTCTCTGAGCATGTTGACATCGAGAATTTTCTTTTTGAAAATTGCGTCTTCTTCACGTAAAAATCTATCCGATTTATGGTAGAATTCGCTGAGATTCCGTGGTGGGTCCCGGTACAAGGATTTTTTGAACTCCGAGTTGTCTAAAACGCCGGATACTGCCGCCATCAATACCATAGATTGCTCAGGTCGATCAGCTGATGCTGCTGCAACGTTGAACCTTTCCAGGAATGAGCATAGAGTTTCTCTGGGTCCCTGTTTGATTGTAGTTAGCGACATGACATTCTTGGCTCTAGCGATGTGGACCGAAATTGTTCGATGAAGCGAGCGACCAACATGTTCCAGCTGTTGATCGACTCAGATTCCAACTGCCGAATCCACATAACTGCTATATCAGTAAAAAAGAGAGGGAAGCACTTTGCCATGGCGTTCTCCGTTGCTGATTGAACTTCCATATGCCGTTTATAGCGCATCAAATGCATGGTAGGATCTGTCCTACCGTTGCATGGTTCCAGAACTGGAAGTTTGAAATCTGGTGGGTTGCGGGAATTCCTGATTTCCTGGGTGAATGGATTTTGATTAACGACATCCATGTCATTCTGATAAGTGCATCCTCTCGAGAGGCGTTCAATCAGATTTGCGAGCCGGTCGCCTTCAAAGAGCTGTTGCAAACTGCTAAGATCAGAGATGGTGCCCCCATTGTTGGGTCCAGAAGAGTGTGGAAGTGTATCGGGAGCTTGGAATGCTATCCAATTCGGTTCGGAGGTGCCCCCATATTGTAGGTCGTGGAGGTCGAACTGGTTCGGTTCGTGGGGCCCAATCCGAACCGATGCTTGGTTGCCATTCTGAGCTGCTTCGTGCTGCTGCACTCGCGTGGGTTCTATCCGAATCGGAGCGGACGTGGGTCGTGCTCGACCCCGTGCCATGATTTCCAAAAGGAAAGCTGCTGCCCCCGAGCTCAGATAATGCTGCGGTTCGGATCGGATCGGATCCGACCCGATGTGGATTGCCCCTTGTTTCCATCTGAACTGTGTTCTGATTTGCTGTGATGTGCTCGGGTTGGATAAGGACCGATCCGATCTGGTTCGCTTCAGTTGCTCGAGCCGTTTCCATGTTATTTCCTGCGAGTTGTGCGTTGCCGCTCGGCCTACCTTCCATCCGAGCGAAGAATTGGTCGATCGTCTCCTGTTGATTGCGGAGGAGATCATCTTGCCTTGTCATCTGGGTTCTCAATTCAGCGAGAACGCCGTCCATTTCTTCTCGTGTCAAGTATGGTGACAGATTTTCATGTGAGGAAGCTTCATGGCTTGCCTCGTTTCTCGTGCTTTCGCCTTCAACACGAGAAATCTTTCGCTTAGCCATCGATACAATAGCCAAATAATCCGCTTCCTTTAGAGCTAGAAATTGAAGTTGTCGTGTGCCCCCTTCCTGGTGCGCCAAAATGATAGACGAAATTTGGGCCTAACATCCAAATGCTATGTGAAAACCTCACAATCACAGATTAGTGCCGAAAAAGCAGTAAAATAAAAGGAGACACACGAGGTTTTTATAGTGGGTCGGCTCAAACCAAGCCTACGTCCACTTTATAGTTTCTTAAATCCTAAGAAGCTATTACAATACATTTTGCTTGCGGCTTATACACAAAATCTTCGTGTTTACAATGAAAAGAAGTGAGAAAAGTAGAGATTATACACGAAATCCTCGTGTTATAATGTTGAATTTGGCTTCCTTATTGAGCAATGACCTTGCATGAAGTTGTGGTAGAAGCCATGATCAGTGAGAACCGAAAAGATCCCTTCAAATGTCCATCTCACGGTGTATTTATAGGCGTAGAGGGGCCTTGCCAGGCCCAGAAGTGGTCCGGTTCGGATGGGTCGCGTGTAGGGTAGAGAGGCCATCTCGGAGAAAGTGGAAGAAGTGGTCTTCAGATCGTGCAAGGACAGGTGAAAGCCGATCCGGATTAATAGGAAGCGGTTATGCTTTACGAATCAGTCAAACACACGATACATGAGCAGGTCCAGGGGGTCGGTTCGGGTCCGATCCGAACCGAGTCGGTGTCTTCAATCCGAAGACTCCGTGTCCAATGCTTCGAAGGTGGAGCGGATCGGTTATGCTCCCTCCGATCCGTTCCGTGCTGATGTGAATGCGAAGAGCAAGTGCCAAGTTGTCCATCTTAAGGCAGCGTCCGATATGAACAAACTTTTCCGATCCGATCTGAGGATCTATTAATGCTAAATTCCAGGTTTCCGGTTCTGCATGCGTGCACGGAAACGAGCATAACTTTCAAACCGTAAGTCCGTTTTAGCCAAACAAAAGCTTGATCCGAAGCTGATTCAGAGAGCTACAAGAGTTACGGAGCTTAGCTCCGTAATTGCTGTTTTCGGGCCCAAAAGAGATCGTCTGATAGGATTTTCAGGCCTATCTTTGTTCGTGATGCGATTTCGACGAAATCGTTGCCTGTCTTCTGACGATGCTTCCAATACTCGAGCGTATTGTTGATCAGAAATTCCATGTGTGACTACTTTGACTAAAAAGTGGGTCAACATTTTTCCCTCCAGAACATATCTTGATGGTTGAAGGAAGATGTGTTCTAGATAATCCATTAAATCCAAGGCCACGCCGGGCCTGCCAGTTGCAAGTATAATCCATACCTGCGAAGAAAAGGAAGCAAATAGGTATGTCAAAACCTGACAAGGCTGATTACACTTTCGAGCATAAACCATGCTTGGGCATTTGTTTGAGCATAAACCATACTCAAGAGATGTTCAAATCATCCTGCCAATACCCGACGAGGGACCTAATCTTCCGGGTATAAGCCATACCAAGAAGTTCAAACTGAGCATAAGCCATACTCTAGTTTTATTGAGTTCCTTTGCCAAATCCTGACAAAACAATAAGTCATTCTAGAGTATAATCCATACTCATGTCGGGATAGAACTATACTTTCCAAAACCTGACAAGACATTCTGTCCCTAGGCATAATCCATGCCTAGGGGTCTGAGATAAGTATAAGCCATACTTTAATTGAGATTGATAATCCTGCCACAACCTGATAAGACACTTAAATTCACCAAACATAATCCATGCTCAGAAAGTTCTTCCTTATTCAATTCCAAGTATAAAACCAAAGGAAATCCTGATTGGTTTGTCATCAAGTCCAGAGCACGTTTTGGAGCTAAATCCTAACCCCAAACGTGTGTACTCCGATTTAGCCAATCGAAAAACCTAAAGAAAGCAAAGAGACATATCTTAAATCCTAAGAAATGCTGAAAATGCAGAGTGATCCAATCCATATCAGCTGATGATGAGCCCACCAGAGCTCGATCCAGGATCATTCCCTCTCCAGGGAGTAGGTGGAGGTAGCGCAGGTTCAGGCGCTGTTGGTTGTTTCACATACTCGGGTAGCTCTCCATGTCTAACCCGTTCCTCAATTAGTTCTCTAAGATGCCTGCAGTCATTTACATCATGACCGTCCATATCATGAAATATGCAGTATTTTCCGGAATCGCGTTCTCTCTGCGATGGCTCCCGCCTGGGAGGCTTTGGATAGGAGATATCACCGTTTGCGTTCACGTAGATGTCGGTTAGTGATGAATTGAGCTCTGTATACTTTTCATATCCAGGCCCTCTCCGGGGCTGAGCATTGCGGTCATTCTTGATAGCAACTTTCCCTTTGCCTTTTCCAGAATCAGACGGTTCTATGTCTCTGAGCATGTTGACATCGATAATTTTCTTTTCGGACATTGCGTCTTCTTCACGTAGAAATCTATCCGATTCAAGGTAGAATTCACTGAGATTCCGTGGTGGGTCCCGGTATAAGGAATTTTTGAACTCCGAGTTGTCCAAAACGCCAGATACTGCCTCCATCAATACCATAGATTGCTCAGGTCGATCAAATGATGCTGCTGCAACGTTGAACCTTTCCAGGAATGAGCGCAGAGTTTCTCTGGGTCCCTGTTTGCTTGTAGTAATCGACATGACATTCTTGGGTCTAGCGATGTGGACCCGAAATTGTTCGATGAAGGGAGCGACCAACATGTTCTAGCTGTTGATCGACTCAGATTCCAACTGCCGAATCCATATAACAGCTACATCAGTCAAAAAGAGTGGGAAGTACTTTGTCATGACGTTCTCCGATGCTGATTGAACTTCCATATGCCATTTATAGCGCATCAGATGCACGGTAGGATCTTTCCTACCGTTGTATGGTTCTAAAACTGGAAGTTTGAAATCTGGTGGGTTACGAGAATTCCTGATTTCCAGGGTGAATGGGTTGTGATTAACGTCATCCACGTCACTCTGATAAGTGCGTCCTCTCGAGAGGCATTCAATCAGATTGGCGAGCCGGTCGCCTTCAAAGATCTGTTGCAAACTGCAAAGATCAGAGCTGGTGCCCCCATTGTTGAGTCCAGAAGAGTGTGGAATTGTATCGGGATCTTGGAAGGCTATCGGATTCGGTTCGGAGGTGCCCCCATATTGTAGGTCGTAGAGGTCGAACCGGTTTGGTTCGTGGGGCCCGATCTGAACCGTTGCTTGGTTGTCATTCCGACCTACTTCGTGCTACTGCACTCGTGTGGGTTCTATCTGAATCGGAGCGGACGTGGGTCGTGCTCGACCCATGCCATGATTTCCAGAGGGGAAGCTACTGCCCCTGAGCTCAGGTAATGCTGCGGTTCGGATCAGATCGGATCCGACCCGATGTGGATTGCCCCTTTTTTCCATATGAACTGGGTTCTGATTTGCTGTGATGTGCTCGGGTTAGATAAGGACCGATCCGATCCGGTTTGCTTCAGCTGCTCGAGCCGTTTCCATGTTTTTTCCAGCGAGTTGTGCGTTGCCGCTCGGCCAGCCTTCCATCCGAGCGAAGAATTGGTCGATCATCTCCAGTTGTTTGTGGAGGAGATCATCTTGCCTTATCATCTGGGTTCTCAATTCAGCAAGAACGCCGTCCATTTCTTCTCGCGTCAAGTATGCTGACGGGTTTTCATGTGAGGAATCTTCATGGCTTGCCTCGTTTCTCATGCCTTCGCCTTCAACATGGGAAATCTTTCGATTAGCCATCGATTCAATAGCCAAATAATCCACTTCCTTAGAGCCAGAAATTGAAGTTGTCGTGTGCCCCCTTCCTGGCGCACCAAAATGTTAGACCGAAATTTGGGCCTAACGCCCAAATGCTATGTGAAAACCTCACAATCACAGATTAATGCCGAAAAAGCAGTAAAATAAGAGTAGACACATGAGGTTTTTATAGTGGTTCTGCTCAAACCAAGCATACGTCCACTTTATAGTTTCTTAAATCCTAAGAAGCTATTACAATACAGTTTGCTTGTGGCTTGTACACGAAATCCTCGTGTTTACAATGAAAAGAAGTGAGAAAAGTGGAGATTATACACGAAATCCTCGTGTTATAATGTGGAATTTGGCTTCCTTATTGAGCAATGACCTTGCGTGAAGTAGCGGTAGAAGACATGATCAGTGACAACCGAAAAGATCCCTTCAAATGTCCGTCTCACGGTGTATTTATAGGCGTAGAGGGGCCTTGCCAGGCCCAGAAGCGGTCCGGTTCGGATGGGCCACGTGGAGGCTAGAGAGGCCATCTCGGAGAAAGTGGAAGAAGTGGTCTTCAGATCGTGCAAGGACAGGTGGAAGCCGATCCAGATTAATAGGAAGTGGTTATGCTTTATGAATCAGTCAAACACACGGTACAGGAGCAGGTCTAGGGGGTCGGTTCGGGTCCGATCCGAACCGAGTCGGTGTCTTCAATCCAACGACTCTGTGTCCAATGCTTCGAAGGTGGAGAGGATCGGGTATGCTCCCTCCGATCCGATCCATGCCGATGTGAATGCGAAGAGCAAGTGCCAAGCTGTCCATCTTAAGGCAGCGTCTGATCCGAACAGACTTGTCCGATCTGATCCGAGGATCTATTTAATGCTAAATTCCAGGTTTTCGGTTCTGCATGCGTTCACGGAAACGAGCATAACTTTCAAACAGTAAGTCCGTTTTAGCCAAACGAAAGCTCGATTCGAATCTGATTCCGAGAGCTACAAGTGTTACGGAGCTCTGCTCCGTAATTGTTGTTTTCAGGCCCAAAAGAGATCGTCTGATAGGAGTTTCGTGCCTTTCTTTGTTCGTGATGCGATTTCGACCATATCGTTGCCTGTCTTCTGACGATTCTTCCGATACTCGAGCGTATTGTTGATCAGAAATTCCATGTGTGACTGCTTTGACTAAAAAGCGGGTCAACATTTTGCCCCCCGGAACATATCTTGCTGGTTGAAGGAAGATGTGGTCCGGATAATCCATGAAATCCAAGGCCACGCCGGGCTTTCCAGTTGCAAGTATAATCCATACCTGCGAAGAAAAGGAAGCAAATAGGTATTTCAAAACCTGACAAGACTGGTTACACTTTCAAGCATAAACCATGCTTGGGCGTTTGTTTGAGCATAAACCATACTCAAGAGACGTTCAAATCATCCTGCCAAAACCTGACGAGGGACCTAACCTTCCAGGTATAAGCCATACCAAGAAGTTCAAACTGAGCATAAGCCATACTCGAGTTTTATTGAGTTCCTTTGCCAAATCCTGACAAAACAATAAGCCGTTTCAGAGTATAATCCATACTTAAGAATCCTAGTGAGTACAATCCATACTCATGTCGGGATAGAACTATACTTGCCAAAACCTAACAAGACAGTCTGTCCCTAGGCATAATCCATGCCTAGAGGTCCGAGATAAGTATAAGGCATACTTTAATTGAGATTTAGAATCCTACCGCAACCTGACAAGACACTTAAATTCGCCAAACATAATCCATGCTCGGAAAGTCCTTCCTTATTCAATTCCAAGTACAAAACCAAAGAAAATCCCTTTTGGTTTGTCATCGAGTCCAGAGCATGTTTTGGAGCTAAATCCTAACCCCGATCGTATGTACTCTGATTTAGCCAATCGAAAAACCTAAAGAAAGCAAAGAGACATATATTAAATCCTAAGAAATGCTGAAAATGCAGAGTGATCCAATCCAGATCAGTTGATGATGAGCCCACGAGAGCTAGATCCAGGATCATTCCCTCTCCAGGGAGCGGGTGGAGGTAGCGCAGGTGAAGGCGCTGTTGGTTGTTTCACATACTCGGGTAGCTCTCCACGTCTAACCCGTTCCTCAATCAGATCTCTAAGATGCCTGCAGTCATTTATGTCATGACCGTCCATATCATTAAATATGCAGTATTTTCCAGAATCGCGTTTCTCTGCGATGGCTCCCTCCTGGGAGGCTTTGGATAGGAGATATCACCGTTTGTGTTCACGTAGATGTCGGTTAGTGACGAATTGAGCTCTGTGTACTTTTCATATCTAGGCCCTCTCCGGGGCTGAGCGTTGCGGTCATTCTTGACAGCAACTTTCCCTTTGCCATTTCCAGAATCAGACGGTTCTCTATCTCTGAGCATGTGGACATCGTGAATTTTCTTTTCGTACATTGCGTCTTCTTCACGTAGAAATCTATCTGATTCAAGGTAGAATTCGCTGAGATTCCGTGGTGGGACCCGGTACAAGGATTTTTTGAACTCCGGGTTGTCCAAAACGTAGGATACTGCCGCCATCAATACCATAGATTGCTCAGATTGATCAACTGATGCTGCTGCAATGTTGAACCTTTCCAGAAATGAGCGCAGAGTTTCTCTGGGTCCCTGTTTGATTGCAGTAAGCGACATGACATTCTTGGGTCTAGCGATATGGACCCGAAATTGTTTGATGAAGCGAGCAACCAACATGTTCCAGCTGTTGATCGACTCAGATTCCAACTGCCGAATCCACATAACAGCTATATCAGTCAAAAAGAGAGGGAAGCACTTTGCCATGACGTTCTCCGATGCTGATTGAACTTCCATATGCCGTTTATAGCGCATCAGATGCACGGTAGGATCTGTCTTACCGTGGTATGGTTCCAGAACTGGAAGTTTGAAATCTGTTGGGTTGCGAGAATTCCTGATTTCTTCGGTGAATGGATTGTGATTAACGTTATCCACATCACTCTAATAAGTGCGTCCTATCGAGAGGCGTTCAATCAGATTGGCGAGCCGGTCGTCTTCAAAGAGTTGTTGCAAACTACCAAGATCAGAGCCGGTGCCCCCATTGTTGGGTCCAGAAGAGTGTGGAAGTGTATCGGGAGCTTGGAAGGCTATCCGATTCGGTTCGAAGGTGCCCCCATATTGTAGATCATGGAGGCCGAAACGGTTCAGTTCGTGGGGCCTGATCCGAACCGATGCTTGGTTGCCATTCCGAGCTGCTTGGTGCTACTGCACTCGCGTGGGTTCTATCTGAATCGGAGCGGACGTGGGTCGTGCTCGACCCGTGCCATAATTTCCAAAGGGAAAGCCGCTGCGCCCGAGCTCAGGCAATGTTGCGGTTCGGATCGGGTCGGATCCGACCCAATGTAGATTGCCCCTTGTTTCCGTCTGAACTGGGTTCTGATTTGCTGTGATGTGCTTGGGTTGGATAAGGACCGATCTGATCCGTTTCGCTTCAGCTACTCGAGCCGTTTCCATGTTATTTCCAACGAGTTGTGCGTTGCTGCTCGGCCTGCCTTCCATCCGAGCGAAGAATTGGTCGATCATCTCCTGTTGTTTGTGGAAGAGATCATCTTGCCTTGTCATCTGGGTTCTCAATTCAGCGAGAATGCCGTCCATTTCTTCTCACGTCAAGTATGCTGACGGGTTTTCATGTGAGGAAGCTTCATGGCTTGCCTCGTTTCTCGTGCCTTCGCCTTCAACATGGGAAATCTTTCGCTTAGCCATCGATTCAATAGCCAAAATATCCGCTTCGTTTAGAGCTAGAAATTGAAGCTGTCGTGTGCCCCTTTCCGGCGCGCCAAAATGTTAAACCGAAATTTGGGCCTAACACCCAAATTCTATGTGAAAACCTCACAATCACAGATTAATGCCGAAAAAGAAGTAAAATAAGAGGAGACACACGAGGTTTTAATAGTGGTTCGGCTCAAACCAAGTCAACGTCCACTTTATAGTTTCTTAAATCCTAAGAAGCAATTACAATACAGTTTCCTTGCGGCTTATACACAAAATACTTGTGTTTACAATGAAAAGAAGTGATAAAAGTGGAGATTATACACGAAATCCTCGTGTTATAATATGGAATTTGGCTTCCTTATTTAGTAATAACCTTGCGTGAAGTAGTGGTAGAAGCCATGATCAGTGAGAACCGAAAAGATCCCTTCAAATGTCCATCTGACGGTGTATATATAGGCGTAGAGGGGCCTTGCCAATCCCAGAAGCGGTCCGGTTCGGATGGGCCACGTGGAGGGTAGAGAGGCCATCTCGGAGAAAGTGGAAGAAGTGGTCTTCAGATCGTGCAAGGATAGGTGGAAGCCGATCCGGATTAATAGGAAACGGTTATGCTTTATGAATCGGTCAAACACACGATATAGGAGCAGGTCCATTGGGTCGGTTCGGGTCCGATCCGAACCGAGTCGGTGTCTTCAATCCGAAGACTCCATGTCCAATGCTTCAAAGGTGGAGCGGATCGGGTATGCTCCCTCCGATCCAATCCATGCCGATGTGAGTGCGAAGAGCAAGTACCAAGCTGTCCATCTTAAGGCAGCCTCCGATCCGAACAGACTTGTCCGATCCGATCCGAGGATCTATTCAATGCTAAATTCCAGGTTTCCGGTTCTGCATGCGTTCACGGAAACGAGCATAACTTTCCAACCGTAAGTCCGTTTTAGCCAAACGAAAGCACGATTCGAAGCTGATTCAGAGAGCTACAAGAGTTACAGAGCTCAGCTTCGTAATTGCTGCTTTCGGGCCTAGAAGAGATCGTCTGATAGGAGTTTTGGGCATTTCTTTGTTCGTGATGCGATTTCTACCAAATCGTTGCCTATCTTCTGACGATGCTTCCAATACTCGAGCGTATTGTTGATCAGAAATTCCATGTGTTACTGCTTTGACTAAAAAGCGGGTCAACATTTTGCCCCCCAGAACATATCTTGCTGGTTGAAGGAAGATGTGTTCTGCATAATCCATGAAATCTAAGGCCACGCCGGGCCTGCCAGTTGCAAGTACAATCCATACCTGCGAAGAAAAGGAATTAAATAGGTATATCAAAACCTGACAAGACTGATTACACTTTCGTGCATAAACCATGCTTGGGCGTTTGTTTGAGCAACCGTACTCAAGAGACGTTCAAATCATCCTGCCAAAACCTGACGAGGGACCTAACCTTTCGGGTATAAGCCATACCAAGAAGTTCAAACTGAGCATAAGCCATACTCGAGTTTTATTGAGTTCCTTTGCCAAATCCTGACAAACAATAAGCCGTTCCAGAGTATAATCCATACTTAAGAATCCTAGTGAGTACAATCCATACTCATGTCGGGATAGAACTATACTTGCCAAAACCTGACAAGACAGTCTGTCCCTAGGAATAATCCAAGCGTAGGGGTTCGAGATAAGTACAAGCCATACTTTTATTGAGATTGAGAATCCTACCACAACCTTACAAGACACTTAAATTCGCCAAACATAATCCATGCTCGTAAAGTCCTTCTTATTCAATTCCAAGTACAAAACCAAAGCAAATCCTGATTGGTTTGTCATCAAGTCTAAAGCATGTTTTGGAGCTAAATCCTAACCCCAAACGTGAGTACTCCGATATAGCCAATCGAAAAACCTAAAGAAAGCAAAGAGACATATCTTAAATCCTAAGAAATGCTGAAAATGTAGAGTGATCCAATCCAAATCAGTTGATGATGAGCCCACGAGAGCTCGATCCAGGATCATTCCCTCTCCGGGGAGCAGTTGGAGTTAGCGCAGGTGCAGGCGCTGTTGGTTGTTTCACATACTCGGGTAGCTCTCCATGTCTAACCCGTTCCTCAATCAGATCTCTAAGATGCCTGCAGTCATTTACATCATGACCGTCCATATCAGGAAATATGCAGTATTTTCCAGAATCGTGTTCTCTCTGCGATGGCTCCCTCTTGGGAGGCTTTGGATAGGAGATATCACCATTTGTGTTCACGTAGATGTCGGTTAGTGACGAATTGAGCTCTGTGTACTTTTCATATCTAGGCCCTCTCCAAGGCTGAGCGTTGCGGTCATTCTTGACAGCAACTTTCCCATTGCCTTTTTCAGAATCAGACGGTTCTTTATCTCTGAGCATGTTGACATTGAGAATTTTCTTTTCGGACATTGCATCTTCTTCATGTAGAAATCTATCCGATTCAAGGTAGAATTTACTGAGATTCCATACTGGGTCCCGGTACAAGGATTTTTTGAACTCAGAGTTGTCCAAAATGCTGGATATTGTCGTCATCAATATTATAGATTGCTCAGGTCGATCAACTGATGTTGCTGCAACGTTGAACCTTTCCAGAAATGAGCGCAGAGTTTCTCTGGGTCCCTGTTTGATTGTAGTAAGCGACATGACATTATTGGGTCTAGCGATGTGGACCCGAAATTGTTCGATGACGCGAGCGACTAACATGTTCCAACTGTTGATCGACTCAGATTCCAACTGCCGAATCTACATAACAGCTATATCAGTCAAAAAGAGAGGGAAGCACTTTGCCATGACGTTCTACGATTCTGATTGAACTTCCATATGACGTTTATAGCGCATCAGATGCACGGTAGGATCTGTCCTACCGTTGTATGGTTCCAGAACTGGAAGTTTGAAATCTAGTGGGTTGCGGGAATTCCTGATTTTTTGGGTGAATGGATTGTGATTAACGTCATCCACGTCACTCTGATATGTGCATCCTCTCGAGAGGCGTTCAATCAGATTGGCGAGCCGGTCGCCTTCAAAGAGCTGTTGCAAACTGCCATGATCAGAGCTGGTGCCCCCATTGTTGAGTCCAGAAGAGTGTGGAAGTGTGTTGGGAGCTTGGAAGGCTATCCGATTCGGTTCGGAGGTGCCCCCATATTGTAGGTCGTGGAGGTCAAACCGGTTCGGTTCGTCGGGCCCGATATGAACCGATGCTTGGTTGCCATTCCGAGCTGCTTCGTGCTGCTGCACTCGCGTGGGTTCTATCCGAATCGGAGCGGACGTGGGTCGTGCTCGACCCGTGCCATGATTTCCAGAGGGAGCTGCTGTCCCCGAGCTCAGGTAATGCTGCGGTTCGGATCGGATCGTATCCGACCCGATGTGGATTGCCCCTTATTTCCATCTGAACTGGGTTCTGATTTGTTGTGATGTGCTCGGGTTGGATAAGGACCGATCCGATCCGGTTCGCTTCAGCTGCTCGAGCCGTTTCCATGTTATTTCCAGCGAGTTGTGCGTTGCCGCTCAGCCTGCCTTCCATCCGAGCAAAGAATTGGTTGATAATCCCCTGTTGTTTGCGGAGGAGATCATCTTGCCTTGTCATCTGGGTTCTCAATTCAGCGAGAACGCCATCCATTTCTTCTCGCGTCAAGCATGCTGACGGGTTTTCATGCGAGGAAGCTTCATGGCTTGCCTCATTTCTCGTGCCTTCGCCTTCAACACGGCAAATCTTTCGCTTAGCCGTCGGTTCAATAGCCAAATAATCCGCTTCCTTTAGAGCTAGAAATTGAAGTTGTCGTGTGCCCCATTCCTGGTGCACCAAAATGTTAGACCGAAATTTGGGCCTAACACCCAAATGTTATGTGAAAACCTCACAATCACAGATTAATGCCGAAAAAGCATTAAAATAAGAGGAGACACACGAGGTTTTTATAGTGGTTCGGCTCAAACCAAGCCTACGTCCACTTTATAGTTTCTTAAATTCTAAGAAGCTATTACAATACAATTTGCTTGCGGCTTATACACGAAATCCTCGTGTTTACAATGAAAAGAAGTGAGAAAAGTGGAGATTAAACACGAAATCCTCATGTTATAATGTGGAATTTGGCTTCCTTATTGATCATTGACCTTGCGTGAAGTTGTGGTAGAATCCATGATCAGTAAGAACCGAAAAGATCCCTTCAAATGTCCATCTCACGGTGTATTTATAGGTGTAGAGGGGCCTTGCCAAGCCCAGAAGCGGTCCAGTTCGGATGGGACACGTGGAGGGTAGAGAGGCCATCTCGGAGAAAGTGGAAGAAGTGGTCTTCAGATCGTGCAAGGACAGGTGGAAGCCGATCCGGATTAAAAGGAAGTGGTTACGCTTTATGAATCAGTCAAACACACGACACAGGAGTAGGTCCACGGGGTCGGTTCGGGTCCGATCCGAACCGAGTCGGTGTCTTCAATCCGAAGACTCCGTGTCCAATGCTTCGAAGGTGGAGCGGATCAGGCATGCTCCCTCCGATCCGATCCATGCTGATGTGAATGCGAAGAGCAAGTGCCAAGCTGTCCATCTTAAGGCAGCATCCGATCCGAACAGACTTGTCCGATCCGATCCGAGGATCCATTCAGTGCTAAATTCCAGGTTTCAGGTTCTGCATGCGTTCATGGAAACGAGCATAACTTTCAAACCGTAAGTCCATTTTAGCTAAATGAAAGCTCGATCCGAAGCTGATTCAGAGAGATACAAGAGTTACGAAGCTTGGCTCCGTAATTGCTGTTTTTGGGCCCAAAAGAGATCGTCTGATAGGAGTTTCGGGCCTATCTTTGTTCGTGATCCGATTTCGACCAAATCGTTGCCTGTCTTCTGACGATGCTTCCAATACTCGAGCGTATTGTTGATCAGAAATTCCATGTGTGACTGCTTTGACTAAAAAGCGGGTCAACATTTTTCCCCCAGAACATATCTTGCTGGTTGAAGGAAGATGTGTTTTGGATAATCCATGAAATCTAAGGCCACGCCAGGCCTGCCAGTTGCAAGTATAATCCATACCTGCGAAGAAAAGGAAGCAAATAGGTATGTCAAAACCTGACAAGACAGATTACACTTTCGAGCATAAACCTTGCTAGGGCGTTTGTTTGAGCATAAACCATACTCAAGAGACGTTCAAATCATCCTGCCAAAACCTGACGAGGGACTTAACCTTCCGGGTATAAGCCATACCAAGAAGTTCAAACTGAGCATAAGCCATACTCGAGTTTTGTTGAGTTCCTTTTCCAAATCGTGACAAAACAATAAGCCGTTCCAGAGTATAATCCATACTTAAGAATCCTAGTGAGTACAATCCATACTCATGTCGGGATAGAACTATACTTGCCAAAACCTGACAAGACAGTCTGTCCCTAGGCGTAATCCATGCCTAGGGGTCCAAGATAAGTATAAGCCACGCTTTAATTGAGATTGAGAATCCAGCCACAACCTGACAAGACACTTAAATTCGACAAACATAATCCATGCTCGGAAAGTCCTTCCTTGTTCAATTCCAAGTACAAAACCAAAGCAAATCCTGATTGGTTTGTCATCGAGTCCAGAGCATGTTTTGGAGCTAAATCCTAACCCCGAACGTGTGTACTCCGATTTAGCCAATCGAAAAACCTAAAGAAAGCAAAAAGACATATCTTAAATCCTAAGAAATGCTGAAAATGCAGAGTGATCCAATCCAGATCAGTTGATGATGAGCCCACGAGAGCTCGATCCAGGATCGTTCCCTCTCCGGGGAGCAGGTGGAGGTAGCGCAGGTGCAGGCGCTGTTGGTTGTTTCACATACTCGGGTAGCTCTCCACGTCTAACCCGTTCCTCAATCAGATCTCTAAGATGCCTGCAGTCATTTACGTCATGACCGTCCATATCATGAAATATGCAGTATTTTCCAGAATCGCGTTCTCTCTGCGATGGCTCCCTCCTGGGAGGCTTTGGATAGAAGATATCACCGTTTGTGTACACGTAGATGTCGGTTAGTGACGAATTGAACTCTGTGTACTTTCCATATCTAGGCCCTCTCCGGGGCTGAGCGTTGCGGTCATTCTTGACAGCAACTTTCCCTTTGCCTTTTCCAGAATCAGACGGTTCTCCGTCTCTGGGCATGTTGACATCGAGAATTTTCTTTTCGGACATTATGTCTTCTTCACGTAGAAATCTATCCGATTCAAGGTAGAATTCGATGAGATTTCGTGGTGGGTCCCGGTACAAGGATTTTTTGAACTCCGAGTTGTCCAAAACGCCGGATACTTCCGCCATCAATACCATAGATTGCTCAGGTCGATCAACTGATGCTGCTGCAACATTGAACCTTTCCAGGAATGAGCGCAGAGTTTATCTGGGTCCCTGTTTGATTGTAGTAAGCGACATGACATTCTTGGGTCTAGCGATGTGGACCCGAAATTGTTCGATGAAGCGAGCGACCAACTTGTTCCAGCTGTTGATCGACTCAGATTCCAACTGCCGAATCCACATAACAGCTATATCAGTCAAAAAGAGAGGGAAGCACTTTGCCATGACGTTCTCCGATGCTGATTGAACTTCCATATGTTGTTTATAGCGCATCAGATGCAAGGTAGGATCTGTCCTACCTTTGTATGGTTCCAGAACTGGAAGTTTGAAATCTAGTGGGTTGCGGGAATTCCTGATTTCCTGGGTGAATGGATTGTGATTAACGTCATCCACATCACTCTGATAAGTGCGTCCTCTCGAGAGGCGTTCAATCAGATTGGCGAACCGGTCGCCTTCAAAGAGCTATTGCAAACTGCCAAGATCAGAGCTGGTGCCCCCATTGTTGAGTCCAGAAGAGTGTGGAAGTGTATCGGGAGCTTGGAAGGCTATCCGATTCGGTTCGGAGGTGCCCCCATATTGTAGGTCGTGGAGGTCGAACCGGTTCGGTTCGTGGGGCCCGATCCGAACCAATGCTTGGTTGCCATTCTGAGCTGCTACACTCGCATGGCTTCTATCCGAATCGGAGCGGACGTGGGTCGTGCTCGACCCATGCCTTGATTTCCAGAGGGGAAACTGCTGCCCCCGAGCTCAGGTAATGCCGCGGTTCGGATCGGATCAGATCCGACCCGATGTGGATTACCCCTTATTTCCATCTGGACTGGGTTCTGATTTGCTGTGATGTGCTCGGGTTGGATAAGGACCGATCCAATCTGGTTCGCTTCAGCTGCTCGAGCCGTTTCCATGTTATTTCCAGCGAGTTGTGCGTTGCTGCTCGTCCTGCCTTCCATCCGAGCGAAGAATTGGTCGATCATCTCTTGTAATGACCCGCATTGGCAGAGGTATTATAATTAATTTATTTAATTATTGAAATGGTGGTTTAGAGAACATAATGGTCATGGAATTAAACAATGGTGGATATTTAATTAAAATAATAAATTAAATAATATATTTAATTCTGAAATAATCGGAATTGGCTGAAATGGCGATATGGTGTGAATTGGATCCTCTGTGATATTTAATTCAGTTTAGAATTGAATTAGAATAACGAATATATTATATAAACGACAGTTTGAACGTAGAGTCATATTATAAATGAAATCGAGCTTGAAATGGCGTTGCAGTTCGTAATTTGGCGATTTGAACTTCAACCGAATGTACAGGATTCGTTTTAAGCCGGATTTCTGTGAAACAAGAAATGTGTGGAGCTGGTGGAGTATATCTTTCTAGTGGAAGAGAAAAATCGGGATTTCGTCGTGTAGATTTTGATTTACGTCCAAATCAAATTATAGAATAGTCGGTAAAAAATCGTTTATCGACCGTAACGGTTTATTCGATATAACTAGATATCGGGTTTGAATTTAGACAAGGTTCTTTTGGGACATAACGATAATTTAATTTTTAGAATTTTATTGTAATTTTTAATTAATTAAATAAGAAACTTTTTATTTGGGGTATTGTGCACCCTATAATCAACATTTTGGGATTTCAAAATATGAGTTAATCTACCGGTATTATTATATTTTTGGGATCGGGACATCTCGCTCGTCACGAGGGTGTTTTTATTTCTGTCTGTACGTAAGTAGAATTCTACATAATGGGGTACACTTGATATTATAACTAAAACAAACAATATGTGGTAGATACTCGCGTCACGTGGCCGATTGCATTGCCACATGTTATGAACATCCTTTTGTATAAATACCCCTCTAACAACTAAAACCTAATTTCACTTCTTAAGTCAACACAGCCACATTTTCAAGCCGCCATGAAATACATTTCAGAAGAATTCGATCGAACAAATCCTCAAATAAAAATAAAAAAAATCACACAAATCTCCTTAAATCTCAAAACAAAATTGTAGGCATCACGTTAGCACCAACGCTTAAGTGCCCAATGCCAGTTTTTGTCAGAGTGTGAATAGCAACGTCGAGGGCTCGATGTCGCACCAAGTAGAGCATAAGCGGGAGCATTTTACTGAGAGTTGGGAGGGGTTAAATGAGTGGAAGTTAAAGTGGGGCGGGATTCTTTTGTGAATGGTGTATGAGGAGGTATTGTCCAGTGTGTGATGCGTATGAGGGTAGTGGAGTTCGTTGTGTTTTCATGAAGGTCGCAGTACTGTTTTGTGTTCAAAAGGTGAACTCGGTTTTTCAATAGAAGAATGACCAGAAGTTAGTGAAGGGAAGGAGGTGGTTCTAAAGGGGAAGAAAATGGTTTAAGTTGAGGGGGATCTGGGTTCAGCGATTTCTGTGAAGGGGAGAATGGAGTGGGCTTGGCTTTTGGACTTGGAGCAGCATCAAAGGTCCGGATCTCGGCATGGAGTTGTGGTAAATAGTTTGGTTCATTTGCGGCGAAGGGAATAACAGCTCGAAAATGGTGTTCGGTTAATATGAAGAGGGAACGAAACGTAAAGAGGGAAGGTGAAAGATTGGTTGGCTTTCAAGTTCGGAAGAGTGTTAATGCCTGGAGCGAGTTTTAGAAGGTACAGTAGGTTAAAAATGTGGAAGGAGGAGCTTCTTTGGAAACAATAAATGATGGAGATACACACAGAGAGCAGGTCGAAAGTTTGTAAGGGAGGAAATAATGCCTTATCGAGCGGATGGGGGATGGGTATTTGTGGCAATGGGCTAAGAATGTAAAGTGAAGCCCAACTAAAGAAATAAAAATAAATGAAAGGAAGTAATAACGTGAATAGGGCAAGGAGTTCAAGGGTGCGTCTCTGGCATTTCATTTTCGTATAGTGGGCAGCAGTCGGTTTGAAAGTGAGAGATGGGCCGGGTTCATATGTGAATTTCAAACGGTTGGATCCGTTAGGACCGTATGGACGGACACTACACGTTGGCACTGACTGGAAGTCCATCGGAGCTCGTTACAATTTATAGCAAAATAAATTGTCTGTCTGAATCAAGCGATGGTTATCATTATTAACGATGATCGTCCAATGTGAGTAAATGTCACTAACTCTGAACAGTTTATAATTTCATGTTGTATTTTTTGAACTGTTAGATATTGGTTGATTGACTGTGTGTTGACTGTTTGATTAAACTACTAGTCAGTTAGTTAAATTTCTATATTGATTCTGTTTAATAGAATATATCATATGGAACTGAAAGTGATGCTATCTATATTGTTTAACATCTGTGATGCAGGGAAACAGGTTGGAGGAATCCGACTGGATTCCTCAACAGTTATTTTATTATTTTTCATATATTGTGATATATGATGTGATATATAATCTGTTGTCGATTATATGTGTTTGGACGATATTGATCATCGTGATTTGATATGTTGAATACCACAATATACCGAAATGTTGATAAGGGAATATTTTCAAAGTGATATTTGAAAATAAAATATTTATAAATGGAATATTTATAAATAAGAAATATTTATAAATTGGAATATTTTTAATAGGAGATATTTAGAAAAAGGGAAAACGTTATAAAAAGGAAACTGTTATAGGAAGGAAATCATTTTAAAGTGGAGAACCGTTACTAAAAGTAAATCTTTAAAATGAATAAATGTTGTTAAAAAGGAAATCTTTATAAAGCGAATAAAGGAGTTAAATCGAATATGGTATTCGAAAGGAGTTAAATCAAATATGGTATTCGAAAGTAGTAAATCGAATATGGTATTCGAAAGTAGTAAATCGAATTAGTTATTCGAAAAGGGGTTAGTCGAGTCGAGTTAGCCGAATAGAGTTAATCGAATATTGTTATTCGAATAAGAGTTAACCAGTTAGAATTAATCGAATAGAGTTGAAATAAAGGAGTTAATCGAATAAAGTTTATTCGAATAGAATCAATTGAGTTAATCGAATATTAGTAATTCGAATAAAGTAAAAGGAGTTATTGAATATTATTTATTCGAAGAAGAGTTAAATAGAGTTATCGAATATTACTTATTCGAATAGAGTTAACTGGAGTTAAAGAAATAAATCGAATATAGTTTATTAGAATGGAATTAGAGGAGTTAATCGAATATAGTTTATTCGAATAGAGTTAGAGGAGTTATCGAATATAGTTTATTCGAATGGAATTAGAGGAGTTATCGAATATAGTTTATTCGAATAGAGTTAGAGGAGTTATCGAATATAGTTTATTCGAATAGACTTAGAGGAGTTATCGAATATAGTTTATTCGAGTGGAATTAGAGGAGTTATCGAATATAGTTTATTCTAATGGAATTAGAGGAGTTATCGAATATAGTTTATTCGAATAGAATTAGAGGAGTTATCGAATATAGTTTATTCGACAGGAGTTAAGTGAATAGAGTAAATCAAATAGAGTAAATCAAATAGAGTAAATCGAATAGAGTTAAGTGAAAAGAGTTAATCGAATATAGTTATTCGAAAGAAAGGTTAAGTAAGGAAGTTAGTTAAAGAAATTTAAAGTGAACTTTGCCTATTTCAAGGTTAGAAATGTTGTTCGGTTAAGGTCTGAGAGGTAGTTCTACCCCAACTTGATTGGCTTCGTTTTTAACTAAGGAATGGTTATGGTTCGGCAGTAAAGGATGGTAAAGTGAATTTAGTAATTAAAGGAAATGGTTGAGTTGGCATAGCGATGTTTTATCTAAACATCTGCTTAATCCAAACGTAGGAGTTTTGGAAATGTTTTCCAAACAAGAATCAAAAATGTTTTCTAATATAGAAAACAAGAAATGGAAATGTTTTCCAGTGTTAATAACGTATATTTTCTAAACATAGACAATATATATATATCATTGATGATTGATTGATAGAATTACCATTTGGAAATAATATCGTTGTTTGCACACTTGTTTTTATTCGATAGTTAAATCACAGACTATCGAAGTTTTGACCATTTTAACGTTGTTAATACGGAGAGACCGGTTGGATTATTATCCAAAGAACCACTCTGTATTGACATAAGCGTTGTGAATCATATATGCTAAAGATAATTGAAGACGGAGTAAAGTGCAAGGGCTATTGTATAAGTCTTAGATAACAGTGTCTAAGATGGATATATTGAATAGCCTTCGATTCATCCTGTTCCTGGATGACTTGTATGGATGGATGTCTGACATAGTTTTTCCAGACGATCACGTATATTGATTTCTCCAACCGTACCAAGAGTGGAAGCGTTAGCTAACACATAATGTATGGTTGAGGACGTCAATCGGTGATTTGATGGATTTGACGATGTGGCATTCAAAGTGAATCTGGTGTGATGATAAAGCGTAGCTTCTAGCCTCACATTGGGTAAATTACAGAAATCGGCCAGGCAGCATGGCTAAGTCGGTCGCACCGAAGTAGGGTGTATAATCACCTGATCTTGAGTCTCATTTACTTCTAAAAATCTATTGTTGATGTTGTCCCATTCGGGAAACAGTTGCTGATCCCAACCGTTGGTGATATACATTCGATACACTCAAGCGAAATGAGTGGTCGGTCATGTGTGGCCGGGTTGCAAGATGTTCTTGTTGAACCCAGCGTATTCCTCTCTAGAGGTACACTAGCGAAAGGTGGTTCCATACCTTGTCATAGTTGGAAATTCATTACCCAATACGTGCTTGCGATTTTGATTGTATACTATATATGTAGAACGTGAGATGAAAGCGTTTCTGCTAGATGATTATATATTGTGGTTGATAGACATTATTATAATATCAAAAGGTTTTTGATATAAAGATATTTTGGATTCTCATAAGGGAAAAACCCGTTCCGTTATACGGCGTGGTCTTATGAGATATCGTTTAATGGCTCAAACTGTTTTAAACTGTTTTACTCATACCAGTCCCATGACTGACCCGGAGTTTATTTTGTTTTGTTTCCCTAAACTCTTGGGTGCCTAAATTTGTACGGGCAATCAAGTAGTCGGGATTTACAGATATACTGGAAGAGCTTGGAGCAGGAGGCTACAGGATCATATAGCTATAGTTATTTCTGCTGTGTTGTAAGTGCTGTACTTTGATAATGATATGTATATTCAAGTACATATTTGTATTTCAAAGTTATGTTATGAAATATATTTATTCGTTCCGATGTGAGATTCGTGTTACTCTGATGTATGTTCTTCTTCTTATTCTTCTTTTCTATAAGTTTCTATGTTATCTTTCCTCATCCTCTAATTTCTTTCATTAATGATCGGTATTTTTCGATGTTTGGTTAGTCGTCATCGTGTTTATGTCGATAACCAAAGTCGTCAAAATCCCGGGTCATTACAGTTGGTATCAGAGCTTAAGTTAAGTGAATTACCTTGGCTCTGTGGCATGACACAGTTGAGATGGGGTTAGTAATACCCTAGATTGAGTTTGATTGTATATATACGAGTGAACGTATTTGTTATTAATATAAAAATAGTTTTATATTGTGGGGATTTATTGGTTGAGTTGTTTATGAGTTCTGGTCGATCAGTTTGATCCACTGTATCGGTAGGAGTTACTAAACACTCAAATACGATTGGTCGGCACAATATGTTTTGAAAAGAGGGTAAATGAAATAATTTTACCCAAATTATATTTTGATATAAAGGATTTATATTGGAATGATTATAATATAGTGGATATATTGGTTGTTATTATAATCGAGTAAGATTATAAATTAAATGGTCATGTAAATAACCAATCAGAATTCATATAAGTGAAATATATGAAATTGAAATGAATTAAATCTAAAATTTAAATCAGAATTGAAATTGAAACCCAGGAAATTTGGAACAGAGTTTGTAAATGGATTTGGATTAAAAGTAAGGAAAATTTAAGCTCCTGGGAGATTTTAAATTGTTTTACAAGCAGTGTGAATTATATTTTGAAATGAATTTCAAAGTGGAAGTGTTTAGAAATGGTTTTATAGTATTGAACTCACTTCGATCGCTGGAAAATAGATTCCGATGATGACAGCTGCATCATTAGTATTCATTTTCGAGTTGTAAGTGACGAATTACTACCAGAGATACTGTTTTGAATTAGTTTTGGGAAAGACAAGTTGTGTTGAATTTCAAAATGGGATTTGTAATATAGAATTGAATATAGAAATTCAAAGGGAGTTTGAATATATGAAATTCAATGGAATTGAAATAGAGTTTGAATATAGAAATTCAAATAGAGTTTGAATATAGAAATTCAAATGGAATTCAAATATAGAATTTGAATATAGAAAATATAAAGGAATTCAAATATAGGATTTGAATATCGAAGGTGAAATGGAATTTGAATATATGAAATTCAATGGAATTGAAATATAGAATTTGAATATAGAATTCAAATGGAATTAAAATATAGGATTTGAATATATGGAATTTGAATATAGAATTCAAATGGAATTTAAACTATAGAATTTGAATATATAGAATTTGGATAGAATTAACTAAGTCAAAGAGGAATTAGTTAATCGAGATTTGAAATTTGAAGTGAACTTTGAAAGGTTAATTGGATTTGTAAATGGATATTCGAAATCGAATACAGAATTTAAATTTGAAATTAGGATTCAAATTAGTTAATAAGCAAGTTAAAATATATTTGAACATGTCATGTTCAAATATAAAAGTGAAATAGACTAAAGAGTTAATTAACAAATTAATTAACGAATTGAGTTAAAACGATCAGGTATAGTTAAAATAGATTGGGCAGGTATAATTATACATGAGATAGGTATGGATAAGGTATGAAGGTATATAAATAGAATGCACGACGAAAAGGTATGCATTTAATTCATATATGAGATTTTATGCGCCTTATCGGCTAGCCGCTTGGCTTTTTCTTTTTCTTTTGGATTAGTGAGAGCCATGGGAGGCTATTTGAAATATCCTGATGCTCCTAGTACAAAGGAGGTTATGGCAAATTTTTCCGGGAATTTAAGGAGTTAGAATATTTTTAAGATAATTTGATAGTTAGAAATCAACGTATCGATATATATATATAGAAGTCGATAAGGAAACGAACTTAGAAATAGAATAGTAAAATCAAAAAGGAAGACTAAGAATAAAATCTAGTAAGAATAGAAAGAGGAAGCGTATACGTGTTTAAAAGTGAATAAGTAGTTGTATGGTATTGATTATTCGAGTAAGTAGTCATATCTGTTTTGACGTTATAAATGTTATTCAGTCAAGGTCTGAGAGGTAGTTATACCCCAACTTGATTGATTTCATTATTAACAAATAAATAGTAAGATTTCAGGCTCGAAGATCAATGTTGAATAAGAGTTAGTTGAATATAGTATTTGGGTTGTCGTAACGATGTTTTACACAACATCCGTTTTAACCCAAATAAATGTAAGCTTGGAAATATAATAAAAAATATTTCATAAGTATAGAAATAAACGAGATCGGAAAAGAGATAAGAAATTGGAATATTTTCCAATTATAAATAGCATATATTTTCTAAAAATTTAGAAAATAAAGGAAGGCGATATTCAGAAATGTTTTCCAAATAACAAAGAAGGCCAATATGGTTATTGAAAATATTTGGTTAACAAATATTGATAAAGAAATAGAGAAGTGATTTAACTAATGGAATATTAATTAAGAGCTCAGTGACATGTTCAAAAGGAAAATTTGATTTCTGAAAAGAGTAAACTGTTTAAAAACTCCCAGGGAAAGACTGTTTGAATTAAAAACAAATGTAACAGAAATTTGTGGAAGCAAAATTGAATTAAAGTAAAGCCAGTAAAGTGGTAACTGAGATTGAATTAGAAGATATCAAGACAAATTGGATTGTGAGATTCAAATTTGAAGTGTAATGTGATAAGAAAGTTAAGAGTTGGGAATCGAGAAGAAACTCGAGTGGAAATGATATTTGGCTCGGATATAAGCGAATGGTTGTGTTGTGGATAAAAGCAGATTGGAATTTGATTGGGATGACCCTTGTATCCGCTGAATTGATAACAGGTGGAAAAGGTACAATGATATGCCGACAAAAGGTACAAGTTTATAATTCTATTGGATATAAGATTTATGAGCCGAATTGGCAAGCCGCTTGGCTGTTTGATTTTCTTTTGGGATAGAGATGGCCCAGAGAAGCGAGTTGGAGTTTGATCGATTGACCAGTACAAAGGAGGTGCTGGCGAAATTTTTCAAAGAGTTAAGACGTTAGA
Source organism: Allium sativum (assembly GCA_030737875.1). Classification (NCBI taxonomy): domain Eukaryota; kingdom Viridiplantae; phylum Streptophyta; class Magnoliopsida; order Asparagales; family Amaryllidaceae; genus Allium; species Allium sativum. Next base: position 392,433,187 of record CM060922.1, read on the forward strand.
AAATTTTCAGGATTTTTGAAAATTTTCGTTGATAAGAATAAATTAATAATTTAATTGAAATTAAATTGGTTCAGTTGAAACTGAAGTTAAGAAGTGAACAAATATGTTCTAACCAGTTGATAGGGTCATCCTCTACCTTTTAGCAATTTCGAGGATGAAATTATTTTAAGTGGGAAAGATTATAATGACCCGCATTGGCAGAGGTATTATAATTAATTTATTTAATTATTGAAATGGTGGTTTAGAGAATTTAATGGTCGTGGAATTGAACAATGGTGGATATTTAATTAAAATAATAAATTAAATAATATATTTAATTCTAAAATAACCAGAATTGGCTGAAATGGCGATATGGTGTGAACTGGATCCTCTATGATATTTAATTCAGTTTAGAATTGAATTAGAATAACAAATATATTATATAAATGACTTTGAACGTAGAGTTATATTATAATTGAAATCGAGCTTGAAATGGCGCTGTAGTTCGTAATTTGGCGATTTGAACTTCAACTGAATGTACAGGATTCGTTTTAAGCCGGATTTCTGTGAAATAAGAAACGTGTGGAGCTGGTGGAGTATATCTTTCTAGTGGAAGAGAAAAATCGGGATTTCGTCGTGTAGATTTTGATTTTACATCCAAATCAAATTATAGAATAGTCGTTATAAAATCGTTTATCGACCGTAACGGTTTATTCGATATAACTAGATATCGGGTTTGAATTTAGACAAGGTTCTTTTGGGACATAACGATAATTTAATTTTTAGAATTTTACTGTAATTTTTAATTAATTAAATAAGCAACTTTTTATTTGGGGTATTGTGCACCCTGTAATCAACATTTTGTGATTTCAAAATATGAGTTAATCTACCGGTATTATTATATTTTTGGGATCGGGACAGCTCGCTCGTCACGAGGGTGTTTTTATTTCTGTCCGTACGTAAGTAGAATTCTACGTAACGGGGTACACTTGATATTATAACTAAAACAAATAATATGTGGTTGATACTCGCGTCACGTGGCCGATTGCATTGCCACAAGTTTTGAACATCCTTTTGTATAAATACCCCTCTAACATCTAAAACCTAATTTCACTTCTTAAGTCAACACAGCCACATTTTCAAGCCGCCACGAAATACATTTCAGAAGAATTCGATCGAACAAATCCTCAAATAAAAATAAAAAAAATCACACAAATCTCCTTAAATCTCGAAACGAAATTGTAGGCATCACGTTAGCACCAACGCTTAAGTGCCCGATGCCAGTTTTTGTCAGAGTGTGAATAGCAACGTCGAGGGCTCGATGCCGCACCAAGTAGAGCATAAGCTGGAGCATTTTACTGAGAGTTGGGAGGGGTTAAATGAGCGGAAGTTAAAGGGGGGCGGGATTCTTTTGTGAATGGTGTATGAGGAGGTATTGTCCAGTGTGTGATGCGTATGAGGGTAGTGGAGTTCGTTGTGTTTTCATGAAGGGGCAGTACTGTTTTGTGTTCAAAAGGTGAACTCGGTTTTTCAATAGAAGAATGACCAAAAGTTAGTGAAGGGAAGGAGGTGGTTCTAAAGGGGAAGAAAATGGTTTAAGTTGAGGGGGATCTGGGTTCAGCGATTTCTGTGAAGGGGAGAATGGAGTGGGCTTGGTGTTTGGACTTGGAGCAGCATCTAAGGTCCGTATCTCGGCATGGAGTTGTGGTAAATAGTTTGGTTCATTTGCGGCGAAGGGAATAACAGCTCGAAAACGGTGTTTTGTTAATATGAAGAGGGAACGAAACGTGAAGAGGGAAAGTGAAAGATTGGTTGGCTTTCAAGTTCGAAAGAGTGTTAATGCCTGGAGCGAGTTTTAGAAGGTACAGTAGGTTAAAAATGTGGAAGGAGGAGCTTCTTTGGAAACAATAAATGATGGAGATACACACAGAGAGCAGGTCGAAAGTTTGTGAGGGAGGAAATAATGCCTTAGTGAGCGGATGGAGGATGGGTATTTGTGGCAATGGGCTAAGAATGTAAAGTGAAGCCCAACTAAAGAAATAAAAATAAATGGAAGGAAGTAATAACGTGAATAGGGGCAAGGAGTTCAAGGGTGCGTCTCTGGCATTTCATTTTCGTACAGTAGGCAGCAGTCGGTTTGAAAGTGAGAGATGGGCCGGGTTCATATGTGAATTTCGAACAGTTGGATCCGTTAGGACCGTATGGACGGACACTACACGTTGGAACTGACTGGAAGTCCATCGGAGCTCGTTACAATTTATAGCAAAATAAATTGTCCGTCTGAATCAAGCGATGGTTATCGTTATTAATGATGATCGTCCAATGTGAGCAAATCTCACTAACTCTGAACAGTTTATAATTTCATGTTGTATTTTTAGAATTGTTAGATATTGGTTGATTGACTGTGTGTTGACTGTTTGATTGAACTGCTAGTCAGTTAGTTAAATTTCTATATTGATTTTGTTTAACATAATATATCATATGGAACTGAAAGTGATGTTATCTATATTGTTTAACATCTGTAATGCAGGGAAACAGGTTGGAGGAATCCTACTGGATTCCTCAACAGTTATTTTATTGTTTTTTCATATATTGTGATATATGATGTGATATATAATTTGTTGTCGATTATATGTGTTTGGACGATACTGATCATCGTGATTGGATATGTTGAATACCACAACATACCGAAATGTTGATAAGGGAATATTTTAAAAGTGATATTTGAAAATAAAATATTTATAAATGGAATATTTATAAATAAGAAATATTTTTAAATTGGAATATTATAAATAGGAGATATTTAGAAAAAGGGAAAACATTATAAAAAGGAAACTGTTATAAGAAGGAAATCATTTTAAAGTGGAGAACTGTTACTAAAAGTAAATTTTTAAAATGAATAAATGTTGTTAAAAAGGAAATCTTTATAAAGCGAATAAAGGAGTTAAAGCGAATAAAAGAGTTAAATCGAATATGGTATTCGAAAGGAGTTAAATCGAATATGGTATTCAAAAGTAGTAAATCGAATATGGTATTCGAAAGTAGTAAATCGAATTAGTTATTCGAAAAGGGGTTAGTCGAGTCGAGTTAGCTGAATAGAGTTAATCGAATATTTGTTATTCGAATAAGAGTTAACCAGTTAGAATTAATCAAATAGAGTTAAAATAAAGGAGTTAATCGAATATAGTTTATTCGAATAGAATCAATTGAGTTAATCGAATATTAGTAATTCGAATAAAGTAAAAGGAGTTATTGAATATTAGTTATTCGAAGAAGAGTTAAATAGAGTTATCGAATATTAGTTATTCGAATAGAGTTAGCTGGAGTTAAAGAAATAAATCGAATATAGTTTATTCGAATGGAATTAGAGTAGTTAATCGAATATAGTTTATTCGAATAGAGTTAGAGGAGTTATCGAATATAGTTTATTCGAATGGAATTAGAGGAGTTATCGAATATAGTTTATTCGAATAGAGTTAGAGGAGTTATCGAATATAGTTTATTCGAATAGACTTAGAGGAGTTATCGAATATAGTTTATTCGAATGGAATTAGAGGAGTTATCGAATATAGTTTATTCGAATGGAATTAGAGGAGTTATCGAATATAGTTTATTCGACAGGAGTTAAGTGAATAGAGTAAATCAAATAGAGTAAATCAAATAGAGTAAATCGAATAGAGTTAAGTGAAAAGAGTTAATTGAATATAGTTATTCGAAAGAAAGGTTAAGTAAGGAAGTTAGTTAAAGAAATTTAAAGTGAACTTTGCCTATTTCAAGGTTAGAAATGTTGTTCAGTTAAGGTCTGAGAGGTAGTTCTACCCCAACTTGATTGGCTTCGTTTTTAACTAAGGAATGGTTATGGTTCGGCATTAAAGGATGGTAAAGTGAATTTAGTAATTAAAGGAAATGGTTGAGTTGGCATAGCGATGTTTTATCTAAACATCTGCTTAATCCAAACGTAGGAGTTTTGGAAATGTTTTCCAAACAAGAATCAGAAATGTTTTCTAATATAGAAAACAAGAAACGGAAATGTTTTCCAGTGTTAATAACGTATATTTTCTAAACATAGACAAAAAGGATATATATATATACATATACATATATATATATATTTATATGGTTGATGATTGATTGATAGAATTTCCTTTTGGAAATAATATCGTTGTTTGCACACTTGTTTTTATTCGATAGTTAAATCACAGACTATTGAAGTGTTGACCATTTTAACGTTGTTAATATGGAGAGACCGGTTGGATTATTATCCAAAGAACCACTCTGTATTGGCATAAGCGTTGTGAATCATATATGCTAAAGATAATTGAAGACGGAGTAAAGTGCAAGGGCTATTATATAAGTCTTAGATAAGTGTCTAAGATGGATGTATTGAATAGTGCCTTTGGTTCATCCTGTTCCTGGATGACTTGTATGGACGGATGTCTGACAGAGTATTTCCAGACGATCACGTATATTGATTTTTCCAACCGTACCAAGAGTGGAAGCGGAGAAGGAAACTTCTTTTAGCTAACACATAATGTATGATTGAGGACGTCAATCGGTGATTTGATGGATTTGACGATGAGGCATTCAAAGTGAATCTGGTGTGATGATAAAGCGTAGCTTCTAGCCTCACATTCGGTAAATGTCAGAAATCGAGCAGGCAGCATGGCTAAGTCGGTCGCACCGAAGTAGGGTGTATAATCACATGATCTAGAGTTTCATTTACTTCTAAAAATCTATTGTTGATGCTATCCCATTCGGGAAACGGTTGCTGATCCCTACTGTTGGTGATATACATTCGATACACTCAAGCGAAATGAGTGGTCGGTCATGTGTGGCCGGGTTGCAAGATGTTCTTATTGAACCCAGTGTATTCCTCTCTAGAGGTACACTAGCGAAAGGTGGTTCCATACCTTGTCATAGTTGGAAATTCATTTCCCAATATGTGCTTGCGGTTTTGATTGTATACTATATATGTAGAATGTGAGATGAAAGCGCTTCTGCTAGATGATTATATATTGTGGTTGATAGACAGTATTATAATATCAAAAGGTTTTTGATATAAAGATATTTTGAATTCTCATAAGGGAAAAACCCGTTCCGTTATACGGCGTGGTCTTATGAGATATCGTTTAATGGCTCAAACTATTTTAAACTGTTTTACTCATACCAGTCCCATGACAGACCCGGAGTTTATTTTGTTTTGTTTCCCTAAACTCTTGGGTGCCTAAATTTGTACGGGCAGTCAAGTAGTCGGGATTTACAGATATACTGGAAGAGCTTGGAGCAGGAGGCTTCAGGATCATATAGCTATAGTTATTTCTGCTGTGTTGTAAGTGTTGTACTTTGATAATGATATGTATATTCAAGTACAGATTTGTATTTCAAAGTTATGTTATGAAATATATTTATTCGTTCCTCTGTGAGATTCGTGTTACTCTAATGTGTGTTCTTCTTCTTCTTTTCTATAAGTTTCTATCTTATCTTTCCTCATCCTCTAATTTCTTTCATTAATGATCGGTATTTTTCGATGTTTGGTTAGTCGTCATCGTGTTTATGTCGATAACCAAAGTCGTCAAAATCCCGAGTCATTACATCTCCTGTTGTTTGCGGAGGAGATCATCTTGCCTTGTCATCAGGGTTCTAGATTCAGCGAGAACGCTGTCCATTTCTTCTCGCGTCAAGTATGCTGAGGGCTTTCATGTGAGGAAGCTTCATGGCTTGCCTCGTTTCTCGTGCCTTCGCCTTCAACACGGGAAATCTTTCGCTTAGCCATCGATTCAATAGCCAAATAATCTGCTTCCTTTAGAGCTAGAAATTGAAGTTGTCGTGTGCCCCCTTCTTGGCGCACCAAAATGTTAGACCGAAATTTGGACCTAACACCCAAATACTATATGAAAATCTCACAATCATAGATTAATGCCGAAAAAGCAGTAAAATAAGAGGAGACACACGAGGTTTTTATAGTGGTTCGGCTCAAACCAAGCCTACGTCCAATTTATAGTTTCTTAAATCCTAAGAAGCTATTACAATACAGTTTGCTTGCAGCTTATACACGAAATCCTCGTGTTTACAATGAAAAGAAGTGAGAAAAGTGGAGATTATACACGAAATCCTCATGTTATAATGTGGAATTTGGCTTCCTTATTGAGCAATGACCTTGCATGAAGTAGTGGTAGAAGCCATGATCAGTGAGAACCTAAAAGATTTCTTCAAATGTCCATATCACGGTGTATTTATAGGCGTAGAGAGGCCTTGCCAGGCCCAGAAGCGATCCAGTTCGGATGGGCCACGTGGAGGTAGAGAGGCCATCTCGGAGAAAGTGGAAGAAGTGGTCTTCAGATCGTGCAAGGACAGGTGGAAGCCGATCCACATTAATTGGAAGTGGTTATGCTTTATGAATCAGTCAAACACACGATACAGGAGCAGGTCCAGGGGGTCGGTTCGGGTCCGATCCGAGTCGGTGTCTTCAATCCGAAGACTCCGTGTCCAATGCTTCGAAGGTGGAGCGGATCGGGTATGCTCCCTCCGATCCGATCCGTGGTGATGTGAATGCGAAGAGCAAGTGCCAAGATGTCCATCTTAAGGCAGCGTCCGATCCGAACAAACTTGTCCAATCTGATCTGAGGATCTATTCAATGCTAAATTCCAGGTTTCCGGTTCTGCATGTGTTCACAGAAACGAGCATAACTTTCAAACCGTAAGTCCGTTTTAGCCAAACGAAAGCTCGATCCGAAGCTGATTCAGAGAACTACAAGAGTTACCGAGCTCAGCTTTGTAATTGCTGTTTTCGGACCCAAAAGAGATCATCTGATAGGAGTTTCGGGCCTTTCTTTGTTCGTGATGAGATCATCAGAAATTCCATGTGTGACTGCTTTGACTAAAAAGCGGGTCAACGTTTTACCCCCCAGAACATATCTTGCTGGTTGAAGGAAGATGTGTTCTGGATAATCCATAAAATCCAAGGCCACGCCGGACCTGCCAGTTGCAAGTATAATCCGTACCTGCGAAGAAAAGGAAGCAAATAGGTATGTCGAAACCTGACAAGACTGATTACACTTTCAAGCATAAACCATGCTTGGGCGTTTGTTTGAGCATAAACCATACTCAAGAGATGTTCAAATCATCCTGCCAAACCTGACGAGGGACCTAAACTTCTGGGTATAAGCCATACCAAGAAGTTCAAACTGAGCATAAGCCATACTCGAGTTTTATTGAGTTCCTTTGCCAAATCCTGACAAAACAATAAGCCGCTCCAGAGTATAATCCATACTTAAGAATCCTAGTGAGTACAATCCATACTCACGTCGGGATAGAACTATACTTGCCAAAACCTGACAAGACAGTCTGTCCCTAGGCATAATCCATGCCTAGTGGTCCGAGATAAGTATAAACTATACTTTAATTGAGATTGAGAATCCTGCCACAACCTGACAAGCCACTTAAATTCGCCAAACATAATTCATGCTCGGAATGTCCTTCCTTATTCAATTCCAAGTACAAAACCAAAGCAAATCCTGATTGGTTTGTCACCGAGTCCAGAGCACGTTTTGGAGATAAATCCTAACTCCGAACGTGTGTACTCCGATTTAGCCAATCAAAAACCTAAAGAAAGCAAATAGGCATATATTAAATCCTAAGAAATGCTGAAAATACAGAGTGATCCAATCCAGATCAATTGATGATGAGCCCACGAGAGCTCGATCCAGGATCATTCCCTCTCCGGAGAGCAGGTGGAGGTAGCGCAGGTGCTGTTGGTTGTTTCACATACTCGGATAGCTCTCCACGTCTAACCCTTCCTCAATCAGATCTCTAAGATGCCTGCAGTCATTTACGTCACGACCGTCCATATCATGAAATATGCAGTATTTTCCAGAATCGCGTTCTCTCTGCGAAGTATACTTTTCATATCTAGGCCCTCTCCGGGGCTGAGCGTTGTGGTCATTCTTGACAGCAACTTTCCCTTTGCCTTTTCCAGAATCAGACGGTTCTCCGTCTCTGAGCATGTTGACATCGAGAATTTTCTTTTCGTACATTGCGTCTTCTTCACGTAGAAATCTATCCGATTCAAGGTAGAATTCGCTGAGATTCCGTGGTGGGTCCCGGTACAAGGATTTTTTGAACTCCGTGTTGTCCAAAACGCCAGATACTACCGCCATCAATACCATAGATTGCTCAGGTCGATCAACTGATGTTGCTGCAACGTTCAACCTTTCCAGGAATGAGCAAAAAGTTTCTCTGAGTCCCTGTTTGATTGTAGTAAGTGACATGACATTCTTGGGTGTAGCGATGTAGACCCGAAATTGTTCGATGAAGCAAGTGACCAACATGTTCCAGTTGTTGATCGACTCAGATTCCAACTACCGAATCCACATAGCAGCTATATCAGTCAAAAAGAGAGTGAAGCACTTTGCCATGACATTCTCCAATGCTGATTGAACTTCCATATGCCGTTTATTGCGCATCAGATGCACGGTAGAATCTGTCCTACCGTTGTATGGTTCCAGAACTGGAAGTTTGAAATCCGGTGGGTTGCGGGAATCCCTGATTTCCTGGGTGAATGGATTGTGATTAACGTCATCCACGTCACTCTGATAAGTGCGTCCTTTCGAGAGGTGTTCAATAAGATTGGCGAGCCGATCGCCTTCAAAGAGCTGTTGCAAACTGCCAAGATCAGAGCGGGTGCCCCCATTGTTGAGTCCAGAAGAGTGTGGAAATGTATCAGGAGCTTGTAAGGCTATCCGATTCGGTTCGGAGGTGCCCCCATATTGTAGGTCGTGGAGGCCGAACCAGTTCGGTTCGTGGGGCCCTATCTGAACCGATGCTTGGTTGCCATTCCGAGTTGCTTCATGCTGCTGCACTCGCGTAGGTACTATCCGAATCGGAGCGGACGTGGGTCGTGCTCGACCCGTGCTATGATTTCCACAGGGGAAGATACTGCCCGGAGCTCAGGTAATGTTGCGGTTCAGATCGGATCCGATCCGACCCGATGTCGATTTCCCCTTGTTTCCATCTGAACTGGGTTCTAATTTGCTGTGATGTGCTCGGGTTGGATAAGGACCGATCCGATCCGGTTCGCTTCAGCTGCTCGAGCCGTTTCCATGTTATTTCCAGCGAGTTGTTCGTTGCCGCTCGGCCTGCCTTCCATCCGAGCGAAGAATTGGTCGATCATCTCCTGTTGTTTGCGGAGGAGATCATCTTCCCTTGCGATCTGGGTTCTCAATTCAACGAGAACGCCGTCCATTTCTTCTCGCGTCAAGTATGCTGACGGGTTTTCATGTGAGGAAGCTTCATGCCTTGCCTCGTTTCTCGTGCCTTCGCCTTCAACACGGGAAAACTTTCGCTTAGCCATCGATTCAATAGCCAAATAATCTGCTTCCTTTAGAGCTAGAAATTGAAGTTGTCGTGTGCCCCCTTCCTGGCACACCAAAATGTTAGACTGAAATTTGGGCCTAACACCTAAATGCTATGTGAAAATCTCACAATCACAGATTAATGCCGAAAAAGCAGTAAAATAAGAGAAGACATATGAGGTTTTTATAGTGGTTCGGCTCAAACTAAGCCTACGTCCACTTTATAGTTTCTTAAATCCTAAGAAGCTATTACAATACAGTTTGCTTGCGGTTTATACACAAAATCCTCGTGTTTACAATGAAAAGAAGTGAGAGAAGTGGGGATTATACACAAAATCCTCGTGTTATAACGTGGAATTTGGCTTCCTTATTGAGCAATGACCTTGCGTGAAGTAGTGGTAGAAGCCATGATCAGTGAGAACCGAAAAGAACCCTTCTAATGTCCATCTCACGGTATATTTATAGGCGTATAAGGGCCTTGCCAGGCCCAGAAACGGTCCGGTTCGGATGGGCCACGTGGAGGGTGGACAGGCCATCTCGGAAAAAGTGGAAGAAGTGGTCTCAGATCGTGCAAGGACAGGTGGAAGCCGATCCAGATTAATAGGAAGCCGTTATGCTTTATGAATCAGTCAAACACACGATACAGGAGCAGGTCCAAGGGGTCGGTTCGGGTCCGATCCGAACCGAGTCAGTGTCTTCAATCTGAAGACTCCGTGTCCAATGCTTTGAAGGTGGAGCGGATCGGGTATGCTCCCTCCGATCCGATCCGTGCTGATGCAAATGCGAAGAGAAAGTGCCAAGCTGTCCATCTTAAGGCAGCGTCCGATCCGAATAGACTTGTCCGATCCGATCCGAGGATCTATTCAATGCTAAATTCCAGGTTTCCGGTTCTGCATGCGTTCACAGAAACGAGCATAACTTTCAAACGTAAGTCCGTTTTAGTCAAATGAAAGCTTGATTCGAAGCTGATTTAGAGAGCTACAAGAGTTACTGAGCTCAGCTCCGTAATTTCTGTTTTCGGGCCCAAAAGAGATCGTCTGATAGGAGTTTCGGGCCTTTCTTTGTTCGTGATGCGATTTCGACCAAATCGTTGCCTGTCTTCTGACGATGCTTCCAATACTCGAGCGTATTGTTGATCAGAAATTCCATGTGTGACTGTTTTGACTAAAAAGCGGGTCAACAAGTTGTTTTGGAATTCAAATTTAATTTAGTGATATTTGCCATGGATTTTATTTACTGTCATAAAGGTAAAGAGAAAAAAAATTATATAAAGCGCTGACATGCGAAATAAGCTACAATAACATCGACAAAGATACTAACAGACAAAACAATTATAATAAGTAATATAAAAGGGGATTCACTTCTAGATATTTGACAAGTAGTCATGTGATACTAACCAAGATACTAACAGCCAAAACAAAGATACTAACAAACAACATTACAAACAAAAATAAACTTGTCAAAAGCATCAAGGCAGAAGAAAAATAGAACAAGAAGAAAAGTAGTCGCACAGACTAATAAACAAAGTAAATGAATTAAACCATGCAACAACAAATGATAGTGTGAAGTCTTAAAACATGGCCCGTACTTAGATAAGTGACATGATACTTAAGAATTAATGATCATTAACATGTCATTATTGGAAATATGCAGCCAAAATACAAGAACCGTATCACAGCAAAATTGGTGGAGACTCACATATTTAAACCAAACCGGGTAATCAGCTGAAGGGATACTGATTGAAAATTTGCAAAAGCCTTACACTGGCCACTGCAGTATAGTATGCGCATATAAACTAAAGACGTAAAATATTTTGAGACTGATTCCACAGTTTCTTATTTTGAACACACAGACTGTCGCATTCAGCATTCAACATTCATGAATGTATGAAAAGAGAGTGGCAAGTTTTAGATGTATATTTAAACATCAGATTTTCTAACATAGGACGTCGTAGTACAAACCAAATTAAGTCACCAAGCATTTCTTGAAGTACTTGAACCACATAGGATGCCAAATCTTAATGCCATAACTTGACAATGCATGAGTTAATACAAAGGTACAACCATCATTCTCCTTCAGCTGGAGAGTAAATATATAAACTTTGACTAACGAATAACTAAAAAATAGAATATAAAGATTAATGGAAAAATAACGTGTATCGCTAAGTTTATGGTTGACTTTGCAAAACATGGCTTGTGGCAACAGTAGAAAAGGACCTGAGAATTAATTTTAGCAGGATTTTTATTTTATCTCTTTCAGAGGGGCAGTAACAAATCTAGCGATCTTGTAGAACTGAGAGAAAAAGTATGGCAAGAACATGTAACACTTGTGAAATTGTGAGTAAAAGCAAAGAAATAAGCAAATGAGCCACTGCAGTAGTTGAATTAAAGACATAGTATACACAGAAGTCGGAGAACATGGGAAGCAAATAGGGTGCTACTATTCATACCCCGGTTTATACTTCCGGCTACCAAAATTAAAAGCACCCCAAATATTTCAAATATCCTCTTTTGGCCACCGTGTAAATTAATAACCTAAAAATGGAGAGGCCACCACCACCTACCTCTACTCGAACGGTTCCTTCCTCACTTAGAGCTCTTCCACTGCGAATCAAATACTCAAAGTCAAATAGTTCAAGAAAAAAATTACCATAATCCATTTTCATAACCACATTAGCAATTTTAATTTTTACAATTGAGCACTTACTTCATCAGTTGTGAAATGATTCATCACAAATCAACATTTATGTCTTTTGAGTCATTTGATCAAACATCTTGCATCATATTATCACAATCATCATGTTTATCGTCCAATTTATCATCATTTAAATGCTCCATCTATCAAACGACCAGAAAAAATGAATCAATTCGTAAAAGAAGATACGTAAGTGTTGGAAATTTTATGAATTATTTAAAATATGAAATAAGTTTATGATGCCTCCTATTTGTGAATAGTCCCACATCATGGGATTATAAGAAAGATGCAAGTATTTATACTTGTTTCTAAGAAGTCGTGTTGGGGCCATGGGCTCCCAATGCATGATTTGTTGTGAGGAGGGAGACCATGCATCATGACCACCACACATGCGCGCGACCGACCGACCGACTCGACTCGACCAGACCCGGCCCGGCTCGGCTCGGCTCGGTTCGGTTCGGTTCGGGATTGGGCTTGGGCCTTGGGCCTTGTCTATGTGGTGTAGACACTTATATTTTTGGTCCAGAAAACACTGCATTTTTCGAACCAGTTTTTTAAATACAAAAATATTTCTGAGCCAACTTTTATTATGAAGCGGTAAACTTTTGACCAAGTATTTCGCAGATCCTGTTTTCCTCCACTGACCAGTATTTTCGTTTAGCCCTAATCCCGTCTATATATTATCATCAGTTGTAGACGAGATTGGTACATAGAAAAAAAAACTGTTTTCTCTTCCTCCGCAATTAAAAAATTATTATTCTTCCAGAAATTTTCGAGCAGTTAAATTCGAAAGTGCAAATCTGCACTGATTTGTTTGTGCAAAGCAAATCGATTATTCATTTTAAAGAGGTTGTTTTATCTTAGAGGCGGCGGTGGAAGTACGAACTGGTTTTGCACCACCGACCAGATCGCCGAATCGTCTTCAAGAAAGCGACAAAGTACGTGACTCAGCCATTGTTTCCCAACAATTTGAAGACGATTAGAAACAATGGCTTCGACAACAACCATAGATGATGTTGCTCCTTCCTTTGCATTCCAGATCCTATTGGTGACTGCTGCCCCGTTTCGTTTTGAAGGTCTGCACTTCAAACGATGGCGTCAGAAAACGGAGTTTTACCTGACGATGAGGAAGGTGGCTACTGCTCTGACCACCGACAAACCGCAGCTGCCAGACAAGCCTGACGGAGCTGATGAAGCGCAGATGACATCCTGGACTGAACAATCGAAGCAGTTGCAGACCTGGACTGAACAGGATTATTTGTGCAAGAATTTTATTCTGAACGGATTGAGCGATGATCTGTATGATTACTATAACTCAGAGGACAAGACAGCAAAGCAGATCTGGGAAGCACTGTAGAATAAATACGATACAGAGGAGGCAGGGGCAAAGAAGTATGTTGTAAGCCGCTATCTCAAGTACCAGATGACAGACGATAGGTCAGGCGAGATGCAGTCTCATGAGCTGCAGAAAATAGCTCATGAGATCATCTACGAAGGTATGGTTTTGGATGAACAGTTTCAAATTGCTGTTATTATTGACAAACTGCCCCTAGGTTGGAAAGACTTTAAAATTTTCTTATGGCATAAGACTAAGGAATTTTCCTTAGAGAGTTTGATCACTCGCCTTCGCATTGAGGAGGCGGCACGCAAACAGGACCAGAAAGAGGAAGTGTTTTTTGTTTCAAACAACAACAATAAAAAGACCAAACCTGCAGTTCTGAAACCAAACCAGAAGTCTTTTAAGAATCAGAACAGACGCAACAAATAGAATGGGAATCCGCAAGGAAACCCAAAAGGACAGCAAAAATCAGCCCAAAAGAATGACTCTGGATAGTTGTTTCTATGTTACAACTGTGGAAAACCAGGTCATATGGCACGAAAGTGTCGGAACAAGCATAGCTCTGTACCACAGGCTAACTTGACTGAGGAGGACCCTCTTATGGCTATGATTACTGAGATTCACCTTGTTGGTGGATCAGAGGGTTGGTGGGTAGACACTGGTGCTTCTCGCCATGTCTGCTATGATCGTGCTATGTTTTCCACATACACGGCTGCTGATGATCAGAAAGTGTTGTTGGAAGATTCTCACACCACTAAAGTTGCAGGGATTGGAAACGTGGAGATCAAGTTTACCTCTGGAAAGACTGTGATCCTCAAAGATGTTTTGCATACTCCAGAGATGAGGAAGAATCTGGTGTCTGGCTACATCCTTAATAAGGCAGGGTTTACTCAATTTATTGGGGCTGATTTGTATACCATAGTGTATAAGGTAAACTTTGTAGGAAAGGGTTATGCTTGTGAGGGAATGTTCAAATTAAATGTTGAATCTAATAAAGTGAATAATTCTGCTTATATGTTGTGTGATTTTAATATTTGGCACTCTAGATTATGTCATGTTAATAAACGGATAATTCATAACATGAGCACTCTAGATATGATACCTAAGATAGCAGAATCTGAATCTGATAAATGTGAATTCTATACACAAGCAAAAATCACAAAGAAACCTCATAAATATGTTGATAGAGAATCTGAACCCTTAGACTTGATTCATTCTGACATATGTGAACTTGATGGCACATTGACTAGACATGGACATCGTTATTTTATCACTTTTATCGATGATTGATCTGATTTCACATATGTTTATTTTATGAAAAATAAAAGTGTTGCTTTTGACATGTTTAAAACATTCAAAATTGAGATTGAGAATCAAAAAAATAGGAAAATCAAGAGATTTCGTAGTGACAGAGGAACAGAATATGAATCTAATTCAATTCTGGACTTCTATAAATTACATGGTATTGTACATGAGAGAACTGCACCCTATTCACCTGAAATGAACGGTAAAGCTGAAAGAAAAAATAGGACTTTTACCGAATTAGTAGTTGCCATCCTACTAAATTCTGGTGCAGCAAAACATTGGTGGGGGGATATTTTATTGACTGTATGTTATGTTCTAAATAGAATCCCTAAATCTATGAATAAAATTTCACCTTATGAAATTTTAAAGAATCATAAACCCAATGTCTCATACTTTAGAACTTGGGGTTGTCTAGCATATGTTCGCATTCCAGACCCTAAGAGAATAAAATTGGCAAGTAGAGCATATGAATGTGTATTTGTAGGCTATGCTATTAATAGCAAAGCATATCGATTTTATAATATAAATGTACATAACATAATTGAATCAAATGATGCCGATTTTTATGAAACTAAATTTCCTTTTAAATTAAGGAATAGTGGGGGCACATTAAGTACGCCTATTAGAACAGAACTTAATAAAAGTTCTGAAGCTGAACCTAGAAGAAGTAAAAGAGCAAGAACCATAAAAGATTTTGGTTCGGATTTTAGCGCTTTTACTATAGAGGAGGATCCCTTAAACCTCCAAGAGGCCTTATCTTCATTAGATGCCAATTTATGGCAAGAGGCTATAAATGATGAGATGGATTCTCTTGAATCCAATAAGACTTGGCATTTGGCAGATTTACCCCCGGTTGTAAATCTATAGGTTGCAAATGGGTACTTAAAAAGAAATTAAAACCTTATGGTACTATAGATAAATACAAAGCACGACTAGTAGCTAAAGGTTTTAGACAAAAAGAAAATATAGATTTCTTCGATACTTTTTCACCTGTAACTAGAATAACATCCATTCGAGTATTAATCTCACTTGCTTCCATTCATAATTTACAAATACACCAAATGGATGTTAAAACCGCTTTTTTGAACGGTGAATTAGACGAAGAAATTTACATGGACCAGCCTGAAGGATTTGTAGTACATGGTCAAGAAAATAAAGTATGCAAATTAGATAAATCATTATATGTTTTAAAACAAGCACCTAAACAATGGCATGAAAAAATTTAATAACTTAATCATTTCAAATGATTTTAAAGTTAATGAAAGTGAAAATGCATTTATTACAAATTTGAGAATGACATTTGCACTTTTATATGCCTTTATGTAGATGACCTACTCATCTTTGGGTCAAATATTCATGCCATAAATTCAGTCAAATCCTTATTAAGTGCCAATTTTGACATGAAAGTTCTAGGTGAGGCGAGTGTAATCCTTGGTATTAAAATTACTAGGTCAGAAAAGGGAATTTCTTTGGATCAGTCTCATTACATTGAGAAGATACTAAAGAAATATAATTACTTTGACTGTAAACCTGCATGTACACCATACGATCCAAGTGTAAAGTTATTTAAGAACAATGGTGAAGGTGTAAGACAGTCTGATTATGCGAGCATCATTGGCAGCCTTCGGTATGCCACTGATTGTACTAGACCCGACATTGCCTATGTCGTGGGATTATTGTGCAGGTTTACCAGTAGACCTAGTATAGAGCATTGGCATGCTATTGAAAGGGTCATGAGATACCTTAAACGAACCATGAAACTTGGATTACATTATGAGAGGTTTCCAGCTGTACTTGAAGGATATTCTGATGCAGACTAGAATACCTTATCTGATGATTCTAAAGCGACCAGTGGCTATATATTTAGCATTGCTGGAGGAGATGTTTCTTGGAAATCCAAGAAACAGACTATTTTGGCTCAGTCTACTATGGAGTCTGATATGATAGCACTAGCCACAGCTAGTGAAGAGGCAGAGTTTTTGAGAAACCTGCTAGCTGAAATTCCCTTATGGGAAAAACCGATACCGGCTGTGTTGATACATTGCGATAGTACCACGGCTATTGCAAAAGTTCAGAACCGTTATTATAACGGTAAGAGATGACAAATACGTCGTAAGCACAGCACGGTTAGAGAACTGCTTTCCACAGGTACCGTTAGAGTGGATTACGTACGTAGTGAAGAAAATTTGGCTGATCCTTTGACGAAAGGACTGTCAAGAGAGAAAGTCCACAATTCTTCTAAAAAAATGGGACTATTGCCCTTAGATTGTTGAGTCACGCACAATGGTAACCCGGCCTAAATGATTGGAGATCCCAAGAAATAGGTTCAATGGGTAAAAACAAGTTGTGTAGTGATAGAAGTTGAACATTCTATATGAAAAAACTAAGAATCATGTATTCCTGAAGTGATAGAGGATGAGTTAATAAAAATTCTTAATGAGATCTATACTTTATTTGGAGTGGAGTACCTACCTTCAGGAGTACTCTTGATAGACTCACCTATGTGAATGTGGAAATGTGGCTGTTTCTTATGGAGTTTTGGGCAAAACTTCTAGAGCGTTCACTAAACTGGGATAGATGTGCATGGCCATAAATGCACGGGCTTATTAGATTGCACTATAGAAAAAACTGTGTGTGGTTTGATGTCAGGAATAGAGTTCAAGACTACGTGTCACTCTAGTAAAAACTGAATCTTATTCACTACGCAAAGGTTCAAGTCGGATGACCCCTTTGTTTATGCACAGTCTTACGTTTTTAGAAACTACTCGATAATATTTTAAAAAATTCAAGTGGGGGATTGTTGGAAATTTTATGAATTATTTAAAATATGAAATAAGTTTATGATGCCTCCTATTTGTGAATAGTCCCACATCTTGGGATTATAAGAAAGATGCAAGTATTTATACTTGTTTCTAAGAAGTCATGTTGGGGCCTTGGGCTCCCAATGCATGCTTTGTTGTAAGGAGGGAGACCATGCATCATGACCACCACACACGCGCGCGACCGACCGACCGACTCGACCTGACCCGGCCCGGCCCGGCTCGGCTCGGTTCGGTTCGGGATTGGGCTTGGGCCTTGGGGCTTGGCTATGTGGTGTAGACACTTATATTTTTGGTCCAGAAAACACTGCATTTTTCGAACTAGTTTTTTAAATACAAAAATATTTCTGAGCCGACTTTTATTATGAAGCGGTAAACTTTTGACCAAGTATTTCGCAGATCCTATTTTCCTCCACTGACCAGTATTTTCGTTCAGCCCTAATCCCGTCTATATATTATCATCAGTTGTAGACGAGATTGATACACAGAAAAAAACTGTTTTCTCTTCCTCCGCAATTAAAAAATTATTATTCTTCCAGAAATTTTCGAGCAGTTAAATTCGAAAGTGAAAATCTGCACAGATTTATTTGTGCAAAGCAAATCGGTTATTCATTTTAAAGAGGTTGTTTTATCCTAGAGGCGGTGGCGGAAGTACAAACTGGTTTTGCACCACCGACCAGATCGCCGAATCGTCTTCAAGAAAGCGACAAAGTACGTGACTCAACCATTGTTTCCCAATAGTAAGTTATACAAATAAAACACGACAAACAAAAACTTATATTGTCATTTTCTATTACAACGTCGTTAAATTTAATGCCCTCCAAACTTGAAATTTCCAACGTAATGGAAAAAAATGTCCTAAAACACAATGGAAAATCCTAGCCATTAAAAAAACTCTAACAACTTGTTCTGTATCATAACAAAAACAATTAAAATCAAGCAATTCTAACCTCTTTTTTATCTTTATCTGCTATTTCATTTCATGTAATAATATAATAATAATATGTTCTCTTCTCAGATTGCAAACCACCAAATCACCAAAAAATTGTGAAAGCAGACTAATTAAAACATAAGTCGAATCTGAAAAATAGTTATAGTTGGCAATCAGCGCAAGTCAAGAGACAGGTTTCAAATTATGTAAGAAAAACTTAGATAAATTTAGTGGCACCAAAAAGAAAATTACGACAAAAATCTTATGCCCATCTACTCCATGGAGACTCAATTTTCAAATTATATCATTCTAAGTCTTTGTTATTTATTCACAATTAAATTAAATAGAGCTAACTCATTAGCTTGTAAAATACTAGCATCCAAAAATGCAAACGAAATGGGAAAACACATAAATTAAGCACCTTTTTTGTCTTTTCAATAAGCCGGTAAGATCTGTACTCGGCACTGGAATTACATGTTGCGTCTGAAGTTATTCGCTTGGTCGAAATCTGGTCGTCTTCGCGGCGGCAAACCGCTTAATTAGAGAACTTGGAGATTTCATTTAAACCTAGACTAATTTGGGGGAGATGAATTAGTTGCGATTTGGAGAATGGGGGTGGTAAGGAACTTTTTAATTTAAGATAAAAGCAGGCACCGCACAAAATTACATTAATGGCCCATCAAAAATTTCCAGTTGCCACATCTTTTTCAAACAAGTCCGATTTTGGAACGTTTATAACTGACACATGTAATTAGAATTTTTGTAACACCCCGTAATTCTGTTAATATTAATATTCACAAATTAAAGAATAACTAATCTCAGACGTGAGAATTGTGGGAAAATGGGTTGCGCCATTGTGTTCGTCTCGGAATTCTGGTCGAAATAGAGTCCGAGTTTGCGTGAATTGGACTTCGTATGAAGAAGTTATGGCCAGCGGAAGTTTCAGAAAATTCAAAACAGATTTCAGAAATTTAAAATTCAAAATTCGGAGTCAAACTGGCTAGGCGGGAAAATTCCCGCCCAGCACCCCAGGTCGACTGGGGAGTCGACTGGGTAGTCGACCCCCCCTCCCAGGTCGACTGGGGAGTCGACCTGGGTGTCGACCTGTCCAGGCGGCTAGGGTTTGACTGAGCCCAATCTTGAGCTGCTGATGTGTCTTTAGGGCTGTGTTGGCAAATTAAACGGTTCAGTTTAGTTCTGAGTTGATCTGACGGTCTAAATAAACTCTAAACTCTATAAATACCTAGGTAGTCTCTCATTCTAATTCACATGAAAAATAGAATAGCCACCGTCATACTGCCGCCATGGAACTCAGTGTAGCCGCCGCAAACTAAGAAGGAAGAAGCTAATCAAAACCCTAATTCTACTCAACTCTAAAGCAAATCAATACTCTCTTTCTTCTCTAAATTGTGAGTATGATGATCTTAACAAGATTATTGTTAAATTAATTAGAATAGGTCATGAATGGATTATGAGTGAATGATGTGAATTGTCATATATGTTGTTGTAAACCTTATGCTATCATGTATGTTGTAAATTCTATGTTATGTAATGATGATATCCTATATGTTGTAAAACATGCTATGATGATGTTATATATGTTGAAAGTTTCTATGCTAAACTGTGATAAATCATACATGCTTTAAAGTCATGATGTTATTGTCTATGCTAATTAGTTCATGTTAATCAAATCATAATATTGATACTATTTGGGCTATGTTGATCTATATGACAAGTCACATATGCAAGTTTAGGTTGATTAGTAAAAGTTATGAAGATATGCCATGACATCTATTATGACATCTAGAATTTTGCTATGACATATGTGAAATTCTATGCTAGTTCACACCATCATTATGTTGCCTAAAACCCCGTATGCAAGTTTATACAAAAATTTGGGTTATGATCATATCATGTAAATTGTGACATTTAACAAGTTGACACCTTTAGATCCTTAACATGTGTAGTTTATGCAAGTTTCACGCCTATTATGATTGGATTATTTTATTTATTTATATGTTGTGATAATTTACCTTTGTGCTATGAGTTAGACTATTCGAGTCTAACGTATATTCTGCGTTGAATAAGTGAACGTATAAACGTGGGGTAGGGGTAATATTAAGGATTTAATAATAAGAAGTTGGGGTGCAATTGATATGATTTTGCATGCCATGAGTGGATGGCCATAATTGAGTCAATTATGGACATCATTAAAAATGGAATTAATTAATAATTTGAATAAGGAATTATTAAAACTGGGGTAAAAGATTGAAAGTGTCAATCAATGCTTAGGACACGAGGTTAGACTCGTTTGTGACGTAAACCTGCCCGGACCCGCCCGGCAAATCCAGTGGTCACAAATGTCAGCCCAATGTGAGAGGTCCTAGGTCTAAACTAAAGCATAACAGTTGTAAAGACAAGAGGTTAGACTCTTTTATGGTGTAAGACTGCCCGGACCCGCCCGGCAAATCCAGCTGCCATAAATGCCAGTCTAATGTGAGAGGTCTTTATGAGGTTATGACCTGAATGAATTAAGAAATACTTAACCAGATAAACATGTAAGGTGGGACATGGGGGTTAAGTAGGTGCCTTGGGTGGCATGAGGAATCTAGTGGGTGCCCTTAGTGGCATGTGAAATACGATTAGTAAGACTTAACCAAACACACATGTAAATGAACATGACTAAGAGGGTTAAGTGGGATATACTAGTGGTGACAAGCTTAGGTGGGTAGCTTGTGGGGGCCCATTTCAACCAGTATCCCAAACGTATCTTTGTGGGCTCGACCCAAGTCGAGGACGGGACAAGCATACTGGGCTTGACTATAAGAGACCAAAACGGGGTAGCGGTGGCAACGCAAGTCCAACGGGTTTCATATGCGTGTGTGGACCCGGGCTGGTAGGTAAGACGTTGTTGCATCGTGTAGGTATAAGCCGTGCATTCTCAAGTAGTATCGGGTTGCCACTTTAGGGGAGTGATACACCCCACTATGGGGCCAGCACGGGTATCTACGAGTAGGGAGCCGATCGAAAGTGGGTAGTGAGGTACACCTAGTGGAGATAGGGGCAGACGGCACCTATGTACTCAGCTAGGGGTACGCAAGGCTATTTATATAGTTTCTGTGTGAAGCAAGTGGGATCAACCTTTAGGGTGACTGGTGCGGTGCAGTGTAGTAATGTGCGGTGCAGTGTAGTAATTATTCGTTAGTAATTAGGTGTGCCTTTAACGTTATCTTTAATGTTACCTTTAACGTTATCTTTATCTGCTCTTCCATACCCAATAGTTCATAGACATTTCCTTGTTTTCCAGCTTATGCCTTGGTCTAGTTACTTTGATAATAGTATTGTTAGAATTATCATACTCGCCAGACTTTATGTCTGACCCCCTCCATTTCTATCCTTTTTCCCCTCCAGGTCCTCAGGTTGGGCCCAACTCTAGTGGAGTTTGATTGGATTGCTTTATCTCTCTTGGAAAGCTTGGACCGTTGAAGTAAAGTCCAGCTTGTTATCTTCTTTGATGGCTATTTGTGTAATGGGATTATGTATTTTGTTTTATCAAGATGGATATTGTACTTCACTCTGATTTATGGTTTTTATGATGTAACAAACATGGTTAATTTCCGCTGCAATAAAATGAAGTTTTAGATTTCCAAGTACTACTTATTATCTGTCTTGTTGTAATTTTTCTGTTCTATATTCACTATTAACCTCCATGGAAATTAATGCATTCCCTTTGTGAGTGACATTAATGGACGTGGGGTGTTACACGTGGTATTAGAGCTTAAGGTTACCAGAACAGATAAATTTTTTAGAAAAACTATTTTTCTAAAGTATTTTTGGAAGAAATGTTTTCAAAAAAAAAAAAACATGTCTTGATGAGTAATTTAAAGAGAAAAGTTTTTAAGAAAAACATGATCCCCAATAGCCATATATCCTTATCTTTCGATTTCTCCATTTTGAATCTTTCCTTTTTCGTTTCATCATGGCTGAAGATCTTAACCTTCAGGACGGTGTAACGATACCAGGATGGTATAGGAGGTTGTTAGAGGTTAGGCCACCGCAGGTCCAGCCAATGTTCCTCCACCACCAGTTGCACCCGCTCCTCCTCCTCCTCGCGCTGATACTTTTGCAAAGACGTGCAAGGAATTTAAGGCTATGGGTGGAAAACCTTTTCAAGGGTCAGAAACATTTGTGGAAGCTGGAGATTGGCTTAAGGAGGTGGAAGAATTGCTAGAAATCTTTGAAGTGGAAGAAGGGAGGAAAGTCAGATTAGCAGCTTGGTTAATGAAGGGAGAGGCCTCGTTTTGGTGGGAGGTCACTAATGGGGAGCGTCCTGTTGATTCTTGGGCGGATTTCAGACGTAGGTTTGAGGCGAAGTTTCTCTCAAGGGCGGAAGAAAATTTATATATGGAAAGGTTCTTGACATTAAAGCAAGGAAGCTCATCAGTGAAAGAATATGTTAACAAATTTAATCAGTTAGCAAGGTTTGGCTTAGACTTAGTGAACATGCCGGAGAAGAAGGCTCTGAGGTTCGTAAATGGATTGAATGAACCATTGCAAGGGTTGGCTATGACCCACATCCCTATGGGGGCCACCTTTGAGAAGCTAGTAGACATGGCACTCATGCACGAGGAGAAGGGCGCTAAAGCTGATAAGGCACCCGAGAAGAAAGGGGATCAGAAGTAACCACAACAGCAAAACAAGAAGGGTGGTAAAGACAATAATGGCAAGGGAAAGAAGAAATGTTTTAACTGTGGGACCCAGGCCATCTCAGCAAGGATTGCCGAAAGAAAAAGAAGACTGGCTGTTTTCACTGTGGTGATGCGGGACATCTAGTGAAGGACTGCCCAAAGAAGGGGCAGAGGGCAGGGTCTACCTCGGGAGGACAGGTGTAGGCTCTTATAGCACCAGGACAGGCAAGGGGACAAGTTCAGGCTCTCGCGGTCCCACCGCTGCAAGAACGAGGTAAAACCATTTCTGTTGAAAGCTTAGTTTTTCTGTTTGATCATCCTGTCCGTACCTTATTCGATTCGGGTGCATCACATTCGTTTATCTCTTCATCATTAGTTGAATCACTGCACTTAAACACCAGTTTAGCAGAGGATCCCTTATTTGTTTCGAATCCAATTGGGGGTTCAACTTATTTGTCCATGATGTGTTTGGATTTGAAAATTTCTATACTTAGCGTTGAATTTAGATGTGATGCTTATGTGTTGGGCTTCACGGGCTATGGGCTAATTTTAGGAATGGATTGGTTATCCAGAAATGGGGCCGTACTTGATTGTGAAAGGAGAGTAGTTAGGTTCATGACTCACCTTGGCAACACTCTCGAAATCTTTTGTAATCCCATAGATTCCGTTATGCTAAGTTATTTAGAATCGCTTGACGCGTCGGTGGAGAATCTACGATCTGTTAGAGTGGTCCGAGAGTATTCGGATGTGTTTGAGGAGGTGAAGGGCTTGCCTCCGAAGCGGGAGATAGATTTTCGAATATATCTTGTGGATAATGTGAAACCAGTATCTTTGCCAGTACGCCACATGGCTCCACTTGAAAGGAGGGAACTCGATAAGCAAGTGAAGGAGTTGCTTGAGAAGGGGTTCATAAGACGAAGTATATTGGAGTGGGGTGCTCCAGTAGTATTTGCCACGAAGGCGGATGGGTCCCTTAGACTTTGTGTGGACTATAGAGAACTTAATAAGCTCACTAAGAAAAACAGACACCCACTGCCGAGGATTGACGATCTCTTCGATCAGTTAGTTGGCGCCTCAGTGTTTTCGCAGTTGGACTTAGCCACTGGTTTCCATCAGTTGAGAGTGGCTGAGGATAGCATAGACAAGACTGCCTTTCGGACTCCGGACGGTTTCTATGAATGGCTAGTGATGCCCTTCGGTTTGACAAACGCCCCTGCTTACTTTGTTGATTTGATGAGTAGGGTGTTCAGGGAGTACCTTAACAAATTCGTGGTAGTCTTTATAGACGACATCTTGATCTTTTTTAAGGATGAAGAATAGCATGCCCTACATCTTAGGGAAGTGTTGGAGACCCTACAAGCGCATAGCCTTAAAGCTAAATTTTCTAAGTGTCACTTCTGGAGGAAGGAAGTACGATTCTTGGGGCACGTGGTTTCCAAGGAAGGGATAGCTGTGGATCCCGCGAAGGTGGTGGCCATCCAAGATTGGAAGGTCCCTAAAAATGCTACCGAAGTGACAAGTTTCTTGGGGTTGGCTGGCTACTATAGGAAGTTTATCAAAGACTTCGCAAAGATATCAGCTCCATTGACACGCCTGACGAAGAAGAACCTAGTCTTCGCATGGGACGTAGATTGTGATGATGCGTTCCAATGTTTAAAGAGAGCTTTGACTTCAGCCCCAGTCTTAGTATTCCAGATGGGAGTAAGCCATTTACTGTTTATACTGACGCTTGTGGGACAGGACTAGGCGCAGTCTTAATGCAAGAGGGAAGGGTAATAGCCTATAGTGGAAGGCATTTAAGAGAGCATGAGAAGAATTACCCCACGCATGACATAGAGTTGGCCGCTATTGTTTTCGTGCTTAAGGCTTGGTGTCATTATCTTCTTGGGGAGAAATTCGAATAATTCACTGACCAAAAATCTTTAAAATACTTATTCTCTCAGATGGACTTGAATTTAAGGCAGCAAAGGTGGATGGAGTTCTTAGCATCCTACGACTTCGAGATAGCTTATACCCCTGGCAAGGGTAACGTAGTGGCCGATGCCTTAAGTAGAAAAAGAATATCCTTAAGTCCTTTGTTTGTTAAGCGGCGAAGCTTAGAATTCATTTTGATGTTTGACTTTAGACCTTCCGTTGACTTTGTACCCGGTTTGCTAGCATCCTTGGAGGTCAGACCTACGCTTTTGGGACGGATTGGCGAGGCACGGCGAGACGACCCACAGTTGGTTGAGTTAGTAGAAAAGCTCAAAGGAGGGGAGTCATCAGGCCATCTCCGTAGGTATACCCTAGATGATAAGGGTTGGTTACGTAGGGATAGTAGACTTTGTGTACCTCGAGACGAGGACTTGAGGAAGGCTATTCTTGACGATGCACATCGTTCGAAGATGACCATTCATCCCGGCGGGGACAAGATGTACAAAGCGAGTTTTCTTTTGGGCCGGTATGAAGAGGGACGTAGCCGAGTATGTCGCTAGATGCTTGGTGTGCCAACAAGTAAAAGCGGAGCAAAAGAAACCCGGTGGGTTGCTTCACCCATTGGTGGTTCCACTATGGAAGTGGGAAAGTGCCTCGATGGACTTTGTGGATGGATTACCGCGATCAAGGAAAGGTAATACGGGGATTTGGGTTATAGTAGATAGGCTTACTAAGAGCACCCATTTCATTCCCGTGAAGAGTAAGAGGACTGCTCCATGGTTAGCTTCTGTGTACGTCCGAGAAATAGTTCGTTTGCACGGTGTTCCTTCTAGCATAGTGAGCGACCGCGATCCTATTTTCACTAGCGAATTTTGGAGAAGCTTGCAAGAAGCGGTAGGGACTCAGTTATGTTTGAGCACCGTATATCATCCTCAGACGGACGGCCAGACTGAGAGGGTGAATCGCATTCTAGAGGATCTTTTGAGGCTATGTATCCTAGACTTTGGGGGTACATGGGAAGATCATCTTCCATTGGTAGAGTTCGCATATAACAACAGCTTTCAGTCTAGCATTGGCATGGCACCTTTCGAAGCTCTTTATGGACGACATTGTCATTCACCTACATGTTGGTGGGAACCTACGGATAAGATCTTACTTGGGCCCGATATGATTAGAGAGACTTCGGAGAAGATCGTCTTGATTCGAAGGAGGATGAAAGCAGCGCAAGATAGGCAGAAATCTTATGCGGATAAGAGGAGGACGGATCTTGAATTTGAAGTTGGGGACATGGTCTTTATCAAAGTGTCTCCATTACGGAACGTTGTTCGCTTTGGGTCCGTTGGGAAGTTAGCACCAAGGTTCGTAGGGCCGTTTCCTATTAAGGAGAAGATTGGACAGATGGCGTATAGAGTGGAGTTGCCTGAGAGACTTAGTGGTGTACACGACGTATTCCATGTGTCACATTTGAGGAAGTGCTTGCACGAGACCGCGGAGGTGGTAGAGCCGAGCTTGCTTAGAGAGGTGGAGATCGAGCGTGATGCGACGATTCGACGAGCTCCTACGCGCATTCTTGGGTCAGGGATTAAGAAGCTGAGAAATCGAGAGGTCAGACTAGTCAAAGTACAATGGGGAGATGATGAGAGCAACGCTACTTGGGAGATGGAAGAGAAGATGCGTTCGTTGTACCCTTTTCTTTTTGAGGGTATGTCCTTTAATTTCTCCTTTATCGTTTAACTTGTACTTATCTTACCTTTAGAGTATCCTCTCGCTAGTATCTTTGACCTTTAGTTAGGATAATCCTATGGTTGAAACATGTGTTTGAGACATGTTATGTATGATGGATGCAAAGTGGATGCAAGTGTTTGCTAGTGGTTGCTCGTGGACGCATATACACACACTATTAGGCACTAGATCGGCTCAGCCACTTCATACTGCATATTGCATATAAATGGCTGTATTTAGTAAAATGGATGTATGAGGATTTGTTTTTATCATATGGATGCTGCATTCAGATGATGATTGTGCACGCATATAGAGATAATATGTAGCATTAAGGAACTTTTGCATACAAAATGGACGCATGACACTATCATGGTTTGCATTAAGGAGGTCAACTGAATCAGTGGACCGCCTGATTTTGCATTAGATAGGGACATATACACACACTGTGCATTTAAAACATGAAAGAATTAGGGGTCTATAAGGACAATGGATGCCTGTGTTTGATGGTTGAGTAGATGGTTGTTTGGATGTTAGGATATACATTCTTCTTAACTTGAAGATTTCGGGGACGAAATCCTTTAAGGAGGGGAGAATGTAACACCCCGTAATTCTGTTAATATTAATATTCACAAATTAAAGAATAACTAATCTCATACATGAGAATGGTGGGAAACGGGTTGCGCCGTTGTGTTCATCTCGGAATTCTGGTCGAAATAGAGTCCGAGTTTGCGTGAATTGGACTTCGTATGAAGAAGTTATGGCCAGCGGAAGTTTCAGAAAATTCAAAAAAGATTTCAGAAATTTAAAATTTAAAATTCAAAATTCGGAGTCAAACTGGCTAGGCGGGAAAATTACCGCCCAGCACCCGAGGTCGACTGGGGAGTCGACTGGGTAGTCGACCCCCCCCCCCCCAGGTCGACTAGGAAGTCGACCTGGGTGTCGACCTGTCCAGGCGGCTAGGGTTTGACTGAGCCCAATCTTGAGCTGCTGATGTGTCTTTAAGGCCGAGTTGGCAAATTAAACGGTTCAGTTTAGTTCTGAGTTGATCTGACGGTCTAAATAAACCCTAAACTCTATAAATACCTAGGTAGTCTCTCATTCTAATTCACATGAAAAATAGAATAGCCACCGTCATACTGCAGCCATGGAACTCAGTGTAGCGGCCGCAAACTAAGAAGGAAGAAGCTAATCAAAACCCTAATTCTACTCAACTCTAAAGCAAACCAAGACTCTCTTTCTTCTCTAAATTGTGAGTATGATGATCTTAACAAGATTATTGTTAAATTAATTAGAATAGGTCATGAATGGATTATGAGTGAATGATGTGAATTGTCATATACGTTGTTGTAAACCTTATGCTATCATGTATGTTGTAAATTCTATGTTATGTAATGATGATATCCTATATGTTGTAAAACATGCTATGATGATGTTATATATGTTGAAAGTTTCTATGCTAAACTGTGATAAATCATACATGCTTTAAAGTCATGATGTTATTGTCTATGCTAATTAGTTCATGTTAATCAAATCATAATATTGATACTATTTGGGCTATGTTGATCTATATGACAAGTCACATATGCAAGTTTAGGTTGATTAGTAAAAGTTATGAAGATATGCCATGACATCTATTATGACATCTAGAATTATGCTATGACATATGTGAAATTCTATGCTAGTTCACACCATCATTATGTTGCCTAAAACCCCATATGCAAGTTTATACAAAAATTTGGGTTATGATCATATCATGTAAATTGTGACATTTAACAAGTTGACACCTTTAGATCCTTAACATGTGTAGTTTATGCAAGTTTCACCCCTATTATGATTGGATTATTTTATTTGTTTATATGTTGTGATAATTTATCTTTGTGCTATGAGTTAGACTATTCGAGTCTAACGTATATTCTGCGTTGAATAAGCGAACGTATAAACGTGGGGTAGGGGTAATATTAAAGATTTAATAATAAGAAGTTGGGGTGCAATTGATATGATTTTGCATGCCATGAGTGGATGGCCATAATTGAGTCAATTATGGACATCATTAAAAATGGAATTAATTAATAATTTGAATAGGGAATTATTAAAACTGGGGTAAAAGATTGAAAGTGTCAATCAATGCTTAGGACACGAGGTTGGACTCGTTTGTGACGTAAACCTGCCCGGACCCGCCGGCAAATCCAGTGGCCACAAATGTCAGCCCAATGTGAGAGGTCCTAGGTCTAAACTAAAGCATAACAGTTGTAAAGACACGAGGTTAGACTCTTTTATGGTGTAAGACTGCCCGGACCCGCCCGGTAAATCCAGCTGCCATAAATGTCAGTCTAATGTGAGAGGTCTTTATGAGGTTATGGCCTGAATGAATTAAGATATACTTAACCAGATAAACATGTAAGGTGGGACATGGGGGTTAAGTAGGTGCCTTGGGTGGCATGAGGAATCTAGTGGGTGCTAATAGTGGCATGTGAAATACGATTAGTAAGACTTAACCAAACACACATGTAAATGAACATGACTAAGAGGGTTAAGTGGGATATACTAGTGGTGACAAGCTTAGGTGGGTAGCTTGTGGGGGCCCATTTCAACCAGTATCCCAAACGTATCTTCATGGGCTCGACCCAAGTCGAGGACGGGACACGCATACTGGGCTTGACTATAAGAGGCCAAAACGGGGTAGCGGTGGCAATGCAAGTCCAACGGGTTTCATATGCATGTGTGGACCCGGGCTGGTAGGTAAGACGTTATTGCATCGTGTAGGTATAAGTCGTGCATTCTCAAGTAGTATCAGGTTGCCACTTTAAGGGAGTGATGCACCCCACTGTGGGGCCAGCACGGGTATCTACGAGTAGGGAGCCGATCGAAAGTGGGTAGTGG
Source organism: Allium sativum (assembly GCA_030737875.1). NCBI lineage: Eukaryota > Viridiplantae > Streptophyta > Magnoliopsida > Asparagales > Amaryllidaceae > Allium > Allium sativum. The sequence goes on from CM060922.1 coordinate 392,462,808, forward strand.
GGTACACCTAGTGGAGATAGGGGCAGACGACACCTATGTAGTCAGCTAGGGGTACGCAAGGCTATTTATATAGTTTCTATGTGAAGCAAGTGGGATCAACCTTTAGGGTGACTGGTGCAGTGCAGTGTAGTAATGTGCGGTGCGGTGTAGTAATTATTCGTTAGTAATTAGGTGTGCCTTTAACGTTATCTTTAACGTTACCTTTAACGTTATCTTTAACGTTATCTTTATCTGCTCTTCCATACCCCATAGTTCATAGACATTTCCTTGTTTTCCAGCTTATGCCTTGGTCTAGTTACTTTGATAATAGTATTGTTAGAATTATCATACTCACCAGATTTTATGTTTGACCCCCTCCATTTCTATCCTTTTCCCCTCCAGGTCCTCAGGTTGGGCCCAGCTCTAGTGGAGTTTGATTGGATTGCTTTATCTCTCTTGAAAAGCTTGGACCGTTGAAGTAAAGTCCAGCTTGTTATCTTCTTTGATGGCTATTTGTGTAATGGGATTATGTATTTTGTTTTATCAAGATGGATATTGTACTTCACTCTGATTTATGGTTTTTATGATGTAACAAACATGGTTAATTTCCGCTGCAATAAAATGAAGTTTTAGATTTCCAAGTACTACTTATTATCTGTCTTGTTGTAATTTTTCTGTTCTATATTCACTATTAACCTCCATGGAAATTAATGCATTCCCTTTGTGAGTGACATTAATGGACGTGGGGTGTTACAATTTTAGTACCACATTTCATTATTTTTTATACTGTACTTAACAATGGTTATTGCAGTGACTGGTTAAACACTCTCAACATTTGAATTATAGTAAGTCGCGTTAGTTAAGCAAATATTCTTTCCGACTATGAAGTCCATTTATCGTAGATACATTTTAATGCTACAGTTTTGAAAAAGTTGTACAAGTTTTCTAAAAATTTGATTATTATGTAAAGTTATAAGTTTATTTATTAATTTTGAATTTATGAAATTTCAAAATTTATAAATATTTTATAATTTAATTTACAAAAGTGGCAGAAAATAAAAGTTGTTAAATATAGGCATTTATTACAAATATCAAAAAAGAAAATTTGTAATAGGCATTTATTACAAATGATAATATAAAACAGTTGTTGAAAATAAGTTTACTACAACTGTCTAGAAAAAAAAGTTGTCAAAAACCTTTATTACAAGTGACGTTTTATGACAGTTGTAAAAATACAGTTGTAATATAGTCTTCTTGTTGTAGTGATATAATATCAGATGGAAAAATATGGTTTGAATGCTAAAAGGGATAAGATGTAACCATCAAAATGTACAAAAGCACATCTTTACTACAGTAGTATAACAGGTATAGCGTTGGAACCTTTGCTGGATTTCAATTTGTGATGTTTATCAAAATATATGTTAATGTTTAGTTAATTCTTCTCTAAACTGTGCGTTACTTAGGTAGCGTTTGATTTTTAAACTGCCCAGTTAATGTTCGCGTCTGCGTCGGACGCTTCCGACGCGTCCATCCCACATCATTTGCCCCTTCCAGCCGAACAGTTCAAAAGTTAGTTTTCGCGTCCGACGCGACGACTGATGCAAGCCAACAACCAATTTTTTACCGATTTTATATATACCCATACAAATAAAATACATACAAATAATTAATAAAATAATAACTTTACCCCTTTCAGTTTACCCATTTCGTAAAAAAACAGAGTCCTCTTTCGTAACAATTCCTCTTCAAATAAGCCTTCAAAATATCCTTTTCATTTTCCCCTTCTCGTTCAAAATCAAACGGACCCTTACTCCATCGCAGTATAATTGTTGGCGTCAATAATTATGCTAGCGATAGTTGCTATATTGTTGTCAGTGTTTAGTCAATTCATCTACAAATTGTATTACTTACTCTGCTGTATATCTACATAGTTATCCTAATAGTAAATTAAAATTTAATTTTGTTTTAGGAGGTGGAAGAAGTTGCAGCCTCATATCAATTGACTAATACCAAGCAATATGGAAAACTATGCAAGAATGAGGTTTGGAGTGCCATTACTACATTTGAATGCGTGCACCCATGACCCATCCATCCATATATACTTAATACTTAAAAGATTATATTATCTTATTACATATGTTCATTACAGTTCTATTTGTGTAAGCTAAAAATGGCTTTTTCCCTCTATACTGCTTGATGTACACAGTTTACCTTCGGCTCTATATATGCTGCCTTCTGGTTCTGTGTACTACTTTCTGTACTTAATAATGAAATAACCAAGTTTTGTTTCTGTGTGATATTGTCCTCTTATGTTTTCTTTAATGTACTTTTTTTAATGCTTAGTACATGCTGGTAAAAGTCAAAAATATCTATGCGTTCTGGCTAGCTGGAGAATGGTTGTTTCTATTATGCTGTCCGTCCACATTCTTTTCACGTTGTTGGTCATGCGGCCTGTGATCTGCATGTTGGGTTGGAGATAATTGTAACAGCTACATTTAGGAAATATGCAGTAGTGGTTGTAGAAGGAAACGAAAAATACTAAACAAAATTTCAGTAAAGGGGTACGTATTGTCATGCTATTAAGTTGATGATTACACAAAATTTTCTATTGATGTGTACATAAATACTTTGTTTTATTTATACTCTGTGCTGTATGTAAGAGTTCTGATAACCTAACCCATTTTAGTTGAAGCTTCTAACCTGGATTCTGTTCGGTTCATTATCCGTGTACGAAGCACGTACCTCATAAATATGAAATCTCATGCTACAAGATTATGACAATTCATGTGAAAAGCTATAATAAAGTGTAAACTGCGGAAAAATACATTGTTGTGCTACTTTAAAGCGCAAGTTTTATATATCAAAAATAAAAAGGTTGTTCAATTTACATCAACCATATGAATATTTCGAGTCACGCTAGTGTATTCCATTTATATTCAATTAATACTTGACACACTTCTAAATCTATGAGTTATCCGTGTGCGTAGCACGGGTCCCCACACTGCTAATTGTAAATAACTTAATTCTCATCCAACTCAATAAAAAGCAATTCACTGCTACAAAATACTCATTTCGCAGGTAGCAATATTACTTGCAATAGACCTATTGTAGTTGGCAGACGTCAGTCTAGATATGCCAAGTTGTAATAAGATAATCATATTTTGCGAGTGTTATCGACAGTTTCAAAAAATTTGTAGATATTATGCAACTGTCATAAGCAGTTACAATAGGTCCTTTTACAAGGGCTGCTACCAATTGTAAATCTACAATGTCAATTGGCCGTGCAAGATATTTTTACAATTTTATTTACTATAGGCTGACAATTTCAAAATTTTAAATGTACAAAGTTTCTCGATTCAAATACATTGAAGTTATCTATTCATTCACGTAAAAACATTTTCCTAATTTGGTTGCACTCAAAAAATGTTAACATTAATTTTTTGAATTTGTTCGGAACGGAAATCGACCGAAGTTGTAAAACACCGCCTATTCTGATTCGTGAGCACCACATAAGTGGCTGATCTTAATGTATGCACATGGTAACCTCTTAGCACGTCATTCCGGGTTTTAAATCCACATTGTTGTTGCTATGACGGAAAGTCCTTAACCACTTAGATATTGCTGCACACAAAACGTTAACGTTATTTTAACACAAAGTAATATAATAAACTAACATTGGTTCTCCACATCCTTAGTATAATACACTTAATTAAAAAGTAAAAATCCATTTAATAGAAAGAGCAAGGAAAAAAACTAACTCCTCCAAAAACCAACCCGAAACTGCGCCATAAACATCGGATAGAAAGAAAAGGAAACCAGTACAATCAACCGGGGCTTAAGAAAATTCTGTTGCCAGCATAGCGTTTGAATACCTTTTCATTTGGTTACCTCAGGCATTTAATTTGCTTCTAACCTGAAGTCTGCACTGCACACTTCCTATAGTGAACGAGAACAAGCAACCGAGCGTGTAGGATACAAACAAGCAAACTGATGTCTGCTGATGGACTTCTAGAACCATAACCAACCGAGCGTGTAGGATACAAACAATTAGAATCTCTGAATTTTGTATTTGAGATTTGAGAAGAATGTATTAAAGATAGAAGACAGAGTAATATAATACTCCCTCCGTTTCTATATATAAGATGTTTTAGCAAGTTTGGTGTGTTTCA